>CM046426.1:33241262-33841262 GCA_025506505.1 Flaveria sonorensis | reverse complement strand
CGTTTTAGAAAATTCAAATGTTTCATAACCTATTCCTAACGATGGTCCTGAAATTGTACAACCTGAGTCCGGAACGTCATCAATTTCTGGTGATGTATTTATTACTAATAATCTTGATTATTTTATCAACTCACTGACTCAAGTTCCTAATTTCAATCCACATTCTTGGATCTTATTGCATCAGCTTTTTGACTTGAACCAATCTAATCTAGATGTTCATGTTCAAGTGAATGAGATTCCAACATCTCGTGTTCACAAGAACCATCCAACATCTCAGATTATCGGTCCATTGAATTAGAGAACTACGAGAAGTCAATTAGAACAAGCAAATCTTTGCTTATACTCGTGTTTTCTATCTCAAATTGTTCCAAAAAATGTCACCGAAGTGTTAAAGGACAATAGTTGGATTGAGGCAATGCAAGAAGAATTATTGCAATTCCGCAAACAGTAAGTGTGAAAGCTTGTGGATTTACCTGAAGGAGAAAATGCCATAGGCACAAAATGGTTGTTTAGAAACAAAACAGACGATTGGGGATTTGTTGTTTGCAACAAAGCAAGACTCGTTGCACAAGGTTACACCCAAGAAGAAGGAATAGATTATGATGAAGTATTTGCTCCAGTTGCAAGACTTGAATCAGTTCATGTCTTCCTGGCTTATGCATCATTCATAAAATTCAAGGTGTATCAAATGGACGTTAAAGGTGCTTTCTTATATGGACCAATCACCGATGATGTGTATATCAAGCAACCTCCAGGTTTCGAAGGTTCAGAATTTCCTCATCATGTGTACAAGCTTAGCAAAGCATTGTATGGTTTGCATCAAGCTCTTAGAATCTGGTATGAAAATTTATCACATCATTTAATCTAACATGGATACACGCGAGGGAAAATCGATCCTACTTTGTTTATTAAGAAGGATGATAATGATCTCTTATGTGTTCAAGTGTATGTTGATGATATCATATTTGGTTCTACAAGTCCAAAGTTGTGCAATGAATTTGAAAAAAATCATGAAGTCTCGTTTTCAAATGAGTTTTATGGGAGAAATAAATTTTTTCCTTGGTCTTCAAGTGAAGCAGTCTGCAGATGGAATTTTTATCAATCAAGAGAATTTCCTTGATAAACTCTTGAAGAAATTTAAACTGCAAGATTGTCAATCCATAAGAACTCCAGCTGACGTAATACCAAGAATGAACCTGATTCGAAAGGAAAATTTGTTGACCAAACTTTATAGAGATCTATGATTGGATCTTTGAGGTATCTTACTACATCTAGACCTGATATAATGTATGTTGTTTGTGTCTGTGCCAGGTACCAATCTGACCCGAAGTAATCCCACTTAATTGCTGTTAAACGAATATTCAGGTATCTCAAAGGAAAACCTGCTTTGGGACTGTGATATCATTATGAAGGAAACTTCGAGTTACATGGATATACAGATGGTGACTATGGCGGATGTTGTGAAGATCGTAAATCTACAATGGGTGGTTGTCAGTTTTTAGTTCCCAGATTAGTCTCATGGCAATTTAAGAAACAAACAAATGTCTCTATTTCAATTGCAAAAGCTGAGTACATAGCTGCTTCAGTAGATTGTTCTCAAATACTTTGGGTACAAAACCAACTGCTGGATTACGGGTTCAATTTTCTTAAAACCCTTATTTATATTAATAACACTGCTGCTATGTTTATTACAGCTAATCCTATCCAGCACTCAAAAAACAAAACATATCGAGATTCAATATCATTTTCTCAGAGATAACTCTGAAAAAGGTTTAATCATTTTGATTCAAATCGCAACTAAAAAACGGTTGGTTGATCAATTTACAAAAGCCTTTTTACCGGGTCGATTTGAATATTTGGTCAAGTCAATTGGACTTATTAACCATGTTTAAAAATTGGTTTTGAGTTTTTAGTTATTGAGTCATAAAATGGTAAGAACCCTTCCTTATTTTAATGAAAAAACTAAAAGAGAAACTGTCCAAGTTAACTGCCTGATTGTATATATTGTGTGTGCATGTTTAATGGAAAATGAAAAAGCAAATACAAAAATAGAAACTTGCAAAATCAAAATAGAAAAATACAAAAAAAAACTTACAAAAATAGAGTTTCTTTGTTAGTTCATTAATTAGGACTAAATCTGTCTTTGCAATTTGTGAGAAATGATTAATACATTAGTTTTGATCAGTTGCATACTTTGCTCGTTACTAAAGTCTGACGTGATCATATATGATGTGCAGGTAAGCTAATGCAATTATACTCAAAAAGTAAATTCGTGTGATCAAACTAAATCAATCATGCCTTCATGTTTGTCCATTTTATTACCAATGAGTAGTGTTGACTTCTTAGATTGATTGCTTGTAAAGTCATAAACTCACACCTGGTGGTGATATGAATAACCATTGAGCTCTAATTATTTAAAGCACCTATTCACTTCTCTGTTATGAGTCATCATAGACCTGAGGTGATGAGATATCTTTTGTTGTAAGTCATTACAGACCTGGATATTCTCTCTTGAAGCAAAAGATGCCAATGTGCATAATCTAAACATGAGATCTGGTTATAAGTTTATGTCAGGTTAACAAGTTGAGAAAAGTGATTTTTTGCATATCTTGATAAGAGTTGAACTCTCTAAGTCTAAGAGTGACTTACATAATGTCATATCTAATCGTACCTTAATCAGTCCAAGAATTGAAAAAGTAAGTGTGCTAATCATATTGCCAAAAGCACTCATTTTCTGTTCTTAGATCTCGTGTCTCTTTTGCTATAGAAATGCTGACCTGGAACACACTTGATCAGGATTTAACCACTGTCTATGACTATTCATCTTTTATTTTATTTTAATGTACTGATCTTAGCTGATATGATCTCACTGCAAGCATGTGATTCAATTGTATATAGTAGATTTTTATTCTGCTTTATTTTTGAATTTTGCATGATTTTTTTATATGCAGGCATGTTAATAATGATTGTTTACTCTTCTTGCAAAGTCAGAGAAACTTCTAAGTTTGTAAAACATAAAAGTTAGGGGGAGTAAAATAAAAAAAAAATGAAAAGAGAAAATAATTCAGAAAGTGAAAAATCAAAAATAAAGTGTTTTGGATAAAATGGATGAAGTTGAAATTTCTAGCATGTGTGTGTTTGATATGATGAAAAAATGAACCTGAAAAGAATTTAAAATTCAGTGGAAAAGCTTCTTGCAAACAAAATAAGATTATTTGTTTTGTAAAATTAAATAGAGACTAAAATGATGGGAAATTATTTTTGAAAATTTAAAATAAAAATAAAATGGTAAACAATAAAAAAATATATATAAAAATTTGAATGTCAAAAATGTTAAAATTGAGGAAAATTAATGAAAATTTTGAGTGATAGTTAAAAATTTTTGACTAAGTGTTGAAAAATTAAGTGTGAACAACACTAATGTGTTTAAATAGTGTTCAAATGGATGATGAGAAAAGTTCAAGTGTCAAGACTCATGGAAATGATCCCATGCGCCTGAACAGTTCTCATAAGTTCAGATTAGGAGTATGGTGAATTTTAGAAATTTGCACAAGTGTTCGGCGTTTCATTCAAGCTCATACGCCTAAAAGTTGTCATGTGTCTGAAAAATTGGTTAAGTGTTGGGAGTATCATCTTATGCTCATGCACCTAAACATTACCAAGTCTTTCAAGTGTAGATGCTTAAAGTGATGAAAACACCAAGTGTTAGGCGTTTTGTCTAGTCTCATGCGCCTGAACAGTGCCCAAGTGCCTGAACTGTGCTCATACGTCTAAACCTCATGCGCACAAACAGTGCTCATGCGCCTGAAAAACATTTGTGATTCATTCATTCATTCACTCATTCACAAACTCAAACACTCTGATTCACTCACTCAAACACTCGATACACTTATTAATTAAACATTTTATTGTTACCTGCTAATCTTTTTGATATATAGGTACAAGAGAATTTGATTGTCGAGGAGTCTTCACTCGAAGTTATCGAAGTTGTTGCTAATTTTCCTATTCATGTGCCAGATGAAGGTGGAAGATCAACAAAAATGTTAAAGTCTTTCTAAGATCTTGAATGCTGAGCAGATCATAGAATCTTTGAAAGAAGTTCAAGTCTGCATTCAAGAAGGCTTTGCGAGAGTTGGAACTCTACAAATAGAAGCTCGTGTTCAAGATCAAAGATGAACCTAAAAAGTTCAATATGGACTGAAGACAATGTAAATCTTAGGGGGAGTATTGTTGAAGCCTCTAGAAGATTAACATTTTGTCTTTATGTGTTTTTTGTCATAGTATAGGGACTTATTTGTAAATATATGTTCCTTTGTTTTGTTGATAGTATGAATAGGATACTTTAAGTAGTGTAGAAAAAGGGAGTTCAGAGAGTTCAGAGAGAAAACAACTGAATAGAAAGATAGAGAGAATCAGTTGAATGAACTGAATCCTTACACTTTGTATCCTGTGCAATTGCTATCAATGAAATCTATGAATTTTTTGATGTATCTGCATGTGTTGATTACTTTGCTTTTGAATTGATCATTGCATCATAATATCATCACAGATTCGATCCATTTTGAACCTATCACCAAGAAACTCTGGGATGCATTGAAGCTGATGTATGAGGGGTCTGATGATGCAAAAGAAAACAAGAAAGACCTCTTGAAGCAGTAGTTTGAGAACTTCACCTTCAAGACAGGTGAAACCATGACTCAATAATACTTTAGGTATGTTGAGATTATGGATACTCTGGCAGATATTGGAGTAACTCTTGAGAACAGGGATGTTGTGAGGAAGTTCATGTCCTCACTCCCCAGACAATGGACACACTATTGTGTGGTCATGAAGAGGACTGAGAACCTCAAGAACCTTACTCTTACAGAGTTATATGGTATCCTCAGTGGCTCCCAGATGGAGATGAACATGCAAAATCCATCTGGTAACTCCAACAACCAACAAAGTTCAGCCCTTCATGTTGTTGAAAGGGATTGCAGAGAACCACAGCACCACCTCTTCTGCTACCCTGAAAAATCACAAAAGGGTCCTTTCATCACCTTTCTGGAGACACCAAGGGAAGGCTACATCCCTGGAAGCCCATTCCAGTAGACAAGCTCTTCACAAGCTTTTATGTTTTCTGATGAAAGTTCAGGCAACTTTCTCTTCACCCTTGAAGATCTGGACTGTATCCATCCAGATGATCTGGACTGTATCCATCAAGATGATTTGGATTGTATCCATCCAGATGATCTGGAGTATATGGAAATATTCCAGCAGATGGCTTTTCTCACTCACAGGGCCAACAAATTCTACAAGAGGACTGGAAGGAAGTTCCCTAGCAATGCAGCCAGTGGAAAGTTTAGGCTTGATAAAAGCAAAGTGAAGTGTTACAACTGTAACCAAATAGGACACTTTGTCAGAGAGTGCAAAGTACCAAGGTCAAATGGTGGGCAAGCACAAACAAGGCCCAACTACACTGACGGAGCTCACCAGAATAAGAAGCCAAGACAGCAAGCCACAGTTGTTGTTGAAGAAGGAGGCTTTGACTAGAGCTTTTAGGTGGAAGATGCATCTCCAAACCAATCATTGATGGCACACCATGATGAAGCCAAGGTATTGGAACATCTCTATACACCTGAATGTATTGCTAAAGTTAATAGATACAGGTCCTATAACTTAGAGATGAGATCTGATCTTGAGTCCTTAAATATCATAAAAGCTGATTTTAAAAGAGCTGAAAATGATTATAAACTTAAGATAGAAGATCTAGAGAAAACCATATCAACTCTTAAGCATGAGCACACTAACTACAGGATTCAAATCAAAGATCTCATCTCAAAGTTAACTGAACGCCAGGCTAAGCTTGTGATCAACAAAGCCAGGGCAGAAAATGTGTTCTTGAAGAAGAGACCTTCAAGAACATAATATCCTCATCCCTTGATGAAATCAACTTAAACACATGTTGATTCCCCCAAGGATCTTTTCAAAATCTCTCAATAATCAACAAACAAGAACCATGGTGCGAAAACCCATGATTCAAGTGTATGAAATCAGTTTGTGTGTGTGTTTGTGTGTGTTTGTGTGTGTTTGAATGCTCGATAATAATAACTGCTTGATTGTATTGATTGTTCAAAAAGCTTACAAAGGATTAGGGTAGTGTGCTATTTATAGCCTATACACAAAAGCTATATACAATTACTAAACTACCCTTATGTAAATAAAGTTACATAGAAAATAATCCTAAGTCTACAAGTCATCCGTTGTGGAGAATAAGTCATCCGCTGTGGAAGATATCTCATCCGTTGTGGAGAAGACTTGTCATCCGCTGTGCAGTGTTTGTTCATCCACTGTGGAATGTTCATCCATTGTGGATGAACATCCGGTGTGAACACTTGTGTGTTTGCTTGTCTGTTGTCCGCTGTATGTTCTTCATCCACTGTGGGATGGATGTTCATCCGCTGCACACACTTAGACACATTTCTTCATCCGCTGTAGATGCTCTTCATCCGTTGTGACTCTTTCTTCATACGCTGCAGACACTTGTCAAAATTTCTTTTATCTACAATTCTGAAAAAGAAATTTAAACAAATATTAGTGTTTATTATGAATGATAATGATGCTAATGTGTTATTAAATGATTGTTTGAAAGTTAGAACATATTATGTTTGATATATGTCTGATATGGCAAGCATAATACTTTTATGCATTAATTCTTAATGCACTTGTTGAGTCCAACAATACTCCCCTTAAGTATGACGTTGCCATCAATTTAATGATTGCTTATTACTGTTTTGTCTGTTAGAAGCAATGTGTGTGTTGGTGCTTGTTAATGATTTGTTTGTTAGGAAAATATGTGTATGTGTTTGATATAAAAGATTGTATGATTGTGTGTTATCTCTTAAACTATTTGTTTTCATGATTTTATGTTGTTGAAATGGTTTGTTTGTTCATAGTAGATGAACATTTGTTTGTGCGCTGTGGACACTTGAAACATTTGATTGTTTGTTCACAGCGGATGAACATTTGTTCATGCGCTGTGGACACATGGATGTGATGTGAATGTTTACAGCGTACGATTACCTGTTTGCATACGTTGTATACACATGCACTATTTCTACAACGGATGACTTATCTTAGTCATGTGCTATGGAATGGCACTGTATTTGACTGGGTTTGAGAATGATATTCTCGGTTGATGTGACTCAACCTAGGATCGAATATGCAGACTAAGTCAGTAATATAGTCGCGAATTACTATATTACAGAACAGTTGAAACTAAAATAAATATTTGAGTAAATGAAGCACATGAACATAGAAGTCAAAGATGTATAATATTGATGTTATCACTGTTGAAGTCAAAAAAACTTACAAAGTTAGGGTAAGAAACCCTATTTATAGGCATACACATTGCCTGTACAAAAGACTAAACTACCCCTGATCTATACATGAGAATCTAGTCTAAGTACAAAATAAACATAATCATTTGTAAGTTGTTCATCCGTATTAGTTCATGCGGATGAACATGTCTTCATCAGCATTTGTGGTCTTGTAAGCAGCATTAACTTAGTTCTTCCGCATTAGTTCATGCGGGTGAACAAGTCTTGTTCAGCATTTCCTTTTGTTCATCCGCATAGACTAATGCGGGTGAACAAGTCATCAGCATTTCTTCTGTCTTCATCCACATTTGTTAATGCGGGTGAACAAACACTTGTCAGCATTTGTTCACAAGTCATCCGCATTAACAAATGCTGGTACTTCACACTTAGCTTTTTCTTGTCTTTTGTTCTTCTGTAAATAAGTCTTCTGTTATGATGTTTTCCAACCAGAACGACCTCCAACCACCTCTTAAGTTGGCAAGTAGGTCTAACAATACTCCCCCTTAAGATTATACTGCCTGGGTTCCTCAAGAGTGTGATGGTGGTGGTGGTTGTGATGATTCTGGTAGGTCTTGATGTGATGTCTTCTGTTGGACTGTTGTTGGAGAGATTGTTGCAGTAGCTTCATCATGTACCTCAGGTTTTGTAAGGGAAGGATTGAGGATTGCCTTTATCATGTTTGAAAAGTCTTTTGCTTCCTTTATTTTGTCTCTGCTTAGAACATGAATCTTCATCTTACTCACGGTGTGGATTGCAGCAATAGGCATTTGTTTCAAGGAGATGGGTTCCCAAATTGAAATTGATGATAACCCATCTCTACTAATCAGGAAGGAACCATCAGCATCCACTTCAAGCTTGACAATGTTTCCCATCTGTAGTGGTGGTTTCTTCTTCCTTCTTTGTTCTCTTTTATTGATTATCCTATCAAAGGCCATTTTGAGAATCTTGATACACTTAAGCAGGAACTCTAAATCAACTTCAGCAGCCTTATTAAAGATTTTGATCTCAGGAGCTTCTTTTCCTCTCAATAACCAATTCATAGGTTTCCTCATCATAAAACACATTGGAAATTGGTTTGGTCTTGTGTGTTCTAACAATCAATTTTCTTTTTAATGTTTCTGTTGGTTTCATATGCAGCTCTGGGAATACCACCTCTTCAGCCTCTCTTTTTCTTCTTTTTTCAAAGGGATTCCTGAATGTTTTGTCTTTTCTAGTACAGACGGATTTTAAAGACTTGAAGTTATTAGTTCTCTTAAACATCTTCAGTATATCCACAAACTCATAACCCCTATACATCCCATCATGATTGATTAGATCCAGATCAGCCAACTCTTTTAAATCATGGACCTTCATAGCATTAACCAAGGCTGTATATTTAGTAAAGAACTACACCAGGCCTGAGATTCTCTTCACCATGAACATGTTCCAACTGCTATCGTACTTCCAGGCAATAATTTTGACATCTGTTTTGCCTTTGGGAGTAGATACCCCTTTAATCATCTCAGCAGTGGTTAAACCTTCTTGAAGTTTCGGTTGTGAAGGTTCAATGAACCACTCTGGATTTTTGTGCAGAATAGGGGCTAGAACATCTTTGTCTTTTATTGTTAATTGTACATCTTGTGCAGATGTTCATGTTCTGGGCTTCTTCCCAATCACTTCTTCTTCAAGAGATTTCAGCCTATCTCTTTTCTCATTAATCATTTTCAAAATAATAGCCCTTAGTGAATTGGTTTTCATGTTCCCAAGCTTTATTTTTGTAAACCCCTATAATGAAAGATAATCCTTCATTTCCTTATCTGTCATACTATAAGGATCAGGATATGCAGTTTGTGTGTCATCCTTCTTTGCATACTCAGTGATACTTGTGATTGATTTAGCAGTTTCTTTTTCTTTTTCATATTTAGTCACACAGGTTGGGTCAAGTAGCTTCTCCATCATTTTCACCTCTTCTACCATCCCTTCATAAGTCATGGTAAACACTACATCAGCATCATATCCATGCTTGATCAGGAACATGGCGTGTATCATAAGATCATTAGTCTTAGCCTTCTCTATCATACTCTCCACAGATGGTTCAATAATAGCAGGACTATCAACAACAGAGGGTTTTTTAGTTTGCTCATCTTCAATCTCTCCTTCTTCCAGCATTATCACTTCAAGAGTTTGTTGTAACTCTTTCTCTGCTTGCTCATGTTCATCTAAGAATTCAACAATTGCTGCTAAACTCCTAGGATCATCTCTAACCCTCTTCTTTGGTTGTTCTTCCTCAACCATAGGAAGTTTTCCCTTTGCCTTTTCAGTTAAATACTTTCTCTTTCTATTGTATGTAATCACTCTGGGTCCTGATGTGGATTCTACATCAGTTTTGGCCTATTGTTTTTCCTCAACAGCCTCTATTTCAGCAGTGATTTCCTGTTTTTCAGCTTCTGTTATGTTCTTTTCAATTGTTTCTTTTTCCTTGAACTCTTCACAAAGGTTTTTTTTATCAAATTTTGTTGTTCAATACTTAATGTAATAACAGGAACAAGTTGCATCCTGAGTTCTTCTTCTATTGGGATAGGTTATGGTGGAATTACAACTATAGACTCAGAAGGGGATTTACTGTTTTTGATGTAATCCCAGAATTCCTCATCTATAATGAATTCACTTGATGAGAATCTGTCCATGTCATCTATAAGATCTTTCATCATAGCCTTATCTTCAGTAGATGGATCAGAATGTACTACCATATCCCAGCTATCATCATCCCTAACACCACTTGCTTCTTCCTGATGTGAAGGTACTGCCTTTTCTGTTTCTTCAGCTTCATAGTCTGTTGCTTCTCTTCCAACTTTAGCTTTTAATTGAGCAATCAGTTCCAATTCAACAATTCTTTTATTCAAAATATCATTTTGTTTGTTTAGATCAGCAATGATTTCTGTTTGCATCTCCAACAGGTGTTCTTGATCTTCCATAGCCAGAGTTTGAATAGCTATTGTGTCCACATGACCACTGATTGCTTCTCTAGCCATCTCTAATGAAGCTTTGAGCTTATTGATCTCATCATCCTTTTCTTTCATATCAGCTTCATACTTGGCTTTTAATTCATTCAATTCTTTCTCCTATTCATCAAGTTCCTGAATCCTATCATTGATGATTCCTGCCTTTCTATCCAGTGTCTTTTCCATTTTAGAAAATTTATGTATCAGATCATATATCATCCTGTCTTTCTCATCTGGTCTGTTTATATCAGATTCAGCAAAACTATCTGAGGGACCCTCCTCTGAGATCATTTGTCTCTCAGGTAGTGGTGCAAATTGTTGATAATCCTCCTCATCACTAGATGATTCAGAAGAATCTGATGAACTGGTAGATTCACCAGATCCATCAGAGCCAGCAGCAGCTTCATATGAGGAGCTATTGGAGGATTCTTCATGAATGTGAATGGGAGAAAATGGAGGTGACACAATTGGATCAACCCTAAAAGGGGAATGAATCTCAGAATCATGTATTGAAGGCTCAATGTGAAGATCACCACCTACATCAACATGTGGTGACATTGGCCTCATTGTTTCTTCATTCAATTCTGCATGCTCATCAATAGTTTGTTGATTTAGAGCAGCAGACTGTTCTTCAACTGTTTCTTTTTTGTTATTGAAGATCTTCTTGAATTTGTTCCACAACAATAGGAACATCATGTTGTTAATCTCTTTCTTGTACAACAACAGCAGCCTCTTCTTGAATAGGTTCCTCAATAGGAACATTCTCTGGTGCTTGTTCCTCAATAACATTAACTTCTTCTTGAGCCTGTTCCTCAACCACAGGAACATCTTCTTGTTGATTAATCAGTTGTTGCATCCATGGTAGTAGTGGAAAGAAAGCACCACTATAAAAGTTCCTTGGATCCCTTTTCTTGATATACTTGTAAGACTTGGCATTATAGTGAGGGACATCTAGAATAGGACCTTCTAGTGCAATGTTGGGGAAAGCTTCATTGATGAAGCAATGGATAAATCTTGGATACATGAGAAACATGTGCCTTCTTCCCTCTTGAATGTTGGAAACATGGCCATTGAATACATAATGTTGAATGGTCTGTTTAAACACAGTGCACATATAAGAGATGATGTTATTAATGGAAAGTCATTCCAACCAGTCTTTCTTTTGGATAGACAGTGTTGGACTTAGTGTATCAGAAATCTCCATTATAAGTCAACCAGTCCTTTGACTATTTGTTTTGCTTCAAACCCTCCTTCATATCCAATATTGGCAAAGAAAGTCATAATGTCATCATCATCAAACTCTATAGGGGAGTTGGCATCATCACCAAACTGTAGACACTGTCTCACAGTTTGTTCTGAAATAACCAAAGTGTGATCATCAGTGATTCTTCCTGAAATAACTTTTGTGCCATCAACCTCTAGTACTTCAGCATTCGCCCAGAATGATCTTATGTAGTTCTCATATATGACTGGTTTGACAGAGATAGCATGAGCTACTCTTGTAGCAGCAATGAAGCTGATCGTATCCCTTAGTCCTTCTTCTTCTAGGACATCAGGGTCGAGAAATCCACTGACATTATGGAGTTTACTCCAAGTCAGATTTGCCATAATGAATCTGCAAAAGATATGAATGAATTAGTGAACAATATGACAATTATATCTCAAATGAATATGAATGATGTTTTATTTGTCAAATTTTGACTTTTCAGGTCAAAATTTAGTCTTTGCATGTTACTGTTACATTAGGTGGTTTGACCTAATCTTGATTTTAAATGATGAACAACTGAAAATTTTGTCTTTTCTGTATGAGTTGTAATGATGTTGATTGTGTTTCAAAAGTTTTACATTCCAAATAGTTGATTAGGTTTCAACATTGTCATGGAATTGTCTCCCCTGTTCATCGATGTCTGAGTTATACTTTGAACCAAAGTAAATCCTTGTTATTTACACTAACATTGGTTTTAATGAACTCTGTCATTCATGTAGATCCATTGTTCTTGAGTGTATTTTAAGAATTTCTTAAAATTAGGGTTTCACGACTCAGCATTTTGTTTGACTGTCGAAGGTTTTCCATATTCTGATAATCACCTTATGTTTGTCAACACTTCGATTCAACAGACACTTTGAGATGTTTTCATGTATGTTTTGAACATAGTGATCTTTGATTGAGAAGATTTGAATGTTGAAGAATAACAGTATATGAACACTCATCGCACTATAAAAGTTCACTCAAAATTTGAAAAGTAATAAATGACTCACATTAAATGAGTATTTATAATACATTTGGTTATTTTCACAAAACTTTACAAGTGCAGAAAAGGTCACTACTGTAGCAAATGCGCATACAGAATTTAAATGGGCGCATTCACTGTAGCAAATGCTGATGAACAAATTAAGTTTGTCAACATTTACTGTAACAAATGCGGAAGAATTAATTTTACCAAGCCGCATTCTCTGTAGCAAATGAGGGTGAATAAAGTTAACTTATCAGCATTTATTGTAGCAAATGCTAAAGAAAGTCTATCAGCATTCACTGTAGAAAATACGGGAGAACAAATGACTTGTCCGCATTTACTGTGACAAATGCGGTCGCATTTACTGTGACAAATGCGGTTGAGCAATTTAATTTAACCAGTAAGTTGTCCGCATTTACTGTAGCTAATGCGGATGAACAAATTGTTGTCCGTATTAGTTTTACTTGTACAAAAACAGATACCCGCATTGGTTAAATGACAGGGTTACCTTCACCCGCATTAACCAATGCTCTTACCCGCATTAATTTTTGAACGTGTCAAAAATTAATGTTTTTACAATGGATGTTTCTGACTGGTTTTGCATAGCAATTTCTGAAATTTATGAAGATGAGTCCACATCAATGATGCTTTATGAAGATTTAGCAGATTCTGAGATTGTCAGTTCTTGCTTGGATTGACTTGTATCCTTAATATGATACATGTTTCCCAGTTTGACTAATTTTGGGCCTGGTGCATCTTCTGAAGTAGTTTATGGTATAATTTCCATACAGACACAATCACTTCAAACAATGTTGCCAATTTTATGTTTTTGTAAAATATTTCCTTTTAAATTTTGTTACTCCCCCTAAAGTTTATATCCATATGGGATAAAAACTTTAAACAAATTTATAAAATTAAAGGAAAATATTTCTGAATTTTTGATTGTTTTGCTTATCTATAAATGTAGAAATTTTGTACTATTGTTTGAAATTTTTGGATCATATCAATCTTATCTTTCATAAGTGCAAGTTGTCATGAACTTATTGATTGAAGGTATGTTTGTCCTCTTAAACTCATTCTTGGTCAACATTGTAATGCATGTGATTATTATCATGTTTTGATTGGTTTAAACATTTAACATGAACCTCACACTCATAAGCATAGAAAGATCAACTAACCTTATGTACTGTATGGTAGAACTTTTTCACAACTTTCAATACCTAGTCATTTAAATTATGAAATCTCATTCATTTTGGGTAAGAGGGATCCATATTGGGATTCTTTTACCTAATCCTTATTGTTATTTGATCCTCATTGGGATTCTTTTTGCTCTTCACTTTGGAAGGTGATCCACTTTGGGATTCTTTTTGTTCATTCGCTTGGAATGTAATATTTTTGTTTTATTTGTCACCCAGATTGGATGTGTTCCTCATTGGGACTCTTTTTGGATCATAACATCAGCACTATGTGCTTGTTTCCCCAGGTCTTTGCTCAACAAAACAAAGGAGAAACTGATGTGTGTGAGTGAGATTCATAAATTATCATGACCTGGTGTGTTTAGGTTGCTACCCATACATACACTTGGATAGGTTATACTTACATGCTCTGAGATGATGCATTCACAGTTGAATGTGATCTTTAGTTTATCACAGCATTTATCTTCTGTTCCAAGTTGAGCCTACCCGCATATCAGGTAAGTCATGTCAGTCTTTCAATATATTGAATTAAGCACAATGAATGATATAACGACTGTAATTATATCATTTCCCAAAGAAGTACAAATCATGAACTTCAACAAAAATTGATTTCTTTTTGTAATTTTGTAAATTTTTTGATGTTTTTGTAAATTTTGTTTTTTACTCAAGGTTAATCATGCCGATTGATTGGACTAAGAATTCAAACTGACTTGGGTCAAATGCTTTAGTAAACAAATCAGCTAGCTGATTGTCTATGTTAACCTGAATCAATTTGATTAAACCTTTTTCAGCACAGTCTCTCAAAAAATGATATTTAATTTCAATATGTTTTGTTTTTGAGTGCTGAACCGGATTGTATGATATGAAGACAGCAGCAGTGTTGTCAATATGGATTGGTGTTTGCAAGAAATTATAACCATAATCAAGCATCTGGTTTTGAATTCAGAGAACTTGAGAACAACAAGCTGATGTTGCAATGTATCCAGCTTCAGCTGTCGATACAGAAACATTGGTCTGTTTCTTGCATTGCCATGATACCGGTCTGGGACCAAGAAATTGACAACCGCCTGATGTGGACTTTCTGTTGAAATTGCATCCCCCGTAGTCACTGTCTGTGTATGCATAGAGATTGAAGTCTCCTTCCTTAGGATACCATAATCCAAGAGCAGGTTTGCCCTTAAGATATCTGAATATCCTCTTGACTATATTCATGTGAGATTCCTTGGGATCTGCCTGATATCTGGCACAAACACAAACACTAAACACAACGTCAGGTCTACTGGCTATTAAATACATGAGTGAACCAATCATGGATCGATAAAGTGTCTGATCCACAGATTTGCCATCTGTGTCTGGACCAATCTTCACTTTTGTATCGACAGGTGTTCTGATGGACTGACAGTCTGCAAAGTGAAACTTCTTCAACATGGATTCCACGTATTTTGACTGGTTGATGAAGATTCAACTGGATGTTTGTTGTACTTGAAGACCTAGGAAGAATGTGAGTTCTCCCATAGCACTCATCTAAAATTTTGAATGCATAAGATCTTCAAACTCTTTGCAGAGTTGTTTGTTGGTGGAGCCAAAGATGATATCATCCATATAAATCTGGACAAGCAGCATCCCATTCCCTTTTCTCTTTCTGAATAAAGTCTGATCAATCTTTCCTCTTTCATAACCATTGTCAAGAAGAAAGGATGAAAGAGTCTCATACCATTTCCGAGGGGCTTGATGTAAGCCATACAAAGCTTTGTCTGCATGCTTTGTACAAAATCGTACATTGCTTGTGAAAGATAAACAGAAAACTCCTTATGAGTTGATGTTTGACAGGAAATCTAATATACATTTTGTTAAATCTTTTGGTTGTCTAGTTTTATTTTAAATTCAAGTGACCAGCTAGGAAAATTTGAAGCAAAATCTGATTATGGATTTTTTTGTTTGATATTCATCGGTTTCAAAAGCCTTTAGAGTTTATAACTCTAGGATGAATGTTATTCTTGAAACTTTTAATGTTAATTTTCTTGAAAACTCTTTTCCATCAGTTGCACATGGTCCTGCTTGTTTGTTTGATTTAGATTCTATGTCAAACTCTTTTAATTCTAACTTGTTTGACTCTCCAGGTGAGAAAAAGAAACAAAGAGGAGATCTTGGATCTTTCAGTGATGATTCTGATTCTGATGATATGGATGATTCTAACCTAGGTTATCCATTCTTCTTATTTGTTAAAGATCCTATATTTCACTCTGAATCTCATGATCAATCCCACTATCAACAAGCATAAGAACATCCCATTTCTAAAAATTACAATGTTTCACAACCAATACCTAATGATGGTCCTGAAATTGAACAACCTGATTCTGGAACGCCATCGGTTTCTGATGATGTAGTTGTTACTAATAATCTTGATTACTTTATCAACTCACCAACTCAAGTTCTTAATTTCAATCCACATACTTTGAACTTATTGTATCAGCTTTTCGACATGAACCAATCTAATCTAGATGTTAATGTTCAAGGAAATGAGATTACTACGTCTCGTATTCACAAGAACCATCCTACGTCTCAGATTATCGATCCATTAAATAAGAGAATGACGAGAAGTCAATCAGAACAAGCAAACTTTTGCTTATACTCGTGTTTTCTATCTCAAATTATTCCTAAAAACATCACCGAAGCGTTAAAGGACAAAAGTTGGATTGAGGCAATGCAAGAAGAGTTATTGCAATTCCGCAAACAGGAAGTGTGGAAGCTTGTGGATTTACCTGAAGGAGAAAATGCCATAGGCACAAAATGGTTGTTCAGAAACAAGTCAGACGATCGGGGAATTGTTGTTTGTAACAAAGCAAAACTTGTTGCACAAGGTTACACCCAAGAAGAAGGAATAGATTATGATGAAATATTTGCTCCAGTTGCAAGAAATGAAACAATTCGTGTTTTCGTGGCTTATGCATCATACATGAAATTCAAGGTGTATCAGATCGACGTTAAAGGTGCTTTCTTGTATAGACCAATCACTGATGATGTGTATGTCAAGCAACCTCCAGGTTTTGAAGATTTAGAATATCCTCATCATGTGTACAAGCTTAGTAAAGCATTGTATGGTTTCCATCAGGCCCCTAGAATTTGGTATGAAACATTATCATAATATTTGATCCAGCATGGATACACGTGAGGGAAAATTGATCATACTTTGTTTATAAAGAAGGATGCTGATGATCTCTTATGTGCTCAAGTGTATGTTGATGATATCATATTCGGTTCTACAAGTCCAAAATTGTGAAATGAATTTGAAGAAATCATGAAGTCTTGTTTCCAATTGAGTTCTATGGGAGAAATTAAAATTTTCCTTGGTCTTCAAGTGAAGCGGTCTACAGATGGAATTTTTATTAATTAGGAGAAATTTGTTAAAAAACTATTAAAGAAATTTAAACTGCAAGATTGTCAATCCATCAAAACTCCAGCTGACCTAAATACCAAGATTGAACCTGATCCGAAAGGAAAATCAGTTGACCAAACTCTATACATGTCTATGATTGGATGTTTGATGTATCTTACTGCATCTAGACCTGATATAATGTATGTTGTTTGTGTCTATGCCAGGTACCAGTCTGACCTGAAGGAATCTCACCTAATCGTTGTGCAGGACCGGGTAAGGGTGCCTAACACAATCAGTTTCACAATGAGGAGAGACTTGGAACACTTAACAGTTCAAATAGGGAACCGGGTTTGATTATGAGGATACTATGAACACAAGTAAGTAATAAGACAGAACAAGCAATAATAACATAGAAATATGGTTTTCAAGGAGTGTTGTATATTACTGTCAAGTTCTATTACAAGTGTTACAAAGCATATCTAAATTACAAGAACCTGAGACTCTTTATACTACATCCTACAACCATCAATACTTAGAAGGACAGTTGGAATTAACTAATCTAGACAACAAGATCAATCTAAAGTCAAAAGACAGATTGCCTTTTGACTAGTGAGTATGACATGCCATAGCTCACATGCTTTTCTATTACAAAAAGGTTTATAGGTACAAAAGAAGGAAGTTACAGACAAAAACCTTAATCTACAGTTTACAAAAGCATGGACTTTTCACCAAATCATACAAGTTGTGAGTCTTAAGAGTTGTAGCAGAAAGTGTGTCAGCTTTATGTAAAGTAGATCAAAGAAAGCATGTCTTTCTCTGTCTTCAAAAGAAATCAGTCTTCATAGCAAAAGTGCTTTGGAAGACTTTTTCTCTGAATTTTCGGAAGACTTCATCTTTGGCTTTGGAAGATTTGCACTTTGGCTTCGGAAAATTTTACACTTAGAGTATTTTCTGATGTAGTATGTAAAACTTCCGAAGCACTTCTACCTTTGTACATTCAGTGCATGCATGCAGGAAGACCTTTGGTTGTTTTGGCTTCTTGGTTGCATCAGCCTTATAATCTTTTGATATTACCTTACAAACTCCCCCTAGGTTGATGCTACCAAAACATAGAAGTACTTCAGATGTTGATAGTCTTTATTAGGATAAAGACCAAGCCTCTCTTCATCATCTGGTCAGGATCCTTCAGACTTTCATAGTATCTTCTCATGTCATAGAGATCATGTAGAGGAAGATCAAGCATGTCTTGCCATAAGTAGACATCTTGACCTCCTTGATCTCTGATGACATACCATCTATCCGGATTGGCAGCAAAACTCTTGGACAAGATGGGTCTTCCAATGGCAAGAGGCTCTACTTGAATAGGAGTTCAAGCAGCCTCTTCATGCACTTCCTCAGGATGCTCTGACTCATCCTGAGGTGTGGAGGTGGATGCATTGGTTTTCTCCTTCTTTGAAACACTTTTTCTGGCCATCCTTTTCCTCCTCTTCTAAGTTTTCAACTGAGAGGACTGGTCTTCAGCACCAAATTGTTCTATTGTGTCCCTCTAAGTTGAGATCTCTTCTCTCATAGGTTCAGATGGAGAGAGAGGAGAACCCTGCTACAGATCAGAAGATGAAGTTGGCTGAGATGCAGCTCTAGGATCAGGTTGTGTTGTCTTAGGGGTTTCAACCTTCACCTTATCTTCAGGTTAAGCTGGACTTGGTGGAGAATGCAAGTCTACAAGCTCTCCCCTTTTAATCTTCTGCTTGATCACTCTTATATGCTCATCCATGGTGGATAGAAACATAGGACCAAGCCTTCTTTAGGACAATCTGTACAGCTTCAAGAAGCTCATCATCCTTTGTCTATCTTTATACTTCCTTTGGATTTTGCTGATGATAGCCCTTGACCTTGCAACTTCTTCCCTTAGCTTTATCTTAGCAGCTTTTCTTTCTTTTGTGGCTTGTTCCTCCAGCTACTTGAGATATTCGAACTCTATGTACTCAAAGGATAAGGGAAGAAGTGCAGCTACTTGATAGAGTCCTGTGGCACTCAGGTAGTTGATCATATTCATTCTTTCAGCTTCCCTATCTACCTGAGATTGTGTTTGTGCCACAGACTCTGTCTCAGGAATTTCTTGAATTGGGGAGAGGACAAGAGCATGTTTTTAGAGCCTTTTCAGTCTCCTTTCTTCCTTAATCTTTAGGAGCAATGCCGCATCCTCTACCTCCCTCCTCTCCTTTGACAGCTCAGTGTTAGCCAGCTCATTCAACTCTTCTAAGGGGAGAGATATCAGTTCATCAACATTATAGTTCCTGGTCCCCAGGTAGTTTAGC
Organism: Flaveria sonorensis; assembly: GCA_025506505.1. Taxonomy (NCBI): domain Eukaryota; kingdom Viridiplantae; phylum Streptophyta; class Magnoliopsida; order Asterales; family Asteraceae; genus Flaveria; species Flaveria sonorensis. The sequence goes on along the minus strand of CM046426.1, from coordinate 33,821,799 downwards.
CTAGCTGCCCTCAACTCATCATCTTGAGTGTTTGGCCTGGGGGCAGCTTGCATGAAGCCTGAGGACCCTCCTAAAATCTCTCCCCTTAGCTTCCTCTTCCTCTCTCCCTTCTCCTCCTCTAACTCCTCGGAGGTCATTTTCCTCTTCCCTTTGTCACGCACAGGCCTTGGTGACTAAGGGTGGAGAGAGCTTTGGCCTTCATTGCTTGGTTTAGCAGTCAAGCTCTAGTCAGAGAGAAGTTGTGAAGCACCATCACCACCTGGTGCTTCACTGAGGGTACTAGGTGTAGAATGAGATCCTATCTCAAGGTTCACAGGCTCAACCTCTGGGCCTTCAATCAAGGTTTTCCCTTTGAAGCTAATCTCGAGGTCCACCTCAACATCCAGTTGACCAAAGACCTCACCTGCTATCCTCTGTCTATATAACCTTGATCTCATCTTGAACTCTTCTAGCACCCTTTCTTGTATCCAGTCTGCTAGTCTTCCAGCTTGCCTATTTTGGCTTGGGTTGACAAGTGGAAGATCAACCAGATTTATGCACTCATAGAAACTCAGGTTTGAAAAGTAGAAAGTTTCTTGTTAACCCTGAGTTCTAGAGATGATGATAGCTCTTCTTTCTATGTCATACCTCCATCCTATGATTGGGTTCTCAAAGTGGGGAGATGGGGTAGACATGGCTCTGGATATACCCTCCTCAAATAGACTTTGAATGAGAGAGTCTACATCCATGTAGACTTGAGGAGGTTGCTGAGTATGGACTATTACAAGAGAGGGTGGTGAATCCTCTATGTCCATACTTTGAGAGGAACTCCCAGGTTCTGTGACTGTTTGGACTTTCTCCCCCTTTATGGTAGCATCTCCTTCATGCACAAGTGAGTTGGGGTTTGAGTCTGTCACATTCACAGGTTCTTGTGAACCTGGTTATGTTCGTCTTGCTGGTCTCTCAGCTAGCTGGCCCTTGAGATCGGTGATCTCAAGTTGCTGGTCATTGACCCTGTTTTGTAAGATAGTCACCTGAGATTCCAGGTGACTAATCTTAGAGACTAAATAGGTGCAAGTTTTAGTCAGTGTGTGCACCTTTAGTTTCAGACTCCCCTCATCTTCATCAAAAGAATCACGGGGGGATGAGAGAATTAGTTTCAGACTCCCCTCATCTTCATTAAAAGAATCACGGGGGGATGAGAGAATTGGACCAAGATCCTCCTCCTCATCACCAGCATATTGTTCTTGGCTGCTGGATTTCCCCTGCCTTATGACAACTTCAAGAGAAGTGTGAAAAGGCCTGGTTGCCATGGTTGAGGTCTTAAAGATGTAATCACTTGCTAAAATGAGAGCCTCTTCCATATGGATCTCCTGAATAGGTTCAGGGAGATACATCTCAGTGATAGGTGAATGATATGGGATAGACCTGGGTGAGACAGGACTACTCATCTCTCCTTGAGTAGGTGTGGAGAAGAGAGACTCATGGTACTCTCTGAATGCCATGTCTTCATCATCATAGAAGTCAAGGCTAGGAATTGGTTGGTTTAGATCCAGTGGTTAGGGATGGTAACTTTCCCCGGAAGGTTATTCACTAGAGTGTGGAGACTCAGAGTGAAGGCTTAAGGTTGTTTGGGGTGTGAGCTCATCAGATTGAGCATGAGGAACCTCAGCACTGATCATATGAGAGATGGGAGTGGTTTGCTCCTCAGGGAAAGTGGGAGCTTGAGTGTCCACTTCCTCCTGTAAGGTTGGTGATATGGGGGCATGCATAAGCTGAATAGCATGTGCAGGGGTTCGCTTGGTTTTTCTCTGGTTGGTGATGTTTATTGTGGGTTATATGTGTGGTTGAGAGATAAAAGGTGTGGGTTCAACACTAGCTGGTGCTGCTAGGTTGTCACCTTGAGCAATGAGCTCAAACATTTTTGGGGCAAGGGCTGTTTCTACCCCAGAGAAGCCAACATATGGCTTCCTCATTATTTTGAAGATGCCAGGCTTCATTTGTCCTAGTTTAAGAATATTACCTGTTCCCCTCAACTGTGTGCCCAGTTCACAGTTGAGAATGTGCTGGATATATCTAGGAAACATGTAATACTCTAGGGAGTCCAAGTTAGCAAGCAAATTGTTATATACAAATTGAGAATACCTGAACTTGACCCCCTAAACCATTCCATGGACTATGAAGGAGAGGTCTTCTGGAATCTGATCCCATCCTCCATGCTTGTTTGACAAGCTGTGTATGAAAACATGAAGGAGGTACTTCCATTGGGATAAGACCGTCCCCTTCCTGAAGGTTTTGACTGACAAGTCACCCTTATAGCCCATCTGCGTAAAGGAGTGGTTTACTGCAGCTTTGGGGAAGGACAAGCCACCTTCTACATCATCCAGCTGAAGATGTGTGTTTATGATGGTTGGAGTGATAAAGATTGTCCTTCCCTGCACTGTGGCAAACAATGCCTTCTCCCCATCCATGGTGACCTCTTTGCAGGTCCGCCAGAACTCCAACAAATGATCCTCATAGAGAGGCGGATCAGTGGTGACGGAGGTGAAGTAGTTGGTCAAAGAAAGGTAACGACAAACCTTTGAGAAACCTAGATCTTTCTCAGAGTCTAACAGAGCAACTTTATTATGTTGCCTGTGAAGATGCATGGAAAAATCGGGTTGATTTCTGCGATCAAGGTTGGCCATTTTAAGTAGCTTTGTGATGAAGGAAGATAAGAACGAAGGCGGTTTGTCGGTGAAATTAGGTTAGAGAACAATGTAGATGAAGAGGAGAGTGAGAAGACGGGGAACTGTTTGAGAATATATATAAAATGGAATTGAAACTAAGTTATTGCAAAAGGATAAACTTTGAAATCCAGATGTCGGTCCCACCTCTGAAAAAGTGCCCAAAAAGGTAGTTATTTTGGAAGTTGAAAATCTTCCGAAGGTAATTTAGCTTCAGAAGTTTTTAAGAAAAAGCTTCCGAAGGCAATTTGGCTTCGGAAGATATACTTAAGAGTTGTGAAAATTTGGCTTCGGAAGAAAAAATACTTAGAGAGTTTTTCTTCCGACACATTATTGATTTAGGAAGATATTAAGACTTGGGAGTTTTATTCTAAAGAGAATAAATCTTTCAAGACTTAATTGCTTTCGGAAGATATTTGTCCTTCAAATACATGCAAGTACTTAGAAGCCTATTTAAGCTTCGGAAGATATTCTCAGAATATCTTCCGAATGTAAATTTCTTATAAGTAGTTATTTAATTTGAAAACATAAATTGCTTCCGAAGTCAACTTGAAATCTTCAGAAGGAAAATAAGTTTGAAAATTTTTCAAAAATCTAAGGAATATCATAAAAAAAATTTCTTCCGAAATAAACTGGGCTTATGACGGTGATAAAATAGACAACTTAGGACACACAGGTTTTAGAAATAAAGTTGATTTAAGTTTTTAAGAAAATCTACTCAAAGTTAATCATCCCAATAGGTGATACAAGATATTTGAATCTCTGTTCATCAAAATCTATAGTGAACAGATCAACATATTATTCATTTGTATTAACTTTGACTAGTTTGATTAATCCCTTCTTAAAATTATCTCTAATGAAATGATACTTGATGTTGATGTGTTTGGTCCTTGAGTGCTACACAGGATTCTCTGTAATGGAGATAGCACTGTTGTTGTCTATGTGGATGGGAGTCTCTTTTAAGTTGAATCCATAGTCCAACATCTAATTCTTAATCCAAAGCACTTGAGCACAGCAACTTGCAGCAGCAATGTATTCAGCCTCTGCAGTTGATGCAGAGACACATGATTGTTTCTTGCATTGCCATGAGATAATCCTTCAGCCAAGGAATTGACATCCCCCAGATGTAGACTTTGTAGTCATGTTGCAATCTCCATAGTCACTATCTGTATAAGCATACACATTGAAGTTAGAACTCTTTGGATACCAAAGGCCAAGCTTGGGAGCACCTTTGAGATATCTAAGAATCGTTTTGCCAGCAACCAGGTGTGACATCTTGGGGTTGGCTTGATATCTTACACAGGTGCATGTGGCAAACATGATATTAGGCCTACTGGCTGTTAGCTACATAAGAGACCCAATCATAGCCTTGTAAAGATGTTAATCCACACACTCCCCCTCAAGATCAGGTCCTAGGGAGTAGTTTCTGGCTATGGGTGTCTTAGCAACCTTACATTCAGTCATGTTGAATTTTGTAAGTATGTCTTGTTCATACTTTGACTAACTTATGAAGATGCCATTGTTAACTTGCTTCACTTGAATTACCAGAAAGAAATTTAGTTCCCTCATGGCACTCATTTCAAATCTTTTCTTCATCAGCCTCTCAAAGTCTTTGCGGAGCATTGGATTAGTTGACTCGAAGATAATGTCATCCATATATACTTGAACCAGCATTAAGTCATTCCCTGTCCCTTTGATGAAGAGAGTTCCATCTATAGTACCCCTCTTGTTATCATGTTGATAGAGATACTGAGATAGTGTTTCATACCACTTCCTTGGAGCTTGGTGCAGCCCATAAAGAGCTTTATCAAGCTTGCAGATATAATCAGGATGAACTGGGCCTGCAAAGCTAGGTGGTTGTTTGATATACACCACTTCATCAATCACCCCATACAGAAAAGCACACTTGACATCAAGTTGGTAGACCTTGAAATCCTTGGATGCAGCAAAAGCCAAGAATATTCTTACAGCTTCAAGTCTTGCCACAGGAGCAAAAATACCTGTATACTCAATTCCCTCTTCTTCTGTGTACCCTTCAACAACTAGTCTTGCCTTGTTCTTGATGACAAGTCCTTTATCATCCTTCTTGTTCCTAAAAACCCACTTGGTTCCTATGTAAGTCTTCCAATGAGGAAGAGGACATAGGTTCCAAACCATTTGTCTTTTGAATTAAAGCAACTCCTCTTGCATTGCTTTAACGTAGCTTCCATCTTTCAAAGCCTCATCAACTTTCTTTGGCTCTACTTGGGACAAGAAGCAAGAATATAGACAAACATTTTTGTCATGGGTTTGTCCTCTTGTTCTCACCCCTGTATCAACATTTCCAATGGTGTTTGTGGTGGGGTGTGACTTGTGGATCCTGATATGAGGGATCACAACATGTTGATTTGATAGATCTAGATTAGAAAAATTCAGATCTGGCAATGGAGTGTCACCCATCACATCAGCACACTTATCAAGTGAGACTTGATCCAAAAAGTGTATGACATCATTTATGTTGTCTTCTATGGAGTGGTTATCAGCATCAAGAAATTCTTCATCACTATCAACACCTCCATTTCCTCCTACATTTGAAGCTCTTTCTCCTAAGTTTTGAGCATCTGAGATGAAATTAGAAGGCATCTCAAATGTATCAGCTGAATTTTTCATGTTTGTGCTGATAGGATCTTCATTTGCAGGGTTAGTCACCAAATGAGCTGAAGTAGTAATCTTGCTTGGTCTTCTCAGCTTAAATCTTGGGTTAGGATCTCCTATTGATATATTATCTGTAGATCCTGAAAGATTCTCACAAGACTTGTTAACACAGTTGGTAACTAAGTCAAGATCAAATAGCCAATCCGGACCAGAACCATTCATACTAGGGGTGTGCTCATTGGAGGTCACATTGGCTGACTCCTCAACTACTCTCGTTCTGAGATTGTATACTCTATAAGCCTTAGCTTGGGAGAGTATCCAATAAAGTGTCCATCATCTGACTTCTCATCAAATTTGGCTACTTGATCTTTGGTATTCAAGATGCAGCAAGGACATCCAAATGACCTGAAGAAACCAATAAAAGGTCTCCTTTTATGCGACAGCTCATAAGGAGTCTTACCATGAGTCTTAACCACTAAAACTCTGTTCTATACATAGCAGGCTGTGTTAACTGCCTCTGCCCAGAAGGTGATGGGTTGTTTAGAGTCAGACAACATGGTTGTTGTAGCTTTAATAAGTCTCCTGTTTCTCCTCTCAGCAACACCATTTTGCTGAGGAGTCCTGGAAGCACTATATTGTCTTGTAATACCCTTTTCATCACAAAATGTATCAAGGATTTGGTTCTTCAATTCTTTTCCTTGATCACATCTTATGGTCTTGACTTTGTGATCAGATTGATTCTCAATTTTCAAAATAAAGTTCTTCAAGATCTCTAGAGTCTCATCCTTAGTTCTAAGGAAAAAGACCCAAGTGAATCTTATGAAGTCATCTGTGATCACTAAACAATATGAGGTCCTTCCTAAACTCATTACACTGGTGGGGCCAAATTGATCCATGTGTAATAAGTGTAGGGGAGTAGTGATAAAGTTCATTTCCTTTGGCTTGTGTGACTCTTTGTGTTGCTTCCCTTTTAGGGATGCAACACAATGATCATCACTTGTAAACTCTTTCTTTGGCATTCCAGTTACCAAATCATTCTTAATTAATTTATTCATGTTTTTAAAGTTTACATGGCACATTCTTTTATGCCATAGGAAAGACTTATCACTATTTGCTTTAGATAGAAAGCAAGAAACCTCTCCTAAGGGAGATGTTTTCTGTAAGTCCATCTGGTACATGTTCCCTTTGCTAGGGGCTCTGAGTAGGATATGCTCTTGAGAAATGACTACCCTGGGCTTGTGAACAAAGCACTCATGCTCAGTAAAGAGCATGTTGTGTCTTTGATCACAAAATTAGGATACACTCAGTAGATTGTATCCAAGTTCGTTAACAAAATTTACCTTCTTAATGGTGAGCTTACCATTTGTGACCATACCCCTTCCAGTGATGTAACCACCCGCATCTCCTCTAAAAGCAACTGGTCCCCCATCAATTTTCTCAAAATTGTGAAGCAAAGAACCATTGCCAATCATGTGCCTGGAACAACCACTATCAATGATCCACATATTTTCCTTGGTCTTTAGCTGTTCCTGCACAAAAGGAAGTGGTTAGTTACACTTGTAAACCCAAGCCTCATTGGTCTTGGGCGTTTCAAAGTGATCTGAAGACAATGTAATAGTAACAGATCCTATATTCAAGCTTTGAGGATCATTAGTTGCTGTTGATGAAGAACTCTCAATCTCCAGGTCTTTCTTCATCTTCCACACCATCTTTGGAAGATTGGACTTGACCTTCAACACATCGGAAGTTTCAATAACTTCTGAAGTTTTGGATACTGGACCTTCGGAATATCTTGCTTTCACTGCAACATTCTTTAGTACTTCGGAAGCATTCCTTTCTTTCGAGACCAAAATTTCTTCCGAAGGCAAATTCTCACTTGTCTTCTTCTTCACTTTGGAGCTTCCAAAGGAAATAGATTTTCCTTCCGAAGCTTGCTTTTCCTTCTTCTACCCAGAAGCTTTTTCTTTGACCATGTGGATAGTGCTTTTGGGATTGTAGATGCAATCCTTAGCCAGATGAGAAGTACTACCACACATGATGCAGTCCATTTGCTTCATTCTGGGAGTCTTCTTTTGAGAGCAAGACTGAGTTTGATCACTTTCCTTCTCCATCTTCATCTTCACAGATGATGCAACAAGCTTCTTAGGGAGAGGCTTGCTCTTGGAGTTGGATGGTTTAGGCTATTTAGCAGTGGTACACAACTAGTCAGTCTTCTTCTTCTTGCTGGAATGGTTTGAAACTAAACTAGAACTCCAGGTACTAGAGTTCATAGTTGAGTCTTCAGCCTTTACCACTTCAAACCCTGTATAAATGAACACTTGTTTATGCTTGGAGTCAAAAGTGGCATTGATCTCTTGAGCCTTCTTTGATCTCCTCTTAGCTCTTCTGATCAAGTTCTTCCTCTTTGACTTGGTCATTCCAGACTCTTTCCTCTCCTTAGCAAAATAGTGACCCTTCTTAGGATGTTCTTCTTCACTCTTCTCAGAGTCATCCTTCACTATCTCCTCTTCATCCTCTTCAATAATGGGGTCTATTAGGGGAAGATCATCTTCACAAGTTCTACACCTTGGAGATCTTAAACATAATAGAGTATGTAGGGGAGCTATCTCAGTAGATCTCAGTCCCTGCTTATTCTGATAACAAACTTTTGCATGTAGGGATGTTGGACTCAACAAGTGCATTAAGAATTAATGCATAAAAGTATGATGCTTTCCATATCAGACATATATCAAACATAATATGTTCTAACATTCAAACAATCATTTAATAACACATTAGCATCATTATCATTCATAACAAACACTAATATTTGTTTAAATATCTTTTTCAGAATTGTGCATATTCATGAATTTTAAAATTTGAAATTTTCTAAATTTTGATTTTTAAACAAAGCCATGTCAAGCCAACACCTAAACACAACACTTTAACACACATACATATGTTTATCTTATTGCATAATATTGCTTGTGAGTGATATCTTATCATCCATATATTGAATATGTTAAAATTTCAATATTTTAACATATATTTTAAATCAAATTTTAAACAAACATTTTAAGTTAAACAAAATTAAACATTCAAAATCTTCTTTTGGTAGAAAAACAAACAAATTTTTTTTTAAAAGAAAAATATTACCAAACATATGCTTTGAAAGACATTAGTTCAAAACAAACAAAAATCTGAAATTTTTGAAAAACTGTTGTCACAGCAGACACACAAACATACATCCGCTGTAGCTACAGTAATCATCATAACATGCAAAATTCACCAAGTGTATATCGCGGACTAAACAAACAAACATCCGCTATGCACTTATGAACATACAAGTGTTCACAGCGCATGATGTTGGTAAGGCATCCGCTGTGAATACAGTGCCATTCCACAGCGCATGACTAACATAAGTCATCCGTTGTAGAAAAAGTGTATGTGTATACAGCGTATGCATACAGGTAATCATACGCTATAAACATTCACATCACATCCATGTGTCCACAGCGCATGAACAAATGTTCATCCGCTGTGAACAAACAATCAAATGTTTCAAGTGTCCATAGCCATGAACAAATGTTCATCTGCTGTGAACAAACAAACCATTTCAACAACATACAATCATGCAAAAAAATAGTTTAAGAGATAATAGACAATCAGTACAATCTTTCATATCAAACACACACACACATTTTCCTAACAAACAAATCATTAACAAGCACCAACACACACACATTGTTTCTAATAGACAAAACAGTAACAAGCAATCATTAAATTGATGGCAACATCATACTTAGGGGGAGTATTGTTGGACTCAACAAGTGCATTAAGAATTAATGCATAAAAGTATGATGCTTGCCATATCAGACATATATCAAACATAATGTGTTCTAACATCAAAAAATCATTTAATAACACATTAGCGTCATTATCATTCATAACAAACACTAATATTTGTTTAAATTTCTTTTTCAGAATTGTAGATAAAAGAAATTTTGACAAGTGTCTGTAGCGGATGAAGAAAGAGTCACAGTGGATGAAGAAATCTGTCTAAGTGTGTGCAGCGGATGAACATCCATCCCACAGTGGATGAAGAACATACAGTGGACAAAAGACAAGCAAACACATAAGTGTTCATAGCGGATGTTCATCTACAGCGGATGAACATTCCACAGCGGACAACATACAATAGTGAACATGGAAATATCAAAGGCAGCAGAATTGTGCATATTCATGCATTTTAAAATTTGAAATTTTCTAAATTTTGAGTTTTAAACAAAGCCATGTCAAGCCAACACCCAAACACAGCACTTTGACACACATACATATGTTTATCGCAATATTGCTTGTGAGTGATATCTTATCATCCATATATTGAATATGTTAAAATTTCAATATTTTAACATATATTTTAAATCAAATTTTAAACAAACATTTGGAGTTAAACAAAATTAAACATTCAAAATCATATTTTGGTAGAAAAACAAACAATTTTTTTTTTAAAGAAAAATATTACCAAACATATGCTTTGGAAGACATTAGTTCAAAACAAACAAAAATCTGAAATTTTTGAAAAACTGTTGTCACAGCAGACACACAAACATACATCCGCTGTAGCTACAGTAATCATCATAACATGCAAAATTCACCAAGTGTATATCGCGGACTAAACAAACAAACATCCGCTATGCACTTATGAACATACAAGTGTTCACAGCGCATGATGTTGGTAAGGCATCCGCTGTGAATACAGTGCCATTCCACAGCGCATGACTAACATAAGTCATCCGTTGTAGAAAAAGTGCATGTGTATACAACGTATGCATACAGGTAATCATACGCTGTAAACATTCACATCACATCCATGTGTCCACAGCGCATGAACAAATGTTCATCCACTGTGAACAAACAATCAAATGTTTCAAGTGTCCACAGCGCATGAACAAATGTTCATCTGCTGTGAACAAACAAACCATTTCAATAACATACAATCATGCAAACAAATAGTTTAAGAGATAACACACAATCAGTACAATCTTTCATATCAAACGCACACACATATTTTCCTAGCAAACAAATCATTAACAAGCACCAACACACACACATTGTTTCTAACAGACAAAACAGTAACAAGCAATCATTAAATAGATAGAAACATCATACTTAGGGGGAGTATTGTTGGACTCAACAAGTGCATTAAGAATTAATGCATAAAAGTATGATGCTTGCCATATCAGACATATATCAAACATAATGTGTTCTAACATTCAAAGAATCATTTAATAACACATTAGCATCATTATCATTCATAACAAACACTAATATTTGTTTAAATTTTTTTTCAGAATTGTAGATAAAAGTAATTTTGACAAGTGTCTGCAGCGGATGAAGAAAAAGTCACAGCGGATGAAGAGCATCTGCAGCGGATGAAGAAATCTGTCTAAGTGTGTGCAGCGGATGAGCATCCATCCCACAGCAGATGAAGAACATACAGCGGACAACAGACAAATAAGCACACAAGTGTTCACAGCGGATGCTCATCTACAACAGATGAACTTTGCACAGCGGATGAACAAACATTGCACAGCGGATGACAAGTCTTCTCCATAGCGGATGAGATATCTTCCATAGCGGATGACTTATTCTCCACAACGGATGACTTGTAGACTTGGGATTATTTTCTATGTAATATAATTTACATAAGGGTAGCTTAGTAATTGTATATAGCTTTTGTGTATAGGCTATAAATAGCACACTACCCTAATCCTTTGTAAGCTTTTTGAACAATCAATACCATCAAGCAGTTATTATTATTGAGCATTCAAACACACATAAACACACACACACACATACTTATTTCATACACTTGAATCATGGGTTTTTGCACCATGGTTCTTGTTTGTTGATTATTGAGAGATTTTGAAAAGATCCTTGGGGGAATCAACATGTGTTTAAGTTGATTTCATCAGGTGGTATCAGAGCCTTGGCTCAATCATTCATTGATTTTGATCCTCTCATTCAACAACATTGATTTCAGTGGTTCATTAGCTTCAAAAACACACATCAACAAGCTGTTTAGTCTCCAAACTCATCATCTTCTACTATTAACATACAACAAATGCAAACAAATATGATATCTGAATCATTTTGTGCATCTTGAAGAAGTTTTGTTGATTTTTCAGCTTGAACATCTCAAACAACATAAGTTTATGTGAAACAATACACGGGTATTATTCATCAGTTGTTAAAACATCTTCAAACAAAAGGTTTTTAGCTTAAAACATCATTCATACACGATTTTCAAACGTGTTCATCACAAAACTCACTAAAACCTCATCGGCTTTTAAGGGTTTTGAATAAACAATATACGGTTATTGTTCTATCCAGTTTTTATCAAACAAACACTGGGTAGAATACTTTGAATAGGTTCATTGTATTTAAACATCATATTTGAGTTGTTTTTCACTCGAAATAGGAGATTAATCTTCATCAAATAACAAACTGATTGTTGTTTTTGTTGAAATTATCTCAGCCGCCAACAAACCCTAGGATAAACCCTAGTTTTTGTTCATCCATTACCTTCACAATCTTCGGTGATTGTGATTGTTCATCATACAAAACAAAGAAGAACCGAAATCTTCTTTTGATTTTTTCAAAAAGTTACTTTTTGATCTTAAAAGTTAACTTTAGAAAACAAAATATTTGTTTTTAGGGTTTTTGACTTTATTTGACTGCCATCATTAAAAAGTTGACATTCCCTTGACAAAATATTCCTTTCTTATCACCAAGATTTGAAAGTGACTTATCGTTGGATTTTAATTAATTAATTAATTTCCTTTATTTGGTAAATCTAATTAGAAGGGGTTTATCCACAACAAACAAATCCTAGAGATAATTAGGATTAATTAAAATTTTAGCACCGGACTAAAATTTAAACAAACCAATTTAACTTAAAATTTATTAAGTTTAAATCAAACAATCATGGCTGGTGAAATGATGAGTTATAACAATGGACTAAACCCCCAAAGTTTATGAACAAATCAGACTTCAAGCAATGGAAAATCATGTTCAGAAATTGGATTACATATCAAGATCCAGATTTATGGACATCAATTACTGAAGGTCCTTACATCCCACTAACATTAGAACCAGATTATAACATACAAAAACTAGTTAGTCTGAAAAGTGTAGCTGGTGATGACCTTAAGCGGGTCAAAACAGACATGAAGGCATATAGCATTTTAGCTATGACTTTGCCTTTTGAAATTTTAACACGGGTAGAAAATTTCAAAATTGCTCATGAACTATGGAAGGTTCTTTACACAATGTGTGAAGGAAGTGAGGATATTAGGGAAATGAAAAAGAAAAAACTGAGGACCCAATATGAAACCTTCCATCACATACATGGGGAGTCAATTCCTCAACAGTTGCATAGATATGTCCAACTTGTGAATGAAATGATAGTATATGGACTCAAATATGATACTGTTGAAATCAATAAGAAAATGTTGCATACATTGCCTAAGAGTTGGACTCAGTCAGTGTCACTCATGAAAGCAACATTGGACTTAGAGGCCCTATCCCTTGACTCACTAGTAACCAAGGTTGAAGCACTTGAGATGGATGAAAAATCCAGAAACAACAACCAAATCAGACATGTAGAGGCCTATAGTTCAAAGAAACTCAACACACAGACAGTGCTTTCCTCACAAGCACTGGAGAAGATGAAGAAGAAGAATTCATGGATTCTCATCATACATCATTCTTCTCAGCACCAGAATCATCCAGCAACAAACACAAGTCTAAGAAGATTGGAGTTCATGCTTCACATGAAGTCACACCTCAAAGAAAGCATCACCCTCATAATTCTACCTCAAACAAATAGTCAAAACCTCAAACATCAAATATACACAGATTTGAAAAACCTATGGATGCTCTTACTATCATTCTACAAAGTGAAGAGCAAAAGGCAGCTTATGCAGCCTTTTCAACTAGTTTTGAAGCATTCTTAGGAGCAAGTCTGACTCCATCTCAAATCATCCAACAGGACTTAGATTGTGACATCCGGTAATTTTCCGTTACCAAACTCCGTTTGTTCCGTTAAGTCTTGTATACACGTGTCGGGAGCACACACTAGTTGTCGTTGAACGTTGGTGACTTAACAATAATCAGTAATGTTAAATTGATGATAATTAGGTTAACAATGTGATTATTAAGTTATGCTTATGTGATTTGAATGTTAACTGTAATGTTATCGCGTAACGTGAAAACGTGCATATTTATTCGTGTGTTTTGTGATAAATGGGAATTATGCATGATTGTTATTTGTGATTAATAATAATTGTGTTTAGTAGTTAAAAACTATTTAAAATCTATTCAAAAAGCTTAATTTTTATAAAATACAAAATGCAAGGGTTTAAAGGGTATTATGCAAAAATTATATTTTTAAAACACAAAACCCAACCCTAATCCCACCCCATCGGCCGCGACCTCACTCCCTCTCCCTTTGCGATTTCGGCCAAGAACACCCACAAAGCATCGGTTTTGGATCGATTTCAAGCTCCATAACACATTGGAACATCGATTCTTGTTTTCTTTCGCGAATTAAAGGTTAGTTTTGGTGTTTTCATGCATTATTGGTGTTGGCCGAAACCCTAGTTCGAAATCTGCAATTGGATGTTAATTCTTGTTCGTTTGGTGATGTTATGATGTTAGTTAGGTTGTGTTGATGCTAGTTAACGTTGATTATGCAAGAAAGTTTGGATTTTGGTTGTTTGTTCATAGGGTTATCTTGGCCGTGAGTTTGAGGCAATTTTGGATCAAATTGGATGTTGAATAATGGTTGTTTGATGTTGTGATTATGTTAGTTGTGTTGTATATATATTAGTTAACGTCGATTTTACAAGAAAACCATGATTTGGGTGCATTGTTCATAGGTTACTAATAATAGTAACTTTATTTTGCATGAATTGGTGATTGGTTGATGTATGAATGTTATGGATGTGTTTGTGATGATGATTAGATGCTAGATTGTTGATATGAATGTTAGGAATTCAAGAATGCATGTTGTAGTTCATACCTTACTAAAGATAGTAACTTTTGGGTATGAAAGTTGATGAATCATGATGATTAGGTGTCGTTGATCATGTTTAGATGTTGTCATGGACTTGAAATAGTATATAATTGATGAATTCATGAATGTTGTGTGAGTTTGATGAATTTGGGATGAACTTTCCCAAAAGGGAAACTTTAATTGTGCAAATCCTTGAATTGGATGATTTGAGCATGTTTGGGATATTAGGATCATGCTAGTGTGTTCATGGATGGGTTCTAAGGTGACTAAATGTGTTGTTTATGTTGTATGAATGTTGATTTGGGTTGTTATCTGTTTTGGCCTGTTGTGATTTGCATGATTTGTATGATATCTAGTTATATGATGATCTAGGTAGTACATGTGGTGGTGATGTGCTATATGTAATCAAGTGGTATGTTGATCATGTATGATATGCTGTTGTGTTAGTTTAATGAATTATCACCTATAATGTCACCAACGGGTCCAACGGGTCAACTGGGTCAAATGTGTCTTGTATTCTTAAACCTTGAGTTCCTTGGTTTGTAGAGCACTTAGGGTTTCGTGTTGTTTTTGTGCACACGTACTTATGTACTCTTGTATTCTAGGTGACCTTTGAAGGTTGTCTTTCCTTCTTTCTTTCAAGTTAAACTCTAAGTTAATTCTTGCGCATACCAGGTGAGTTCTTGCCCCACTCATTTTACATAATCTCTTTTGGGGGAGATAGCATACTGTTGATCACAAACGCTTTTATATATGAGTGTGTATAATATTGATATAGTGCTGTTTACCATGGAAAGTCCTCACACTTTCGGATTGTTAATATTGAATAGCGGGGAAATTTTGGGTAGTACTACTGGGTCTGACGAGCCCCACCTGTGCGACTCGAGGTCAAACGGGTGCAATTTTGTCCTATCACATATTCGTCACGACCTGGTAAGTCGTGACGGGAGGCAACAAACGTATCACAGTCAGCTTCAATCGCGAGATCACTATGATTAATATTTTTATGTTAATAGACTAGCTATCTATTGCAATACACTACTTATGCTCTGAAAACTATTGATTGGTTTATATTTTAACGCAAACTCTTGAACTCACCAACCATGTGTTGACTTGTTTAGTATGCTATTCTCAGGTTAAGGTTGCCAGTTGCCTAGGAGCACGCACGTCAGCATTGTTGAGTTGTCTACATTTGCATTGTTTACAATTGGGATTATTTTCATTTTATACATTTGTGTTTGGGGCGCGTATGTTTTGCGCATTCTCTTTACATATTACTTGTTTTGGGTTTTTCTGTTTTAAAAACGCTTCCGCAGTATTTTAAACGCTTCCGCAGTATTTTAAACGTTAACTCCGGTTTTGTTTATTTATCATATAGAGTCGTTCTTGGTAACTAATGACTGAGATCCTGGTATGTCACGCGCCTCGCGGTAAAACCCCGCTCGCGGATTTTGAGGGTGTGACAGATTGGTATCAGAGCCATTGGTTATAGGGAACTAGGTTGCATACACACACTAGACTATAACCGCACAGTTGTTAGTTACTTATTGTTTACTCTCCTTACTGTATACTCATTGGCATACGCAACACGTACTTCGCAGCATGGCATCGTCGTCCAGGAATTTAGGCAAGAGACCTGCACGATCTGAATCACCTCCTACATCTCCCGTACCTGATAGGGGATCTAACTGGCCACGACATCCTTATCCTCGCGGCGAGATAGACTGGGATCAGCCTTTCGTACCTCCTGAGCTCGATCCTCCGCGTAACTGGGATTTCTACCCCACTTACATTAACCGTATGGCTTATAGAGAACGCGTACCACCTGTAGCACCTACACGACCTAGGACTAGGTCATCAACCGCCTCTACTTTGCCTACACTTCCTACCTTGAGCATCCCTCTGGAGCAGGCATTTGCAGCCCTGGTAGCCACACTGGACACAGAGCGACAGCGGATTAGAGGACTCACTGACGAGAACTCTGCGATACGATCTGAGATGCGTCAGCTGCGTTACCAGGTAGATACGCTTCAGGAGCGACTTTCGATGGCCATTGGTGGACATCATACTCTGGCAGGTAACGTGGTAGCACTTAGTGAGCGCATGGATGCACAGGATCACCATAACATGGAGATTGATAATAGGTTCATTGGTTTAGAGGCACAGCTAGCAGCACTTCAGATTGCTGAAGCTCCTGCACCTTTGGTGGACCCTGATGAGGAAGACCCAGAAGAAGAACCCGAGGAAGCCCCCGAAGAAGAACCAGTAGAGATGGATGAGGACAGTGACGGATCTGACGTACTGGACTGATCCTACCTTTTAAATGACTTAGACTATGTAGTGTTTCTTTTCTTTGAAACCTATGTGGGAAGGGTTGTTTCCCACCCAACTGACAAACTTAAATTTTGACATTGATGGAATATTTTGTGACTCAATTACAATTTATTTATCTTTGATTATTATTTCTGTTATAAACGTTGTGGTTGTGGTAAATTCGTTATTTCTTATTGTTTACTGTACTTTGATGAGATTAATGTGTTGGATGTTACTCATTATTGTAATTGTGAATTTTAAAGTGAAATATGGACGCACGTGGAAGAGGACGTGGGCGTGGTCGTGGACGTGGCGCCGGAGGCCGTGGAGCCGGAGCCATAAACATGACGCCTGCGGAATTGGCGGCATTGATTAATGAACACGTTCAGGCGGCAGTGGCTGCTGCCCAACCTGGACAACCAGCAGGTAAATGATAGCAAGAGGTTAAACTGATTATCCTAGTTATTTGTCTAGGATATCTGACTAATGTTGGGATTGTCAAAACAGGACCACCACCATGTACCTACAAGTCCTTCATGGACTGTAAACCCCATACCTACAGCGGGACGGAAGGAGCTGTAGGGCTTGTAAGGTGGTTTGAGAAGACAGAGTCTGTCTTCGCGAAATGCAACTGCCCGCCTGCTGATCAGGTGAAGTATGCCACAGGGACGTTGGAAGGCGCAGCACTCTCTTGGTGGAATGCCCAGGTACAAATGTTGGGTCAAGCCATGGCCAATGAACTACCTTAGGATGAATTCAAAGAAATCATGACTGAAGAATATTGCCCCCGGAATGAAGTGCAGAAACTGGAGATTGAGTTCTGGCAACTCAAAATGCAAGGCTCAGAAATTGAAGCCTACACGACTCGTACTCATGAGTTAGCCACTTTATGTCCAGGGATGGTGAATGAAATGCACAAGAGGGTGGAGCATTATATACGGGGATTGGTGCCCGAAATTCAAAGTATGGTAACTGCTTCTAACCCCACTACCATACAACAAGCAATCCGAACAGCCCACAGGCTGACTGATCAGGCAGTTGAGCAAGGACGATTACCCAAACGGGGTGCGGTGGCAAGCGTGCCCGACCAGAAACGCAAGTGGGATGGTTCAAGCAACAAGGGATCGTCATCCAGTAGCCAATCTCAACCTCAACAACAGCAGCAAAATCAGATCCGAAGGGTTGTTTTGAATGCGGGAAAGAAGGCCATTACAAACGCAACTGTCCCCAGCTTAAGAGGAATGGTAATGGTAACAACAACAATGGGAACAACAACAATAATAACAATGGCAATAACAATAACAACAACAATGGTAATGGCAACAACAATGGAGGCAATAACAACAATAGAGCCAAAGGAAGAGCCTTCGTCATTGGCTCAGGTGAGGCTCTAAACGATCCTACAACAGTAACTGGTAAATTTTCGGTTAATGGTTGTTTTGCTACTGTATTATTCGATACCGGAGCCGATAGAAGTTTCGTGTCCACTAGGTTCTGTAGTCTTTTAAGTGATATGCCCTCAGCCTTAGAATCTAAATACACCGTGGAGTTAGCTAACGGCACACAGATTCACGTAACGCATATTCTTAGAGACTGCAAGATAGAGCTTGCTGGTCATACATTCACTATAGATCTCATGCCTGTTACACTAGGAAGTTTCGATGTGGTAGTAGGCATGGATTGGCTTTCCGATAAGCAAGCGGAAGTCATATGCCACGAGAAGATCATACGGATTCCCATTGGTGAAGAAGTCCTTACGGTCAGAGGTGATAGGAGTGGTGCGGTGATAGGCATCATCTCGTTCATGAAGGCGCAGAAGTTGTTACGAAAGGGTCGACTGGCCATATTGGCACTAGTCACGGATAAACAGACTGAGGAAAAGAAGATAGAGGATATTCCCGTAGTTCGTGAGTTTTCTGAGGTGTTTCCGGAAGATCTGCCTGGATTACCGCCTCATCGTCAAGTTGAATTCCAGATTGAGTTGACTCCAGGAGCCGCTCCAATTGCGAGAGCACCATACCGGTTAGCTCCGAACGAACTGCAAGAATTATCCGCCCAACTCCAAGAACTGTTGGATAAAGGGTTCATCCGACCGAGTTCGTCGCCCTGGGGAGCGCCAGTTCTATTTGTGAAGAAGAAGGATGGTACATTTAGAATGTGTATCGACTATAGGGAACTGAACAAGGTTACTATCAAGAATAGATATCCCTTACCTCGTATCGATGATTTGTTTGATCAACTGCAAGGATCAAGCTATTACTCTAAGATTGATCTGAGGTCTGGGTATCATCAGCTGAGAGTTCGAGAAGAGGACATCTCGAAGACTGCTTTCCGTACACGATATGGTCACTATGAATTTTTGGTCATGCCATTTGGGTTGACGAATGCACCAGCAGTATTCATGGACCTCATGAATCGCGTGTGCAAACCCTATCTTGATCAGTTTGTTATCGTCTTTATTGATGACATACTGATATACTCAAAGACCGAGGAAGAACATGAGAAGCACTTACGTTTAATCTTAGAATTACTTAGAAAGGAACAACTGTATGCAAAGTTTTCTAAGTGTGATTTCTGGATACGTGAGGTACAATTCTTGGGTCATATTGTCAACGAGAAGGGAATACATGTTGATCCTGCTAAGATTGAAGCGATAAAGAATTGGTCTGTTCCTAAGACACCGAGTGAGATACGACAATTCCTTGGATTAGCGGGATATTATCGACGATTCATTGAAGGATTCTCTAAGATTGCACAACCTCTCACAGCTTTGACTCACAAAGGAACGACGTACAAATGGGGTGAGAGTCAGGAATCTGCTTTTCAGTTGCTGAAACATAAATTGTGTAGCGCACCAATATTAGCGTTACCGGATGGTAGTGATGATTTCGTAGTCTATTGTGACGCTTCTATTCAAGGACTTGGATGTGTCCTGATGCAGCGGGATAAAGTGATAGCATACGCCTCTAGACAGTTGAAGATTCATGAGAAGAACTATACCACCCATGATTTGGAACTGGGTGCGGTAGTGTTTGCCTTGAAGATCTGGAGACATTACTTGTACGGTACCAAATGCACCATTTACACCGATCACAAGAGTCTTCAGCATATCTTTGAGCAAAAGGAGTTGAATATGAGGCAAAGACGCTGGGTGGAATTGTTAAACGACTATGATTGTGCTATTAAATACCACCCGGGGAAGGCAAATGTAGTTGCCGATGCGCTGAGTAGAAAAGAGACTGCTAAACCTCGACGAGTGCGAGCTCTGCAACTAACGATTAGTACGCAATTACCCGAACAAATCCGTGATGCTCAAACTGAAGCTCTGAAAGTAGAAAATATGAGTTTAGAAGGGTTACGAGGAATGGAAAAGCAATTAGAAGTAAAGCCGGATGGGATTCGTTATTTCATGGATAGACTATGGGTACCTCTCCACGGAGACCTGAGAGACTTGGTGATGAGTGAGGCTCACAAGTCCAAGTATTCTATACATCCTGGATCTGACAAGATGTACCACGATTTGAAGGCGCACTATTGGTGGCCTAACATGAAAGCAGATGTAGCTACTTATGTGAGCAAGTGTCTGACCTGCTCAAAAGTAAAAGTGGAGTATCAGAAACCATCTGGATTATTACAACAACCCGAGATCCCTATGTGGAAGTGGGATCAAATATCAATGGATTTTATTACTAAGTTACCTCGTACTTCTACGGGTTGCGATACAATATGGGTTATCGTGGATCGATTGACAAAATCTGCTCATTTCCTAGCGATAAAGGAAACAGATAAGATGGAGAAGTTAACCCGACTTTATCTGAAGGAGATCGTTTCGAGGCATGGAGTACCAATCTCAATTATTTCTGATCGCGATTCTCGTTTCACATCACACTTCTGGCAGTCATTGCAGAAAGCTTTAGGTACACGATTGGATATGAGTACTGCTTATCATCCACAGACTGATGGTCAAAGCGAGCGTACTATACAGACTTTGGAGGACATGTTACGTGCTTGTGTGATTGATTTCGGGAATAACTGGGAAGTTCACCTACCGTTGGTGGAATTTTCTTACAACAACAGTTATCACACTAGTATAAAGGCAGCACCTTTTGAAGCTTTGTATGGGAGAAAGTGTAGATCACCAGTTTGCTGGGCTGAAATTGGTGATAGTCAATTAACGGGTCCTGAGTTAGTACACGAGACAACTGAGAAGATTGTTCAGATAAGAAACCGCATGGCAGCAGCGCGAGACAGACAGAAAAGCTATGCTGACAAGCGACGAAAACCCTTGGAATTTCAAGTTGGTGACAAAGTTTTATTAAAAGTCTCACCGTGGAAAGGCGTAGTTCGGTTTGGTAAGCGAGGAAAGCTAAATCCGAGATACGTTGGACCATTTGAGATAGTGGAAAGAATTGGTCCAGTGGCTTATCGACTAGCCTTACCTGATTCATTGAGTGGAATCCATGATGTATTCCATGTTTCAAATCTAAAGAAATGTTTAACGGATGAAACGATGGTCGTACCGCTGGAAGAAGTTCAAGTAGACGAACAATTACGTTTCATTGAGGAACCTGTCGAAGTGATGGATCGTGAGGTGAAAACGCTTAAGCAAAGCAAGATACCCATCGTCAAAGTTCGTTGGAACTCGAGACGTGGACCAGAATTCACGTGGGAACGTGAAGATCAAATGAAGCTTAAGTATCCTCAGCTATTTGAAAGGACGATGCCAGCCGGCGAAGGTATTGATTAAATTTCGGGACGAAATTTCTTTCAACATGGGGATGATGTGACAACTCATCCAAAACTCACACGATTTCGATTTCCTTGTGCCAATGCAGTAGACCAGTGATGGATCACTCACCATGTAACGCAATTTTCGGGACGAAAATTCTTTCAACATGGGGATAATGTGACATCCGGTAATTTTCCGTTACCAAACTCCGTTTGTTCCGTTAAGTCTTGTATACACGTGTCGGGAGCACACACTAGTTGTCGTTGAACGTTGGTGACTTAACAATAATCAGTAATGTTAAATTGATGATAATTAGGTTAACAATGTGATTATTAAGTTATGCTTATGTGATTTGAATGTTAACTGTAATGTTATCGCGTAACGTGAAAACGTGCATATTTATTCGTGTGTTTTGTGATAAATGGGAATTATGCATGATTGTTATTTGTGATTAATAATAATTGTGTTTAGTAGTTAAAAACTATTTAAAATCTATTCAAAAAGCTTAATTTTTATAAAATACAAAATGCAAGGGTTTAAAGGGTATTATGCAAAAATTATATTTTTAAAACACAAAACCCAACCCTAATCCCACCCCATCGGCCGCGACCTCACTCCCTCTCCCTCCCCTTTGCGATTTCGGCCAAGAACACCCACAAAGCATCGGTTTTGGATCGATTTCAAGCTCCACAACACATTGGAACATCGATTCTTGTTTTCTTTCGCGAATTAAAGGTTAGTTTTGGTGTTTTCATGCATTATTGGTGTTGGCCGAAACCCTAGTTCGAAATCTGCAATTGGATGTTAATTCTTGTTCGTTTGGTGATGTTATGATGTTAGTTAGGTTGTGTTGATGCTAGTTAACGTTGATTATGCAAGAAAGTTTGGATTTTGGTTGTTTGTTCATAGGGTTATCTTGGCCGTGAGTTTGAGGCAATTTTGGATCAAATTGGATGTTGAATAATGGTTGTTTGATGTTGTGATTATGTTAGTTGTGTTGTATATATATTAGTTAACGTCGATTTTACAAGAAACCATGATTTGGGTGCATTGTTCATAGGTTACTAATAATAGTAACTTTATTTTGCATGAATTGGTGATTGGTTGATGTATGAATGTTATGGATGTGTTTGTGATGATGATTAGATGCTAGATTGTTGATATGAATGTTAGGAATTCAAGAATGCATGTTGTAGTTCATACCTTACTAAAGATAGTAACTTTTGGGTATGAAAGTTGATGAATCATGATGATTAGGTGTGTTGATCATGTTTAGATGTTGTCATGGACTTGAAATAGTATATAATTGATGAATTCATGAATGTTGTGTGAGTTTGATGAATTTGGGATGAACTTTCCCAAAAGGGAAACTTTAATTGTGCAAATCCTTGAATTGGATGATTTGAGCATGTTTGGGATATTAGGATCATGCTAGTGTGTTCATGGATGGGTTCTAAGGTGACTAAATGTGTTGTTTATGTTGTATGAATGTTGATTTGGGTTGTTATCTGTTTTGGCCTGTTGTGATTTGCATGATTTGTATGATATCTAGTTATATGATGATCTAGGTAGTACATGTGGTGGTGATGTGCTATATGTAATCAAGTGGTATGTTGATCATGTATGATATGCTGTTGTGTTAGTTTAATGAATTATCACCTATAATGTCACCAACGGGTCCAACGGGTCAACTGGGTCAAATGTGTCTTGTATTCTTAAACCTTGAGTTCCTTGGTTTGTAGAGCACTTAGGGTTTCGTGTTGTTTTTGTGCACACGTACTTATGTACTCTTGTATTCTAGGTGACCTTTGAAGGTTGTCTTTCCTTCTTTCTTTCAAGTTAAACTCTAAGTTAATTCTTGCGCATACCAGGTGAGTTCTTGCCCCACTCATTTTACATAATCTCTTTTGGGGGAGATAGCATACTGTTGATCACAAACGCTTTTTATATGAGTGTGTATAATATTGATATAGTGCTGTTTACCATGGAAAGTCCTCACACTTTCGGATTGTTAATATTGAATAGCGGGGAAATTTTGGGTAGTACTACTGGGTCTGACGAGCCCCACCTGTGCGACTCGAGGTCAAACGGGTGCAATTTTGTCCTATCACATATTCGTCACGACCTGGTAAGTCGTGACGGGAGGCAACAAACGTATCACAGTCAGCTTCAATCGCGAGATCACTATGATTAATATTTTTATGTTAATAGACTAGCTATCTATTGCAATACACTACTTATGCTCTGAAAACTATTGATTGGTTTATATTTTAACGCAAACTCTTGAACTCACCAACCATGTGTTGACTTGTTTAGTATGCTATTCTCAGGTTAAGGTTGCCAGTTGCCTAGGAGCACGCACGTCAGCATTGTTGAGTTGTCTACATTTGCATTGTTTACAACTTGGGATTATTTTCATTTTATACATTTGTGTTTGGGGCGCGTATGTTTTGCGCATTCTCTTTACATATTACTTGTTTTGGGTTTTTCTGTTTTAAAAACGCTTCCGCAGTATTTTAAACGCTTCCGCAGTATTTTAAACGTTAACTCCGGTTTTGTTTATTTATCATATAGAGTCGTTCTTGGTAACTAATGACTGAGATCCTGGTATGTCACGCGCCTCGCGGTAAAACCCCGCTCGCGGATTTTGAGGGTGTGACATAGATGAGCTTCCACCAGATATGGTAGAAGAAATGGATTTACAATGGTCCATGACCATGATAGCATACAGGTCTAAAAGGTTTCTACAAAGAAATCGGGGATTAAACATGGACAAAAAGACAAGAATTGGTTTTGATAAAACCAAAGTTAGGTGCTACAACTGTCAGCCTTATGGGTACTTTTCAAAAGAATGTCCAGAGTTGACAGAAATACACATCAGGCACAACACTCAAGTGGAATTCATACAAACAGACAAGTGCCTCCACCAATCAGTATTCCAAATACACCAACTCAACCTCAAATCACTCAATTCAGTCCAACTCAACATCCAACATCTTCTGCTATGATCATCAAAAAGGATGGAGAATATGACTGGAGCCTTTATGAGGCTAAAATTCCATCACCTTCAGATCATGCCCTTATGCCTGATATTGAAGACAAACTAACAGACATTCCGAAAGAGGTAAAAGAAAACCTCTGTAGTCAAGCATGCATTGATGCGGTAAATAGGTATAGAGAGCATGATGATAAACTGTCATAGAAAGTCATAGAATCAAACATTTTAAATGAAAGTTTAAAATCTGAACAGAAAAAATATGCAACTAAAATACTTTCATTTCAAACAGATTTAGACAAATTAATGTCTGAAAAACTGACTTTTGCAGCTCAGGTTGATCAACTCTCTATCTCATTAACTGAGTCAAAATCAATACAAGCTGAAACTGAAGTGAAACTTCAGAAGTTTCAGGTTAGTAACAAGAAGTTCGAAGAACTTCTTGCTCAACAAAGGGCTTTTAAGGACCCTTCAGGTTTAGGATATAATAAGGTAAGTCCACCTTATAATGATAATTATATTCCTTTACCTGACTCCATGACCAACAAACAGGATGAATCTCATGATTCTCAAGAAAAGACTGATGACTCTAAACAATCATCATCATCATCAAAATCACTTTTAAAATCAAAATCACCCTTGATAAAGTTTGTTAAAGGTTCAACACCATCATCAATCAAATCAACTGACTTTTATCAAGGAGAAAATAATGAATTTGATAATCAAGCAACAGATGATGATGAGGATGATTTATTAGATGATGAGTCTAATCAGCCAATTACTGAAACTCAAAAGGTTTCATGTGTGGCTGATACATCAAACAAACAATCGAAATAGATTCAAGGATTTGATATCTGTTCCGGTGGAAGGAAAGCTGTAACTTCCATTGCCCCTCCCAAACCGGTAAATAAAGGGAAAGGCGAAACCACAATTCAGCCAAAACAACAATTAGTAACTTTTGAAGTTCCATTAAAATCTAATTTGAAATCAAAAGTTTTAAGAAAACAAACAAAATTAGAGTTACCATACTGTAAATGGTGTGATCAATTCACACACACAACTAAAAAGTGTAGATATGGTAAGTAATGCAAGTACTGTAAGGTGAATAATCACAGTACAGAATCATGTCATTTTCCCAATTACTGCTCCATTTGTGAAAGAAACAATCACAGCACAGCAAATTGTTTTTTCAACAAGAAAAACAAGAAACAAAACAGACAAGCTCAGTTAGAGAAAAACACTGAAAAACAATCAGTTGTTCAAAATAAGAGTAGAATGAGAGTTCCTAAACAAACTCCTCATAAGAAAATTGTTTTAGATAATGATAAATATTTTTATGACAATTTTCAACACATATCAAGGAGACATAAGTCTCAGAACAGACAAAACACTGACACTAGCTTACAAAAGAGAAGAGCACAAAGCACTTCTCCCAATAGAGCTAAACAAACCAAAGGAAATCTAGTGTGTCTAGAGTTCCAAAACCTACAGACAATGCTGTCTTGGAAGAAATTTACGTTGTTGGAAAAGATGAAAAACCCAAGACCATATTGGCTTGGATTGCTCCAACTAACTGATTTCTTTTGTTTTTCAGGGACATCTTAGAAGGCCTGACAACATCTGGTATGTTGACAGTGGATGCTCCCGTCATATGACAGACAACTGTTCCCTCCTTCGGGATTTTAAGAACTAACATGGAGGCAATGTAGCCTTTGGAGGAGATAAAATAGGTGGGAAGATAACTGGCGAAGGAACAGTAACAAATGGGTTGATTAGCTTTGAAAATGTCAACTACTGCTCCAATCTTCACTTCAATCTTCTGAGTGTATCATAAATCCGTGACAAGGGATACGCCACCTTATTTGACTCCAACAACTGCTACATCCTTAAGACGGGTTTTCAGATTCCAGAAGATTATATCCTTTTGAAAACTCCTCGTCTAAACAACACATACATTGTTGATATGAACAATGTTTCAACATCAACCCCTGAAACTTGTTTATTATCAAAAGCCACAAAAGATGTATCATAATTGTGGCATAGACGATTAGGTCACACTAATTTTAACAGAATGAACAAACTTGTTAAAAATGATCTAGTCATAGGTCTTCCAAAAAAAGAATTTTTCTATACAGACCACTGCACAGCATGTCTGAAAGGCAAACAACATAGAGTTTCCCATAAATCAAAATTGATAAACTCTAATAACACACTACTCAAATTGCTTCATATAAATCTTTTTGGCCCCACAAACATCCTAAGCATAGGAAAGAAGCAATACTGTCTTGTCATAGTAGATGATTATTCCAAATTCAGATGGGTTTTCTTTCTTCTACACAAGACAGAAACAACATAAATCATTACATCCTTTATCACAAAGATTGAGAATCAACTTGATCTTGAACTTAAATCTATAAGAAGTGATAATGCCACCGAATTTAAGAATGACTTTATTTCTTCTTTTTGTGCAGAAAAAGGGATAAGTCATCAATTCAGCATAGCAAGAACTCCGCAGCAAAATGGAGTAGCTGAACGGAGAAACAGAACATTAATAGAAGCAGCTAGAACCATGCTAGCTGACTCTCTATAGCCCATATCCTTTTGGGCTGAAGCCATAAACACAACTTGCTACATACAAAACAAAACATTAATCATCAAAGAACATTCCAAAATGCCTTATGAATTAATGTTTAAAAGAAAACCATATATAGGATTTCTTAAGGCATTTGGATGTTCTGTTACCATATTAAACCCCAGAGAACAATTATCCAAATTTGCTCCAAAAGCAGATGATGGATTCTTTGTTGGATATTCTAGAAGCTCAAAAGCTTACAGAGTATTCAATCCAAGGCTAAATATAGTGGAAGAAACAACTGATGTTGTTTTTAATGAACATTCTTTCACTAAGAAAGTCATTGGATCAAACTGGCTGTTTGATATTGGTGCACTAACAAAATCATTTGACACAGCTTACTTTGATGTTTTCAGGTTCAAAGGCTAACACTGAATATCCAATGGTTCCACCAACAAGCATTGATGTTCCGTTGACTGCTGATCCCCCAAGGAGAACCACTAACACTCCTTCAAGCACAACTGTGTCAACACCTCCTGATCAACCGAACATCTCAAGAGAAACATCCTCAGACACTCCAGCATCTTCATCTCCTATACCCAATCAATCATAGGAAACAAACAAACCAAAACAACATGAAGATGATGATGAGTACCATTCTCTACCAGACACACATCATGAAGATGAAATATTAGATTTCTTTCATGATTCCCCTCAAACATTCACTGAACCTCTTCAATCAGACAATCACACATCTCCCAATACTCTTGCTCACCCATCATCACATGATCAGACAATCACCAATCTTGGTTCAACAATTCGTGTTGATCAAATTACAACCACAAGAGTTCACAAGGACCATCCAATAGAAAACATCATCGGTGATCTCAACACCAGATTGCCTCGTAGTCAATCTGATACAGCAAACATTTGCTTGTATTCCTGTTTCTTATCCTTAACTGTACCCAAAAACATCACTGAAGCATTAAAGGACAACAGTTGGATAGAAGCTATGCAAGAGGAGCTACAACAATTCAAGAAGTAAGAAGTTTAGAAGCTGGTAGATCTGCCTGAAGGTCAATATGCAATTGGCACAAGGTGGCTATTCAGAAAAAAAGCTAATGACAGAGGGATTGTCATAAGAAACAAATCAAGGCTTATAGCTCAAGGTTATACTCAAGAGGAAGGCATTGATTATGATTATGTCTTTGCTCCTGTAGCAAGACTGGAAGCCATCCGAGTATTCCTTGCTTATGCCTCATCTCAGAAGTTCACTGTCTACCAAATGGATATAAAATGTGCATTTCTTTATGGTAAGATAGATGAAGAGGTGTATGTTGCTCAACTTCTAGGGTTTGAAGATCCAAATTTCCCTCACAGAGTATACAAGTTAGACAAAGCTCTGTATGGTCTTCACCAAGCACCCAGGAAGTGGTATGAAACTCTATCAAAGTTTCTGGTACAAAATGGTTACACCAGAGGTAAAATTGATCAGACGTTGTTCTTAAAAAAGAAAGAACAAGACTTGTTAGTAGTGCAAGTCTATGTGGATGACATAATATTTGGCTCCACAAACACACAGCTTTGCAAAGAGTTTGAAACTCTTATGCAATCAAAATTCCAGATGAGCTCAATAGGAGAACTCACATTCTTCCTAGGCTTATAAGTTCAACAATCAACAGATGGAATTTTCATCAATCAAAGCACATATGTGCATCAGATACTCAAGAAGTATAACATGACTGATTGCAATTCAAGCAAGACACCATTTGCAACTGGATTGAAGTTTGGACCATATCCAGAAGGAACATCAGTTGACCAGAAACTCTACAGATCTATGATAGGTTGTCTGATGTACCTTTCAGCAAGCAGACCAGATATCATGTATGTAGTATGCATATGTGCAAGATATCAAGCAGATCCTAAGGAATCACACATAAATGCTGTAAAGAGAATTTTCCGATACTTGAAAGGCAAACCAGGTCTTGGTTTGTTGTATCCTAAAGATGGAGATTTCTCATTATATGCATACACAGACAATGATTACGGAGGATCCAATAACAATAGGAAATCAACCAGTGGAGGCTGCCAGTTTCTTGGATCAAGATTGATCTCTTGGCAATGCAAGAAGCAGACAAATGTCTCTGTGTCAACAGCTGAAGTAGAATACATAGCTGCTTCTGCATGCTATTCTCAAGTGTTATGGATTCAAAACCAAATGCTTGACTATGGCTTTAATTTTCTTAAAACACCCATACACATTGACAATTCTATAACCATGTTTAGCACTGACAATCCTGTTCAACATTCAAAATTAAAACACATAGAGATCAGATATCACTTTTTGAAAGATTGCTCAGAAAAGGGTCTGATCAAGTTGATCAAGGTCCTTACAGATAATCAATTGGTTGACCTCTTTACAAAACCATTTGACACAGCAAGATTTGAATTTTTGGTTCAGTCACTTGGTATGATCAACTATGAGTCAACAAATTAATGTTTTTCAAAACATTAAAATTAAACATGCTTGATTTTGTCAAAGTCCAAGATTAACACCAAACTTACCTTTTTCAAAATCAAGAAATCATGCAAATCATTCATTTTTTATATTGAATCACACATATATCTCATGAGAAATGATAGTACACTAGCATCATTCTTCACTTGAGTCCTTTTCAACTAATAAAGACTGACAATATTTTGTTTGATATGTGGATAGCCTCAGCATAGGACACCTAACATCACATACAACAGTGAAGAACTAAATTCTCATGATTGTGTGGTTAACAACACATCTTGGTTTATGGTGAGTATTAATCTATCCAATATAGGTTGCTTTCAAAGTAACTACAATACACCAAGTGAAACAGTTTATAAATTGCTCAATCATACAAGTGTCTCCTTTGTTATGATAATCATAGACCTGGAGTACACCTAGGCATTCTTTGTTATGCTAAGCACAGACCTGAATGACCTAAATCATAATCCAAAAAGATTCCCAAAGAGGAACACATCCATCTTGGATGACTAACCAATAAAGTCTTTATGACTACGTTCCTTGTGAATGAATCTAAAGAATCCCAAAGAGGATCACCTTCCAAAGTGAAGTGAAAAAGAATCCCAATGAGGATCAAACATCATGGATCAAATTGAGCATTTATACTCCTAAGTAGCTAGGTTTTAAGTATTGAAAGTGCTTCCTAGCATATCTTGAGGAGGGTTGTACCAATCATACAATTAGATGTGGGGTACATACATCTCATGTCAATAAACTTAAAACATGACAATCACTCACTTTTTCAATCAATCATTAATACCATGCATGAGTTTAAGTGGATCACAATATCTGTAATCAACATTGTACTTGTCTATGTCTATTCTCAAAACCATACAAACAACTCAGTGAGAAATGTAGACTAGTATGATCTCATGGTATGTGCAAAAGATTCATGTCAAACATGAGAATCATTCATTTATTAGTTAGATAAGGCATTATATTTCTAACTTTTATTATCAAGCAATCAATTGGACTTTGATAATTTCCACTCAAATACATACATGTATGATTGGTAAACCATACAAACAACAACTCAGTCAAACATGAGAATCATTCATTTATTAGTTAGATATGTCTATGTCTATTCTCAAAACCATACAAACAACTCAGTAAAAAAAATTTATAACTATGCAAAAATTTAGGGGGAGATAGTGAACATGGAAATATCAAAGGCAGCAGAATTATGCATATTCATGCATTTTATAATTTGAAATTTCTAAATTTTGAGTTTTAAACAAAGCCATGTCAAGCCAACACCCAAACACAGCACTTTGACACACATACATATGTTTATCTTATTGCACAATATTGCTTGTGAGTGATATCTTATCATCCATATATTGAATATGTTAAAATTTCAAAATTTTAACATATATTTTAAATCAAATTTTAAACAAACATTTTGAGTTAAAAAAAATTTAACATTCAAAATATTCTTTTGGAAGAAAAACAAACAAATTTGTTTTTAAAAGAAAATTTTATCAACAAACAAAAATCTGAAATTTTTGAAAAACTGTTGTCACAGCGGACACACAAACATACATCCGCTATAGCTACAGTAATCATCATAACATGCAAAATTCACCAAGTGTATATCACGGACTAAACAAACAAACATCCGCTATGCACTTATGAACATACAAGTGTTCACAACGTATGATGTTGGTAGTGCATCCACTGTGAATACTGTTAGACCCTGAAAGGATCATACTTGCTAACTTAAGAGGTGGTTGGAGGTTGTTCTGGTTGGAAAACATCACAATAGAAGACTTATTTACAGAAGAACAAAAGACAAGAAAAAGCTAAGTGTGAAGTACCCGCATTTGGTAATGCGGATGACTTGTGAACAAATGCTGACAAGTGTTCGTTCACCCGCATTAACAAATGCGGATGAAGACAAAAGAAATGCTAATGACTTATCACCCACATTAGTCCATGCGGATGAACAAAAGGAAATGCTGAACAAGCCTTGTTCACCCGTATGAACTAATGCAGAAGAACTAAGTTAATGCTGATTACAAGACCACAAATGCTGATGAAGACATGTTCATCCGCATGAACTAATGCGGATGAACAACTTACAAAAGATTATGTTTATTTTGTACTTAGACTAGATTCTCATGTACAGATTAGGGGTAGTTTAGTCTTTTATACAGGCTGCCTATAAATAGGGTTTCTTACCCTAACTTTGTAAGGTTTTTTGACTTCAACAGTGATAACATCAATATTATACATCTTTGACTTCTGTGTTCATGTGCTTCATTTACTCAAACATTTATTTCAGTTTCAACTGTTTTGTAATCTAGTAATTCCGCGACTATATTACTGACTTAGTCTGCATATTCGATCCTAGGTTGAGTCACATCAACCGAGAATATCATTCTCAAACCCAGTCAATTGGTATCAGAGCCTCGGCTCTTGAATTCATCACAGAATCATCTCAGATTGTATGTGAAAATCGATTGAACTGTAGACTGAGTTGTTTATCAGCAAGATCTATAGTTTTGATAAACATACATACTGAAATCGAACTCCAAGAAGTGGTAACAATACAGATCTGTTGTTGATGAACCTTCCCTCACACAAACAACAAAAACTTAGAACTCCTTTGTGCTAACAGATCTGAACTTAACAGATCTGGTAAAGACTGTGAACAGAAAATTCAGAGAACAACTCACTGCTCGAACTTAAAATCAACTTAAAACCTTACTCAACCAAGTTAAAATCAGTTTATCTAACATGGATTCTCACAATCTTTAGGGAATTAGGCATGCTTCTAAACCTCCTCTGCTTAAACACAAATCTGAGTTTAAGCAGTGGAAAATTCATTTCAGAAACTACATTGCAGGTGTAGATCCTGACTACTGGATATCTATTTGCAAAGGTCCCTACATTCCACTGTCTCTAAATGCTGATCAAGCTGCTCAGTACAAAACTGCAAGAATTCCCATTGAGGATCCCAGTTTAAATCTTGATGAAGAAGAATATAAGAAAATCAAGATTGATCTTAGAGCTTATTCCATCCTTGCACAAGCACTGAAAATGGATGTTCTGAAAAAATTAGAAAAATATGGAACTGCTAAGGGGGTTTGGGATGCTCTACAGATCATCTGTGAAGGAAGTAGTGAAGTGACTGAAATTAACAAGGATGAGCTGATAAACCAATATGAAACTTTTCATCACACCAAAGGAGAGTCAATTTCAAGACAACTTCATAGATTTGTTCAACTTGTAAATGATCTTGAAATCATGGGGGTCAATTACAAAGAAAAGGAAATGAACAAGAAAATGCTGCACAGTTTACCAGAAAGCTGGAAACAAAATGTCACTATGTTAAAGAATACCTTTGATTTGGAGAGTACAAGCTTGGATATCAAGATTGCAAAAATTGAGGCTCTGGAGCTGGATGAAAGGAGTAGAAATCTCAGTGGACCACAAGTCATTAAGGCTTACAAGTTTCCATCAGAAACTCATTCTGTTGAGAATGCATTTGTGACTGAAGAAGATGACTTTCTTTCATCTGGTGACCAGTCAAAGACAACTGGATTCTGTGCTGCTCAACAACATAAACCCTCATCTTCTGCTCAGCCCACAACAACACCCTACAGTATACCCAATGTTCAAAGATCTGAAGAATAGAAGGCTACTTACAATGCCTTTGTTGCTAGCTTTGAAGCCTATCTTGGGGGGAGACTCACATCAGCACATTTGATTCAAGAGGATCTGGAAGAGATGGATCCTGATGATGTTGAAGAAATGGATTTACAATGGCAGATGGCCATGATTGCCATGAGAGCAAAGAAGTTCTTTCGTAATGGGAAGAAACTGAGTCTTGATAAGAATACCAAGCTGGGGTATGACAAATCCAAGGCTAAGTGCTTTAACTGTGGAATGACTGGTCATTTCTCTCGGGAATGTAATTCTCCCAGGAGAAGCAACACCAACTTTCAAATACCACACATGGCAAGCATTCATCTCAACACAATACCAACTTTCAATCAAGCAACTCTCATCTACACCAGCAGTAGAATCAGCAACAGCCAATTCAGCAAAGACAACCTCTGCTGACTCATCAATCTCAAGGAAATAATCAACAAACTTCCAATGCACTTGTCATCAGACAAGATGGAGTTTGTGATTGGATCTTGTATGCTGAGGAAGTCCAACCACAGTTTCAGAATCATGCACTTATGGCACATATCAATGATGGAACAACTCCAATGCCATCTGAGGTAAAATTCAATTTATGTTTTGAAAAATGTGTTCTAGAAGTACAGGAGTACAGGGAACACAATCACAAATTGGCTAATAAAATAAAAGAAGAAAAGGTGAAATCAGAGATGTTAAAACAAAAAATGAGAATTTATGAAGTTAAAATCAAATCTCTGTTATCTGACATGGAAACACTCCATGGTGAAAAGTAAACACTTATGGCTAAAAATAAGAGGTTAACTGAATTATTGACCAAATCAAAAGCTAAGCAATCAGCTACTGAAGTGAAACTTAAAAAGTTTCAGCTCTCATCTGTCAAGCTACAAGAGTTACTTGTGTCTCAAAAGGGGGCCAAATATATGACTGGAATAGGATACATAACTTATCCTCCTCCATATAATGATAACTACACTGTTATGCCTGAGTCACTTACTCAATCAGATACAAAAGAATCTAAAATTATTGAAACCAAAGTAATGATTTCTCAAACAACAAATCCTCAAAACAAACTAGGTGTTTACATTGAAACTAGTGAGGATAAAATCAGATTGGTTCATCCTATCAAAATCAAAGAGTGCTCAGACAAACCTGTGGTTATCAAGAAACCAAAGAGCCCAGTCAAATCAATTGTGCCTTTTATAAAATTTGTTCCACAAAATCTTAAAGTGAATCACACTACTGAATGCTCAGTGAAACCATCTACTGAAAGCAGATCTGATTATGAGATCATATCTCCAAAAAATTCAAGCGAATCAGATAAGGTTTCATTGAAATTCAAGGATAAAACCAAAGTTCCCTTAGTCACCAAAGGGAAAACCACTTTTGTACAAAAATCTAAAGTGAAATCTGATTCACCATCTTCATCAAATATCAGACAAGGAATTGGGTTTGATATTTTCAACAAAGAACATGTAGAACAATTCGATAGGGAAATAAGGCAATACAGAAAGAAGCAGCATCAGTCCACAAAAACAAAGCAAGTCAGAATTTTGAAACAATCTATTGGCACCCCAAAGACTGATATGACTTCTCCATCAAGACTAAAGGACAATCAAATGTATTGTGAATTCTATGATATGACCAATCACAACACAGAGTGCTACTTCACTGAGTACTGCTCTATCTGTGACATGAACAATCACTCAACGAAAAACTGTCATTTTAACAAATATTGTTCATTATGTGATATGACCAATCACAATACCATTGATTGTTACTTTAATCATAAAAGATTGAAAACCTCACAAAACAAGCCCATTTCATCAATTCCAACTGACAAGGTCAGACACAAAAGTCTAAAAAACCTGAACAAATCACTAAATTCTCATCAAAAATATAAAATTAAAGTGATTACTGACAATCAAACATCTGTTCAACCTTTACACAAAAATCAAAAGGAAAGGTTTGTATACTCTTCTGACACATCAGATGAAATTGATTACATCAAACTTCAAAGAAGTAATAGAAAAGTGCTAAAATCATCTTCCTCTAAAACTCAAACAAGAGGAAAATATCAAGAGGTAACAGTGATTGATGCAAAAGGACAACCCAAGACCATTATGGCTTGGGTTCCTTATTCTAACTAGTTCTTTTTGTGCTTGTAAGGTCATTCATATAGGTCGAATAGCTTATGGTATGTGGACAGTGGATGCTCCCGACATAGGACTGGAGACAGTTCCCTCTTTCATGACTTCAAGCATATTCAAGGAACTAATGTAGCATTTGGAGGAGATTCACAAGGTGGTAGAATTACAGGAGAAGGTTCTGTGACAAATGGACTGCTGAGCTTTGATAAAATGAACTACTGGGAGCAACTGAACTTCAATCTGCTCAGCGTGTCACAAATCTGTGACAAGAAATATTCCACTCACTTCACAGACTCTCATTGCTACATTCTGAAACCAGGATTTTACATTCCTGAAGAATGGGTTGTCTTGAAGACACCAAGGAAGAATAACACTTATGTCTTGAACCTTAATTCTGCTCATCCATCTGAAGAGACATGTCTTTTGTCTAAAGCATCTTTTGATGAGTCACAACTTTGGCATAGACGTTTAGGTCACACGAACTTTAAAAACATGAACAGATTGGTCAAAGGAAACCATGTAATTGGTTTACCTCAAAAAGCATTTCATTTTCTTGATCACTGTACTGCATGTCTTAAAGGAAAACAACATAAATCCTCGCATAAGCTAAAGCTTATGAACACAAACAATTCTCCTTTGAAGTTACTTCATATGGATATCTTCGGTCCAACTCATGTCATGAGTATTGGAAAGAAGCACTATTATTTGGTGATCATAGATGACTTTTCACGATTTACATGGGTCTTCTTTCTACTTCATAAAAATGAGGCGTCCCAAATAATAAAAGATTTTATCACAAAAATAGAAAATCAACTTGATTTAAAAGTAAAATCAATCAGAAATGATAACGGGACATAATTCAAAAATGAGGATCTTAGTTCATTTCGCACACATAAAGGCATTGTTCATCAATTCAGTGCAGCTCAGACTCCACAACAAAATGGAGTGGCTGAAAGGAGGAATAGAACTCTAATTGAAGCCGCACGAACTATGCTGGTAGATGCAAAACTGCCCAATAAATTTTGGGCAGAAGCTGTCAACACTTCATGTTTTGTACAAAATCAAACTCTGATTATTAAAGAAAACAATAAAACTCCTTATGAACTTCTTTATCACAAAAAACCATTTATTTGATTTTTGAAGTCATTTGGATGTCCGGTTTCAATATTGAACACCAGAGACCATTTAGGAAAGTTTACTCCTAAGTCCGATGAGGGATTCTTTGTGGGATATTCCTCTGTTTCAAAGGCTTTTAGGGTGTTTAATCCTAGATTAAACATCATTGATGAATCAACAAACATTCAATTCAATGAGCACTCTTTTCCCAAATCATCAAACGGTCCTGATTGGTTATGTGATATTGACTCGTTTACAAGATCTTTTGATCAGTTTAACTTGTCAAATGCAGGATCCTCACGATCAGTGCATAGAAGGACTGATTTTCCTATGATTCCACCTTCTTCTGTTGATCAAGCTAATGAGGAAGTGCCGCTACAAGCTAATCCTGTGAGACCAGTTATTCAACATAAAAGTATTTCAACTGAGGCTGATCATAGCTCAATGCCTTCTCCTTCTGCTGAACTATCAACTGAAGTGAGAAACCCTGAACCAGCATGTGCTCCAGTTGAAAACAGCAGAAATTCAAAAGATGAAAGTATCCATAGTGCTGCTGAAGCTGAAGATGTTGAACCTTCTGATTCCTTTCATCATTCTCCCACATCACCACCACAAGATGCCTCTCACCAAGATGATCTGAATGTCTCCAATCTTGATGTGTCCATTGCCGGTGATTTGATTCCAATTACCAGATCACACAAGAATCATCCAGTGTCCAACATTATTGGTGATTTAGACGAGCGGGTGACACGAAGCAAGTCAAGTATTGCAAACATCTGTTTGTTTTCTTGTTTTCTGTGTCAAACTGTACCCAAAAACATTAAAGAGGCTCTTCAAGTCAATAGCTGGATTAAGGCAATGCAGGAAGAATTGATACAATTCAAGAAACAAGAATTATGGCCACTGGTGGATCTTCCTGAAGGTCAATACCTTATCGGCACCAGATGGTTATACAGAAACAAGACTGATGACAGAGGGATTGTCATCAGAAACCAAGCAAGGTTGGTAGCACAGGGCTATACACAAGAAGAAGGAACTGATTATGACGAGGTGTTTGTTCTTGTTGCCAGATTAGAAGCCATACGACTTTTTCTTGCGTACTCTGCATCCATGAAATTCATAGTTTATCAAATGGATATAAAGTGTGCATTTTTGTATGGAAAGATCTCTGAAGAAGTCTACGTGAGTCAACCTCCAGGTTTTGAGGATCTTGATTTCCCTCACAGGGTATACAAGCCAGTGGATATGGTTTCATCCCATAAAGTAATTGGAATTTTTGCATCTGCTAACATAGAACGTGCGGCCTAAATCAAAGTTCTATTTTTCCTTTCAGCAACTCCATTTTGTTGTGGAGTTCTAGGAGCGCTGAACTGACGAGCAATTCCTTTTTCTGCACAAAACATGTCAACATTAGAATTTTTTAATTCAGTTCCATTATCACTTCTGATAATTCTCACGTTTTGTTATAATTGATTTTCTACTTTAATGATCAGTTCTTTTAACAATTCAGCAGTTTTAGATTTAGCATGCAAAAAGAAAACCATGAAAATCTTGTAAAGTCATCAATGATAACTAAATAATAATATTTCTTTCCAATCCTTTGCACATTTATTGGTCCGAATAGGTCCATGTGCAACATCTAGAGAGGCTTGGAATTTGAGTTTATTAGCTTGGGCTTATAAGACACTGTGTTGCTTTCCTTTTAAACATGCTGAGCAGTGATCTGTTGTAGAGAACTTCTTTGTTGGAAGACCTACTACATGATTTCCTGCTACAAGCTTATACATGTTTTTATAATTTGAATGCCTGAGATGTCTATGTCATAACTGGCTTTCGACATTTGATGCTTGAGCAATTAGGTATGTTGTTTCTGTAGATGGATCTACTTAAGACGTATCTAACTTGTATGCATCTCGATCGCGTAGAGCTTTAACAACTACCCATTCTTTGCTTATCTGAAAACCTGGCTTCAAAATATAACAAAAAGAATCATCAAATAGAACAGAGTAAGATTTGTCACAAATTTAGGAAGCACTTAAAAGATTAAAGTTCAGCTATGAACAATAGTTGACTTTATCAAAGCTAATAATCCCATTGGACACTGTTCCTTCACCTGTTATTTTACCACCAGCATCACCTCCGAGTGCAACATGAGTACCATCTTTTAACTTAAAATCTTGAAGCAAGGCATGGTTGCCTATCATATGCCGGCTACACTCACTATCAACATACCATGTGTTAATAGGTCTTCTAGGGCGTACCTGCATTTCAAAGAGATTTAAGTTGAGTTATCAACCCAAGCCGATATGGTCTTGGGCTTGCCAAATTTATCAACAATGGTAAACTGTTTAAAATGAAGCTTATTCAAATCAGGCTTCTTTTGCTATTTAAATTTACCAATTCTGTTTCTGACAAATTTTTTATTTTCTTTGATTTGCATAGTCCGTAAAGCATGGTAATGTTTTTCAAGATCATCATCAAGGTAATTCAAACCATCAGAAGAAACATTTTTAGAAAAATTTTGATTACCAAACTTTGCATTGTTCATTCTCATAGATAGTGGAATGAATTTTCCTTGATTATAATTCTTTGTTTTCACTGCATAAGAATCATCACAATCAGAATCAATCCTTCGAAAAGATCTCAAGCCTAAGGAAGGTTGTTTGTCAATCTTTGAAAACCAACACTTTGATTTCTTTGAAATTATGGATTGACATATCCATTCCTTGGCGAGTTCCTTCGGAAGTAGCAATTCTCAGTTTTGTGATTTCTTTCATCACAAATAGTACAATACTTATTGAAGTAACAATCAGCTGTTGAATGGTTTTTCATATCACAAATGTGACAGTACCTATTAAAGAAACATTCATGAGTCTTATGATTATACATATCATATATTTCACAGTACTTTTGTTGAAATTTAAACAACTGTTGATTAACCTTAGATGTGGAAGCCACATTTGATCCTTTTTTTGATTTAGGAGTTGCAAAGTTAATCTGTTGTTTTTGATTTGAGAGTTTGTTATTTTGAAATTTAGGTTTTGACTTTTGTTCATTAACACCATTCCTAGACACCTTAGATACAAATCTTTTGTTAATAGTGAAAGACTTTGGACTTGAACCTGTTTTCAGATTAGAGTTTGATTTGTTCTTTGAATTTGATTTGATTTCTAGAATTATGTTCATATCAAAAGTACCCGCAGACACAAACTTCACTGGTTTAAATTGATTAGATTGATTTGTTCTTTGATTTTGATTGATTTGATTTTTATTCTGAGAGGATTTAGCTTTAACATTTTTCCTTCTACTTCTCTGGTTTCTTGATCTTGATGATATCTGCTTGCTTTTTGATTGAACATCTTCAATAGAAGACTCTTTTGCATTTTCTTTATCTTTTTGTTCTTTCTGCCATTTGATGAAGTCTGGATTGTTTAATCCATAAGAAAATGAATCTTTAGATGTTACTTCATCTTGTTTTGCATTCTCTTTATTCTTTATGTTTTGTTTCTCATTCTTTACAATGACTTCTTTAACAACATACTCTTTGGAAACAAACATTTGCTTATTCTTTAGTCGTGGTTCATAAGATTTAACTTTCACTAGATGACCATTTTTAGTCTTTTTAGAATCTTTTCCTCAAATATCTCAACATTAGTTTTCTCTTCATCACTTTCAAATTTCTTTTTCTTATTATGAAAGGCTTTTAGCTTAGCTTTGTTTTTAGGTGAGTGATCATGTGTGTTAAAGTTTTTTGGTAAAGTGTTTATGATAGATTCAGGCATGGGTTCATCTGTGAAAGCTAGACCTGTTTTATTTTTATCTTTCCTCTCACTTATCAACAGTTCTACAATTGTTTTAGAACTTTTAACTTTAGCTAGATCCACCTGTGTTACAGCATGAGCTATTTTTTCTTCTTCTAAATTTTTAGTCATCTCCTCAAGTTGTTTTTTAACAAGTTCAAGTTCTTTTAGAGTTTTATTCCATGAGGTTTGTAGGGATAAGATCTTTTCATCAGAGACTTTGTGATTATTTTTCAGTTTATTGTTCATTTCTTCTTCTTGTTTAAGTTTGTCATAGATTTTAAATGAATATGTTCTGTAATGCTCAACTTGATCAAAACATGCTTTTGTGCACATTTTCTCTTTGACTTCAACAGGAATTTTAGGATAACTTGAAAAAGAAGTCTCAGAGTCAGATGATGGATGCTCAACCTTTGGTTGTTCAGACTGAGCCATGAGTGCAATTTCTTCTGAATCCATTTTTGGGTCAGATTTGTCACTCCAATCATAATCTTCATCATCATTTTCAGAATCACCATCTGCCTTAGGATCATTTTCTTTAGACCAGTCTTTATTTTGAACTTTAGCAACAAGAGCTAAACTAGATGTTAGATAAGCTGTGAATTATTCAGCATAAGCACTCCAATCATAGCCATCTTTGATGCTAACAATAAGAGCTTTCTTTGGCTCTTAAGACGATTTTGATTTATCTTTAAGTTCTGGCATGGGAAGACTTTGATAAGGCTTTTGAATGGTTTTTTGAGATTATTGTTGGTATCTTTGACTGCTAGAACCTGTTTGACCATTTCCATCTTAATTTCTAGGAGCTTTACATTCCCTTGAGAAATGACCATAACTGTTACAATTGAAACACCTTGACTTTGATTTGTCAAAGCCAATAGTTTTGTTCGCACTTGGCTTGTAATTCCTGTTAACATATGAGTGTTTCTGTGTTCCGTAAGCAATCATTACCATCTGCCAATTCAAGTCCATCTGTTCCACATCATCAGGATACATCTCAAACAAATCCTGCAAAACAAGATCTAACTGGGTTAGATGACTACCTTGATAAGCATGAAAACTTACCATGAAAGTAGTAAAAGCAGATTTTGACTCATCATCCTGTAACAGGATATTAATAACATCTTTAACTTTGCTAGTTTTAACAGAGTTAGAGGATGACGTCTAGGTTTAAGGTTTAGGAGTTTGAGTTTTAGGAGGAGACTGAGGTTGAGGTTGAGTTGTATAAACAGGAGCACTTATTTAAGAAGAATTTGTAAAGAAACTAGCTCCAATGAACAAATCACCCTCGTCTTCTGGAGAATTATCATCTTTTGCTAGAAAAACATTCTCTATTGTGTTAGCTACAAAAGCAACGTACGTATACTGAGACATTGATGCAGCTTTATCATTGTTTTTGGAGCTCTCATCAATTTCAACTGATTCAATTTTGGCAATCAAAAGATCCAGATCCATCGGAAACTTTTCTGTATGCTTTAACAGAGTGACTGCTTGTTTCCATGAAGATGGAAGAGCATTTAGAAGTCTGTAATTTAGATCTTTGAGATCATTTTTGATACCAGCAGTTGACATTTCAGTAGTTTTTGCACAAATCTGTTCATTATTTGATTGATTGTTTCACCAGAAAGATGCTCAAATAACTCCAATTGTCTCATGAGTTTCTGCTTTTTGAGATCTTGTATCTCTTTAACACCTTCACAAATAATCTTCAAAACTCTATACATGGTGTAACCAGTTTGATAAGCTTCAAGTCTTGTCAAGACTTCCAATGGTAACCCCTTGCACATTAATGAATAAGCTTTGATGTCATTCTTAACCTTCCTTAAGTCATCACCTTGCAGACCATCCTCAGGATAACTTTATTTATAGGTAAACCTTTTAAATCAATAAAAACATAATGCTTTCTTCATTAATCCATTGTTCAATACAAAAACATAATCAAACATGCCAATTGTCTCACTGGACAAGAATTGTACTGCCAAAATTAATCAAGAAAGAACTAGCCACGCATGGTCTTCATCGTATCTTCAATCATGTTTTGATGATGATCAACTATGATTTGGGATGTGTTGGGAAGCTTGAAAGCACCACAAATCAGCTTGGAATCATCAAGAATTGAGCTTGGAAAGCTGTCCTTCTAGTTGGGGTTGGATAGGTTTATGTAGACATCAAGATCCATAAAATCCGGGAGTTAGTTAAAGACCGGCCTATGATACGCCTAGGGTCGGCGTATCATACGCCCCCCTCAGTATTCCTACACCCAACTTTCTGTTATTTTTTCAAAGTACGCCTACTAATACGCCACACATACATCGATCGCCATATTATGCGCCTATACCTGGCGTATGGTACACCGGTATGCCTAATTTTGTGCCTTTTTTGTAACTTTTGATGTTTACATCTTTAGTCCTTATAGTTTCGTGTTTGGCTTCTGTTACATCCAATTAAGCTTGTTTAGGCTTCAAAAAACTATAAACAAAACACAACCAATGATGAGCTCAAAATGGATCGATCTGTGATGATATAAGAATGCAATTCAATATAATACACAGAAGTATTCAATTCAACACACGAAATCAACAAAAATTCATAGAAGTTTTCATTGAGTAGTAGAGAAAAATACAAAGTGTAAGTAACAGAAATGAAGCGTCTAAACTGAAAGTTTAATCTCTAGATGTCTCTAGATATCTCTAGATGTCTACCTACACAATACATATTTAGCCTATTTATACTAATCAAGAAAACAAAGGAAAATATTTACAATAAAAGTCCCTATACTATGACAAAAATGTAAAAGACATACAATGACAAATGTTAATCTTTAAAAGAAGCATCTACAATACTCCCCCTAAGATTTACATGTCTTCAGTCTTCAAAATCTTCGGGCTTCAGATCTTTAATCTTTAATCTTCAATCTGGTCTTCATCCTTTAATCTTCAGTCAAGTCTTCAGTCTCCAGCTTGATCTTCAGTCTTCAAACATCAAAGAAGTCTTCAGGCTCTTTCTTGACTTTGAATACTGGTTTCCCCTTGTAAGTCTCTTTCTCCCATATAGCCTTTGCAATTGCAGCTTTAAATTTCTCAGCAAGCACACCTTGTTCAGGCTTCTTCTCATTTGTTTTTATCTCCATAGACTTCATCACTTCCAAAGTTTTCTTAGATAATCCGGCTATATCCACATTTGCATAGCACTCTGTTGAATTTGGATTATCTTTGCAATAAATTTCCAGTACACCTTTACTTGATATTCTCATAAAGTCAATGTCTTTAATATCATTCTTTACTATATTTGTATACGCCATTGCTTTCCTCAAAGATATTCTTTCCATTGCTGCATTCATAACTTTGATGATGGATAGAAAATATTTCTTATCATTTTCTGCATTCTCGGGAAATACCTTCTCAAACTTCTGAATGGACAAAAATGAAATATAACTCGGATGAAGTAATTTGAGTTCAAATACTCCAAACAAAGTGATCATCTCATTGTCCCAATCATTCAAGTCTCGAACTAACTTCATCTCAAAAGTATCAGCATTATAAAACCATCTCAGGATTGGTTTGGACTGCTGTGATCCTTCAATTACTTTAAGTCCCAGATTAGTGATTTTTTCAAAAAATGCATCACTATACGCATCAAGGAACTTTTCTTCACCCACATCCTTTTCTACTCCTTTTTTCTTTTTCTTTAACTTTTGGAAATATTCTTTATCCTCTTGATCACAACGTGTTTGCAAGAAGAATGGCATTCTGTTTATTCCTCGGTGAAGAAGCTCTACAAACATCTCTCCACGCTTAGCTTTAGAATGGTTTATAAAAGGCAATTTTGCTAATTCTTTCAGATCTTGTACTGGGAGCTTAATAATGCTTGAGAAAAAGTGATACACATCACATATAGCATTAACTCACTTAATAAAAAATGCATCAAACACTTCATCATATTTCCAAGCTACGATCTTGACCTCTTTTGTTGTGTCAGGAACAACCATAGCATTTAATAACTCTGAGATAGATTGTCCTTTTTGTAAAACATTTCGTACAAGGTCACCAGCAGATCGAGCTTTGTTCCATAATTGCCTTTGTTCCAAAGGAACTTCATATCCTTGTCTTTCTGTTTGTGGAAACATCTTTATTAGCTCTCTTCTTCTTTCATATCTTGAACTATCCATAGCCATTGATTTAATCTCATGTGGCTTCAAAATCCTTGTTCTTTTAGTTATTTCTAAATACTGGGGATCGTCAGTATCTAGAATGATCATCTTGTTTATTTGTTTCTTAGTCTCTTGAAAGCTTCTCACTAAGTTTCTCAAGGATTCAGCTTGTAATCTTTTCAATTTCTTCCAATGATAGTTCCTTGATTGCAACCACATCCTTAACATG
This sequence comes from Flaveria sonorensis, assembly GCA_025506505.1. Lineage (NCBI taxonomy): Eukaryota > Viridiplantae > Streptophyta > Magnoliopsida > Asterales > Asteraceae > Flaveria > Flaveria sonorensis. The sequence goes on along the minus strand of CM046426.1, from coordinate 33,777,140 downwards.
GTTACGTTCATGACGTCTGGATTCGGATGGTGCAATTCTGATGTTGGAATATCCTCAACATTTATACTTTCACTTAGTGGATTCCATTCACCATGCTCAACCACAATCTCATTAGGATCAATTGGTGCACTTGATTCAACTGCTATGCACTTTTCAAATTCTTCATTTATCTGTGAGACAGTTAATCCATCTAAGAATACTCTGTTGTATTTCATTTTCACCAGATAATTATATCTATCTTCAATATCAACAGGTATGTCATCATGGCTTAATCCACTTGGAGAAAAATGTTCTTCAACATTAGCCTCATGAATGTCTTCATCATCAAGTACTTCATTGTACCAATCATCATCAAATTCAGACTCTATGTCATCTAGAGCTCCGATCGTCTCTTGAGTGTCAGCTTCGCCTTCTTCAACATTCACCTTTTGTATTTTAGAAGATGATTCAGGTAAAACTGAAACATCAATCTCATCCACTTTCCTTTTCCCTTTATCTACAGATTGAATCTTTTCAACCTCAACTGGAGCAATCTCAAACATAATTATTACCTCAGGAGATGGAGACTTTTGAGTTTCTTTCAACTTGTTTAGTTCACCTTTCAACATATTATTCTCCTCACTCATCTTCTCTAACTTTTCTTCCATCAAATCATAATCAACCATCATAACTTCAAAAGTTTTCAAATTTTCTTCTTTACTTTTCCTCAACTCATCAATTAATTTTTCTTTCTCTTTCATCTCTTCAATTATCTTTTTATTAGCATCTTTCAGCTCTTCAATTCTCTTAACTTGATTCTCATTATCCTTTTTAAGTTCATCAATTTGTTTTTGTAACTCTTCTTCCTTATTCACATTTTCTTCATGAATAGACTCTTGTACAAACTCAGTTAATACAATCTGTTCTTCACCACCAACCATTTCCTCTATCATTTTAACTATTTCTTCAACTGTTTGGCTTTCATCAACTAGCTCTTCAGTCATTTGATCAACTTCTTGGATGTTTTCTTCTATATTTTCATCCATTTCCTCAGTATCACCATCTATTTCTTCTGCAGCATCATGACTTTCTTCATGTGCCTCTTCAACAACATGCTCAGATTCTTGTACTTGCTCATGGATCACTTCCATAGCTTCAAAATTATCATCATCTTCATTACCATCATCTCCATTATCATCATCTGATGAACTAGAACTTTCATCATCAGCTTTATCATGTTCATCATCATCATCATCATCTTCTTCATCATCATCAGCTGGAATTTCTTCAATAAGATCAGCTGGATCTAGTGGTTCTTCTTCAGTTAGATGATAGTGATCTAGAGTGATATCAACTTCATCATTTGCCACATTCCTGATGTAATCAAATAGAGGAACATTCTGAGCACCTGTCACCATAGACAATCTTTTGTATGATATCTCTGACATGTGTTCAAGAATCAATGTTTCTTCACTAAAACCATTTACCTTTATGTCAGGATATTCTTCATTAATGATCATTTGAAGTAATCTTGGATACATCAGATACTTATTCCTTATGCCCTTTTCTAAATTGAAAATAAACCCATTCATGATCCACTTGGAAATATTAAATCTCCTGTTTGTTGCCAGTGCTATTATTCGGAGAAGCAATGTCAACAGGAAAAGAATTCCATCCTACACTCCTCTTGGACATACAATGTTGGAATATATAGCATAGAAGTTTCCAGTGGTTGAATACACGGGCTCTGAAGAACTGTTTCTTTGGAAATTGATTAGGAAGACCCATTTCCGTGAATGTTTGACTACATTCATCAAATGTCAGTTCAAATAAATCTTCAGCATCATTTTGGCCTAATCTCAAAGCATATCTTATAGAATCTTCTGATACTTCAATCATCCTCATGTTGGTTATAAACCCTCTAACTACTTTCCTTCCATTATCATCAGCATCAATATATGCAGTGCTCCATAACTTTCGAATCAGACGAGCATATATAACAGGCTGGTAACACATAGCATATACATATTTGGTTCTCAGTAGAAATCTGATAATCTCTTCGTATCCGATGGCATCTCTAACTTCTTCATTGAGAAGAGCAGCCATATTATGTTTGGGCTCAAACTTTAAATCTGCCAGCTGCAAAGAAAACAAAGAAATTTAGATTTTGAAAGTTATATTTTCACTCAATTTAAAGTTTATTGACTTTTACAATTTAACCATTTTTTTATTTTTTTATTTTTACACTTGAATTTGCTGAGATTTTTATATTCTGATGAATTACACACATTCAAACGAATTTGTTTCTTAGATGATTTAACATTTTAAATTTTAACTTTTATTCAAAACAATTTTCAATATAGATTTTGATTTATTTTCCATTTTATTTTATTTTTATTATTATTAATTTTTTTTTAAAATTTTCTATTGACTGTTCATCTTCAAGTCGACTGCTTGATTATCATCAAACATTCAACTTTGATGAACACTCGATTTAAATGCACAAACAGGTTCGCAATCCAGTTCATTTCATCATATAATCATCAATTTTCATTCAATATCCTTTGTTAAATCACATTTTAACAGATTCAAATCATTAGGGTTCGAACGCCTAAACAGGTTCGAAAAGCCCAAATCATTAGCTTATTAATCTGAAATTTGTGTGATTTGAGTTCGAACTTAAATTTAGAATCGATTTCTATCGCTTTCGAGTGCAACAACAACACAACAATCAATCAGAATGAGGATTTAGGGTTTATCGGAATGTATGGGTTTTGACAAACTGACTGTTCAGGGGAGATTTGAGAATGAAATCTGAGAAACACAAAGTGTTGTTTATATACTAAGTGAAAAAATTTAGGCGCATGAGAACTGTTCAGACGCATAAGCACTGTTTGTGCGCATGAGCTTAGGCGCATGGGCACTGTTCAGTCGCTTTTGCACTGTTCAGACGCATGAACAAAGCAGAAACGCCCAATACTTGGTTTCTACACAGACAAATTAGAACTGTTTAGGCGCATGGGAATGTAAAACGCCAACACTTAGCAATATTTTCGGACTTATGACAACTGTTTAGGCGCATGACTGCTGTTTGTCCGCATGAAGTAGTCAAAAACATCTAACACTTGCACAAATTCTGAATAAATCATCATGCTCCTACATTTGGACTTTTGACCACTGTTTCGGCGTATGAGATTACTTCCATGTGTCTAACACTTGTAAATTTTCATAATCTTCTACCTGCACACTGTTTAGACATATTAGCACTGTTCACATACTAATATTTAAACAATTTTCAAATTTTAACTTTAATAAGTCAAATTTTGACTTTTACCCAAAATTTTTAAAATTAACCCTTAACTTTGAATTTTTTTTTTATTTTTTTTATCCTTAAATTTTGAAATTTTTATTTTTGACCTTTTTATTTTTTGTTTTAATGTTTTAAAATTAGTTTCCCATCATTTTAGTCTCTAAAATTAACAAAAACTCTAATTTAACTTTTGCAAGAAGCTATTCCATTTAAAATGTTTTTCAGGATCATTTTTCATTTTGTTACACACACATGCTTGAACATCTGTAGCATCATCCTTTCCATCCAAAAAATTAGTTTTTGATTTTTCATGATTTTACATATCCTGAAATTTAACAGTCATTTTTCTTTTAAACTCTTTTTACTCCCCCTAAACATTTAAGTTTGATAAAACTTATAAGTTTTTTGAATTTATCACATGAAGAGCACACTAATCATTGTTAAATTGCCTGCACACAGAAAACATGCAAAAAATTAAAATGAAAACAGAATAAAAATCTAATATTCACATTGAATCATGTTTGCAGTGAGATCATATTAGCAGTGATCAGCACATTGAAATAAAAAAAATAATGGATAGTCACAGACAGTGAGTATATCCTGATCAAGTGTGTTCCAGGTTAGCATTTTTACAGCAAAGGAGACACTAAATCTAAGGACAGAAAATGAGTGCTTTTGGCAAGGTAGTCAGCACACTTACTCTTTCAATTCTTGGATTGTTTAAGGTACAGTTAGATATGACATTATGCAGTCATACTTAGACTTAGAGAGGTTAATTCTCATAAAGATATGCAAGAAGTCACTATTCTCAACTTGTTAACCTGACATATACTATAACAAGATCTCATTTGGTGTTTGTGCACATTGGCATCATATTACATCAGTGAGTATATCCAGGTCTGTAATCACTTACAACAAAGGATATCTCATCACTTCAGGTCTATGATGACTCATAACAGAGAAGTGTTAGATGCATTAAATAATTAGAGCTTAATGGTTATTCATATCGCCATCAGGTGTGAGATTATGTCTTAACAAGCAATCAATTTGAGAAATCAACAATACTCGTTAGTGCTAAGATAGACATACATGAATGCATGAATGATTTAGTTTAATCACAAGAATTTACTTTTTCAGTATAATTGCATGAGCTTACCTGCACATCATATCTGATCATGTCAGACTGTAGTCGAAAGCTAAGTATGCAACTGATCATACTAATGTACTATCATTTCTCACATATTGCAAAACAAATTCATTCCTATATAATTAATAAGGAAAGACACTATTTTTGTGATTTTTGGTTTTATATTTTTTATCTTTTGTTTTTCAATTTTCTATTTTTGTATTTGGTTTTTGTTTTTATAAAGAACATGAACACACAAAAATAAAATCAGGCAATTAACTTTGACAGGTTCCCTGACAGTGTCCTATTCATATAAGGGAGGGTTCTGATCATATTTAGACTCAATTTACTAAAATTCTCAAAAACCAATTTTAAGTGTGATTAATAAGACCAATTGACTCAACCAAATACTCAAACCGTCCTGGTAAGAAGGCTTTAGTAAAAAGGTCGGCCAATTGTTTTTCAGTAGCAATTTGAATCAGAATGATTAAACATTTTTCAGAGTTATCTCTGAGAAAATGATATCAAATTTTGATATGTTTTGTTTTAGAATGTTGGACAGGATTAGCTGTAATGAACATAACAGCGGTGTTATCAATGTAAACAGGTGTTTTAAGAAAGTTGAACCCGTAATCAAGTAGTTGGTTTTGTAACCAAAGGATTTGAGAACATCCTGCTGAAGCAGCAATGTACTCAGCTTCTGCAGTAGAAACAGAGACATTTGTTTGTTTCTTGCATTTTGACAACATCCGCCATAATCACTATCAGTATACCCATGTAACTCAAAATTTCCCTCGTAAGGATGCCATAGCCCTAAAGCCGGTTTACCTTTGAGATACCTGAATATTCTTTTGACAGCAATTAAGTGGGATTCTTTCGAGTCTGATTGATACCTTGCACAGACACAAACAACATACATAATGTCTGGTCTAGGTGCAGTGAGATACATCAAAGAACCAATCATCGATCTGTATAGTGTTTGATCTACTGATTTTCCTTTCGGATCAGGCTCAATCTTGGTGTTCACATTAGTTGGAGTTGACATTCTAGCAGCTTAAATTTATTCAAGAGTTTGTTGATGAACTTCACTTGGTTGATAAAAATACCATCTGCAAATTGCTTAACTTGAAGTCCAAGAAAGAAATTTATCTCTCCCATAGAACTCATCTAAAATCAAGATTTCATGATTTCTTCAAATTCATTGCACGTTTTTGGACTTGTAGAACCAAATATGATATCATCAACATACACTTGTACACATAGGAGATCATCAGCATCCTTTCTGATAAACAGAGTTGGATCGATTTTCCCTCGCGTGTATCCATGTTGGATTAAGTGTTGCGACAATGTCTCATACCAGATTCTAAGGGCTTGATGAAGTCCATATAAAGCTTTGCTCAACTTGTGCACACGATGTGGATATGTAGCATCTTCAAAACCTGGAGGTTGCTTCATGTACACATTATCGGTGATAGAACCATACCAAAATGCACCCTTTACGTCCATTTGATACACTTTAAATTTCATGAATGATGCATAAGCCAGGAAGACACGAATAGATTCAAGTCTTGTAATTGGAGCAAATACTTCATCATAATCAATACTTTCTTCTTGAGTGTATCCTTGTACAACTAATCTTGCTTTATTTCGGATAACAATTCCTCGATCATCAGTTTTATTTCTAAATAACCATTTTGTGCCAATAGCATTTTCTCCTTCAGGTAAATCCACCAGATTCCACACTTCTTGTTTGCGGAACTGTAATAATTCTTCATGCATAGCCTCGATCCAACCATTGTCCTTTAACGCTTCGGTAACTTTTTTAGGAACAATTTGAGAAAGAAAGCAAGAGTATAAGCAGACGTTTGCTTGTTCTGATTTACTTCTCGTTGTTCTTTCACACAAAGGACCAATAATCTGAGATGTTGGATGGTTCTTGTGAATACAAGATGTCGGAATCTCATCTCCTTGAACTTGAACATCTAGATTAGTCTGGTTCAGATTGGAAAACTGATGCAATAGGCTTGAAGAATGTGGATTGAAATTGGGAACTTGAGTCGGTGAGTTGATAAAGTAATCAAGATTACCGGAATCAACTACATCACCAGAGATAGATGATATCCCAGACTCAGGTTGTACAACTTCTTTACCATCATTAGGAATTGGATGAGTCACATTTTGGTCTTCTGAAACTGAATGAGAATTGTCTTGATGATCTTCATTATTAGACTGAATAATAGAATCTCTAACAAAACAAAAGAAGGGATAGTTTGAGCTTGAATCACCTGCATCGTCAAAGTCCGAATCATCACTGAATGAACTGAGATCTCCTTGAATTTTCTTTTCACCTGTAGAATCAAGCAAGTTAGATTGATTAAACAAGTTTGATTGAAAAGAGTTTGACAATGAATCTAAATCAAATAACCATGCAGGACCATTTGACACTGATAGAAAAGAGTTTTCAAGAAATTTAACATTGAAAGTTTCAACTATAACATTAGTCCTAGAGTTATAAACTCGATAGGCCTTTAAAACAGATGAATATCCAACGAAAAATCCATCATCAGATTTTGATTCAAATTTTCCTAAATGATCACTTGAATTCAGAATCATAACCGGACAACCAAAAGATTTAAGAAAATATATGTTTGCTTTCCTGCCAAACATTAACTCGTAGGGAGTTTTTAGTTTTTCTTTAACAATTAATGAACGGTTCTAAACAAAGCATGCAGTTGATATTGCTTCATCCTAGAATGTGATCCGAATTTTAGCATCGGCTAACATGGATCGTGCTGCTTCAATCAATGTTCGGTTCTTCCTTTCAGCAACTTCGTTTTGTTAAGGAGTTCTAGGAGCACTGAACTGATGAGCTATTCCTTTCTCTGCACAAAACATGTTAAGAGTTAGATTTTTGAATTCCATCCCATTATCACTTCTAATTATTTTTACTTTTTGTTCTAGCTGATTTTCTACTTTTATGATGAATTCTTTTATTAATTCAGTCGTTTAAGATTTTGAATTTAGAAAGAAAACCCATGAAAATCTTGTATAGTCATCAATGATAACTAAACAGTAAGATTTTCTTCCAATACTCTTCACGTTGGTTGGTCCAAAAAGGTCCATATGCAACAACTGAAGTGGTTTGGAATTTGAGTTTATCAGTTTGGACTTATAAGACGCTCTGTGCTGTTTTTGTTTTAAACATGCTGAGCATAAATCAGTTGTGGCAAACTTCTTTGATGGAAGACCAATAACATAATTTCCTGCTACAATCTTGTTCTTGTTTTTGAAATTTGAATGCCCGAGACGTCTATGCCATAGCTGGCTTTCATCATTTGATGCTTTAGCAAAGAGACAAGTTGTTTCTGTAGAAGAATCCACTTGAGACATATCCAGTTTGTATACATCTCGGTCTCTGACAGCTTTAACAACCATGCTATCCTTGCTTATCTGAAATCCTGGCTTCAAGATATAATAGAAAGAATCATCAAAAAGTACAAGTAGGATTTATCACAAATTTGGGATACACTAAGCAAATTAAAGTTCAACTATGAACAGAAGTTGAGTTTATCAAAGCTTATAATCCCTTTGGATATTGTTCCTTCTCCGGTTATTTTTCCTCCCGCATCACCACCAAAGGCGACATGCGTTCCATCTTTTAACTTAAAATCTTGTAATAAGGCTTGATTTCCTGTCATATGCCGGCTACACCCGCTATCCATATACCAAGTGTTGATTAGTCTTTCCAGGCGTACCTGCAAAACAAAACAATTTAAGTTGAATTATCTACGCAAGCCGAAATGGTCTTGGGTTTTCCAAACTTGTCAACAATAGTAAATTGTTTAAAGTGAAGTTTGTTGACATCAGGTTTATTCTTTATGAATTTATGAATTCTGTTATTTGTAACAAATTTATGCTTGTTTGGAAAGTTCATGCTTTTTGACTGACCATTGTTTGAAAATTTTTTGTTTTCAAAACTTTTGTTATTAATTCTCACTGACCTTGGAATGAAATTATCATTGAAGTAATGTTTAGGTCTCACTGGATTATTTCGTTTTAAAGAGTTCAAACCTAAGGAGGGTTGGTATGTTAATCTTTGAAAATCAACATTTTGGTTTCTTTTATATTGCGGATTAACATAACCTTTGCTTACTGTTGAGGTGGCAAATCCTCTCCTTTGTGAATTCTTTCTAAAATAACAATCTTTAGTGTTGTGAGTTTGCTCATCACAGTAAGTACAGTATTTGTTAAAATAACACTCTGAAGTTGAGTGATTTCTCATATCGCAAATGTGACAGTATTTGTTAAATAAACATTCAGCAGTGTTGTGATTGTACATATCACATATTTCGCAGTACCTCTGTGGAGTCTTGAATAATTGCTTATTAACCTTTGACGTTGACGCAACATTAGAAACTTGGTTACTTTTAGGTGTCAAAGTGTTAATTTGTTGTTTTTGATTTGAAAAATTGTGCTTTTGATTTGAAATGTTTTTATTTTGCACAATTTGTTTTTGTTTTTGAATATGAACTTCATTCTTGTTTTCCTTAGATATAAATCTTTTTGCTATAGCGGAAGTCTTAGAATCTGAACCTGTTTTCAGATCAGAGATAGATTTGTTTTTAGGATTTTCTTTAACATTTTGAATAGAGTTCACATTCAACAAACCAGCAGATACAAATTTAATCGGCTTTAATTTTGTTTTCTGATTTATTTCTTTTGCCTGATTTTCTTGAATGATCATTTTTGGCTTTATTTATCTTTCTTCTTCGTCTCTGATTCCTTGATTTTGAACCAGTTGTTTGTTTAGATTGAACATCTTCAGTTGAAGATTCTTTTTCGCATACTTTCTTTTCCTGGTCTTTTTACCATTTTATGAATTATGGGTTATTTAGACTAAGTGAATTTGAATCTTCTGATGTTTCTTCATCATTTCTAGCTTTGTTTTCTGTCATCGTACTCATTTCTTCTAAAACTGATTCTTTAGGAACATAAATTTTCTTGTTCTTTGGTCTTGGTTCATAAGATTTAACTTTAACCGGATGACCATTTTTAATTTTCTCAATATCATTTTCTTCAAAAATTTCTATGTTTGTTTTCTCTTCTTCATTTTCAGACATCTTGGTCTTGTTCTGAAATGCTTTGAGTTTTGCTTTGTTTTCTGGAGAGTGATCGTGAGTGTTAAAGTTTTCTGGTAAAGTATTCGTTATTGATTCATGCATTGGTTCATGAGTGAAACCCAATCCTACCTTTTGTTTATCTTTACGTTCATTTACCAGCTTTTCGACAATGGTTTTAGAACTTTTAACTTTAGCTAGATCAACTTGAGTAGCTGTATGAGCTATCTTCTCCAGTTCAAGATTTTTCGTCATCTCTTCGAGTTGTTTTGATACAATTTCAAGTTCTCTTAGAGTTTTGTTCCATGAATTTTGAAGAGAGATAATCTTGTCATCAGATGTTTTATGATCCTTTTTCAGCTTGTTATGCATTTGTTCTTCTTGCTTAAGTTTTTCACATATCTTATAAGAATAATTTCTGTAGTATTCGACATGTTCGAAGCAAGACTTTGTGCATAACTTTTCTCTGACTTCTGATGGAATTTCAGAATATTTAGGAGGAGATGTTTCAGAGTTAGAGCTTTCAACCTTTGGCTGATCAGATTTTGCCATCAAAGCAACTTCCTCTGAATCTTCCTTGGGATCAGACTTATCACTCCAGTCATAATCCTCTTCCTCGTTCTCAGAGTTTCCATCAGCTTTTTGATCATTAACTTCAGACCAATCTTCCTTTTGTATTTCTGCAACAAGAGATAAATTGGAAGTTAGATCAGCAGTAAAATGTTCAGCGTTGGCACTCCAATCATAACCATCAGTAATATTGACAAGTAAAGCTTTCTTGGGTTCCTCTGTTGCTTTAGAATCATCTTTCAATTCTGGCATTGGTAGGCTTTGATAAGGTTTCTGAAATGTCTTCTGTGAGGATTGCTGAAATCTTTGATTGCTTGAGCTTGATTGACCATTTCCTCCTTTATTCCTTGGAGCTTTGCACTCTCTAGAGAAATGACCATAGTTGTTTTGCACTTGGTTTATAGTTTTTGTTGACGTAGGAATGCTTTTGAGTTCTGTATGCTATCATTACCATCTGCCAATTCAAGTCCATTTCCTTAATGTCGTCTGGATCCATTTCAAATAAATCCTGCAAAACAAAATCAAGTTGAGTTAAATGGCTACCTTGGTATTCTTGAAAACTTGCCATAAATGCAGTAAAAGCAGTTTTTGACTCTTCATCTTGTAATAATATGTTTATTACATCGTTAACTTTGCTAGATTTGGCAGAGTTAACAGATGGAGTCTCTGTTTGAGAGTTAGAACTTTTAGGCATAGGAGGAGATTGGGGTTTATGTTGATTTGTATAGGCAGGTGCACTTGTATAAGTAGAATCAGTGAAGAACCCTACACCAACAAATAAATCACTCTCATCTCCTGGTGAAGTTTCATTCTTAGACATGAATGCATTCTCCACAGTGTTTGCTGGAGAAGCAACATACTTATATTGTGACATCGAAGCTGCTCTGTCGTTGTTTCTAGAACTTTCATCAATTTTGACAGATTCTATTTTAGCAATCAAGAGATCTAGATCCGTTGGAAATTTCTCAGTATGCTTTAACAGAGTGACTGTTTGCTTCCATGAAGATGGAAGAGCATTGAGAAGTCTGTAGTTAAGATCTTTTAAATCATTCTTGATCCTTGCAGTCGACATCTCTATAGTCAGTTGAACAAATCTGTTCATCATTTGATTTATTGTTTCATTAGACAAATGTTCAAAAAGTTCTAATTGTCTCTTTAGCTTTTGCTTTTTCAGATCCTAAATCTCTTTTCCACCTTCACATATTATTTTCATGGCCTTATACATGGTGTATCCAGTCTGATAACCATCAAGCCTTGTAAGAACCTCAAGAGGTAGACCTTTGCACTTTAAGGAATATGCTTTAATATCATTTTTAACTTTTCTGAGGTCTTCTCCTTGTAGATCATCTTCTGGATAAGGTTCAGTAGAGTCCTTTGTATACACAAATCCTCTATCAGGACCATTAGATGTGATTAGAATGTAAGGACCTTTTTCTATTGATTTCCATAAATCAGTATCAATAGAATTCAGATGGTGTTTTAATCTCAATTACCAATTCTTGAAATTTGCTCTATTTTTCAGCTTGGGAACTCGATTCTCTGAGTCTTCTGATTTTACCATTTTTAATTTTTTTTGATTTTTTAAAAAGTGATTTGTTTTTGTTGTTTTTAATGTTTTGAATTAAAACAATAAAATGAAAATATTTTTGGATTTTAAAGTTTCTGAAAAATTTCTGAAAATTTCTAAGTGTGAAAGCTGATGTGTCCAAACAGTAGTGAAACACCCAAACAGTTGGGGAACACCTTTTGACTTTGACCCTGAAACGTCTAAGGGATTGCCTTAGAAAAATTTCAAAAAAAAAAAACGCCCAAGTTGAGATGTGTCTGAACAGTTGTGATACGCCCAAATAGTTGTCAGACATCTGGGTGTCAAAACGCCCAAACAGTTCAAATACTCCTCAACAGTTGAAAAACGCCTCGAATTACTTGGTTTCTGATTTTCAGCGGTAAAACTTCCAAAGTGTCCCAACAGTTGAAATGCGCCCACACAGTAGTAAAACGCCTAACTGAAAAACGCCCGAACAGTTGTAAAGCGCCTAAACAGTTGTTATGCGCCTATCACTTAGACGATTTTCAGCGGTGTTTCTGACCTAATGCGCCACATTCATCATCTTCAACGAACTTAGATTCTTTCAATTTCTTCAAAACTTGATTAATTGATCTAAATTTCACCAATTAGGTCTGAAATCCATCGATTAACAATCCTCTAACATCAATTTCATCAAATTACAACAAAAATTAATGTTTTGATTCAAAGAACACTTCGAAGACTTTTTGCTCAAATTCACAGATTTGAACGAATTGTACTGCTAATTGTGAATCAAATCATGTTTCTGATGATGAAACAGATCTTAATTCAACAAATTTAAGACTGAATTGTTTATCAATCACAGATTCAAGTGATTATAAGTGTTCGACAGTTGAAGAACAGCTTCAAATCACTGAACCGAAAGCTCTGATACCATTTGATGAGCTCAAAATGGATCGATCTGTGATGATATAAGAACAAAATTCAATCTAATACACCAAAGTATTCAATTCAACACACGAAATCAACAAAAATTCATAGAAGTTTTCATTGATTAGTAGAGAAGAATACAAAGTGTTAGTAACAGAAACAAAGTGTCTAAAATGAAAGTTTAATCTCTAGATGTCTCTAGATGTCTACCTACACAATACATATTCAGCCTATTTATACTAATCAAGAAAACAAAGGAACATATTTACAATAAAAGTCCCTATACTATGACAAAAATGTAAAAGACATACAAAGACAAATGTTAATCTTTAAAAGAAGCATCTACAACTAAAGTAATCCCATTCCACAATAACAACCATATAAAATCATAAAATTAGATCAATTAAACACTGAATTATTATCACATGATCACTATCCTGTTTTGGTTGCTTAGGGGAGTGTTGAGACTCACCCTGAGGGCTTAAGGCATTGGTTGTGGGCTCATCAGGTTGAGACTAAGGAGACTTAACACTAATATTGAGGTCAGTTGAGAAGGATGGTTGGACCTCTGGCTGAGTGGGAGCCCTTAATTCCACTCTAGTCTTTTTGGTTTGAATAGAGGGGACTTGATCAATTAGAGTAGATTGATCAAGGGTTCGTTCGGGGCGTCTTTTGTAGGTAATTTTGATTGGGTGGGAAGAAGTAGATGGCATTGTAGTAGTGGTGTCTAGCGTGGGTTCATCACTTATAGGCTTGCAGGTATGTCACTAGGAGCCATTGGCTCAAACATACCAGGAAGGAGATCAGTGAATCTTCCAGTGAAGTTAGTGGACACCTTCTTTAGAGTTTTGAAGATGTCGGGCTCCATGTGAGGGACCAGTAGAACATGTAAAATTATAGTTTGTCCTGGTCTAACTCACAGTTGATAAAGTGCTGAATGAGCCAGGATACATATAGAATGAATCCTTTATGAGATTGCTTCTTAAGTTGTTCAGCACAAACCTCATGTAGTTGAATCTGAGGCCTTTTACCAACCCATGGACTAGGCAGCCCAAATCATATGGGATTTGATCCTATCCCCCTGACTTGTTGGATAGGCTATGCAGGACGATATGCAACAAGAACTTACAATTGTAGGAGAAATTAAATTTGTAGACCGTAGACTTGCTCACATCTCCACCATATCCTATCTGAGTGTAGGTATCCTCCAACTCAGAATTGGGGAATTCAATCTGGGCCCTTCATCATGGAGCTCCAGATGCTCCCTAATGGTTGTCTCACTTATGGTGATCTCCTGCCCTTAGATCCTCGATCTGATGACCCTTTCATCGTTGAGCATTTCACTTCGACCATTGGCCTAGAATTCAGCCAGATGGTTTGAGTAGATGATCAATTTAATAGTGAGGGCAAGGAAGTATGGCGACTTGGTTGTGTTGGGGATTCAAAGCCATTGTTCAGAAGGTACTTTCTGATTGAAGGAATTTGAGAGTGAATAAAGAAGATAATGGAAATTTGGGGCTTTTGCAGTGGTAAAGAAAGTAAAGAAAGAGAGTCAGAAATTTTAAACGATTTTAAAAATCCAAATGAATAGGGTAATGGTGTAGGTTTCGAATGGACATAGGCGGCAAGATAAACCATTTAAAATATTTCGACAATCATCAATAAAATCTTACTTCTTACAAAGTGGGGCCTAAAGACTTCTATTACACAGTAAAAGTTTCCTTCCGAGAGTAAGGATACTTCCTAGAGAAAACACTTGTGTTTCTTAATATTGTCTTCCCAAGCCAATTTTTACTTTCGAAGGCAAACCATGTCTTTAATGACAAATTTGCTTCCGAGAGTAAAATATTCTTCCGAGAAAAGAAGTTAGTATGCTTCGGAAGTGGATTTGATCTAAAATCAAATGTCTTTTTAAAGCTAAAAATTCTTTTGAAGAGAATAGTTATGCAGAGGAATTTGCCTTTGGAAGATGAATAAAGATCTCTTCTGAGGGTAAATTTCTCTTTAGAATCATTCTTTCATAGAAATTTTTGAAAAAAAACCTTTTTGTAACAAGACTTAGATTGTATTTAGACAATATAGACAAGACGCATTTTTAAAAGGTTTTCAAAACAAAAGGACTAGTCAATGTTAATCATCCCAATAGCTTTGATTAAATATTTAAATCTTTGTTCACCAAAGGCTTTTGTGAACAAGTCAGCATATTGTTCATTTGAATTGACTTTGACTAGCTGGATTAGATTTTTCTCATGAATATCTCGAATGAAATGATACCTGATGTCAATGTGGTTTATCTTGGAGTGCTTGACTGGATTTTTTGCGATAGAAATGGTATTCTTGTTGTTTATATGGATAGGAGTCTCAATGAAGTTGAATCCATAATCCAACATCTGATTCTGAATCCAATGCAGTTGAGCACAACAGCTTGCCGCAGCAATATATTCAGCTTCAATAATTGATGTGGATACATATAATTGCTTCTTACATTGCTAGAAGATTATCCTTCCACTAAGAAATTGACATCCTCCTGATGTGGATTTCTTGTTTATATTACAACCACTATAATCACTATCAGTGTAACCATAAAGGTTAAAATCCTTATTCTTAGGGTACCAAACACCCAGTCTTGGACCTCCTTTGAGGTATCTAAGGATCCTTTTGGCAGCAATTGGGTGAGACACCTTTGGAGCCACCTAATATCTTGCACAGATGCAAGTTGCAAACATCGTATCAGGTCTACTTGTAGTAAGATACATCAGAGATCCAATAATTGCCCTGTACTGATGCTGATCAGTATCCTCCCCCTTGAAATCAGGACAACGATTGTGATTTCTGGGTATAGGTGTCTTGGGTGGCTTACAATCTTTCATCTCAAATCTTTCTAAGATGTCCTTGAAATACTTAGATTGATTGATGAAGAACCCTTCTTCCATATGCTCCACTTGAATTCCAAGGAAGAAGTCCAGCTTTCCCATGAAACTCATTTCAAACTTCTTCCTCATGATGCTTTAAAAGTCTTTGCACATTTGGTCATTTGAGGAATCAAATATGATGTCATAAACATAGACTTGTACAAGCAACATGTCTTTCCAAAACTTCTTTATGAACAATGTCTTATCTATTATGCCTCTAGTATAGCCATTCTTGAGAAGAAACTGAGACAGTGTCTCATACCACAGCCTAGGTGCCTGATGCAACCGATAAAGAGCTTTATCAAGTTTGTACATATAGTTGGGGTGTTATGGGTCTTCAAATCCAGTTTCCTAACACACATAGACTTCTCTGTCGATATCCCATACAGAAATGCACATTTGACATCAAGTTGATAGACTATGAAGTTCTTGGATGCTATAAAAGCAAGGAAGATTCGCACAGCCTCAAGTCTTACAACAGGTGCAAAGACATCTGTGTAATCTATGCCTTCCTTTTGTGTGTATCCTTGAACAACAAGTTTGGCTTTGTTCTTCATGATCAAACCTCTATCATCTCTTTTGTTTCTGAACACCCACTTAGTGCCAATGGAACTTGGAAGGTGGTAATGGACACAAGTTCTATACCTTTTGCCTCTTAAATTGAAGCAACTCCTCTTGTGTTGCATCTATCCAGTTATTATCCTTGAGGGCTTCATCCACCTTCTTTGGATCCATCTGAGAGAAAAAGCATGAGTACAAGCAGACATTCCCATTATGGGTCTGACTTCTTGTTTTCACACCTTCTGAGACATCTCCAATGATGTTTTCAGCAGGATATGTGTTGTGTATCCTGAGCCTAGGAATCACATCTAGTTGCACAAATAGATCCAGGTTTGAGAGGTTTTGCTCAGGAGTTTGAACTCCATAGCCAGTTGATGTCTCACACTCATTCAATGAGGACTGATTCAATGAATGTGTGACAGCAGTAACGGTATTTTGCTGAGAAGCAGCATCAACAGTTGCCTATTCCTCCAGATCGCTCTCTTCATCAGCTTGGTGTTGAGTACTTGAGTTGTCAACTGTTGTGCTATGTGGCTCAGTAGGTTGACAACTAATTGAAGCTCTATTGTTTCCTGAGATATTCAAGCTTTTAGGACTTTCAGTTGAAGGAGGTTGATCTTCATTTATTGTTGGAGAACTTGGAATAGGTCTTGGTAACTCAAACATTTGATCTTTATAGGGGTCACTTTGAGTTCCTGTTCTAGCTGAAACATTCTCACAAGATGGTTTAGAATAGTTTGGAAACAATTCTAAATTGAAGATATAATCAGGACCATTGCCGTTAACACAAGGAGTGTGCCTATTGACAACAATGTTAGATGATTCCTCAAATTGTTGATTTTTGATATTATACACTCTATATGCAATAGCGGTTGAGGAATATCCAACGAAGATATCATCATCCGACTTTTCAGCAAATTATGCTAAATTGTCCTTTGTGTTAAGTATGGTGCACCTTCTGCCAAAGGACCTAAGAAAGCCAATGAACGGTGGCCTCTTGTTCCATAGCTCATATGGGGTCTTTCCATAGGGCTTCATAATGAGAACCCTGTTCTACACATATCATGCAGTGCTGACTGCCTCTGTTAGAAAGTTAGAGGCAGCTTTGAATTAGCTAACATAGTTCTTGCAGCCTCAATAAGTGTCTTGTTCGTCCTCTCAGCAACACCATTTTGTTGTGGACTTTTAGGAGCAATATATTGTATGGCAATCCCTTTTGAGTTGCAGAATGAGTTAAGAAATTGATTCTTAAATTCAATCCCTTGATCACTTCTAATGATTTTTACCTTGTGATCTATTTGATTATAAATTTTACGAATAAAAGATTTTAGAGTTTCAGCAGTTTCATCTTTAGTTCTTAAAAAGAAACCCAAGTAAATCTTATGAAATCATCAACAATCACAAGGCAGTATGATTTCCTTCTAATGCTCATTATACTTGTGGGACAAAACAGATCCAAGTGCAATAAGTGTAATGAGGTGGTGATGGAGTTAACCTCTTTGGATTTGTAAGAAACCTTGTGTTGCTCTCCTTTTAGGCAGGCAACACAATTATCTTTATAGATAAACTCCATTTTGGGCACACCATATTCAATATTATTTTTAACCAATTTATTCATGGATTTAAAATTAACATGGCAGATTCTTTTATGCCAAAGAGTTGACTCATCACCATTTGCTTTGGAAAGAAAGCATGATACTTCACCTAGTGGGGAAGCATTGTTTATATCCAGCTTGTACATATCCCCTCTCCTAGGAGATCTAAGAAGCACCAATTCTTGAGGAATTGTAATCCCGGGTTTGAGGATGATGCACTCATGTTCTGTGAAAAGCATTTGGTGCTTTTGATCATAGAATTGAGAAACACTTAAGAGATTGTATTCAAGCTATTAGACAAATTTTACTTTGTCAACTTTTAACTTACCATTGGATACACTACTACTACTAGAAATGTATCCTCCGGCTTCACCTCCAAACTGAATAGGACCTCCATCAAAGTGTTCAAACTTTTGTACGAGAGATTTGTTTCCTGTCATGTGCCTGGAGCATCCACTATCCACAATCCAAACATTTCCATTCTTATCATGTGGATGTCCCTGTACATAAAGTGAAATGATTAGTTACTATTGGAAACCCAAGCCTTGTTGGCCTTGGGCTCTTCCAATGTAGATAATATAACTGAACCAAAATGTATGCATGGGGGTTCACTTATGGTTTGTGAAGAAGAGGATTGGGCTGCAGCATCTTTTCTGATCTTCCATTCCATCCTATGGTTGATCAGTATTGATGAGCCTGAAGAGGCTAATGCAACATAACTTGCTTCCGAGGCTTCTTTCTTCTCGGAAGAAGTTGTCACCACATTTTCTTCTAAAGCAGTCTTCTTCTCGAAAAGTTTCAAAGGATTCCTTTTGTTCCTTTGTTTGTTCTTTAGCTTGTCTTCCAAAGCTATTTTCCTTTCGGAATAAATAGTTTCTTCTAAAGCAACTTGGCTTCGTAAACAAGCTTTCCTTTCCTTAACACTTGGACCATATGGTAAGGTCCAAATGTGAAACTATCCTTGACTCCTCCTTTGTTAACATTAGATGCATAATGTGTGATTGCTGGATTGTAGTAACAATCTTTAGCCATGTGGTTATGCAGACCACAGATTATGCATTCAATGTTAATTTTGATGGGGCATGTTGACTATTGTTTCTTGCACTTCTTTTCTTCTTCAATAGCCTCCCCTTTTAATTTTCATTCCTTCATCTAGATAGGAGTGCTGGTACTACACTCTTTTCCTGAATCAGGATTTCCTACCACTTGAAATCCCGCTGATATGAATACATCCTTTTGCCTTGGGTCTGTCTTCAACTTAGTCTCACCCACCTTCTTGGAAGTTTTTCTTGCTACCCTAATTTTGTTCTTTATGGCCTTATAGTTAAGTGTTGATCATTAGTTGTGGGGATGAGGTTTTCTACCTTATCCTTCCCTTTGGTGGTTCCCATTATTGCATCATTCTTTTGCTCTTTGGGTAATAGGTCAACATTTGGAACCACTTGCTCATCAGTACCGCATCTTGGCTATCTAATACACAAAAAAGAGTGTGGTGGAGCAATTTCATTGGTTCTTAACCCACTTTTGTTTTGATAACACACTTTTGAGTGGGAGGAGGATCCAATGATGGTGTTGAAGTTATGCTTTTAGTGGCATACTTCCTGGCTTTAGCCTCAGCTATCACTAGCTGGGCTTGAGCCTCAGTCAACTTGGAGATTAATTCTTTTATTTGAGCCCTGTAGTTTGAATGTTCAAGTTTTAAAGAGGACACAGTTTTCTCTATCTCTTCTATTTTGAGTTTGTAGTCAGATTCTGCTCTCTTAAAATCAGACTTTAGTATATTTAAAGACACAATATCATATTTAATTTCCATGTTGTAATCCTGATAAAACTTGACCTTAGCAATACTGGCTGGAGTACAGAGATTCTCATATACCCTAGTGTCTTTAGTTCCAGCCATTAGAGCTTGAGCAGGAGTGACATCTTGCACCATGAAGCTCCAATAACCTTCTTGAGCAACAACTATAGTCTGTTGTTCAGTGGGTTTGGCTACAACCTTTAGGGTAGCAGGATGTTGGAAGGCTTGAGTTGCTCAAGGATTGGATCTAGGAGCTTTGCATTCCCTTGCTAAGTGACCAAGCTGGTTGTAGTTGTAACACTTGGGCTTTGTCTTGTCAAACCCAAATTTGTTGCTTGTTGGGTTCTGAGGGAACTGCCTTCTAGTTCTTTTGAAGAACTTCTTTGCTCCGTAGGTTAGGAGAGCCATTTGATGGACAATGTCCATGTATTCTACATCATCAGGGCTTAAACACTCCAGATCATAAAAAAAAATAAAAAATCTCCAGAGTGCTCATTTCCTGAAACAAAAGCACAACTATCCTAGAAAGGATTTTGTTGAACTTGTTGAGACCTGGGTGTCTCAGGGAATGTAATGTATGGCCCACAGGAAGATGATGGTTGTTGGGGGTAGTTAAGGTATAACTAGGGTTGGGGAATTGATGAACCTTTATCAATATGTAGAGCATTACTAACAGGAAGGTTTGAGGGCCTATTCATCTAATGGCTTTTTTGAGTTTCCATCTCCATATGGTATCCATCAAGGATTCCATATAGTTCATTCATAGTAAGAGTGTTGAGATTCTCAGTTCTCTTGATTAAGACATAATAGAAAGTCCACTCATGAGGAAGTGCACTCATAAACTATCTTACTATGTCTCTCTTCTCAAGAACCACTCCCATAGACTAAAGAGTGGTGATCAAGTCCATGTATCTGAAGTATTGTTGGCATAAGGTCTCACCAACAATATATGTGAAGTTTGCAAACTCCTGCTTTAGGACATCTTTCTTGGACTCTTTGGATTTAGTAGAACTAAAGTACATCAGCTTCAAAGCATCAAAGAGTTCTTTGGTAGAGTCACATTGCTTAAAGCCTACCATTATAGAGTTTGGTATAGCCATAAACAAAACAGTCATGGCTTTGCAGTCAATGTCCATCTTCTTGAAGTCTTCATCAGAGTAGTCTTCTACGGCCTTCTCAATCATGGCACCATTACCATCTGGGGATTCCACCTTTGGTTGGTATGGACCATGAGTAACTGATCTCCACATGCGGCTGTCTTGATACTTGATAAAGCCTTCAATACGTTTTCACCAGGTTCCAAAGTCATCAGGAGTGATGATAGGAGCCTTGGTCATGGTTTCCATCTCAGACTCAGAAAATTTCTGGGTAAGAGCCATTTGAGTGAAATGAGTGAGTGTGAAGAAAACAAGGATGATTTGGGATGGAAAGACCTCATAATCAAGAGCCTAAAAAGGCCTGATACCAATTGCAGGATCGGTGTTTGTCTCAGAACATAAGATATTCTCACAAACTCACTTAATATCACTCAGGTTGATGAAGCAGAATCTCTACTAAGTTCACAAGTAATATAATAAGTTAATGAATGCACAAGAACACAAGAATGGTTTTTCAAGATACTTGTATATATTACTTCTCAACTCAGTATTACAAGACTCTTATAAGCATGGTTACTAAGATACATGAAGAAACTATATATACTACTATCTACAGCCAGTTATACTTGGAAAACCAGCTGGAATTTACAACTAGATAAATACTACATTGCTAGAGTAAAGCATCTAAGATAAAGTAATAATATCCTAGATTAGGTAGTCATGACAGGTCCATGACTTAGCTTTTGTCACAAACTAAGAATGGCAACTGTACTAAGTTGAGAATGGTGAACAGTGGATTAAAGTATGGTCAACTACATGGGCGTGGGAAAGCGCAATGCAGTATATCAGAGTTACAGCAGGCCATCAGACAAACCATACTTATGTCCTCTGGTTCATAGTTGGTTCTTCTGAAGGTAAATGGCTTCGGAAGAATAAATTCTTCCTAGGTCATTTTGGATTCAGTAGAAACAACTTCTTCCGAACTTCTGCAAGTCTTCTGGACTTTGTTCTTTGAAAGACTTTGTCTTTGGATCTTCTAAGCTGTATACTTTAGAAGGAAAGCAACTTGGTCTCGGAAGACTGAGTTCTTCCTTCGGAAGTTCTTCATACTTTGAGCTTCGGAAGATCTTTGACTTAGCTTTGGAATAGTAGCTTTGTCTTTGGAAGACCACTTCATTTAGCACTTCAAAATTCTTCTAAGGGTTGTTTTGGTTGCACCAGCCTCATATGATCCAACAAACTATATCAGGACTACAATATGGAAATTAAATCTGATATTTTGAGTCTTTAAATAAACTAAATTCTGATTTTAAGAGAGCAGAATCTAACTACAAACTCAAAATTGAAGAGTTAGAGAAAACTGTGTCCTCTTTAAAACATGAACATTCAATACAGGGCTCAAATAAAAGATTTAATCTCCAAGTTGACTGAGGCTCAAGCCCTGCTAGTGTTAGCTGAGGCTAAAGCTAAGAAGTATACCATTGAAGAGCATAACTTCAACACTATCATTGCATCATCTTCCCACTCAAAGGTGTGTTATCAAAACGAAAATGGGTTGGGAACCAATAAAATTGCTCAACCATACTCCTTTGTGTCTATTAGACAGCCTAGATGTGGTGTAGAGGAGCAAGAGGTTCCAACTACTGACCCATTACCCAAAGAGAAGAAGAATGATGCAATAATGGAAACCACCACAGGGAAGGATAAGGTAGAAAACCTCATCCCCACAGTTAATGATCAACCCTTAACCACCAAAGTTAGAAGAAACAAAATTAGGGCAGCAAGAAAAACTGCCATGATGGTGGATGAGTCAAAGTTAAAGATAGACCCAAAGCAAAAGGGTGTATTCATATCAACTGGATTTCAAGTGGTTGGAAATCCTGATTCTGGAAAGGAATGTAGTACTAGTATTTCTGTTCTAAAGAAGGATAAACAATTAATGGCGAAGGTTGATAATGAAGAAAAGAAGTGCAAGAAACAATAGTCAACATGCCCCATCAAAATTAACTTTGAATACATAATCTGTGGTTTGCATAACCACATGGCTAAAGATTGTTACTACAATCCAGCAAGCACACATTATGCATCTTATATTAAGAAAGAAGGTGTCAAGGAGGGTTTCTCATTTGGACCTTACCATATGGCCCAAGTGTTAAGAAAAGAAAAGTTTTTTTCCGAAGCCAAGTTGCTTTCGGAAGGAGCTTACTCTTTCGAAGGGAAACTGACTTCGGAAAACAAACAAAATAACAAACAAAAGCTTCCTATGTTTTCCCTTGAAGCTAGAGTGCCTTCAGAAGTAAGTACTTCCAAAAGCAAACTAGCTTCGGAAGCAAAAAAAAAGAAAACAAGGAATCCTTCGAAACCTTCTGAAAAGAAGACATCTTCAGAAGAAAAGGTGGTGACAACTACTTTCGAGAAGAAAGAAGCCTCGAAGCAAGTTATGTTGCACAAGCCTCTTCAGGCTCATCAAGCTTGATCAACCATAGGATGGAATGGAAGTTAAGAAAAGATGCTGTGGCCTAATCCTCTTCTTCATAAACCATAATTGAACCCCCATGCATACATTTTGGCTCAATTATTTCATTTGAATTAGAAGAGCCCAAGACCAAAAAGGCTTTGGTTTCCAATGGTAACTAACCATTTCACCTTATATGTAAGGATAACTACATGACAAAAATGAAAATACTTGGATTGTAGATAGTGGATGCTCCAGGCACATGACAAGGAATAGATCTCTCCTATAACAGTTTGAACACTTTTATGGAGGTCCTGTTCAGTTTGGAGGTTAAGCCAGAGGATACATATCTGGTAGAGGTAGTGTATCCAATGGTAAGTTAAAATTTAACAAAGTAAACTTTGTCAAACAGCTTGTACACAATCTCCTTAGTGTTTCTTAATTTTGTGAACAAAAGCACCAAATGATTTTTACAGAACATGAGTGCATTATCCTCAAACCCGGGATTACAATTCCTCGGAAATTGGTGCTTCTTAAATCTCCCAGGAGAGGGGATATGTACAAGTTAGATCTGAAAAAAGCTTCCCCACTGGGTGAAGTATCATGCTTTCTTTCTAAAGCAAATGGTGATGAGTCAACTCTTTGGCATAAAAGAATATGCCATGTTAATTTTAAAACGATGAGTAAATTGGTTAAAAATAATTTGTTACATGGTGTGCCTAAAAAGAAATTTATCTATAAGGACAACTGTGTTGCCTGCCTAAAAGGGAAGTAACATAATGTTTCACATCAATCCAAAGAAGTTAACTCTATCACCACCCTATTATACTAGTTGAACATGGATCTGTTTGGTCCTACAAGTATAATAAGCATTGGAAGGAAATCATCTTTCCTTGTGATTGTTGATGATTTCACAAGATTTACATGGGTTTTCTTTTTAAGAACTAAAGATGAAACTGTTGAAACTTTAAAAACTTTTATTCTTAAAATTTAAAATCAATTAGATCACAAGGTAAAAATAATAAGAAGTGATCAAGGGATTGAGTTTAAGAATCAAGTTCTTGACTCATTCTGTAACTCAAAAAGGATTGCCAGGGATTGAGTTTAAGAATCAAGTTCTTGACTTATTCTGTAACTTAAAAAGGATTGCCAGACAATATAGTGCTACTAGAACTCCTCAACAGAATGGTGTTGCTGAGAGGAGGAACATGACACTAATTAAGGCTGCTAGAACTATGTTAGCCGACTCAAAACTGCCCTTAACCTTTTGGGTAGAAGCAGTCAGCACTGCATGTTATATGCAGAACAGGGTTCTCATTATTAAGCCCCATGGAAAGACCCTTTATGAGCTATGAAACAAGAGGCCACCATTCATTGGCTTTCTTAGTTCCTTTGGTAGCAGGTGCACCATACTTAAAGCAAAGGACAAATTAGCAAAATTTGCTGAAAAGTTGGATGATGATATCTTCGTTGGATATTCCTCAACCTCTATTGCATATAGAGTGTATAATATCAAAAATTAACAATTTGAGAAATCATCTAACATTGTTGTCAATGAGCACACACCTTGTGTTAAGGGTAATGGTCCTGAATATATCTTCAATTTAGAATTGTTTCCAAACTATTCTAAACCATCTCGTGAGAATGTTTCAGCTGGAACAGTAATTCAAGGTGACCCCTACGAAGATGAAATGTTTAAGTTAGCAGGATCTAGTCCAATTTCTCTAGGAAGAAGTGAAGATGAAGCTCCTTCAACAGAAAATCCTGAAAGCTTGAATATCTCAGGGAATAATAGAGCTTCATCAAGTTTTCAGCCAACTGAGCCTTATAACTCAATAGTTGAAAACTCAAGAATTAAACACCAAGCTGATGAAGACAGTGATCAGGAGGAACAAGCAACTATTGATACTGCTTCTCAGCAAAATAACATTGATGCTGTCACACATTCATTGAACAAGTCATCATTGAATGAATGTTAGACATCAGCTGGCGATGGTGTTCAAAATCCTGAGCAAAAATTTTCAAACTTGGATCTATCTATGCAGCTAGATGTGATTCCTAGGCTCAGGATACACAACACTCATCCAACTAAGAACATCATTGGGGATGTCTTAGAAGGTGTGAAAACAAGAAGTCAAACCCATAATAGGAATGTTTGCTTGTACTCATGCTTTCTCTCTCAAATGGAACCAAACAAGGTGGAAGAATCCCTCAAAGACAACAATTGGATAGAAGCAATGCAAGAGGAGTTGCTTCAATTCAAGAGGCCAAAAGTATGGAACTTATGTCCGTTGCCACTTGGTCAGGTTCCTATTGGCACAAAGTGAGTATACAGAAACAAAAGAGATGATAGAGGTTTGATCATCAAGAACAACGCTAGACTTGTTGTTCAAGGATACACATAGGAGGAAGGTATAGATTACATAGATGTCTTTGCACCTGTTGCAAGACTTGAGGTTGTGTGAGTCTTTCTTGCTTTTTCTGCATCCAAGAACTTCACAGTCTATCAACTTGATGTGAAATGTGTATTTTTGTATGGGGATATCAACAAAGATGTATATGTGTGCCAACCACCTGGATTTGAAGACCCACAACATCCTAACTATGTGTCTAAACTTGATAAAGCTCTCAATGGGTTGCATCAGGCACCTAGGTTGTGGTATGAGACACTGTCTCAGTTACTTCTCAAGAATGGCTATACCAGAGGCTAAATAGACAAAACCTTGTTCATAAGAAAGTCTGGGAAGGATATGATGCTTGTACAAGTCTATGTTGACGACATCATATTTGGTTCCTCAAATGACCAAATGTACAAAGACTTTGAATGCATCATGAGGAAGAAGTTTGAAATGAGTTCCATGGGAAAGATGGATTTCTTCCTAGGAATTCAGGTGAAGCATATAGAAGAAGGGTTCTTCATCAATCAATCTAAGTATGTCAAAGATATCTTAGAGAGATTTGACTTGATAGATTGTAAGCCAGCCAAGACACCTATACCCAAAAATCACAATCTTAGTCATTCTGAGGGGGGAGAATACTGATTAGCATCAATACAGGGCAATTATTGGATCTTTGATGTATCTCACTGCAAGTAGACCTGATATAATGTTTGCAACATGCATCTGTGCAAGATATCAAGCTTCTCCAAAGGTGTCTCACCTAATTGCTGCCAAAAGAATTCTTAGATACCTCAAAAGAGCTCCTAAATTGAGTCTTTAGTATCCTAAGAATAGGAATGTTAACCTCTATGGTTACACTGACAGTGATTATGGTGGTTGTAATATCAACAAGAAATCAACATCGAGAGGATGTCAATTTCTTGGTGGAAGATTATCTCTTGCCAATGTAAGAAGCAATCATGTGTATCCATATCAACGGCTGAAGCTGAGTATATTATTGCTGCAAGCTGCTGTGCTCAACTGCTTTGCATTCAAAATCAGATGCTGGATTATGGTTTCAACTTCATGGAGACTCCTATCCACATAGACAACAAGAGTGCCATTTGTATCATAGAAAATCCAGTCAAGCACTCCAAGACAAAACACATTGACCTCAAGTATCATTTCATTGAAGATATTCATGAGAAAAATCTATCCAAGCTAGTAAAAGTCAATTCAAATGAACAATATGCTAACTTGTTCACAAAACCCTGTGATGAACAAAGATTTAAATATTTAATCACAGTTATTGGGATGATTAATATTGACTAGTCTTTCTCTTTTGAAAACGTTTTAAATTGTGTGTTGTTTATGTTGTCTAAATACAATCTATGCTCTGTTGCTAGAAAGTTTTTCAAAATTGTAAAAATATTCTAAGTAAGAAATCTTTCGAAGAGAACTTTACCCTCAGAAGAGTTTTACATAACTCTTCTGAAGAGTAAAAATCCTTCAAGAACATTTTCTTCCGAAGAGTTTTTGGCCTCTGAAGAAATTTTGACTATCATTCAAAATGTTTTTCGAAGCTTATTAACTTTAATTCTCGAAAGCATTTATTGTTCTCGGAAATAAAATGACTTTGGAAGAAAATCTTCTGACACAAACTCGTTTGTCTTCGGAAGATTTTTAACTCTCGAAAGAAATTTTACTATGCGACATAAATCTTTGGGCCCCACATGATTTTACTGTAGAGATATTGTCAGAAAAATAGTAATTAGCTTGAATTTTAAATCTTTTTAATCATATCATTTGCTTCCTACATCCATTTGGACCTCAAACCATCTTTTCATCTATCGTACACTTTATCCAGTGGATTTTTCCCACCATATAAAATTAATGACTATTTCTCTTTCTTACTTTTCTTTACTGTTCATTGAAACCCCAAGATTTCACTATTCATCTTCTTCATCCTGCTTTTGCTATTTTCCCGCTTCAATCAAACAGTTTCCATCTGAACAATGGCCTTGAATCCCTAACACAACCAAGTCGCCATCCTTGACTATTCAAGGGATGCCGATTTTGTCCCTATCGTTCAATTTCTTTCTCAATCAACATACTTTACGGCCTTACTGTTAACCCCACCATCTACTCAAACCACATGGTCGAATTCTGGGCCAATGGTCAAAGCAAAATGTTTAATGATGAAACGGTCATCAGATCAAGGGACTGTGGACAATAGTGATGGAAATGATCTACCCAAAATACATATTGAATTGATGTGGCTAGTATGTCATGATCCAAGTCGGGTCATACCCAATAACGAGCTAGACAAACACCAAAGATATTTGTTTTATGATATGATCATATAAATAAATATTAACACTTAGAATATTTGAAAATTGGGTTTCCAAACATTTACACTTGTGTAGTATATAAATTATATGGATAATTTATTTCAAAGAGAGAGGAATATTAATTCATCTGCATTCATTTTACACAACCGCATTTGATGTGGTTGAACAAATGCGAATGATGTTTACTCATCCGCATTTACAAACGCGGATGAACAATCCCTGTCCGCATTTGTTTTGGAACAAAATGCGGATAAGCATTTCTGGAAATGCTGATGGAAACATACATCCGCATTAACTAATGCGGATGACTATTTTCAAATGCGGACGAATTACTTCACCCGCATTTACAAATGCGGGAGAACAACTTCATCCGCATTAACTAATGCGGATGTTGTTCTGAGAAATGCGGATGGGTTAAGGGGCTGGGCCCCACCCACTTTTCTCTCTCCTGAACTTTATGTTTCCAAGAACATGCAATATAAGATTGCTTGCAGATCTCTCTAAATACACTACTTGAGAACACAAAAGGTGTAAGAACCCCTTATTCTCTCGATCGGTCTAGAGAAAGAAAAGGGGAGTTGTATAAGTGAAAATCCTAGCAACCGGTGTTCTTGTTGGTGGCTCGTGGGTAGACTAGCTTGAGGCTTCTTGCTTTAGGAGCTGCCATCCTCGTTCACCTCTTGCCAACCTCATTATTGAAGGTAGTTCTTTGTACCTTCTATGGTTGTTTGTAAGCATGATTTCATATATCGATCCATATGGGTTTTGACTGATTTTATATAAAAATGTTATATATATATATTAGCTCACTGTAACAAGTTTAAAATTATATATTCCGTTGCGTTCTTCTATTTTATAATGATAAAATAGATCTGTTTAACTTGTGAAAACCCAACAATGGCATCAGAGCCGGTTATATGGATACATGCTTCATTTGGACTGAAAATTCGGTTTCTTGGTGATGATTCACCAAAGGCCGAGAGGCTTCAGCCCTAGTATCCCTTATTTTTCAAAATCTATTTAGACATGCATATAGGAATCTTGGAAAATTTATATCATTTGGATGATTTTGTTTTGGAAACAAAACCGTGGTTCTCGGCTGTTTATGCTTCAGCCGAGAATCTATGGTTCAAGGGGATGCTTTTGGATTTTGCTTACATATGTGGATATGTATTTTATTTGTTCATAACCAAAGCCGAGCCCTATGGATGAATGTGTTGTGATTTGTTTTAATTATTCAAATGGTTTGTAATAACTAAACATGTTTATTCTTCCTATTGGGTATGTAATTTATTTATTTTTTCATTTGGTTTGTAAAATAAATAGGCTAGTTGCACTTTGCTTTTACTAGAAAATTGTATTTAGGATATGTTTTGTAAAAGAAGATGCAACAAGACCATCTTTCTCGGTTTTAACCGAAAGGAGAAGATGAAGGCCCAAAGGAGTTTGGTGCTGAAGTCAAAGCCTAAATGGAGACCCAAATGGATTGGAAGAGTCACAACACAAGGTGGACACTTGAAGCATTTGGATGCGGGATCAAGTGGGAGTTCACCGGCACAAATGTTGTGTCATTTTCACCCTTAGAAATGACTTTATTAACTCACTTGTTTCGGTCAACAAGTGATGTTAAGCTTAGATGGCTACGGTTATGGATTCATGTGATGCTTGTGTGGTTGTTTTATTATTGTTTTGTGATATATGGATATGCATGTTTAAACAATTTAAAATCAACAACAAGCATAAAACTGGTTCTTA
This sequence comes from Flaveria sonorensis, assembly GCA_025506505.1. NCBI lineage: Eukaryota > Viridiplantae > Streptophyta > Magnoliopsida > Asterales > Asteraceae > Flaveria > Flaveria sonorensis. Next base: position 33,747,678 of record CM046426.1, on the reverse strand, counting down.
TAAAACATTAACATGGGTAATAAAAGGGTTTATTAAAAGTTAATGTGTTCACAATAAAATTGGTTTTATTGAAAGAACCTTGAAAATTGTTTCACACTGGTACCACACATTTGAATGCATGCAAATGTTAGGTGCAAAATAGTTTTCAAAACTAGAATTAATGAAAACTAAAATCCCTTTTGAAACAAGTTTAACACCATCCTTTTACACAACACTCGAATCACTTGGGAACTATTTGTGGGATAAAGGTCACCTAACCACTCTTAGGGAACTTGTGTGTTTGAGGTGGGGTTAACATATTTGTGGGATAAAGGTCACCTAACCACTTGTATGTGTAAACTCACACGTGTGTGTAAGTAGGACAACTTGAGTTGGAAACCATGTGAATAGGGTCACCGAAGCATGGTGTACAATGGTGTTGATGGGATTAAACATGCCAACTAAACATAAAGATGTTTAACCGATCCCATAAAACTAGAAGTTGCAAAGGGTTGCAATTGTCAAGTGTTGACTACCTTGTTAATTTAAATGATGGGATAAAGGTCACCTAACCATTATTTAAATGTAACGTTGGATTCTAGATTTTAATTATTAATTGTCTATGAGACGTGAAAGGGGTATTAATAATTAAAGTTTTATTTTCGGAAATACTAAAATGAACTTTGTTTGTAGAAATGGCCGCCAACAACAACGCTCCCACCCCGACCGTCCATAACCTATCACTAAGAACTATATTAGAAAGGGATCGTCTTAACCATAATAATTTTATGGATTGGTTTCGTAACTTGAGAATCGTTCTCAAGCAAGAAAAGAAATCTTACGTACTAGACGATCCCATTCCCGACGAACCCGATGTTGATGATGTTGAGGCCTATAACGATTGGGTAAAGCACACTGAGGATTCTATGCAGGTTTCTTGCCTCATGTTGGGAACTATGATTCCCGAGCTCCAAAAGGATTTAGAGCATCATGGGGCATACGACATGATTACCCAGTTGAAGGAAATGTTCCTTCAACAAGCAAGGGTAGAACGCTTCGAAATGGTTCGAGCGCTTCATGCCTGTCGCATGGAAGAAACTCAATCGGTTTCATCTTATGTACTTAAGATGAAAAGCCACATTGATCGCCTTGAAAGGCTAAATTGTCCCGTCTCAAAAGAGTTGGCCACGGATTTGATCCTTAATGGCCTAACTAAAAGGTTTGAGACGTTCATCATGAATTATAACATGAACGGGTGGGACAAGAGCATTGGTGAGCTTCACGCAATGCTCAAAACGGCCGAGGCGGGGATGGGTAAAAGGGTTTTACCCGTCCTCACGATCAATGAGGGAGGCAATAAGAAAAGGCAACACCCCGATCCCAAGGCAAATGTTGCTAAAGGAAAGGGATACATCAAAGGAAAGGGTAAGGGAAAGGCAAGAACTGAACCTCCAAAACCAAAGCTTAAGAAGCCTACGGTAACGGAGAACGATCCATGCTTTGAGTGTGGTGAGATAGGACATTGGAAAAGGAATTGTCCAACCTATCTCAAAGAGTTGAGAAACAAGAGGGATGCTGGGCAGACCTCAGGTACAACTTTCATGATTCATATTGAATTGAATGTTATTTCTTCAAACACATGGGTATTGGATACCGGATGTGGAACTCATATTTGCAATTTGTTGCAGGGGTTCAAAAGAAATAAGCATTTCAAGAAGGGAGACACAAGTCTCTACATGGGCAACGGAGCAAAAGTTGATGTTGAAGCCCAAGGAGACTATGTTTTGAAGCTTCCAAATGGTTTGGAAGTTGTCTTGAAAAACATCTTGTATGCTCCTAGTTTGACTAGGAACATAATTTCTTTTCCTTTTAAAACAATATGGTTATGTATTAAAGTTTGTAAACAATGGTATTTGTGTTTTTATGGATGATGTATTTTATTTTGAGGCTATGCCTTATAATGGTATCTATGAATTGGTTCATGATAACTCATCTTTTAATAACTCGTTATACCAAACAAGCACCAAGAAACTTAAAATGGTTTAAGTGATTTATATCTTTGGCATTGTCGTCTTGGGCATATAAACAAGAATCGGATTCAAACACTTCAAAAGAATGGTCTTTTGGAAACAAATGAAAATGGTTCATTTAATAAGTGTGAATCTTGTTTACAAGGAAAGATGACCAAGTTGCCCTTTAGTGGTACTAACGAAAGGGCAAAGGATTTATTAGGAATCATACATTCGGATGTATGTGGTCCTTTTAAGACAATGACAAGAATGGTGAGAGATACTTCATTACCTTTATCGACGATTATAGTCGTTATGGTTATGTGTACTTGTTGACACACAAACATGAAGCTTTTGAAATGTTCAAAATCTTTAAGAATGAAGTAGAAAATCAACTCAATAAAACAATCAAAGTTCTTCGTTCAGATAGAGGAGGTGAATACCTGAGTGATGCTTTTCAAGATCATCTTATGAGTTGTGGGATTGTCTCACAACTTACTCCACCCGGAACACCGCAACATAATGGTGTGTCTGAAAGGAGAAACCGAACCTTATTGGATATGGTTCGATCTATGATGGCTAGAAGCTCACTACCTCTATCATTTTGGGGTTTCGCATTGCTCTCCGCGGCTCGTATTTTGAATATGGCCCCAACCAAGAAAGTGGATACGACACCTTTTGAAATATGGCATGGAAGAGTTCCATCACTATCATATTTAAAGGTATGGGGTTGTGAAGCTTATGTAAAGCAGAGCACCCAAAACAAGTTAGAAAGTCAATCCATTAAGTGTATATTTTTTGGATATCCCAAAGACTGTATGGGATATTACTTCTTTGATCCAACCGAGCAAAAGGTATTTATTGCTCGAAAAGCTGAGTTCTTGGAAACTAAGTTTCTTATGGAAGAAACGACGTATAGAACAGTGGAAATTGATGAGGATCAAGAACCACAAGCCAATACATGTTTGGTTGAAATTAGCGATCAACAAGAGGTTGTTGATAATGATCAAATGGTTGATCAATACACACAAAACGTTCTCAGATCTGGTAGAATTAGCATTCCACCTGAAAGATATGGATTTTTCATGAATGGATGCTATGTGGTTGACTCGGATGAACCAACTACATACCATGATGCAATGTCCAATTGGATTGTGACAAATGGCTAGAAGCCATGAACGTTGAGATGCAATCCATGTATGACAACCAAGTATGGGAATTGGTTGAACCACCACTTAACTCCAAACTGGTTGGATGTAAGTGGGTTTTCAAGAAGAAAACCGATATGCATGGAAACTTGGATACTTATAAAGCAAGACTTGTAGCAAAGGGTTTCACTCAAACTCAAGGGGTTGATTATGATGAAACATTCTCGCCTGTGGCAATGCTAAAGTCAATTAGGATATTATTTGCCATAGCTGCATATTATGACTATGAGATTTGGCAAATGGATGTCAAAACCGCTTTCCTTAATGGACATCTCGAAGAGACTGTCTATATGGTTCAGCCTGATGGTTTTGTCGATCCAAAACATCCTAATAAAGTATGCAAGATAAAGAAATCAGTCTACGGATTGAAACAAGCATCGAGAAGTTGGAATCAACATTTTGATGAAGAGATCAAGAAATTTGGATTTATTAAGAACGCTGATGAAGCTTGTGTGTATAAAAAGGCTAGTGGGAGCATTATCACATTCTTAGTATTGTATGTTGATGACATACTACTATTTGGAAATGATGTTCCAACCATAGAAGGTGTTAAAGCCTGGCTTGGAAGTTGCTTTTCCATAAAAGATCTTGGTGAAGCCGCCTATATTTTGGGAATAAAGATCTATAGGGATAGATCAAGATGGTTGATAGATTTAAACCAAAGTGCATACATTGATAAAATCTTGAAAAGGTTCAAGATGGAAAACTCTAAGAAAGGTATGGTATCTATTCAAAGAGTGACAATATTGAGTACATCTCAATGTCCGAACTCAAAGGATGAGCAAGAAAGAATGAAGAAAATCCCATATGCATCTGCTATAGGATCTATCATGTATGCAATGATATGCACTAGACCGGACGTGTCATGCGCATTAAGCATGACAAGTAGTTATCAACAGAATCCAGGTAATAGCCATTGGATGGCTGTTAAAAGTATATTGAAATACCTTAGGAGGACTAAGGATATGTTTCTAATATATGGATCTGGTGAGGAGGAGCTCGTTGTAAAAGGTTACATGGATGCGAGTTTCCAGACTGATCGAGATGATTCTCGATCACAATCGGGGTATGTCTTCATTATGAATGGAGGGGCAGTGTCCTGGAAGAGCTCGAAGCAGGATGTGGTAGCATTGTCCACTACAGAATCCGAATACATCGCCGCTTCATTGGCAGCTCAAGAGGCTGCATGGTTAAAGAAATTCATTGCCGATCTAGAGGTAGTCTTTACCATTCAAGACCCCCTAGAATCTTTTGTGATAACGAGGGTGCGATTGCTCAAATCAAGGAACCCCATGCACATCAAAAGACAAGGCACATTGAGCGGAGATTCAACTACATAAGGGATGAAGTTGAAAAGGGAAAGATATGTATTTGCAAAGTTCACACAGATCAAAATATTACGGATCCACTCACGAAGCTCCTTGAAAAGGCAAAGCATGAGAGTCATACTTGTGCCTTAGGACTTTGATATTCTAGTGATTGGATTTGATCTGTTTTGTATTTTAACTTTGGAACGAATGTAATACTAACTCTTTGTATAAATTATGACAATTTGAGTTATGTTCCATTTTAGCATGTTTACATCCATGAATATGTTTATTATTCTAAATGTCCATAGTCGGTTATATTTGTGGGAACAAATATGAATGTAAGACTATTATGAACATGGATTGGTAGATATTCATAAGGTATGAATATAGAGCAAAAGGTTGCTACCAAGGTTCATAGATATTTGTGGGATACAAATATTGGACTGACCCGCTCTCAAATGTTACTGCATGGAATTTTATAATTGATCATTAGTAAATTTGAGTAAAGACGAATATCATAGTGTCCTCTTACCTGAGATACATATTGGGTTTTGATATTCACTAAATATTATACCTTGATCTAGTTCTTCATTGTTCTGAAATAATGGACAATACACAAGGCTATGTTCAGGTGTGATACAAGGTGATTGTGATAAATGTATGTAGTCAAGATGGGATTTGTTCCTCTTATTCATTGAGAGTATGATGTCTAAGGCCTGATAAAGTTAAATCAACAGGGAATGATCGTTCTATGTCCCTGGATTTAACATGACATCTGAAACAAAAGGATATATGATTGGATTCACCTAAATCAGTTCAAGTAAAGGACTTGAAAGGAATGATGTTATTGAATGGCACTTAGTCATGCATATTAGGGGTAGTAAACCGTTGTTAGGCGGTATTTGCTACTTGCATCAATCCTCTATTTATCTTGTGCAAGTGGGAGATTGATGGAAATGATCTGCCCAAAATACATATTGAATTGATGTGGCTAGTATGTCATGATCCAAGTAGGGTCATACCCAATAACGAGCTAGACAAACACCAAAGATATTTGTTTTATGATATGATCATATAAATAAATATTAACACTTAGAATATTTGGAAATTGCGTTTCCAAACATTTACACTTGTGTAGTATATAAATTATATGGATAATTTATTTCAAAGAGATAGGAATATTAATTCATCCGCATTCGTTTTACACAACCGCATTTGATGTGGTTGAACAAATGCGGATGATGTTTACTCATCCGCATTTACAAATGCGGATGAACAATCCCTGTCCGTATTTGTTTTGGAACAAATGTGGATAAGCATTTCTGGAAATGCTGATGGAAACATACATCCGCATTAACTAATGCGGATGACCATTTGTAAATGCGGACGAATTACTTAACCCGCATTTACAAATGCGGGAGAACAACTTCATCCGCATTAACTAATGCAGATGTTGTTCTGAGAAATGCGGATGGGTTAAGGGGCTGGGCCCACCCACTTTTCTCTCTCCTAAACTTTATGTTTCCAAGGACAGGCAATATAAGATTGCTTGCAGATCTCTCTAAATACACGACTTGAGAACACAAAAGGTGTAAGAACCCCTTATTCTCTTGATCGGTCTAGAGAAAGAAAAGGGGAGTTGTATAAGTGAAAATCCTAGCAACCGGTGTTCTTGTTGGTAGCTCGTGGGTAGACCAGCTTGAGGCTTCTTGCTTTAGGAGCTGCCATCCTCGTTCACCTCCTACCGACCTCATTATTGAAGGTAGTTCTTTGTACCTTCTATGGTTGTTTGTAAGCACGATTTCATATATCGATCCATATGGGTTTTGACTGATTTTATATAAAAATGTTTTATATATATATTAGCTCACTGTACAAGTTTAAAATTATATATTTTGCTGCGTTCTTCTATTTTATAAGGATAAAATAGATTGTTTAACTTGTGAAAACCCAACAAATAGATCATCATCAGTGAAATAACCATCAGGGAGCATTTGGGACTCCATGATGAAGGTGCTTCCCCAAAATTCCCAAAATCTTATTTGGAAGAAACCTACACTTAAGTTGGATATGGAGGAGATGTGAGCAGATCTATAGTCTACAAGTTCAACTTCTCCTACAAATGGAAGTTCCTGCTTCACATTGTCCTGCACGGCCTATCCAACAAATCAGGGGGACGGGATCAAATTCCCTATGATCTAGGCTGCTTAGTCTATAGGTTGGTAAAAGGCCTCCGATTCAACTACTCAAGGTTTGTGCTAAATAATTTGAGTAGCAATCTCACCAGGGATCCATTCTATATGTATCCTCTGTTCATTCAGCACATTATCAATTGTTAGTTGGACCAGGATAAACCATAATTTGCTCATGATTTACTGGTCCCTCACATGAAGCCTGGCATCTTCAAGACTTTGAAGAAGGTATCCACCAACTATACTAGAAGATTCATTGATCTCTTTCCAGGTATGCTTGAGCCAATGGCTTATGGTGACATCTCTGCATGCCCAGCAGGTGATGAACCCCCACCAGACACCACCACTACACTGCCATCCACATCTTCACACCCAATCAAAATCATATACGAAAAATAGCCAAAATGAACCCTTGATCAATCTACTCTGATTGGTCAAGTCCCTTTGTTCAATCCAAAAAGGATAGAGTGGAATCCAGGGCTCCCACTTAGTCAGAGGTCCGACCATCCTCCAGAATTGACCTTAATATCAGTGTTGATTCTCCTTAGTCTAAACCTGTTAAGCCCATTACCCAAGCCATAATCTCTCTGGGTGAGTCTCAACACTCTCCTGAGCAACCAAAAAGGGATAGCCACATCATTGGCTCAACTGCTATTGCAGAAAAGCCATTAGGTGCTCACCAAGATCCCGGGTTAATAGATATAACCACTGTATCATTTCTTGGCCTTTTGACCTGACCTGATGAGGATATCATGTTTCATCAGGCCCATGATGTTGATCTACCTCACCCCTCTCCAGATCAATTGAGTCCTAGGGAAGCTCTAATATCTAGCCCACATCAGCAAGACCAAACTGAGGTGAGTCCAACCGGGGTGTAGGTGACTCATGTAGATACGGCTGCCACTACTGAGAGTGTTTCAATAACCTCTTAAGACAGTGGTAAAATCAGTCAGACTGTATCTATGGCAACCTTGCCCATTAATGCATCTAAAAGAGACATCATTATGCAATGGTATCCAGGGCACCATGAGACCACAGCTGGTGATGAGGATGAACATACTAGGTATGTTATCCCATCTCCTGATGATTCTTCAAAAGAAAATGAGGGTAGCATGCAACTCACCATCAAAGACCTAATTTCCCAAGTCGCTAATCTTGAATCAAAGTTGATACTTTAGAAAATAGGTGTGCCACTCAGCAACTTGAGATTGAAAATCTCATGGCTCAACTAGCTGAGAAACAGATTGAAAAGTCTGTTAGGCATGTACATACTTAGGTATTTTTGAGTTCTTCCTCTAGCTCATCTACGTCTCAAGGAGATGCTACCAAAAAGGGGGAGAATTTATAGAAACAAAGACATGATGAGGAGATATTTGCTCACACTCATGAGGAGATATCAACTCAAGTAGAACCCCATACTACCATTTCTTCTTTCTACCCCAAATAGCAACCACTTGTAGCCATCTTTCCTCAACCACCTCCCATTTCAGTTCAAGTGGACCCAAGGATGCTTATCAACCTTAATAGATTTTTAACCCTGTTTCTAATAAGCTCCTCACTTGAACAACCCTCACCTAATCTTGCCATTACTTACTTTGGGGATGAAGAGCTTCAAAGGTTTACTGCATTATTTACCCCTGAAGAGGAAGTTGGTCAACCTAAGGTCTCTGTTGAACCCAAGATTGCTTCGAAGGGGATACACAGACTGATGGCCCAGCAACTGACTCAAGAGGGACAGATAGTGCAGTTCCTGTTACTTTTGAAGCTACGAAAACAACTTCTGAAGTGGAAGCTCAAGCTTTGGAAGCACTTCTATTCACTTCTGAAGCTCTGGAAATTAGTTTTGAAGCTGAAGTCCAAGCTGCGGAAGGAAATATAGAGTTGTCCTCTAGGTGTAATGAATTGCTGGTTACAGAATCTATTCTTGATCTAGCTTTTAAAGTCAACCGTGAGGACTTTCTTTCAACCCCTCTCAAGCCAAAACCACAAGCTCAATCTCCACCACACCAACCTGAATCCTCAAAACCAAAATCTCCAAAGGCTGAATCTTCCTCTAATCCAAAGGGAAGAAAAAGCTCACTGCTGAAGAACTTCTAGAGGAGGAAAGGTTGGAGAAGCTAAGAACGAAAGAAAAAGTTGATACTGAGAAGTTGGTTGAAGCTAGCACCAAAGCAGCAGCAGCACCTCATTAAAGTGCCTACAATCAGAAGAGGGTGGAGATCATTGACAGGTTCATCAGCCTGGGAGTAAAAGCTGAACAAGTGCTTCTTTTGCCACTTAATGATCTTGTGGATCTTGAGAAAGAATCTTTGCTACAGAAAGTAAGAAAAGAGGCAGCAACGTTATCCAAAGAGGAGAAGAAAAGGAAAAGGGAGGAGGAAGCAAAGGCTGAGGACAGGAAGGAAAAGATAGCCTTTCTCTGCAAGAAAGGCTATACAAAGGAGGAGTTGGGCCCTCATGATCATGATATGATCATGAATCTTTTCTACAAAGAAACTAAGGAGATCAACAAAGAAAGAAAGAAGGCTGCAAGGGAAAGGCTAAGGTAGATAAAGAAGAAAGAAAAAGAAGCTATACTGGATTCTGCCAAGAAGGTGGGTGATAAGGAATGGTTGAAAACCTACCTTAAAGCCCATGGCTTCACTGGTAGGAAAGTGGGGCCCATGTCAGAGAAGACCCTGCAGCGATATGTTAGCGACATAAAGGCTGACATTCGCTTAGGAAGAAGGCAGGAGGTGCCTTGGAGACAAAGCCCTTAGAAGATAGCACCCAAACCCAAACCACAGCCAACAAAGCCACTTCCCACACCTTTACCCTTCCCCATCAAAACAGAACCAACCACTAAACCCTTAACTCCTAAGGAGATCAAAAGGCAACAGTGACATAAAGACCCTACACCTTCACCTCCTATCTCTAAACAACCTCCACCTCCACCTGTCCTAAAACCCAAAACACAACCCAGAACCCAATCTTAACCCAAACCATCTTTTGAACCTTCCAAGACCTTGTCCTTAGAAGAATTTAAGGAGATCAAAAGGAAGCTCATCAACTGCATAACCTTGAGCAACATCTCTTATGAGGAAGAGTCAATTAAACTAAAATACATTGATGGCTCTTCCTGTTCCCTCATAAGAGATGAATTCCTTGATCTGCCTAGGGGAACATTGAACCAAGCTTTCCAACTTCTAGCCGTCAACGATGATACCCTTATAGAAAAGGAGAAGAAGTTAAGGAGAATGTTGGTAACTCTGCAAGACACTAGAAAAGGGTATATGCAGCCAACCAGCCCCTTTGCTCCTAAAAGCTCAATTGACCAGTGGAGGTTCAATGAATCTACTCAAAGCTTCATAGTGCAAAGGGAGAATGGTCAAATAACTAGACTTGACGCATCCACTCTACTACACTCAAGCAGATTTGATATTGCTGAGTTAGTAGAGAGACCATTTTCCAACCCCTCCAGCTCTTAGATTACTACTCATATAAAAAATCATTTGAGTAGCATTCATTTCAAAGAAATAAAAACTAAAAGCATAAGCGGAAGTGGAAAGAGTAATCATCAAGGATAGAACATTCCTGCAACCGGTTGAGGAACCAACTCTAGAACCAATAGTCATATGGGAATATGACTATGGTTCTCATCAACTAACTCTTTTCAGAGGGGCACAACAAAGGAGACATGTCATCCAAACTGACTGACTAGATCTACTATCCACGAATGACTTGTATAACATCCTCTCCACTACATCAAGAAGGAAAATAGAGACAGACAAATACCTTCTTTCCCTAATGCTAAAGACTTTGAGGAGAAGAAACAAGTGAGGTTTCGGTAGTATCAGCCTAGGGGGAGTACTGTTAGATCTAATGAGGCTGGTGCAACCAAAACCACACTTAGATATATTTTGATGTGCTAAACAAATGGTCTTTCGAAGGAACAAGCTGCTCTTCTGAAGCTAAGTCAAAGATCTTCCAAAGCTCAAGTGTGAAAAACTTCCGAAAGAAGAACTTAGTCTTCTGAGAATAAGTTCTTATTCTTCCAAAGTATGCAACATAGAAGATCCAAAGATAGAGTATTCTAAAGAATAAAGTCCTGAAGATTTGCAGAAATTCGAAATAAGTTGATTCTTCCGAAGTATAAATGGCCTCGGAAGAATTTATTCTTCCGAAGCCATTTAGCTTCGGATGAACCAACTATGAACCAGTGGACATAAGTAAGGTCTTTCTGACAGTCCGCTGCCACTCTGACAGACTACATGATGCTTTCCCATGCCCATGTAGTTGACCTTACTTTATCCACTGTTCAACCATTATCAGTTTAGTACAGTTACCACTTTTAGTTGGTGACAAAAGGTAAGTCATGGACATGTCATGACTACCTAACCTAAGATATTATTGTTTTATATTAGATATCTTACTTCTAAACAATGTAGTATTTGTCTGGTTGTAATTTCTAGCTGGTTTTCCAAGTTTAACCAGCTGTAGATAGTAGTATATATAGTTTCTCTATGTAACTTAGTAACCATGCTTGTAAGAGTATTGTAAAACAGAGTTAAGAAGTAATATATATAAGTATCTTGAAAACCACTCATGTGCTTTAATGTTTTCTATTTGAACTTATTATATTATTTGTGAACTTGGTTAAGATTCTGCTTTATCAACCCAAGTGACATTAAGTGAGTTTGTGTGATTATCTTTTGTTGTGAGATAAACACCAATCTGGTAAGCTTTTCTCTTAGAATGGGTTTCCTTGGATGTAGCTCTCCCTTGGTGTCTCAGAGAAGGTGACGAAAGGACCCTTTGTTGAGTTGTTAAGGTAGCAGATAAGATGATGCTGTGGTTTTCTACTATCTTTTTCAACCACATAGAGGGCTGAACTCTGTTGATTACAGGAAAAGCTGCTTGATGGATTTTGCATGTTCATCTCTATCTGGTAGCCATTAAGGATACCATACAGCTTTGTGAGAGTAAGAATGGAGAGCTTTTCAGTTCTCTTAATGGCCAAACAGCAGTCCCTATTCTCAAGCTTCACTCCAACATCCATGAGAGTATCTAAAACCTCAAGATACCTAAAGTATTGTTGAGTCATAGTTTCACCTAACTTGCAAATGAAGTTCTCAAACTGCTACTTCATGAGGTCCTTCTTATTTTCTTTAGCTTCATCAGACCCCTCATACATAAGCTTTAGTGCATCTCAGAGCTGCTTAGTAGTTTTGTACTAATACAAAATATTTGCATTAATACACAACCTAAACAGGTTTGTGATGCATTGTAATAAGCAAAACAATCTTCAACTTCATCAGATAACACTAAGATTAGCATATTCATCACTTTTTGGTTCAGGATTTCAAAAGCTTCAATCTACTTCATTTCCCATTCAACTTTTACTATCTTTCATGGCTTACAGTCCATGAATACAATAATGATAATAAGATTAGCATATTCATCACTAAGATTAGCATAAGAGTACAGTCCATGAATACAATAATGAATTTATCTAAATATGGCTTACAGATTCTATTCATCATACCCATAATATAATACCTTGTCCAAAAAGTTGTCTTCTGAATATGTTCATTGATAATAACCAGACTGAAGATCAATCTTAGAAAAGAAGCATGCTCCTGGTAATTGATTGAACAAATCATCAATTCTTGGAAGTGGGTAACGATTCTTGATGTTACCTTATTCAACTCCTTGTAATGGATGGACATTCGCACTGATTAGTATTTTTACTTAACAAATAGGGTTGAAACTCCCTATGGTTAATAAATCAGTTGTATAAACCCATTCTTAAAAATGTCATCCAACTACTTCTTTCATCCCTTCATTTAAGTTGGAGCTAATCGATATGAAGATTTGGTGATTGGTGTTATTTCTGGTACCAAATTGACTCTAAACTCCACTTCATAATTTGTTAGGGTAACTTATCAAGAAATATATCAACAAAATCAGCTACTATAGGCACATCTTCAATCTATTACTTCTCGTTGGCATTATATACCTTTATTTAGACATTGGTAGCTTTTAGTGAAAATATGATTCAAACCTGCTAATTTGCTATAACACTATACGATGATCTTTTCACTGGTTGGTACTTTAACGTTTTTTATCACAAAGAAATGGGATTTATTATATTTTAACCAATTCATACCTAGGACAATATCAAAACCTGCCAATGGCATTGGCAATAGGTTCACAGGCATGATATCTCCGTAGAGTAAAAATGACAATCTGTTAAGACTTTAGAAATGTTGATTAATTCATCATTCGTAGTTTCTTTCTCAAAGGAATTTTATAACATAGCTAGAGGCATGTTTAGACTACTAAATTTGTAATCTATGTGTAGGACCGGTGAAGGGGTCAATGCAATAATTTCATAATGTTTGGAGAGATTTACAACACTTAACAGATCAAATAGAAAACTGGCTTATAGTGAAACAAAGATCAAAAGTAAGAACAACAGAAGAACAAGAACACAAGTATTTGGTTTTCAAGAATGTTGTATATTGCTCTCAAGTTCTTTTTCAAATTTTAAAAAGCTTGGTTCTAATGACTAGTACTTGAGATACTTTATACTACATAGTACAACCAACCATACTTTGAAGGCCAGCTGGAAACACTAATCTAGACAACAAGATCAATGTAAAATCAAATCTTCCCAAGCCAAAAGACCCAATTGATCTTGTTGTCTAGATTAGTGTTCCAGCTGGCCTTTAAAGTATGGCCGGCTGTAGGATGTAGTATAAAGTGTCTCATGTAACCAGTCCTTAGGACTAAGCTTTGTAACAATTGTAAAACACTTGAGAGCAATATACATCATCCTTGAAAACTAATATCTTTGTTCTTGTGTGTTCTTTAATTTTGCTCTTTGTTTCATCTGCCTGGTTCCCCATTTGATCTGGTATGTGTTATACTCTCGACCTTATGAAACTATTGCATAACTGTAACCGGTCCTATAATTGGTATTAGAGCTTTTTAGGCTCTTGATTGTAAGATTTCACCATCTTTAATCTCTTTAGTTTCACAAAACACTTGCCAGCTCAAATGGCAGCTCTCACTATGGCTGACATGGAAAGGGGCAACATGACTAAATCTCCACTAATCACACCTAATGACTTTGATACTTAGTGTATGAGTATGGAACGCTTCAACAAGTAACAAGATAGTATACAGGATTGGTTAAAGGTGCTTAAGTTTGCAATTAGCTTCATAGGAGGAGAGAACTTTAGATCACTTAATAATTCAAATAGGGATCTGGTAACTATTAGAAGATACTAAGCCCACACAAGTAATGTAAGTGAAACAAGAACAAAATCACAAGAACACCAGATAAAGTTTTAAAGGAAGTGGTATATTGATTCTCTAGTTCTATTACAAGTGTGTTCAAGTATGTTTTAGTTACAAGAACTTAAGACTCTTATATACTACAACCTACAACCATCAATATACAAAAGAAAATTGGGATTTGACTAATCTAGACAACAAGATCAATCTATAGGCAAAAGGAAGATTGCCTTTTGACTAGTGACTATGACATGCCATAGCTCACTGACTTTATCTAATAAGACAATTCTATAGGAACAATTATTGGAAGTTACAGGTAAATACCTTCTTCTACAGTTTGATAAAGTATGGAAGTTTCACCAACTAATGAAAAGCAGGTGAGTCTTCAGAGCAGCAGTGGAAGGTACAACAGCTTTATCAAAAAGTAACTTAGAGAAAGCATATTTTATCTGTCTTCAGAAGAAATCAGTCAACTCTTCAAAATGGCTTCGGAAGACTTTGTCTTGTGAAGCTTCGAAAGATTTCATCTTTGGCTTCGGAAGAAAAGGGTCTTTGGCTTCGGAAGATTTCACACTTGTAATATATTCTGATAAGTGTGAAACTTCCGAAGCAACTTCTTCTAAACTGTTGGCTTCGAAAGATCTTATACTTAGACTTATTTGTAAGTGTAAGACTTCCGAAGCTAGTTCATCCTTGTTCCTTAGTGCATGCTGGAAGACTTGGTTGTTTTGGTATCCTTTGGTTGCATCAGCCTTTAATCTTCAGATGTTCCTTACAAACTCCCCCTATGTTGATGCTTCCAAAACAGAGAAGTTCTTCAGATTTTGATAGTCCACATCAGGATCTTCAGCATTCCTTTCTTCATCATAAGATCTGGATCCTTCAGACTGACATAGAACCTTCTCATGTCAAAGAGATCTTGCAGAGGAAGTTCAAGCATGTCATTTATGAAATAGACATGTTGTTCTCCCTGATCTCTTGTGACATACCATCTGTCTGGATCTTCAGCAAAAGTCCATGACAGAATTTGTCTTCTAGTAGCAAGAGGCTCTACTATGATTGGAGTTTGTTAAGAGAACTCTTCATGCACTCCTTCAGGATGCTCTGACTCATCTTTAGGCTTGGAGGTGGATGCCTTTCTTTTCTTCTTCTTTGAAGTGGATCTTCTTCTGGCCATCCTTTTTCTCCTACCAAATTTCTTCAACTGAGAGGGTTGGTCTTGAGTACCAGTTGGTTCTGTTGTGGCCCTCTCAGTTGGGTTCTCCTCCCTCACAGGTTCAGAAGGAGAGGGAGGAGGACCCTGCTGTGGGTCAGAAGATAAAGTTCGCTCAGATACAGCTCTAGGTTCAGGTTGTATTGTCTCATTAGGTTCAACCTTCACCTCAACTTCAGGATAAGCTGGACTTGGTGGAGAATGCAAGTGCACTAGCTCTCCCTTTTTTATCTTCTGCTTGATCACCCTAATATGCTCATCCATTGTGGATAGAGACATAGGACCAAGCCTCCTTCTGGAGAACCCATACAGCTTCAAGAAGCTCATCATCCTTTGTCTGTCAGCAAACTTCTTTTGGCTTTTGTGGATGATGGCCCTTGACTTTACAACTTCTTCCCTTAATCTTTTCCTTGCAGCTTGGCTTTCCTTTTTGGCTTGTTCTTCAAGCTGCTTGTTGTGTTCAAACATTATGTACTCATATGATAAGGGAAGAAGTGTAGCTGCCTGATAGAGACCTATGGCACTCAGGTAGTTGATCATCTTTAGTCTTTCTTATTCATTAACTACCTGAGGTTGTTCAGTGGCCACAACCTCTGGCTCGGGACTTTCTTGAACTGGAGAGAGGACAAGAGCATCTTTGTAGAGTCTTTTAAGTCTCCTTTCTTCTTTGATTTTGAGGAGTAATTTTGCATCCTATGCTTCCTTCCTCTCTTTTGACAATTTAATGTCAGCCAGTTCATTCAGCTCCTCTAAGGGGAGAGAGATGAGTTCATGAACATTGTAGTTTCTGGTTCCCAGGTATTTCAGCCTGGCTGCCCTTAACTCATCTTCCTGAGTGTTTAGCCTGGGTACAACCCTGATTGTAGCTTCCATGAATCCTGGGAAACCACTTGAACTCTCTCCCCTCGGCTTCCTCTTCCTCTCTCTATTCTCCTCCTCAATCTCCTCAAGAGTCATTTTCCTTTTTCCTTTGTTAACCACAGGCCTTGGTGACTCAGGCTGGAGAGAGCTTTGGCCTTCATTGCTTGGTTCAGCTATCAAGCTCTGGCCAGATAGAGGTTGTGAAGCACCATCACCAGCTGGTGTTTCACTGAGGTTAATAGGTGTAGAGGGAGATCCTGTCTCAAGGTTCACAGGTTCAACCTCTGGACATTTAGTCAAGGCTTTCCCTTCAAAACTAATCTCTGGGTCCACCTTAACATCCAGTTGACCAAAGATCTCACCTGCTAGCCTTTGTCTATATAGTTTTGATCTCAATTTGATTTCCTCTAGCACCCTATCTTGGATCCTTTCTGCCAATCTTGCAGCTTGTCTGTTATTGCTTGCGCTGACAAGTGGCAGATCCACCAAATTTATGCTCTTATAGAAGCTTAGTCTTGAAATGTTGAAAACTTCTAGTTGACCCTGAGCTCTAGAGATCATGAGAGCCCTCCTGTTACTGTCATACCCCGAACCCCTTATTGGATGAGGCAGACATTCCTCTTGGTATTCCCTCTTCAAACAGTTGTTGGATGAGCAAGTCTTGATCACTGTCATGAGGAGGTTGCTGAGTATGGACAAGTTCAAGAGAGAGTGGTGAATCCTCAATGTCCATACTCTGGGAAGAACTCCCAAGTTTTATGGCTGTCAAGACTTTCTCCCCTTTTTTGGTAACATCACCCTCTTGACTAGGTGAGCTGGGGAATCGGTGCAAGACATCCATAGGTTCTTGTGGACCTGGTTGAGTTGTCATCCTTGGTCTCTTAGCTAACTGGCCCTTAAGATTGGTGATCTCAACTTACTGGTCATTGACCCTTTTCAGTAAGATAGTAACCTGAGATTCCAGGTGAGCTATCTTTGAAACTAAGTACTTGCATGTTTTTGTCAGTTTGTGCACCTTTTGTTTCAGACTCCCATCATCTTCAGTTGAAGAATCACTAGGGGATGAGAGAATTGGACCTAAGTCTTCTTCCTAATCACCAGCATGGTGTTCTTGGCTGCTAGATTTCCCCTGCCTAATGACAGGTTCCATAGAAGTGTCAAGAGGCTGGGTTGCCATGGTTGAGGCCCTAATGATGTTTTCACTTGAAAAAGTTAGAGCCTCTTCCATATGGATTTCCTGAACAAGTTCAGGAACATCCACCTCAATGGAGGGTAGATGATGTGGGCTAGACCTGGGTGAGTCAGAAATATGCATCTCTCTTTGAGCAGGGGTGGAGAAGAGAGACTCATGGTATTCACTGACATCCAAGTCCTTATCATCATAAAAGTCTAAGCTAGGTATTGGTTGGTTGAGATCTAGAGGTTGGGGATGGTAGCTATCCCCTGAAGGTTGATCACTTGAGTTTAGAGACTCAGAGTGAAGGCTAGAGGCTGTTTAGGTAATGAGCTCATTAGCCTAAGTATGAGGAACCTCAGAACTGATTATTGGAAAGATGGGAGTGGTCTGCTCCTCAAGAGAAGTGGGAGTTCGAGATTCCACTTCCTCCCTTATGGGTTGTGATATGGGAGCCTGCACATGCTTAGTAGCAATTATAGGGGTTCGTTTGGATTTTCTTTTGTATGTGATGGTGATGTTAGGCTGTGTTTGAGGTGGTTGAGAAGTGGAGGGTGTGGGATCAAGACTAGCTGGTGCTGATAGGTTGTCACCCTGAGTAATAAGCTGAAACATTTGTAGGACAAGGGCTGTTTCTACCCCTGAGATGCCAATAGTTGGCTTCTTCAAGAGTTTGAAAATGTCAGGCCTCACCTGTCCCAATCTAAGAATATTTCTTGTTCCCCTTAATTATGGTCCTATTTCACAGTTGAGAATGTGTTGAACATACCTGGGGAACATGTAATATTCTAAGGAGTCCAAGTTAGCAAGTAAATTTTTGTAAACAAACCGAGAGTACCTGAACTTGACCCCTTATACCATCCCATGGACTATGAAGGAGAGGTCTTCTGGAACTTGATCCCATCCTCCATGTTTCTTAGATAAGTTATGTATTATGACATGGAGGAGGTACTTCCACTGGGATGAGACCCTCCCCTTCCTGAAGGTTTTGACTGAGAAGTCATCTTCATAGCCCATCTGCTGGAAGGAATGGTTGATAGTAGATTTTGGAAAGGACAGTTCTCCTGCTTCATCATCAAGCTGCAAATGGGTGTTTATTATGGCCGGTGTGATGAAAACTATCCTCCCCTACACCGTAGCAGATAGTGCCTTCTCCCCATCCATGGTGACCTCTTGACAAGTCTGTCGGAATTCAAGCAACTGATCCTCATAGAGAGGAGGATCGATTGTAACGGAGGTGAAGTAGTGAGACGAAGAAAGGTCTCTACAAACATTTGAGAAGCTTGAATCCTTCTCAGAGTTTAACAGAGCAACTTGATTGTGTTGCCTGTGTAGGTGCATGGTGAAATCAGGGTTATTTCTGCGATCGATGTTGGCCATTTGGTGAAGCTTATCAGTGAAGAAAGGAAGAAGAAAGTGAGTTTGGGGTGAAATTAGGTTAAAGATTGTGAGAGTAGATAGAAGAAATGAAACCGTTAAGAAGATATATGCAGTGGATTTGAGACAAAGTTAGAACAAAAAAATAAACTTTGAAATCCACAAGTGGGTCCCACTTCTGAAAAAGCGCCCAAAAAGTGAGTTTTCTTGGAAGTTGAAAATCTTCCGAAAGTACTTTTTGCTTCAGAAGTTTTTTAAGAAAAGCTTCCGAAGGCAACTTTGCTTCAGAAGATATTTCAAAGAGTTGTGAAAATTTGGATTTGGAAGGAATATACTTAAAGAAATTTCTTCCGACATAAATTTTGCTTCGGAAGAACTAAGTCTGAGAAAATTATTATCCATAGATAATGAATCTTCCGAGACGAAATGGCTTTCGAAAGATATGTATTCTTTGAATGCATTTAAGTACATATAAGCACATTTAAGCTTCGAAATATATTTTAAGAATTTCTTCCGAAGGTAATCTCTTATGAGTAGTTAAATAAGTTAAAGACACAAATTTCTTCCGAAGGTAATTTGAGTTCTTCCAAGACAAAATAATAAATTTTCACAAATCTAAGGAATATCTAAAATTTTTTTGATTTACTACCAAAGAGAACTGGGCTTATGAAGGTGTTAATATAGACAACTTAGGACACATAAATTTTAGAAATAAAGTTGATTAAGTGTTTAAAAAAAATCTATTCAAAGTTAATCATCCCAATAGCTTAAATAAGATATTTAAACCTCTGTTCATAAAAGCTTTAGTGAACAAATCAACATATTGTTCATTTGTGTTAACCTTGATTAGTTTGATTAATCCTTTCTCAAAATTATCTCTAATCAAATGATACCTGATGTTGATGTGTTTGGTCGTAGAGTATTGCACAGGATTCTCTGTAATAGAGATAGCACTGTTGTTGTCTATGCGGATAGGAGTCTCCTTGAAATTGAATCCATAGTCCAGCATTTGATTCTGAATCCAAAGCACTTGAGCATAGCAGCTTGCAGCAGCAATGTATTCAGCATCAGCAGTTGATGCAGACACACAGGATTGCTTCTTGCATTTCCAAAAGACTATCCTTCCACCAAGAAATTGACATCCCCCAGATGTAGACTTTGTAGTCATGTTACAACCACCATAGTCACTATCTGTATAAGTATATAGATTAAAGTCTGAATTCTTTGGATACCAAAGGCCTAGTTTAGGAGCACCTTTGAGGTATCTGAGAATTCTTTTAATAGTAACTAGGTGTGATATCTTGGAGTTAGCTTGATATCTTGCACATATGCACGTGGCAAACATAATATCAGGCCTGCTAGCAGTGAGGTACATAAGAGACCCAATCATAGCCCTGTAGAGATGTTCATCAAAACACTCCCCCTCCAGATGAGGACCAAGGGAGTGGTTTCTGGCTATAGGTGTCTTGCAACCTTACAATCAGTCATCTTGAATCTTGTAAGTATGTCTTGTACATACTTTGACTGACTAATGAAGATGCCATTTTCAACCTGCTTCACTTGAATTCCTAGAAAGAAGTTGAGTTCCCCCATGGCACTCATTTCAAATTTATCCTTCATCAGCTTCTCAAAGTCTTTGCAGAGCTTTGGATTAGTTGAACCAAAGATGATGTCATCTACATATATCTGAACTAGCATTATGTCATTCCCTATTTCTTTGACGAAGAGAGTCCCATCAATAGTACCTCTTTTGTATCCATGTTGACAAAGATACTTAGATAGTGTCTCATACCACTTTCTTGGAGCCTGATGCAGTCCATATAGAGCTTTACCAAGCTTACAAACATAGTCAGGATGATCTGGGTCTGCAAACCAGGTGGTTGTTTGACATAAACTTCTTCATCTATCACCCCATAGAGAAAGGCACACTTGACATCAAGCTGGTAGACCTTGAAATCCTTGGATGCAGCATAAGCCAGGAATATTCTTACAGATTTAAGTCTTGCTACAGGAGCAAAGACATCAGTGTAGTCAACTCCTTCTTCTTGAGTGTACCCCTGGACAACCAGTCTAGCCATGTTCTTGATGACAATCCCTCTATCATCAGTCTTGTTCCTGAATACCCATTTAGTTCCTATGACACCTTTCCCTTGAGGAAGAGGACATAAGTTCCACACCTTCTGTCTTCTGATTTGAAGCAACTCTTCTTGCATTGCCTCAATCCAGCTTCCATCCATCAAAGCCTCATCAACTTTCTTCGACTCAATCTGGGATAAGAAACAAGAATGCAAACAAACATTGCTCTCATGTGTTTGTTCTCTTGTTCTCACCTCTGTGTCAACATTTCCAATGATGTTTATTATGGGGTGTGACTTGTGGATCCTAAATTAAGGGATCTCAGCAAGTTGATTTGAGAGATCTAAGTTAGAGAAATTTAGATCTGGCAAAGAAGTGCTACCCACCACATCAACACTTATCAAGAGAAGCTTGATCCAATGAGTGTGTTACATCATTAATGTTGTCTTCTATGGAGTGGTTACCAGCATCAAGAAATTCCTGATCACTGTCACCACCTCCATCTCCTTCTACATTTGAAGTTCCTTCACCTGGATTTAGTGAGCTGGAATTTGAAGGCATCTCAGATGAATCAGCAGTATTTGTCATGCTTGTGCTGATAGGAGCTTCACTTGTAGGGTTAGTTACCATTGGAGCTGAAGTAGTATTCTTGTTTGGTCTTCTCAGCTCAAATCTTGGGTCAGGATCACCTGTTAATATATTATCTGTAGATCCTGAAACATTCTCACAAGACTTGTTAAAACAGTTGGTAACTAAACCAAGATCAAACAGCCAATCCAGACCAGAACCTTTAACACTGGTAGTGTTTTCATTGAAGGTCACATTGGCTGACTCCTCAATTACTCTAGTTCTGAGGTTGTATACTCTATAAGCCTTAGCTTGAGAGGAGTATCCAACAAAGTGTCCATCATCTAATTTCTTAGCAAACTTGGCTTCTTGATCTTTGGTATTCAAGATGGTGCATGGACATCCAAATGACATGAGGAAACCAATGAATTGTCTCCTTTTGTGCCACAGCTCATAAGGAGTCTTACCATGAGTCTTAACTACTAAAACTCTATTCTGCACATAGCATGCTGTGTTGACAGCCTCTGCCCAGAAGGTGATAGGCAGTTTAGAGTCAGACAACATGGTTCTAGCAGCCTCAATAAGTGTCCTGTTTCTCCTCTTAGCAACACCATTTTGCTGAGGAGTCTTGGGAGCATTATATTGTCTTGAAATACCCTTTTCATCACAAAATGTATCAAGGATTTGGTTTTTAAATTTTGTTCCTTGATCACATCTTATGGTTTTGACCTTGTGATCACATTGATCCTCAATTTTCAAAATGAAGTTCTTTAAGATCTCAAGAGTCTCATCATTAGTTCTAAGGAAGAAGACCCAAGTGAATCTTATAAAGTCATCTGCGATCACTAAACAATTAGAGGTCCTTCCTAGACTTATTACCCTGGTGGGGCCAAACAGATCCATATGTAACAAGTGTAGGGGAGTACTGATGGAGTTGGTTTCCTTTGGCTTGTGAGACACTTTGTGCTGCTTCCCTTTCAGCCATGCAACACAATGGTCATCGCTTGTAAACTCTTTCTTTGGCATTCCAGTTACCAAATCATTTTTAATCAATTTATTCATGTTTTTGAAGTTTACATGGCACATTCTTTTATGCCAGAGGAAAGACTAATCACTATTTGCTTTAGATAGAAAGCAAGACACTTCTCCGGAGGGAGTTGTTTCTTGCATATCCATCTTGTACATGTTTCCCTTCCTTGGGGCTCTGAGCAGGTTGTACTCCTGAGGAATGACCACCCCAAGCTTGAGAACAATGCACTCATACTTAGTAAAGAGCATATGATGTTTTTGGTCACAAAATTGGGACACACTCAAAAGATTGTATCCAAGCTCCTTGACAAAGAATACCTTCTCAATGCTGAGCTTACCATTTAAGACCATGCCCCTGCCAGTGATGTAACCTCCTGCATCTCCTCCAAAAGCAACTAGCCCTCTATCAAACTTCTTAAAGTTTTGAAGTAAGGAGCCATTGCCTGTCACATGTCTTGAGCAGTCGTTATCAATGATCCATACATTTCCGTTGGTTTTCAGCTTCCCCTACACAAAAAGAGATGATTTAGTTACATTTGGGAACCCAAGCCTCATTGGTCTTGGGCTTGTCAAAGTGAATAGAAGACAATGAAATAGTAAGTGATCCTATGTTTAGGCTTTGAGGATCATTTGCTGTTGCTGATGATGAACTTTCAGTCAAATGGTCTTCCTTCATCTTCCATACCATTTTCAGAAGATTGGGCTTGACCTTCAAAGCTTCAGAAGTTTTAACAACTTCAAAAGATTTGGAGACTGGGCCTTCGAAAGATCTAGCTTTCACTGCAGCTGACTTTGGTGCTTCGGAAGTATTTCTTTCTTTCGAGACCATTTTTCCTTCCGAAGGAAATTTTCCACCTATTTTCCTTTTCTCTTTAGAGCTTCCGAAGGAAACAGATTTTCCTTTCGAAGCTAGCTTTTCCTTCTTCTTCCCAGAAGCTTTCTCTTTGATCATGTGGATACTGCTTTTGGGATTGTAGATGCAATCCTTAGCTAGATGAGAAGTACTACCACACATGATGAAGCCCATTTGCTTCCTTCTAGAAGTCTTCTTCTGAGAGCAAGACTGAGCTTGAACACTTTCTTTCCCTAGCTTCTTCTTCACAGATGATGCAGCAAGCTTCTTAAGGAGAGACTTGCTCTTGGAGGAGGATGGTTCAGACTGTGTAGCAGTGGTACATAGCAATTCAGCCATCTCTTTGCTTAAAAGAGTTGGAACTGTACTAAAACTCCTGGTACTAGAGTTTGTAGTTTATTCCTCTACCTTTACCACTTCAAACCCTGCAGAGATGAACACTTGTTTCTGCTTGGAGTCAAAAGTGCCCTTGATCTCTTGAGTCTTCTTTGATCTTCTCTTTGCTATTCTGATCAAGTTCTTCCTCTTTGTCTTTGTCATACCATCCTTCTTACTCTCCTCAGGAGCATGGTGACCCTTTTTGGATTGACTCTCTTCACTCATTTCAAAGTCATCCCTCACCATCTCCTCTTCATCTTCTTCAACACTAGGGTCTATGAGGGGAAGCTCATCTTCACCTGCTCCACACCTTAGAGATCTAACAGATAATAGAGTGTGTGGAGGAGCTATCTTAGTAGATCCCAGTCCCTGCTTATTTTGATAACAAACTTTTGCATGCAGAGATTCTATCTCAGCTTGCTGTCTTGGCTTCTCATTCTGGTGCCCTTCCTCAGTGTAGTTTGACCTGGATGATGCTTGGCCACCATTTGACTTAGGTGACTTGCATTCTGTGGCAAAGTGACCCATCTGATTACAGTTGTAACATTTCACTTTGCTCTTGTCCAGTCCAAACTTGCCACTAGCAGCATTGCTGGGAAACCTTCTCCCTGTCCTCTTGTAGAACTTCTGGGCTCTATGAGTGAGAAGAGCCATCTATTGGTCTATCTCCATGTATTCCAGATCATCTGGATGGATACAATCCAGGTCTTCAAGAGTGAAAAGAAAGTTGCCTGAACTTTCATCAGTAGAGACAATGGCTTGAGAGGTGCTGGTCTCTTAGAATGGACTTCCTTGGATGTAGCACTCTCTGGGTGTCTCTGGGAAGGTGATGAAAGGACCCTTTTGTGAACTTTCAGGGTAGCAGATAAGATGGTGCTATGGTTCTCTGCTATCCCTTTCTCCCACATGAAGGGCAGCACTCTGGTGAGTGTTAGAGTTACCAGATGGGTTTTGCATGTTAATCTCCATCTGGTATCCACTAAGTATTCCATATAACTCAGTGAGAGTCAGGGTCTTGAGGTTTTCAGTCCTCTTAATTACCACGTAATAGTGTGTCCATTGTCTGGGAAGAGAGGACATGAACTTCCTAACAATATCCCTATTCTCAATAGTTACTCCAACATTAGCCAGAGTATTCACAATCTCAACATACCTAAAATACTGTTGAGTCATGGTTTCACCTGTCTTGAAGGTGAAATTTTCAAATTGCTGCTTCAAGTGGTCCTTCTTGTTTTCCTTGGACCCCTCATACATCAGTTTTAGTACATCCCACAGTTGTTTAGCGGTCGTGCACTTCTTGAAACCTCTGTAGATGGAATTTGGAAGAGCAGTCTGAAGGGCTGTCATGGCTTTTTGATCGATGTCAATCTTCTTCCAGTCTTCTTTAGAGAAATCAGCCCTTTCTTTGAGTATCATACTACCACCAGCAGCAGCTGAAGTGGTGGATGGTACATGAGGTCCATTGACAATAGACTCCCACATCCTGGAATGCTAAGACTTGATGAAGCCTTCCATTCTTTGGAACCAAGTGTCAAAATCCTTAGGAGTAATCAGTGGGGACTTTGTCATAGTTCCAGTATCCATATCAGCCTTAGAGAAAGCTGCCATTTGAAGAGTTAAGTGATGTGTGAAGCCAAGAGGATTAAAGATGGTGAGTTCTTACAATCAAGAGCCTGTAAAGCTTTGATACCAATTGCAGGATCGGTTAAGGGTGCTTAAGTTTGCAATTAGCTTCACAGGAGGAGAGAACTTTAGATCACTTAACAATTCAAGTATGGAACTGGTAACTATTAGAAGATACTAAGCCCACACAAGTAATGTAAGTGAAACAAGAACAAAATCACAAGAACACCAGATAAAGTTTTCAAGGAAGTTGTATATTGATTCTCTAGTTCTATTACAAGTGTGTTCAAGTATGTTTTAGTTACAAGAACTTGAGACTCTTATATACTACAACCTACAACCATCAATATACAAAAGACAGTTAGGATTTGACTAATCTAGAAAACAAGATCAATCTACAGTCAAAAGGCAGATTGCCTTTTGACTAGTGACTATGACATGCCATAGCTTATTGACTTTATCTAATAAGACAAGTCTACAGGAAAAATTATAGGAAGTTACAGGCAATGTCCTTCTTCTACAGTTTGATAAAGTATGGAAGTTTCACCAACTAATGAAAAGCAGGTGAGTCTTCAGAGCAGCAGTGGAAGGTACAACAGCTTTATCAAAAAGTATCTCAGAGAAAGCATATTTTCTCTGTCTTCGGAAGAAATCAATCAACTCTTCAAATTGGCTTAGGAAGACTTTGTCTTGTGAAGCTTCGGAAGACTTCATCTTTGGCTTTGGAAGAAAAGGGTCTTTGGCTTCGGAAGATTTCACACTTGTAACATTTTCTGATAAGTGTGAAACTTCCGAAGCAACTTCTTCTGAACTGTTGGCTTCGGAAAACCTTACACTTAGACTTATTTATGAGTGTAAGACTTCCGAAGCTAGTTCATCCTTATTCCTTAGTGCATGCTGGAAGACTTGGTTGTTCTAGTATCCTTTGGTTGCATCAACCGTTAATCTTTAGATATTCCTTACATAGTAGGACGTGGAGATCTATAGTCTCAGGACCACACATCCCAAGCACTACTTCAACAATTGCTGATGGTGGGATGATACCAAAGGACATGGCTGACTATTCTGAGAAAGATTGGAAGAAGATTGATATAGATTAGAAGGCCATGGCCGCTCTTCAGACTACTGTACCATACTCTATCTACAAAGGTTTCAAAGAGTTCAAGACTACTAAAGAACTATCGTATGCACTGAAGCTGATGTATAAGGGGTTTGATGAAGCCAAAGAAAACATGAAAGATCTCATGATGTAGCAGTTTGAGAATTTCACCTTCAAAACAGGTAAAACTATGACTTAACAATACTTTAGGTATGTTGAGATTGTAGATACTCTGATGGATGTTGGATTTAAACTTGAGAATAGGGACATTATGAGGAAGTTCATGTTCTCTCTTCCCAGATAATGGACACACTACTGTGTGGCCATTAAGTGAACCGAAAACCTCTCCACCCTTATTGTCATATAGTTGTATGGTATCCTGAGCCATTAGCAGATGGAGATGAACACGCAAAATCAATCTAGTAGCACTTTAGCAATCAACAGAGTTCAGCCCTTCATGTGGTTGAAAGGGATAGCAGAGAACCACAACATCATCTCATCTTCTACCTTGACAACTCACAAAAGGTCCCTTTCATCACCTTCCCGGAGACTCCAAGGGAGAGCTATACTCAAGGAAGCCCATTTAAAAAAAAAGCTCATCTCAAGCCTTTATGTCTTTAGATGAAAGTTATGGCAACTTTACTCTTGAAGAATTGGACTACA
This sequence comes from Flaveria sonorensis, assembly GCA_025506505.1. Lineage (NCBI taxonomy): Eukaryota > Viridiplantae > Streptophyta > Magnoliopsida > Asterales > Asteraceae > Flaveria > Flaveria sonorensis. Next base: position 33,720,786 of record CM046426.1, on the reverse strand, counting down.
TCCATCCAGGTAACCTGGAGTATATGGACATAGTCCAGTAGATGGCTCTTCTCACTCATAGAGCCAAGAAGTTCTACAAGAGAACAGGAAGAAAGTTCCCAAGCAATATAACCAGTGGAAAGTTCGGACTGGATAAAAGAAAAGTGAAGTGTTACAACTATAACCAAATAGGACACTTTGCTAGGGAGTGTAAGGCACCAAGGACAAACGGTGGCCAAACACAATCCAGGCCAAACTACATTGATGCAGCTCCCAGAACTAAGAAGCTAAGCAAACCAAAACAACAAGTTCCTATTGCTGTTGAAGAGGGAGGCTTTGACTGTAACTTTCAGGTAAAGGATGTCTCTTAAAATCAAGCACTAATTGATGACCATGATAAAGCTAAGGTATTGGAACATTTCAGTACTCCTGAATGCATTGCTAAAGTAAACATGTATAGGTCCTATAATTTGGAAGTGAGATCTGATCTTGAGTCTTTGAATATTTTAAAAGCTAATTTTAAAAGAGTAGAAAATGACTATAAACTTAGAATAGAAAATCTAGAGAAAACAATTTCTACTCTTAAGCATGAGCACACAAATTACAAGATTCAGATCAAAGTTCTCATTACCAATTTAACTGAATGCCAGGCTAAGCTTGTGATCAGCAAAGCTAGGGTAGAAAAATGTGTTCTTGAAGAAGAAACCTTCAAGAAAATCATATCTTCATGCTTGCATGCAAAGATTTGTTATCAAAATAGGTAGGGACTGGGATCAAGTGAGATAGGTCCTCCACACATATTATTATCTATAAGATCTCCAAGGTGTAGAACTAGTGAAGATGAGGTTCCCCTTATTGATTCTATCCAAGAAGAGGATAAAGATGAAGGGGATATAGTGAATGATAAACCAAAAGTGAGTGAGGAGGTTCATCTTAAGAAAAATCACTATACTCCTAGTAAGAAGATAGAACCAAGGATACACAAGTCAACTAGAAAGAATTTGATCAAGGCTGCCAAAAGAAAATCAAAAAAAGTCCAAGAGATAAAGCCCACCTTCAAACCCAAGCAAAAACAAGTATTTATCTCTAATAGGTTTGTGGTGGTGAAGACTGAAAACTTAACTATGGACTCTAGTACCAGGAGTCCTAGTTCAAGTTCAAACCATCCTGGTCAAGGGAAGAAGGTTGAACAAATGTGCACCACTACTGCACGGTCTAAACCATCCAACTCTAAGAGCAAGCTTCACCCTCAAAAGCCTACCGCATCATCTAAGAAGGTGAAGAAGGAACTGGAAAGAGATCAAGCTCAACCTTTTCCTCAAAAGAAGACCCTTAGAAGTATGCCTGTGGAATGCATCATGTGTGGTGGTAGTACTCATTATGCTAAGGATTACATCTACAATCCTAAGAGCACCACCCACATGAATAAGAATAATACTTCTGAGAGGAAGAAGAAAATAGATTCGGAAGGAAAATAACTTTCCTTCCGAAGCTCCAAGGTGAACAAGAAGAAGATAGGTGAAAAATTGTCCTCGAAAGCAAGTTTGGTCTCGGAAGAAAGGAATACTTTCGAAGCACTAAAGTCTGTTGCAGTGGATGTAAAAGCTTCCAAAGGTTTAGTCTCCAAAGTTCTGAAGGCCAAGTCCAATCTTCCAAAGATGGTGTGGAAGATGAAGGAAGGACAAGTGACTGAAGTTTCTTTATCAACAACAGCCAAGGATCCTCAAAGCTTGCATATAGGATCAATAACTGTTGAACTATCTTTAGTTCAACTTGATGAGCCCAAGACCAGCAAGGCTTGGGTTTTCAAATGTAGCTAACAATCTCTTTTTTATGCGTAGGAGCAGCTGAATACCAAGAGAAATGTATGGACTATTGATAGTGGCTATTTAAGGCATAAGACAGGCAATGGCTCTTTACTTCAGAACTTTGAGAAAATTAATGGAGGGTCAGTTGCTTTTGGAGAAGAGTCAGGTGGTTACATCACTGGAAGGGGTAAAGTCACAAATGGTAAGCTCAGTAATGAGCACTTAAACTTTGTCAAAGAGCTTGGGTACAATCTCTTGATTGTATCTCAATTTTAAGACCAGAGTCATAACGTGCTCTTCACTAAGCATGAGTGCATTGTTCTCAAGCTCAGGGTGATCATTCCTCAAGAGAATATCATTCTCAAAGCCCCTAGGAAAGGGAACATGTACAAGCTCAGGGTGATCATTCCTCAAGAGAATATCATTCTTCATAAAAGAATGTGCCATGTAAACATTAAGAACATAAGCAAATTAATTAAAGATGATTTGGTAACTTGAATGCCAAAGAAAGAGTTTACAAGTGACGACCATTGTGTTGCATGTCTGAAAGGAAAGCAAAACAAAGTGTCTCACAAGCCAAAGGAAATGAACTCCATCACTAATCCCCTACACATATTAAATGTGGATCTCTTTGGCCCCACCAGTGTTATGAGTCTAGGAAGAACTTCATATTGCCTTGTGATCACAAATGACTTCATAAGTTATACTTGGGTCTTTTTTCTTAGAAGTAAGGATGAGACCGCTAAAATGTTGAGATCCTTCATTCTGAAAACTGAGAATCAATATGATCACAAGATCAATATTATAAGTTGTGATCAAGAAACTGAATTCAAGAATCAAATCCTTGATAAGTTTTATGATGAAAAGAGTATTTCAAGACAATATAGTGCTCCTAGAACTCCTCAACAAAATAATGTTGTTGAAAGGAGAAATAGGACACTTATTAAGGCTACAAGAACCATGCTTTCTAACTCTTAACTGCCCATCACCTTCTGGGTAGAGGCAGTCAACACTGCCTGCTATGTACAGAACAGAGTTTTAGTAGTCAAAACTCATGGTAAGACTCCTTATGATCCTCGGGTCATTTGGATGTCCATGCACCATCTTTAATACCAAAGATCATATAGCCAAATTTGCTGAGAAAGCAGATGATGGACACTTTATTGAATAATCTTCCCAAGCTAAGGATTATAGAGTATACAATCTTCGAAATAAAGTAGTTGAGGAGTGAGCCAATGTTACCTTCGATGAACACACTCCCGGCGTGAAAGGTTTTGGTACAGATTGGTTATTTATCTTGATTTAGTTATCAGCTATTTTAACGAATCTTGTGAAGATGTTTTAGCAACAACAGGTAACACATCTGCAGGAGATCCTAATCCAAGATTTAAGCTGAGAAGACCAAATGATAGAATTCCTTTAGCTCCAATGGTAACAAACCCTGCATGTGGATATCCTGTCAGCACAACCATGACAAACTCTTCAACTGATACATTTAAGGTGCCAACGAATTCTAGCAATGAGGCACAAAACTCATATGAAGGGATTTCCAATTTAAGATGAGATGGAGATGGTGAAAGTGATCAAGAATTTCATGATGCTAACAACTACTCCAATGAAGACAACATCAATGATGTCACACACTCTCTGGATCAAGTCACACTTGATAAGTGTGCTGATGTGGTGGGTGATATTCAATCACCAAATCTAAATTTCACTAATTTAGATCTGTCAAATCAACTTGCTGTGATTCCTTAATAGAGAATCCACAAGTCCCATCACACCACAAACATCATTGGACATGTTGAAACTACAGTGAGAACAAGAGGACAAACCCATGAGAAAAATGTTTGCCTGCACTCTTGCTTCTTGTCCCAGATTAAGCCAACGAAAGTTGATAAGGCTTTGAAAGATGCAAGCTAGATTGAAACAATGCAGGAGGAACCGATTCAATTCAAAAGACAATGTGTTTGGAACCTATGTCTTCTTCCTCTTGGGAAGATGCCAATAGGTACTAGGTGGGTTTTTAGAAACAAGAAAGATGATAAAGGGTTTGCCATCAAGAACAAGGGAAGACTGGTAGTCCAAGGGTACACTCAATAAGAAAGGATTGACTACACAGATGTTTTTGCTCCTGTAGCAAGACTTTAAGCTGTAAGGATATTCTTTGCTTTGGCTACATCCAAGAATATCAAGGTCTACCAACTTGATGTCAAGTGTGCATTTTTATATAGAGTGATAGATGAAGTGTATGTCTACCAACCACCTGGCGTTGCCGACCCAAAACATCCTCCTTTTGTCTGTAAGCTTGACAAAGCTATTTATGGGTTGCATCAAACTCCAATGAAGTGGTTTGAGACACTATCACAGTACCTCGTTCAACATGGTTACAAAAGCGGTACTATTGAAAGTACACTCTTCATCAAGAGAACAGGAAATGACTTGATGATGGTTCTAGTTTATGTTGATGACAATTCTTAGGTCAACTAATGAATGACTCTAAATAGAGTTCGAAAGGCTAATGAAGAATAGGTTTGAAATAAGTGCCATGGGGGAACTCAATTTCTTTCTAGGAATTCAAGTGAAGCAGGTTGATAATGGCATCTTCATAAACTAGTCAAAGTATATGCAAGACATACTAAGTAGATTTCATCTGACTGAATGTAAGATTGCTAATACTCCTATAGCAACAAACCACTTTCTAGGACCTGATCTTGAAGGGGAGTGTATTCATAAACATCTTTACAGGGCTATGATTGGGTCTCATATATATCTTAGAACTAGCAGGCCTGATATCATGTTTGCCACATGCATATGTGCAAGATATCAAGCCAACCCCAAGATGTCATACCTAGTTACTGTTAAGAGGAATCTTAGATACCTCAAAGGAGCTCCCAAACTTAGACTTTGGTATCCAAAGAATTCTAACTCATTCTATGTGTATATACAGATAGTGACTATGGTGGCTACAACATGACTGCAAAGTCTACATCAAGGGGATGTCACTTTCTTGTTGGAAGGATAGTCTTATGGCAATGCAAAAAACAACCTTGTGTTTCTGCATCAACTTTTGAAGGTGAACACATTGCTACTACAAGCTGTTGTGATCAAGTGCTTTGGATTCAGAATCAAATGCCAGATTATGTATTCAACTTCAAGAAAACTCCTATCCATATAGATAACAACAGTGCTATCTCTATCATAGAAAATCCTGTGCAGCACTCAAAGACAAAGCACATCAACATCAGGTATCATTTGATCGGATATAATTTTAAAAAAGGATTGATAAAACAAGTCAAAGTTAATACAAATGAACAATATATTGATCTGTTCACATAAGCTTTTGATGACTATAGATTTAAATATCTTGTATCAGATATTGGGATGATTAACTTTGAGTAGATTTTCTTAAATTAAATTCAAAAATGTTTTTCAAATATGTGTGCCTTTAAAGTTGTCTAATTTATCACTCACATAAACCCTGTTTATCTTAGATGAAAATTTTCAAAGTAAGTATTCCTTAGAGTTCTAAGAATTATGGACAGATTTTCTTTCGGAAGGCATTAAAATTGACTTGGGAAAAAAATTATGTCTTCAAAACAAATAGCTACCTACTAAGGGATTTAGACTCAGAAGAAATTCTAATATATTTTCCAAAGCTTAAATCTTCTTTTAAGTACTCATATGTTTTGAAAATGAAATTTTTTTTAAAGCAATTAAGTCTCGGATGTTTTATTCTCTTCTTGAATAAAACTTTTGAAGTTTAATAATATCTTTCAAAACCAAATCTGTCCCGGAAGCAAAATTACTCTAAGTACATTTTCTTCCGATATAATTCTTCCAAAAGTAATGTAGAAGCCTCTTGAAGATTAACATCTAGTCTTTATTAGTCTTTGTATAGTTTTTGTCATAGTTTAGGGACTTATTTTGTAAATATATGTTCCTTTTTTTTGTTTTCTTTGATAGTATAAATAGCATAGATAAGGTATTGTGTAGAAAGACCTGAGAAGACCTTAGAAGAACCTGAGAATCAGTTAGAACGACTTGTAGCTGTTTTCTTACACTTGTACTTTCTATGTTTACTATCAATGAAAAACTATGAATTTTTCTGATTTGTTTGCATTGTATTGATTACTTGTGTTTGTTTTGATAGAATTGTATCATAATATCATCATAGATCGATCCATTTTGATCCTATCAAATGGTATCAGAGCTGTTGGTTCAGTGATTTGAGTTTGTCAAACTGTCGAACTTTTGAATCACTTGAATCTGTGATTGATGCATTTCAATCTAACAATTGTTGATTTCTGTTTTGTTTCATCATCAGAAACATGAATTGAATCACAATTTGCAGTTCAATTTGTTCAAAAATTGAGAAATTGATTAAAATAGTAGTTGAACTGTTCTTTAATGTTTCGAACTGATTTTTCAATCTAAAGATCGAATTGTGTTGTTGTTTGATGAAATTGAAGATGAAGGACTGTTAATCGATCAAATTACAGTCTAATTGGAAGTTTTCAGAGCAATTCAACAAGTTTTGAAGATTTTTAGCAGACCTGAGTTCGTTTGAATCTGTTGAATTTGGCGCATTAGGTCAAAACACTATTGAAAATTGACTAAGTGTTTGGGCGCTTAACAACTGTTCAAGCGTTTCACAACTGTTAAGGCGTTTTTGGTCTAGGCGTTTTACCACTGTGGGGGCGCATTACAACTGTGTGGACACTTTGAAACTTCCCAGAAACTAAGTAGTTTTAGGCGCATTACCACTGTTGAGGTGTATCTGAACTGTTTGGACGTTTCACAACTGTTCAGGCGTATTACAAGTTGGGCGTTTGAGAATTCTTCAAAGGCAATCCCTTAGACGTTTCAGTCAAAGTCAATGGAGTTTCACCACTGTTTGGGCGTTTGATCACTATTTAGGCGCATCAACTCAACACTTAGAAATTTTTCAAAATTAAAAAAAAAAATTAAAAAAAAATCAAAAAATATTTTCCATTCATTGTTTAAATTCAAAAAAAACTTAAAAACAACAAAAACAAATTCTTTTCTAAAATCAAAAATATAAAATGGTGAAGTCCAAAGATTCAGAGAACAGAGTTCCAAAGTTGAAGAACAGAGCAGACTTTAAGAACTGGTCCCTTAGATTGAAAAATCATCTTAATTCTATTGACACTGACTTGTGGAAGTCAATAGAAAAAGGACCTCATATTCCAATTACTTCATATGGTCCTGATGGAGGAATTGTGAATACAAGAGATTCTCCAGAACCATATCCGGAAGATGGGTTACAAGGTGATGATCTAAGGAATGTAAAGAATGACATTAAAGCATATTCTTTGATGTGTAAAGGATTACCACTTGAAGTCTTAACTAGACTTGATGGATATCAAACAGGATATACCATGTATAAAGCTTTGAAGATAATTTGTGAAGGTGGTAAGGAGATTCAAGATCTTAAGAAACAGAAACTGAAGAGGCAGTTAGAGCTATTTGAGCATTTATCTGGTGAAACCATAACTCAGATGATGAATAGATTTGTGCAGTTTACAACTGAGATGTCAAATGCGGGTATCAAAAATGATCTCAAAGATCTAAGCTTCAGGCTTCTCAATGCTCTTCCATCTTCATGGAAACAAATAGTAACATTGTTGAAGCATACTGAGAAATTTCCTATGGATCTTGATCTGTTGATTGCAAAAATTGAGTCAGTTGAGATTGATGAAAGCTCAAGAAACAATGATAGAGCAGCATCAATGTCTCAATACAAGTATGTTGCATCTCCAGCTAGCACTGTGGAGAATGCCTTTATGGCAAAGAATGAGAATTTACCAGAAGAAGAGGGTGATCTGTTTGTTGGAGCAGGGTTCTTTATAGATTCTTCATATACAAGTGCTCCTGCTTATGCATCTCAACCTCAACCTCAGTCTCCTCCTAAAACTCAAAGCTCTAAATCTCAAACTGAGACTCCATTTGTTAACTCTGCTAAAACTAGCAAAGTTAAAGATGTCATTAACATCCTATTACAGGATGAAGAGTCCAAATCTGTTTTTACTACTTTTATGGCTAGTTTTCAAGCTTATCAAGGTAGTCATTTAACTCAATTAGATTTTGTTTTGCAGGACTTATTTGAAATGGATCCAGATGATGTGGAGGAAATGGATCTAAATTGGCAGATGGTGATGATTTCATACAGGACTCAGAAACACTCTTATGTCAACAGGAACTACAAGCCAAGTGCTAACAAGACTGTTGGATTTGACAAGTCTAAGTCAAGGTGTTTCAACTACAATAGCTATGGTCACTTTTCATAGGAATGCAAAGCTCCCAGAAACAAAGGAGGAAATAGCCAATCGAGTTCAAGCAATTAGAGGTTTCAACAATCATCTCAGAAGATATTCCAAAAGTCATATCAAAGCTTACCAATGCCTGAACATAAAGATGACTCAAAAGCTTCTGAAGAACCCAAGAAAACTTTAATAGTGAGCACCAAGGATGGATACAACTGGAGTGCATATGCAGAGCAGTTTACAGCTGACTTAACCTCTTATTTATCTCTTATTGCAGAAGTTCAAGGAGAAGATTGGTTAGAAGATAGTGATCCAAAGGCTAAATATAATTCTGAGAATAAAGAAGAAGAATACGATTGGAGTGATAAATCTAATACTAAGAGGATTCAGAAGAAGTTGCATTGATGGCAAAGTTAGATCAACCAAAGGTTGAAAATTCATCTTCTAACTCTGAGACTTCTTCACCTAAATTTTCTGAAATACCAGCTGAAGTAAGGGAAAAACTATGCACCAAAATCTTGCTTTGAACATGTAGAATATTACCAAACTTACTCTTATAAAATCTGTGAAAAGCTTAAGCAAGAGGAATTAATGCATAATAAACTTAAAATTGATCACAAAATATCAGATGAAAAGATCATTTCTCTACAAACTTCATTGAACAAAACTTTGAAAGAAATAGAAATTGTTTCCAAACAACTTGAAAAAATGACTAAGAACTTGGAACAGGAGAAAATAGCACATGCTGCTACACAAGTTGATCTAGCAAAAGTAAAAAGCTCCAAAATGATTATGGAACAACTGACAAGTGAATGAAAGGACAAACAAAAAGAAGGCTTAGGTTTTACACACGAACCAATGACTGAATCCATAACAAACACTTTACCAGAGAACTTCAATACACATGATCATTCTCCTGAAAATAAGGTTAAATTTAAAGCTTTCCAAAACAAAAACAAGATTTCTGATAGTGAAGAAGAGAAAACGAATGTTGAAATCTTTGAAGAAAAAGATACTGAAAAGATCAAAAACAGTCATCCAGTAAAAGTAAAATCATATGAACCACGACCGAAAAGTAAGAAAATATTTGTTCCAAAAGAATCTGTGTTGGAAGAAGTGATCATTAAAAACAACAAACAAAACTCCAAAAACAAAGATAAAGTAAATCAAGAAGAAGGAACATCAGAAGAGTTAAACTCTTATGGTCTAAATATTCCTTAATTTATTAAATAGCAAAAAGATCAGAAAGAGAAAGAAAATGAAGAAGAATCTGCACCTGAAGTTGTTTAATCTCAAATAAAATCAAGTTCCACAAAATCAAGGAACCAAAGAAGAAGAAGAAAATTGACTAAAGCTAAATCTGATCAAAATAAGAGTCAAGAAAGTCAGACAAAAACAACAAATCAAGCAAGTCAATTTAAACCAATAAAATTTGTGTCTGCTGGTAATTTGAACATGAACTTAATTCAAGAAGTTAAACAAACTCCTAAGAACCAATCAAACTCTGATCTGAAAATAGGTTCAGATTCGAAGACTTCCACTTTCGTTAAACTATTTGTTTCTAAGGATTCTAAGAATACAGTTCATGTACAAAAGTCAAAACCAAATATACAAAAGAACAAATTGCCAAATCAAAAACAAAAGATTAACTTTTCGACAGCTAAATCTAAACAAGGATCAAACTTTGCGTCAACATCAAAAGTTAACAAACATCTGTTTAACACACCACAAAGGTACTGTGAAATCTGTGACATGTATAATCATAAGACTGCTGAATGTTTTTTCAACAAGTACTGTCATATATGTGATATGAGAAATCACTCAACAGCAGATTGTTATTTTAATAAGTACTATACGTTTTATGATGAAAGGACTCACAATACAGAAAACGGTTACTTTAGAAAGAGTTCGCCAAGGAAAGGATTTTCTAATACACAATTGAGCAAAGGTTATGTTAATCCTCAGTTTAAAAGAAATCAAACTGTCAGTTTTCAAAGATTAACCAACAAACCTTCCTTAGGCTTAAGATCTTTCAAAAGAAATGACTCTGTGAGACCAAAACAATACATTCAAGGTCAATTCATTCCAAGGTCTGTGAGAATGAATGATAAAAATTTTGGAAATAAAATTTTTTCAAAATTGGTCAATTCAATGGTATGAATTTTCTTAAAAATGATCAAAAATTTGTGAATCATAGAATTGGCAATTTCATTAAAACCAAGCTGGATGTGAACAAACTTCATTTTAAACAATTTACTATTATTGACAAGTTTGGCAAGCCCAAGACCATCTCGGCTTGGGTTGATAATTCAACTTAATTGTTCTTGAAATGCAGGTTTGCCCGAGAAGACCAATCAACACATGGTATGTGGATAGCGGGTGTAGCCATTACATAATGGGCAATCATGCCTTACTTCAAGATTTTAAGTTATAGGATGGTACTCATGTCGCCTTCGGTCGAGATGCAGGAGGAAAAATCATAGGCGAGGGAACAGTATCCAACGGGATAATAAGCATTGATAAAGTCAACTACTGCTCACAGTTGAACTTTAATTTGTTAAGCGTTTCCAAAATTTGTGATAAATCATATTCTGTTCTTTTTGATGATTCTTTTTGCTACATTTTGAAGCCAGGTTTTGAGATTAGCAAAGACTGGGTAGTTGTTAAAGCTGTTAAGGATCAAGATGTATACAAGCTGGATATGTCTCAAGTTGATCCATCTACAGAAACAACTTGCCTTATTGCTCAAGCATCAAATGATGAAAGTTAGCTTTGGCATAGACGTCTCGAACATTCCAATTTCAAGAATATGAACAAGCTTGTAGTGGGAAATCATGTTATCAGCCTTCCATCAAAGAAGTTTTCCACTACTGATCTCTGCTCTGCATGTTTAAATAGGAAGCAACACAGAGCGTCTTATAAGCCCAAGCAAATAAACTCAAATTCCAAACCTCTCCAGATGTTGCATATGGACCTTTTCGGACCAACAAATGTGAAGAGAATTGGAAAAAAATCTTATTGTTTAGTTATCATTGATGACTTCACAAGATTTTCATGGGTTTTCTTTCTGAATGCTAAATCTGAAACGGCTGAATTATTAAAAGAATTCATCACAAAAGTTGAAAACTAATTAGAACAAAAAGTAAAAATAATAAGTGATAATGGATCGGAATTTAAAAATGCTAATATTGACATGTTTTGTGCAAAAAAGGAATTGCTCATCAGTTCAGTGCTCCCAGAACTCCACAACAAAATGGAGTTGCTGAAAGGAAGAATAGAACTTTGATAGAGGCTGCACGATCCATGTTAGCAGATGCAAAAATCCCTATCACTTTCTGGGATGTAGCCATATCTACTGCGTGTTTTGTATAGAATCGTACTTTAATTGTGAAAGACAAACTAAAAACTCCTTATGAGTTGATGTTTGTCAGGAAACCAAACATAGATTTTCTTAAATCGTTTGGTTGTCCAGTTTTGATTTTAAATTCAAGTTATCATCTAGGAAAATTTGATGCAAAATCTGATGATGGATTTTTCATTGGATATTCATCTGTTTCAAAAGCCTATCAAGTTTATAACTCTAGGACAAATGTTATTCTTGAAACATTCAACATTAAATTCCTTAAAAATTCTTTTCCATCAGTTTCAAATGGTCCAGCTTGGTTATTTGATTTAGATTCATTGTCAAACTCTTTTCAATCTAACTTGTTTAATCAATCTAACTTGTTTGATTCTACAGGTAAGAAGAAACCTCAAGGAGATCTTAGTTCTTTCAGTGATGATTCAGATTCTGATGATATGGATGATTCAAGCTCAGATTATCCATTTTTCTCTTTTGTCAAAGATTCTATAACTCGATTTGATGATAATGATAATATCTCTCAACAAGATGAAGATCATTCCGTTTCTGAAAAACAAGATGTTTCACAACCTATTCCTAATGATGGTATAAAAATTGTATAACCTTAGTCTCGAACTTCATCCATCTCTGGTGATGTAGTTGACACCGGTAATATTGATTACTTCATCAACTCACCGACTCAAGTTCCCAATTTCAATCCACATTCTTCGAACCTATTGCATCAGCTTTCTAACTTGAACCAAACCAATCTGGATGTTCATGTTTAAGGGAATGAGATTCCAACATCTCGTATTCACAAAAACCATCCAACATCTTAGATTATTGGTCCATTGAATGAGAGAACAACGAGAAGTAAATCAGAACAAGCAAATCTTTGCTTATACTCGTGTTTTCTTTCTCAAATTGTTCCTAAAAACGTTACCAAAGAGTTAAAGGACAATAGTTGGATTTAGGCTATTCAAGAAGAATTATTGCAATTCCGCAAACAAGAAGTGTGGAATCTTGTGGATTTACCTGAAGGAGAAAATTCCATAGGCACAAGATGTGATGAAATCAACTTTACAACAACATGTTAAACATGAACATATTAGAACAATATTCAACATGAACAAGTTGATTCCCCCAAGGACCTTTTTCAATATCTCTCAATATTCAACCAACAAGAAACATGGTACGGAAACCCATGATTCAAGTGAAAGAATTCAGTGTGTGTGTGTGTGATTATGTGTTAGTGTGTGTGTTTTGAGTGCTCGAATATGATACTAACAGATTGTTTGATTGATTGTTCAAAAGCTTACAAAGGATTAGGGTAGTGTGCTATTTATAGCCAATACACAAAAGCTATATACAATTACTGAACTACCCTTATGTAAACGAATATTACATAAATAATCCTAAGTCTATATGTTGTCCGCTGTGGATGATTAGCTGTCCGCTGTGGAAGATATCTCATCCGCTGTGGAGAAGACTTGTCATCCGTTGTGGAATGTTCATCCGTTGTGGATTGAACATCCGCTGTGAACACTTGTGTGTTTGCTTGTATGTTATCCGCTGTGGAATGTTCATCCGCTTTGGATGAACATCCGCTGTGGACAGTTGTGTGTTTTATTGTATGTTGTCCCCTGTGGAATGTTCATCATCCGTTGTGGGATACTTTCATCCACTGCACAAACTTAGATGAATTTTCTTCATCAGCTGCTGATGAACTTCATCCGCTATGGAGACTCTTCATCCGCTGCGAGCACTTGGACGAAATTTCTTTTATCTACAAATCTGAAAAAGAAATTTAAACAAATGTTAGTGATTGTTATGAATGTTAATATTTTTAATGTGTTATAAATGATTGTTGTGTATGTTAAAACACATTTTGTTTGATTGTATGCTTTGGCAAGCATCATACTTTTTCATGCATTAATTCTTAATGCAACTGTTGAGCCCAACATTAGGGTTTTAAGGTTTGAATGATGTTAAAAGTTAAAAACCTTCTGTCTAAAGGTTGTTTAACAATGTATGAACAATACCCGTGTATTGTTTGTTGCAATAACCACTGAAAACTTGTGTGGTAGCGTGATGTTCAAGCAAAAATCAACAACACTTCTTCAAATGGTACAAAATGATTCAGTAATCATGATGTTTGCATTTAATGAATGTTTATGAGAAGAATAAGATGAGTTTGATGCTTGAATGTGTGTTTTTGAAGCTAATGAACCACTGAAAACAATGTTGTTGAGTGAGAGGATCGAAATCAATGAATGATTTAGCCAAGGCTCTGATACCACCTGATGAAATCCACTTTACAACAACATGTTGAACATGAACATATTAGAACAATATTCAACAGGCACAAGTTGATTCCCCCAAGGACCTTTTCCAATATCTCTCAATATTCAACCAACAAGAAACATGGTGCGGAAACCCATGATTCAAGTGAAAGAATTCAGTGTGTGTGTGTGTGTGATTGTGTGTTAGTGTGTGTGTTTTGAATGCTCAAAAATGATAATAACAGATTCTTTGATTGATTGTTCAAAAGCTTACAAAGGATTAGGGTAGTGTGCTATTTATAGCCTATACACAAAAGCTATGGAATGTTCATCCGCTGTGGATTGAACATCCGCTATGAACACTTGTGTGTTTTCTTGTATGTTGTCCGCTGTGGAATGTTCATCCGCTATGGATGAACATCCGCTGTGGACAGTTGTGTGTTTTCTTGTATGTTGTCCCCTGTGGAATGTTCATCATCCGTTGTGGGATTCTTTCATCCGCTGCACACACTTAGATGAATTTTCTTCATCCGCTGCTGATGATCTTCATCCGCTGTGGAGACTCTTCATCCGCTGCGAACACTTGGTCAAAATTTCTTTTATCTACAAATCTGAAAAAGAAATTTAAACAAATGTTAGTGATTGTTATGAATGTTAATAATGTTAATGTGTTATAAATGATTGTTTTGTATGTTAAAACACATTTTGTTTGATTGTATGCTTTTGCAAGCATCATACTTTTTCATGCATTAATTCTTAATGCAATTGTTGAGTCCAACAAGATGGTTGTTCAGAAACAAAACAGATGATCGAGGAATTATTATTCAAAATAAAGCGAGACTCGTTGCACAAGGATACACCTAAGAGGAAGGAATAGATGATGATGAAGTATTTGCTCCAGTTGCAAAACATGAATCAATTCGTGTCTTCTTGGCTTATGCATCATTCATGAGATTTAAAGTGTATCAAATAGACGTTAAAGGTGCATTCTTGTATGGTCCAATCACCGATGATGTGTTCGTAAAGCAACCTCCGGGTTTTGAAGATTCGGAATTTCCTCATCGTGTGTACAAGCTTAGCAAAGCTTTGTATGGACTCCATCAAGCTCCTAGAATCTAGTATGAAACATTATCACTGCACTTAATCCAACATGGATACACGCGAGGGAAAATAGATCCGACTCTGTTTATCAAGAAGGATGCAGATGATCTTTTATGTGTACAAGTGTATGTTGATGATATCATATTTGGTTCTACTAGTCCAAAATTGTGCAATGAATTCAAAGAAATAATGAAATCTTGATTTCAAATGAGTTCTATGGGAGAAATAAATTTCTTTCTTGGACTTCAAGTAAATCAATCTACAGATGGAATATTCATAAATCAAGAGAAGTTCGCTGACAAGCTCTTGAAGAAATTTAAACGGCAAGATTGTCAGTCCATAAGAACTCGAGCTGACGTAAACACCAAGATTGAGCCTGATCCGAAAGGAAAATCTGTAGACCAAACTGATTGGTTCATTGATGTATCTTACTACATCTAGACCTGACATAATGTATGCTGTTTGTGTTTGTGCCAGGTATCAATCAGACCCGAAGGAATGTCACTTAATTGATATCAAACGCATATTCAGATATCTCAAAGGAAAACCGACCTTAGGGCTATGGTATCCTTATGAAGGAAACTTCAAGTTATATGGGTATACGGATAGTGATTATGGAGGATGTTGTCAAGATAGAAAATCAACTATCGGTGGTTGTCAGTTTTTAGGACCCAGATTTGTCTCATGGCAATGTAAGAAACATACAAATGTCTCCGTTTCAACCGCAGAAGTTGAGTACATAGCTACTTCAGCAGGATGTTCTCAAATCCTTTCGTTACAAAACTAACTGCTGGATTACGGGCTCAACTTTTTTAAAACTCCAATTTACATTGATAACACTACTGCTATGTTCATTACAGCTAATCCTGTCCAACATTCAAAAACAAAAAATATCGATATTCGATATCATTTTCTCAGAGATAACTCTGAAAAAGGTTTAATCATTTTGATTCAAATTGAAACTGAAAAGCAGTTGGCTGACCATTTTACTAAAGTCTTCTTACCAGGACTATAAGATCATCTAAAGATTATGAGGTTGATGCAACCAACAAGCCAGACCAACCAAGTCTTCTATGCATGCACTAAGGACACAAAGATGAACTAGCTTTGGAAGTCTTACACACTTAAAACTGTCTAAGTGTAAGATCTTCCGAAGCTAACAGTTAAGAAGGAGTTACTTTGGAAGTTTCACACTCAAACAAAAAATTATTCTAAGTGTGAAATCTTCCGAAGCCAAAGACCAGCAACTTCCGAAGCCAAAGATGAAATCTTCCGAAGCTTTAGAGACAAAGTCTTCCGAAGCTGTGAAGATTGATTTCTTTAGAGGACAGAGAAAATATGCTTTCTCTGAATCAACTTTTGATAAAGCTGACACACTTTTTGCTGCCTGCTCTGGTGGTTCACCCACTTTACACAAGTTGGTGAAACTTCCATGCTTTATCAAAAAGTATAAATGGTCTTTGTCTGTAACTTACTTTACTTGTTCCTGTAGACTTTTTGTAGTAGGAAAAGTCAGTGAGCTATGGCATGTCATAGTCACTAGTGAAAAAGCAATCTGCCTTTTGACTTTAGATTGATCTTGTTGTCTAGATTAGTCAAATCCCAACTGTCTTTACATGTATGTGACGGTTGTAGTTTGTATTATAAAAGTGTCTCAGGTCCTTGTAATTTCTTTATGCTTTGTAACACTTGTAAAAGAACTTGAGATCAATATAAAACATCCTTGAAAACAAATCTTGTGTTGTTCTTAGTTCTGTCTCCTTAATTTACTTGTGTTCTTAGTATCTTCTGTTTTAAGTTACCAGTTCCCTATTTGAATTGTTAAGTGATTTAAGATCTCTCCTCAATGTGAAACTAAGTGTTAAGTACTCTTACCCGGTCCTACAATTGGTATCAGAGCATTCCAGGCTCTTGATTGTAAGATCTCACCATCTTTAATCCTCTTAGCTTCACACATCACTTAACTCTTCAAATGGCAGCTATCTCTAAGGATGATATGGAAACTGGAACTATGACAAAGTCCCCATTGATCACTCCTAAGGATTTTGACACTTGGTGCCATCAAGTCTTAAGATTCCAGGATATGGGAGTCTGTTGTCAATGGACCTCATGTACCATGCACCTCTTCAGCTACTGCTGGTGGTGGCATGATACCAAAGGAGAGGGCTAACTTTTCTAATGAAGACTGGAAAAGGATTGATATTGATCAGAAAGCCATGACAGCCCTCCAAACTGCTCTTCCAAACTCCATCTACAGAGGTTTCAAGAAGTGCAAGACCGCTAAACAGCTATGGAATGCACTGAAACTGATGTATGAGGGGTCCAATGAAGCCAAGGAGAACAAGAAGGACCTTCTGAAGTAGTAGTTTGAAAACTTCACCTTCAAGATAGGTGAAACCATGACTCAACAATACTTCAGGTATGTTGAGATTGTGGATACTCTGGCTGATGTTGGAGTAACTATTGAGAATAGGGATATTGTTAGGAAGTTCATGTCCTCTCTTCCCAGACAATGGACATACTACTGTGTGGTCATTAAGAGGACTGAAAACCTCAAGACCCTTACTCTCACTGAGTTGTATGGGATACTCAGTGGATACCAGATGGAGATGAACATGCAAAATTCATCTGGTAACTCCAATACTCACCAGAGTTTAGCCCTTCATATGGGTGAAAGGGATAGCAGAGAACCACAACATCATCTTATCTGCTACCTTGAAACTTCACAAAAGGGTCCTTTCATCACCTTCCCAGAGACACCCAGAGAGAGCTACATCCAAGAAAGTCCTTTCCAAGAGACAAGTTCATCTCAAGCCTTTGTCTCTACCGATGAAAGTTCAGGAAACTTTCTCTTCACTCTTGAAGACCTGGACTGTATCCATCCAGATGATCTAGAATATATGGAGATAGTCCAGAAAATGGCACTTCTCACTCACAGAGCCTAGAAGTTCTACAAGAGGACTGGGAGAAGGTTTCCTAGCAATGCAGCCAGTGGCAAGTTTGGGCTGGACAAAAGCAAAGTAAAGTGTTACAACTGTAACCAGATGGGAAACTTTGCCAGAGAATGCAAGGCACCTAAGTAAAATGATGGCCAAGCATCATCCTGGCCAAACAACACTGAAGGAGGGCACCAGAATGAGAACCCAAGACAGCAAGCTACAGTTGCTGTTAAAGAAGGAGGCGTTGACTGGAGCTTCCAAGCTAAAGATGCTTCTCGAAATCAAGCACTCATGGCTGACCATGATGAAGCCAAGGTATTAGAACACCTTTGCTCTCCTGAATGTATTGCTAAAGTAAACAGATACAGGTCCTACAACTTAGAAATGAGATCTGATATTGAGTCTTTAAACATTTTAAAAGCTGATTTTAAGAGAGTTGAAAATGATTATAAGCTAAAAAAGAAGATTTAGAGAAAACAATTTCAACTCTTAAACATGAGCAAACAAACTACAAGACTCAAATAAAAGATCTTGTTAATAAGTTGATAGAATGCTAGGCTGAGCTTGTGATTAGCAAAGCCAGGGCAGAAAAATGTGTTCTTGAAGAAGAGACCTTCAAGAACATAATATCCTCATCTCTGCATGCAAAATTTTGTTATCAAAATAAGCAGGGACTAGGATCTTATGAGATAGCACCTCCACACACCCTACTATCAGTAAGATCTCCAAGGTGTAGAACTGGTCAAGATGAGCTGCCCTCTATAGACCCCAGTGATGAAGAGGATGAAGAAGAGATGGTGGGGAATGACTCTGAAATGAGTGAAGAGAGTCAATCCAAAAAGGGTCACCATGCTCCTAAGGAGAGTAAGCAGGCTGGTATGACAAAAACAAAAAGGAAGAACTTGATCAGAAGAGCAAAGAGAAGATCAAAGAAGGCTCAAGAGATCAAGGCCACTTTTGACTCCAAGCAGAAACAAGTGTTCATCTCTGTAGGGTTTTAAGTGGTAAAGGCTGAGGAATCAACTACAAACTCTAGTACCAGGAGTTTTAGTATAGTTCCAACTCATTCCAGCAAAGAGAAGGCTAAATTGTTGTGTACCACTGCTACACAGCTTGAACCATCCTCCTCCAAGAGTAATTCTCTCCCTATTAAAATTACTGAATCATCTATGAAGAAGAAGCTAGAGAAAGAAAGTGTTCAAGTTCAATCTTGCTCTCAGAAGAAGACTCCCAAAAGGAAGCAAATGGACTACATCATGTGTGGTAGTACTTCTCATCTGGCTAAGCATTGCATCTACAATCCTAAAAGTACTATCCATATGGTCAAAGAGATGGCTTCTGGGAAGAAGAAGGAAAGGAAACCTTCAGAAAGAAAATCTGTTTCCTTCGAAAGCTCCAAAATGAATAAGAAGGCAAGTAAAAAATTGCCTTCGAAAGAAAATTTGGTCTCGGAACAAAGGAATGCTTCCGAAGTACTGAAGCTTGCTGCAGTGAAAGCAAGATCTTCCGAAGGTCCAATCTCCAAATCTTCTGAAGCTTTGAAGATCAAGCCAAATTTTCCAAAGGTGGTGTGGAAGATGAAGGAAGACGGTGTGACTGAATATTCTTCATCAGCAATAGCAAATGATCCTCAGAGCCTAAACATAGAATCACTTACTGTTTCATTACCTTCAACTCATTTTAACAAGCCCAAGACCAATGAGGCTTGGGTTTCCAAATGTAACTAAATCATCTCTTTTTATGCAGGGACAGCCAAAGGCAAACAAAAATGTGTGGATCATTGATAGTGGCTGCTCCAGGCACATGACAGGCAATGAGTCCTTACTTCAAAACTTTGAAAGATTTGATGGAGGATCAGTTGCTTTTGGTGGAGATGCAGGAGGTTACATTACTGGCAGGGCAAGGTTACAAATGGTAAGCTTAGCATTGAGAAGGTAAACTTTGTCAAGGAGCTTGGATACAATCTTTTGAGTGTGTCCCAATTTTGTGACCAAAAACATCACATGCTCTTTACTGAGCATGAGTGCATTGTTCTCAAGCCTGGGGTTGACATTCCTCAAGAGCATATTCTGCTCAGAGCCCCCAGGAGAGGGAACATGTACAAGATGGATCTACAGGAAACATCTCCCTCTGGAGAAGTTTCTTGCATTCTGTCTAAAGCAAATAGTGATGAGTCTTTCCTTTGGCATAAAACAATATGCCATGTAAACTTTAAAAACATGAATAAATTGATTAAGAATGATTTGGTAACTGGAATTCCAAAGAAAGAGTTTACAAGTGATGACCACTGTGTTGCATGCCTGAAAGGGAAGCAACACAAAGTGTCTCACAAGCCAAAGGAAATGAACTCTATCACTACTCCCCTACACTTGTTACATATGGATCTGTTTGGCCCTACTAGTGTAATAAGTCTAGGAAGGACCTCTTACTGTGTAGTGATCACAGATGATTTCACATGATTCACTTGGGTGTTTTTCCTTAGAACTAAGGATGAAACCCTGAAATCTTAAAGAACTTCATTCTAAAAATTGAGAATCAATCTGATCACAAGGTCAAGACCATAAGATATGATCAAGGAACTGAATTTAAAAACCAAATCCTTGATACATTTTGTGATAAAAAAGGTATTTCAAGACAATATAGTGCTCCCAAGACTCCTTAGCAAAATGGTGTTGCTGAGAGGAGAAACAGGACACTTATTGAAGCTGCTAGAACCATGTTGTCTGACTCTAAACTGCCTATCACCTTCTGGGCAAAGGCTGACAACATAGCTTGCTATGTTCAAAACAGAGTTTTAGTGGTTAAGACACATGGTAAGACTCCTTATGAACAGTGGCACAAAAGGAGACCATTCATTGGTTTTCTCAGAACATTTGGATGTCCTTGCACCATCTTGAATACCAAAGATCAAATAGCGAAGTTTGCTGAGAAATCAAATGATGGACACTTTATTGGATACTCTTCTCAATCTAAGGCTTATAGAGTATACAATCTCAGAACTAGAATCATTGAGGTGTCAGCCAATATGACTTTCAATGAACACACACCCTGTATGAAAGGTTCTGGTTCGGATTGGCTGTTTGATCTTGATTTAGTTACCAACTGTTTTAACAAGTCTTGTGAGAATGTTTTAGGATCTACAAATAACAGATCAACAGAAGATCCTGATCCAAGATTTGAGCTGAGAATACCTACCAAGAAGACTACTTCAGCTCCAGTGGTGACTAACCCTGTAATTAAGGCTCCTATCAGCACAAGCATGACAAATATTGCTGATTTAATTGAATTGCCTTCAAATTCCAGCTCAGAGGCTCAGAATTCAGGAGAAGGAACTAATAATGCAGGAGGAACTGGAGGTGGTGACAGTGATCAAGAATTTCTTGATGTTGATAACCACTCCATTGAAGACAACATGAATGATGTCATTCACTCATTGGATCAAGTCTCTCTTGATAAGTGTGCTGATGTTGTGGAAGACACATCATTGCCAGATCAAAATTTCCCTAATTTAGATCTGTCCAACCAACTTGCTATGATCCCTTAACTTCGGATCCATAAGTCACATCCCACTACAAACATCATTGGAAATGTTGACTCAGGGGTAAGAACAAGAGGACAAACTCATGACAGCCATGTTTGTCTACATTCTTGTTTCTTATCCTAGATAGAGCCAAAGAAAGTTGATGAGGCTTTGAAGGATGGAAGCTGGATTGAAGCTACGCAAGATGAGCTGCTTCAAATCAGAAGATAGAAGGTATGGAACTTATGCCTTCTTCCTCAAGGGAAGACTGTCATTGGTACCAAATGGGTATTCAGGAACAAGAAGGATGATAGAGGGATTATCATCAAGAACAAGGCTAGACTGGTTGTCCAAGGATACACTCAAGAAGAAGGGATTGATTACACTGAAGTCTTTGCTCCAGTTGCAAGACTTGAAGCTGTAAGAATATTCCTGGCTTATGCTGCATCCAAGGATTTCAAGGTCTACCAGCTTGATGTGAAATGTGCTTTTCTCTATGGGGTGATTGATGAAGAAGTTTATATCAAACAACCACCTGGCTTTGTAGACCTAGATCATCCTAATTATGTATGCAATCTTGATAAAGCTCTATATGGACTACATCATGCTCCAAGAAAGTGGTATGAGATACTATCAACATACCTCTGTCATCATGGATACAAAAGAGGTACTATTGATGGGACTCTCTTCATCAAAGAAACAGGGAATGACATACTGCTAGTTCAAATATATGTAGATGACATCATCTTTGGTTCAACTAATCCAAAGCTCTACAAAGACTTTGAGATGTTGATGAAGAATAGTTTTGAAATGAGTGCCATGGGAGAACTCATTTTCTTTCTAGGAATTCAAGTGAAGCAGTTTGAAGATGGCATCTTCATTAGTCTGTCAAAGTATGTACAGGACATACTTACAAGATTCAAGATGACTAACTGTAAGGTTGCAAAGACACCCATAGCTAGAAACCACTCCCTTGGTCCTGATTTTGAGGGGGAGTGTGTTGATGAACATATCTACATGGCCATGATTGGGTCACTTATGTACCTTACTGCTAGCAAGCCTGATATTATGTTTGCAACATGTATATGTGCAAGATATCAAGCCAACCCCAAGATGTCACACCTAATCACTGTCAAAAGGATCCTCAGATACTTCAAAGGTGCTCGAAATCTAGGCCTTTGGTATTCAAAGAATTCAGACTTTAATCTGTATGCTTATACAGATTGTGATTATGATGGCTGCAACATGACTACAAAGTCCACATCTGGGGGATGTCAATTCCTCGGTGGAAGGATAGTCTCTTGGCAATGCAAGAAGCAATCCTGTGTGTCTGCATCAACTGCTGAAGCTGAATACATTGCTGCTGCAAGCTGCTGTGCTCAAGTGCTTTGGATTCAGAATCAGATGCTAGACTATGGGTTCAACTTCAAGGAGACTCCCATCCCATAGACAACAGCAGTGCCATCTCCATTATAGAGAATCCTATGCAGCACTCAAGGACCAGACACATCAATATCAGGTATCATCTGATTAGGGATAATTTTGAAAAGGGATTGATCAAACTAATCAAAGTTAACACAAATGAACAATATGTTGATCTGTTCACAAAGGAATTTGATGAATAGAGATTTAAATATCTTGTATCAGCTACTGGGATGATTAACTTTGAATAGATTTTTCTTAATAACTTAATCAACTTTATTTCCTAAAATTGTGTGTCCTAAGTTGTCTATTAGATCACCTCATAAGCCCAGTTCTCTTTGGAAGAAAACTAACTTTTAACTGATATTCCTTAGATTTGTGAAAATTTACCTTCGGAAGAACTCAATTTGCCTTCGGAAGAAATTTATGCCTTTAAATCATTTAATAGCTTATCTAAGATTTACCTTCGGAAGAAATTCTTGGAGTATCTTCTGAAGCTTAAATTTGTATATAAGCACTTAAATGAATTCAAAGAACAAATATCTTCAGAAAGCAACTAAGTCTCAGAAGACTTATTCACTTCTTCTAATGCCAAATTTTCAAAATTCTTTGAAATATCTTCCGAAGCAAAAACTGCCTTCGGAAGCTTTGCTACAAAGCTTCCGAAGCAAAAATTGCCTTCGGAAGTTTTACAACTTCCAAGAAAACTAACTTTTTGGGCGCACTTTTTCAGAAGTAGGACCCACTTGCGGATTTCAAAGTTTATCTTTTTGTCATAACATTGTCTCAAATCCACAACATATATCTTCCAAATGGTTCTATTTCATCTCTCTACTCTCACTGATCCTTACCCTAAAATTACCCCTAAATTTCATCTTTTTCTTCCTTTCTTCACTGTAAAGCTTTCTCAAATGGCCAACATTGATCGTCGCAACGACCCTGATTTTTCCATGCACCTACACAGGCAACACAATTAGGTTGTCCTGTTACACTCTAAGAAGGATCCAAGCTTCTCAGATGTGTGTAGGTACCTTTCTTCGTCTCACTACTTCACCTCCCTTACAATTGATCCTCCTCTCTATGAGGATCAGTTGCTTGAGTTCTGGAGGACCTGTCAAGAGGTCACCATGGACGGGGAGAAGGCACTGTCTGCTACAGTGCAGGGGAGGATAGTTTTCATCACTCCGGCCATCATAAACACCCATTTGCATCTGGATGATGAAGCAGGTGAGTTGGCCTTTCCCAAATCTACTGTCAACCACTCCTTTCAACAGATGGGCTATGAAGGTGACTTCTCAGTCAAAACCTTTAGGAAGGGAAAGGTCTCATCTCAATTGAAATACCTCCTCCATGTCGTCATTCATAGCCTTTCTAACAAGCATGGAGGATAGGACCAAGTTCCAGAAGACCTCTGCTTTATAGTCCATGGGATGGTACAAGGGGTCAAGTTCAGGTACTCTCAATTTGTATATACAAATTTAATTGCAAACTTGGACTCCTTAGAGTATTACATGTTCCCTAGGTATGTTCAACACATTCTAAACTCTGAGTTGGGACCACAGTTGAAGGGAATAGGTAATATTCTTAAAATAGGACAAATGAGGCCCGGCATCTTCAAAATCTTGAAGAAGCCAACCGTTGGCTTCTCTGGGTAGAAACAGCCCTTGGCCCAAAAATGTTTGAGCTCATTGCTTAGGGTGAAAACTTAGCAGCACCAGCTAGTGTTGAACCAACACCCTCTACCTCTCAACCACCTCAAACACAGCCTACCTTCACCATCAACTACAAAAGAAAATCCAAACAAACCCCTACACTTTCTATTGAGCATGTGCAGGCTCCCATATCAGAACCTATATAGGAGGAAGTGGAATCTTCCCCTGAGGAGCAAACCACTCCCATCTTTCAACCAATCAGTGCTGAGGTTCCTCATGCTCAGCCAGATGAGCTCACAACCCCATAAAAAGCCTTAAGCCATCACTCTGGGTCTCAACACTCTAGTGATCAACCTTATGAGGAAAGCTACCATCCCTAACCTCTTGATCTAAACTGCCCTATTCCCAGCCTTGACTTCTATTCTGATGAATATTTGGGCTTCAGTGAGTACCATAAGTCTCTCCTCTCTTCCATACTTAAGGAGAGATGAGTACTCCTGCTTCCCCCATCTCTAGCCCACATCAACAAGCCCCTACTAAGGTGGATAGTCCTAAACTTATTCAGGAAATCCGTATGGCAGAGGCTATCACTTTTGCAAGTAATAACATCACTAGGACCTCTACCATGGCAACCCAGCCTCTTCACACTTCTCTGGATGTTGTCATTAGGCAAGAGAAATCCAACAGCCAAGAAACCCATACTGGTGGTATGGAAGAAGACTTAGGTCCAATTCTCTCATCCCTCAATGATTCTTCATCTGAAGATGAGGGGAGTCTACAACAAAAGGAGCACAAACTGTCAAATCTTTGCATCTATTTTGTTTCAAAGATAGCCCACCTGGAATCTCAGGTGACTATCTTACAGAAGAGGGTCAATGACCAGCAACTTGAGATCACCGATCTCAAGGGCAAGTTGGCTGAGAGACCCATGAGGACAACTCATCCAGGTCCACAAGAACCTGTGAATGTCATGGATCAATCTCCCAGCTCACCTATGCAAGAGGGTGATGCTACCAAAAAGGGTGAGAAAATTCTGACAATCATAGAACCTAGGAGTTCTTCCCAGAGTATGGACATAGAGAAATCACCATCCTCTCTTGTAGATGTTCATACTCAGCAACCTCCTCTAGACAGTGATCTACATTTGCTTATTCAATAACTATTTGAGGAGGGAATACAAAGAGCAATGTCTGCCCCTTCTGAGAACCCAATCTGGGGTTGGGGGTATGATAGTAATAGGAGAGCTCTTGTGATCTCTAGAGCTCAGGGTCAACTAGAAGTTCTCAACATTTCACACCTGAGTTTCTATGAGAGCATCAACTTGGTAGATCTGCCACTTGTCAACCCAAGCAATAACAGACAAGTAGCAAGATTGGTAGAAAGAATCGAAGACAGGGTGCTAGAGGAGTTTAAAATGAGATCAAAATTATATAGACAGAGGCTAGCAGGTGAGATATTTGGTCAACTGGATGTTGAGGTAGACCCGGAGATTAGCTTCAAAGGAAAATCCTTAACTAAAGGCCCAGAGGTTGAACCTGTGAACCTTGAGACAGGATCTCCCTCTGCACCCATTACCCTAAGTGAAACACCAGCTGGTGATGGTGTTTCACAACCTCTCTCTGGCCAGAGCTTGACAGCTAAACCAAGCAATGAAGGCCAAAGCTCTTTCCAGCCTGAGTCACCAAAGCCTGTGGTTGACAAAGGTAAAAGGAAAATGACACCTGAGGAGATTGAGGAGGAGAAGAGAGAGAAGAAGAGGAAGCTGAGAGGAGAGAGTTCAAGTAGTTCCCTAGAGTTTATGGAAACTGCAATCAGGGCTGCTCCCAGGCTAAACACTAAGGAAGATGAGTTAAGCGCAGCCAGGCTAAACTACCTGGGAACCAGAAACTCTAATGTTGATGAACTCATCTCTCTCCCCTTAGATGAGTTGAATGAACCGGCTAACACAGAGTTGTCAAAGGAGAGGAAGGAAGCTGAGGATGCAGCATTGCTCCTCAAGCACAAGGAAGAAATGAGGCTGAAAAGACTCTATAAGAACATTCGTGTCCTCTCCCCAGTTCAAGAAAGTCCTGAACTAGAGACTGTAGCCGCTGAACAACCTCAGGTAGCAACTGAAGAAGACAGACTAAAGATGATCAGCTACCTGAGTGCCACAGGTATCTATCAGGCAGACGCGCTTCTTCCCTTAGCATCTGAGTACGTATTGTTTGAATACAATAAGCAGATAGAAGAAAAAGCTAAAAGAGAGAAACAAGCTAAAAAGAAAAGATTAAGAGAAGAACATGCAAAGTCAAGGGCCATCATCCACAAAAGCCAAAAGAAGTCTGCTGAAAAGACAAAGGATGATGAGCTTCTTGAAGCTGTATGGATTCACCGGAAGAAGGCTTGCCCTATGTCTCTATCCATAATGGATTAGCATGTCAGGAAATCAGGCAGAAGATAAAGAAGGGAAAGCTGGTGGACTTGCATTCTCCACCAAGTCCAGCTCAACCTAAAGTTGAGGTGAAGGTTGAACCCACTGAGACAACACAACCTAAACCTGGAGCTGCATCTCAACCAACTTCATCTTCTGATCCACAGCAGGGTCCTCCCCTCTCTCTTTCTGAACCTGTGAGAGAGGAGATCCCAACTGAGGGGGACTCAACTGAACAACCTAGAACTCAAGACCAGTCCCCTTAGTTAAAATCATTAGGGAGAAGAAAAAGGATGGCCATAAGGTCAACCACAAAGAGAAAAAGAAGAAACGCATCCACCTCCCAACCTCAGGATGAATCAGAGCATCCTGAGGGAGTGCATGAAAAGGTCTCTCAACAAACTCCAATCATAGTAGAGCCTCTTGCTATTAGAAGACAAATTATGTCATGGTCTTATGATGAAGATCAAGACAGATGCTATCTCATAAGAGATCAGGAAGGCATGCATGTCAATTCCTCAGAAGACATGCTCAATCTTCTTCTGCATGATCTCTTTGACATGAGAAGGTTCTATGTTAGTCTGAAGGATCCAGACCTAATGATGAAGAAAGGTATGCTGAGGATCCTAATATGGACTATCAAAATCTAAAGAACTTCTCTATTTTGGTAGCATCAGCCTAGGGGGAGTATGTAAGATCATCTGAAGATTATAAGGCTGTTGCAACCAACAAGCCAGACCAACCAAGTCTTCCATGCATGCACTAAGGAACAAAGATGAACTAGCTTTGGAAGTCTTACACACTCAAAAGTGTCTAAGTGTAAGATCTTCCGAAGCTAACAGTTCAGAAGGAGTTCCTTCGGAAGTTTCACACTCAAACATAAAATTATTCTAAGTGTGAAATCTTTCGAAGCCAGAGACCAGCATCTTCCGAAGCCAAAGTTGAAATCTTCTGAAGCTTCAAAGACAAAGTCTTCGAAGCTGTGAACATTGATTTCTTCTGAGGACAGAGAAAATATGCTTTCTCTGAATCAACTTTTGATAACGCTGACACACTTTCTGCTGCCTGCTCTGGTGGTTCACCTATTTTACCCAAGTTGGTAAAACTTCCATGCTTTATCAATGATCTTTGTCTGTAACTTACCTTACTTGTTCCTGTAGACTTTTTGTAGTAGGAAAAGTCAGTGAGCTATGGCATGTCATTATCACTAGTCAAAAGGCATTCCACCTTTTGACTTTAGATTGATCTTGTTGTCTAGATTAGTCAAATCCCAACTGTCTTTACATGTAACTGACGGTTGTAGGTTGTAGTATAAAAGTGTCTCAGGTCCTTGTAATTTCTTTATGCTTTGTAACACTTGTAAAAGAACTTGAGATCAATATACAACATCCTTGAAAATCAATCTTGTGTTGTTCTTAGTTCTGTCTCTTTAATTTACTTGTGCTCCTAGTATCTTTTATTTTAATTTACCAGTTCCCTATTTGAATTGTTAAGTGATCTAAGATCTCTCCTCAGTGTGAAACTAAGTGTTAAGTACTCTTACCCGGTCCTGCAAGGACGATTTGAGTATTTGGTAGAGTCAATTGGTCTTATTAACCACATTTAAAAAACTGTTTTTTTTTAGTATTTCAGTTAATTGAGTCTAAATATGATTAGAACCCTCCCTTACCTGAATAGGACACAGCAAGAGAAACTGTCAAAGTTAATTGCCTGATTGTATTTTGTGTGTGCATGTTTCTTAGAAAAAGCAAAACCAAATACAAAAATAGAAAATTGAAAAATCAAAAGATAAAAATATAAAACTAAAACTACAAAAAAATAGAGTTTTTCTTTGTTAATTCATCATTTAGGATGAATCTGTTATTGGAATATGTGAGAAATGATAGATACATTAGTATGATTAGTTTCATACTTCACTCGATAGCAAAGTCTGACATGATCAGATATGATGTGCAAGTAAGTTCATGTAATTAGACTGAAAAGGTAAATTCTTGTGATTAAACTAAATCACTCATGCATTCATGTCTGTATATCTTAGCACTATTGAGTAGTGTTGATTTCTCAAATTGATTGCTTGTTAAGACATAATCTCACACCTGATGGTGATATGAATAATCATTGAGCTCTAATTATTTAAAGCATCTAACACTTCTCTGTTATGAGTCATCATAGACCTGAAGTGATGAGATATCCTTTGTTGTAAGTGATTACAGACTTGGATATTCTCACTGATGCAACAAGATGCCAATGTGGACAAATACCAAATGAGATCTGCTTATAGTATATGTCAGGTTAACAAGTTGAGAACAGTGACTTCTTGCATATTTTTATGATAATTAACCTTTCTAAGTCTAACTATGACTGCATAATGTGATATCTAATATACCTTAATCAATCCAAGAATTGAAAACGTAAGTGTGCTAAATATCTTGCTAAATGCACTCATTTTCTGTCATTAGATCTCGTGTTTCCTTTGCTGCAGAAATGCTGACCTGGAACACACTTGATCAGGATTTATTCACTGTCTATGACTATCCATCATTTTTATTAGTTTAATGTGATGTTCTTAACTGATATGATCTCACTGCATACATTGATTTAATTGTAAATATTAGATTTTTATTCTGCTTTAATTTTGATTTTTGCATGTTTTCTTTGTGCATACATATTAACAATGATTAGTGTGATCTTCATGTGACAAATTCAAGAAACTTCTAAGTTTTGTTAAACTTAAAAGTTTAGGAGGAGTAAAAAGAGTAAAAGTGTCTAAGAGAAAAATCAAAATTTAGTGTTTTGAATGGAAAGGATGAAGCTAAAAAGTTCAAGCATGTGTGTGTTTGGCATAATGTAAAAATGAACCTGAAAAACATTTTAAACTGGAAAAGCTTCTTGCAAAAGTTTAATACGAGACTATTTGTTAAAATTAGAGACTAAAATGATGGGAAATTGTTTTTGAAAAATTAAAAAAAAAAACAATATCAAAAGTTTGAAAATTAGAGACTATTTTTTAATTTTTGAAAAAAAAATTAAAGTTTGAAATATCACAAGTGCAAAATTGAGGGTCAATTATGAAAATTTTGAGTGAAAGTCAAAATTTGACAAATTGTTTGAAAATTAGTATATGAACAGTACTAATGTGTTTAAATAGTGTTCAGGTGAGAGATTGGATATTACAAGTGTTAGACACATGAAAGCAATCTCATGCGCCTAAACAGTGTTCAAAAGTTCAAAATTAGGAGCATGATGATATTTCAGAATTTGCACAAGTATTGGGCATTTCAGACAACCTCATGCGTCTAAACAGTTGTCATGCGTCTAAACAGTTGTCATAGGTCTGAAAATTTTGGTTAAGTGTTGGGCGTTTCACAAATCCTCATGCGCCTACACAGTACCAAGCTTTTAAGTGGGCTTTTCAAGTAAATAATTTTCCAAGTATTGGGCGTTTCAGGTATTCCCATGCGCCTGAACAGTGAAAAAGAGCCTAAATAGTGCTTATGCATCTGAACGATGCTCATGCGCCTAATGCATGCGCACAAACAGTGCTCATGCGCCTAAGTACTTAGTGAAAAATTCAGCCTCATGCGTATAAACAGTGCTCATGGGCCTAAAAATTTCACTTGGTATAAATACAACACTTTGTGATTTCATTCATGTCATTCACTCAAATTCCCTGAACATTCACACCCGACATTCATCTTTACCGATTCTCTGAGTTCAATTGATTTATGTCCAAATCTTGCATTTGATTGTGTTATCTTTCATTCTAAACATGGCAAATTTAAAGTTTGAGCCTAAACACAATGTGGCAGCTTTCTTAAATGAAGATGTTCGTGAAGCCACGGGGTACGTGGAAATGATTAGGTTTTTACTGAGGACGATGTACGTATATGCTATGTGTTACCAGCCAATTATATACATGCGATTGATAAAGAAGTTCTGGTCTACTGCAACTATTGAAGTTGATGACCATGGAAGGAAATTTTTAAGAGGGTTTATCTCAAATGACCGAATGATTGAAGTGTCAAAAGACTCAATAAGAGAAGCATTGAGGCTTGGTGAAAATGATCCACAAGATCTAGCTGAACTGTCTTATAATGAATGCAGAGAGACATTCTTAGCTATGGGTCATCCTGACCACTTTCCCAAGAAACAATTTTTCCATTCTCGGGTGTTTAATCATTGGAAATTACTGTGTTACATTTTCCAACACTGCATGTCTAAAAGGAGTGCTAGATGGAACTCTTTCCCTGTAGACATTGTATCTCCTATAGTTGCCCTAGTAACCAATCGACGATTCAACATGGCTAAGTGGATAATGAATGGTTTTATATTCAACTTGGAGAAGGGCATACGGAACAAATATCTGATGTATCCAAGATTTTTACAGATGATCATTAATGTTGAGAATCCTGATTTCCAAGCATACGGAGTCAGTGGAGAAGTGATGGTCTTGGAACACATGAATGAGTTGACTTATAAGAAGTTGGCAATGGTAACTGGTGCTATAAACGTTCCATTATTTGACTATATGAGAGCAGTTGGTGAAGATTATGTGAATATCATTGAAGATCATTTTCATCTCATTGAGGATGAACCTGTAGACCTAAATGATCTTATTGAAGAAGTTCCTCAAGAACCTTCTGAATCTGATGATGACAATGATGATGAAGAAGATGATGTGATTCCAGTGAAAGTGGAATTTCAAGTCATGATGATGATGATAACAATGATGGTAATGAGATTGAACAAGTGCATGATGTTAGTCAAACTGAAGATGTTCAAGAAACTGAACAAGTTGAAGGTGATAATGCTGATGAGCTTATTGTTGAAGAAGTGATAAAGATGATAGAAAGAGGTGTTGAAGGAAATGTACAAGAAGATGATGATGTACAGATTGTTAATACACTTGAATCTGTTCTACGAGATGAAAGTGAACATGTGACTGAAAAAAATGATCAAGGATTTGAAAGAGCAGAATGGTAAACAAGCAAAGATTATTGAAGATTTGAAAGTTGAAAATGAAATGTTAAAAGATGAAATTCAAAAGAAAGATAAATTAATTGATGAGTTGGAAAAAGATAAAGAGACTAACTTGCAAAATGTTGAAGTGATGCTCAAGGATTATAATTCAATGGGAGAAAATATCAAGGTGTTAAAAGAAAATTATGCAGCTGTGAAAAAAGAATTTGAGGAAATGAAAGAAAGTATAAAATCTCCATCTTCTGAAGTTATGATTATTTCTGAAGTTGTTCCAATTGATGTTGAAAAGATTTCAGAAGTGGATAAAGGGAAAAGAAAACTTGAAGATATAGATGTTTCAGTCTTACCTGAATCATCATCTAAAGTTCAAAAGGTTGCAGAAGAAAATGAAATTAAAGAAGCAGATGAGTATGAAACTCAAAAGAAAATTGAAGCTCTTGATGATATAGATTCTGAGTTTGATGATGCATGGTATGATAAAGTACTGGAAGATGAAGACTTAGTTGAAGCCAATGTTGATGAACATTTTACTCCAACTGAAACAAGACAAGAAGATGTTCCTGTATATATTGAAGACAGGTATAACTATTTGGTCAAGATGAAGTATAATAGAGTATTTCTTGATGGATTGACAGTATCTCAAATTAATGAAGAATTTGAAAAGTGTATTACTGCTGAATCTGTTGCTTCAATTAATGACATTCTAACTTTTGAATTGCACCATCCAAACCCTGATGATATGTCTGTACCTGCTTTGAAAATGTGGTTGCAATCAAGAAATTATCCATGGAAGAAGCTCAATAGATTACAAGCCGAATCTTTAAGGAACTTAGTAAGAAGTTTTCAAGAGACAGAGAAGCAAACGAACAAAATGGTTGTGCTGGATACAGACATTCCACAATACTTAGAAATAACGAAGAGAACAAGGAATTTGAAACCTCAAGAAATTAAATCAATGGCAGTGAAAAGTAATGTGCATGAGTAAAGGAAAGACATGATGAAAATGTTTCCTGAAACTGAAAGTCAAGGATATCAAGTTTCAATGGAACAGAAACAATTATGGAATAAAGCTCAAACAACAGGTGATTTAGTGCGCAACGTGTTACAAAAAGAACAATCAATTTCCGAATTACTTAATGCAGTGATTGTTCCTGACACAACAAAAGAAGTAAAAATTGTTGCATGGAAATATGACGAAGTGTTTGATGCGTTCTTGATTAAAAGTGTTAATGCTATTTGTGATGTATATCATTTTTTCTCAAGTATTATTAAGCTTCTTGTTCAAGATCTGAAGGAGTTAAATAAACTACCGTTAATCAATCCGACCAGAGCGAGTCGAGGAGAAAATTTTGTCCAATTATTGAACAGAGGGATAAGCCGAATGAGTTCATTTTTACAAACAAGATGTGATCAAGAAGATAAGATATATTTTCAATCATTGAAGAAGAAAAGGAAAGGTGATGACAAAGATATTGGAGAAGAAAAATTTTTGGATGCTTTCAGCGATCAATATTTTGAGAAGGTAATAAATACAGGCTTAAAAGTGATTGATGGCACTCAACAGTCTAAACAAATTTTGAGATGGTTGATGATACATTTGAGTTGAAATTAGTTCGAGATTTGAGTGATTGGGATCGAGATATGATTTCATTGTTTGGAGTATTTGAACTAAAACTCTTACATCCCAGCTACATATCATTTTTGTCCATAAAAAAGTTTGAAAGAGTTATGCCTGAAGTTGCTGAAAATGATAAAAAGTACTTCCTGTACATCATCAAAGTCATGAACGCTACAATGGAAAGAATTTCTTTGAGAAAAGCTCTTGCTTATGCTAACATTGTGAAGAAAGATATAAATGAGATTGAGTTCATGAGGATCTCAAGCAAAGAAGTGTTGGAAATCTATTCAAAACAATATCCAAACCCAATTAAATGTTATGCTAACATTGATATTGCAGGTCTATCAAAAGAAACATTAGAAGTGATGAACACAATGGACATCAAGACAAATGAAGCAAAGCCGGAGCAAGGCATTTTGGCAAGCAAGTTCAAGTCTGCCTTTGCTAAAGCCTTAAGAGAACAAGAAATGTATAAAGAGAAGCCATTTTATAAAACTAAAGAAGAGCCTGAAGATTTCTTTGATATATGAATATAAAGAATGAAGATTGAAGACAGAAGATCAAGATTGAAGATTAAAGAAGAAAAAGACAAAAGATTGAAGATCAAGATTGAAGATTAAAGAAGAAAAAGACAAAAGATTGAAGATTGAAGATTGGAGATTAAAGAAGATTGAAGACTAAAAAAATTTTTGAAGTCAGAAGACAGAAGATTGATGATTTTGACGACTGAAGACAGTGTCAATCTTAGGGGGAGTATTGTAGAAGCCTCTTGAAGATTAACATTTAGTCTTTATTAGTCTTTGTATAGTTTTTGTCATAGTTTAGGGACTTATTTTGTAAATATATGTTCCTTTTTTGTTTTCTTTGATAGTATAAATAGCATAGATAAGGTATTGTGTAGGAAGACCTGAGAAGACCTTAGAAGAACCTGAGAATCAGTTAGAACGACTTGTAACTGTTTTCTTACACTTGTACTTTCTATGCTTACTATCAATGAAAAACTATGAATTTTTCTGATTTGTTTGCATTGAATTGATTACTTGTGTTTGTTTTGATTGAATTGTATAACAATATCATCACAGATTGATCCATTTTGATCCTATCAAGTAAGGAATTCTTCCTAAGTCATCTTTGCTTTGAAAGCTTTCTTTAAAAGTTCCAAAGGTAAATTACCTTCGTAAGATTTTCAACTTCCAAGATAACTACCTTTTTGGGTACTTTTTCAGAGGTGGGATCGACATCAATATTTCAAAGTTTATCCTTCTACAATAACATTGTCTCACATCCAAGCATATAAATAGCCTTTACAAGTTTCCCCCTTTTTCTTCTCCATCTTCATCTGAAATCTTCTAACCCTAAATCACCCATAAACCCTTGTTGTTCTTCCACTCTATTTCACTAAAGCTTTAGAAAATGGCCACCATTTGTCATGCACCTACACAGGCAACAGGACCAGCTTGCTCTGTTGTCATCCAATAAAGACCATAGTTTCTTAGGGATTTGCAACTATCTTTCCAGCTCATCTTACGTCACTGCTCTCACAATAGACCCTCCACTATACGAAGATCAACTACTGGTGTTTTGGAGAACCTACCTTGAGGTTATCTTGGATGATAAGAGGCCACTCTCTGCATCAGTGTAGAGGAAGAATCTATTCATCCCTCCAGACACCATCAACAATCATATGAGGCTGGAAGATGAAAATGGTGAATTGTCCTTCCCAAAGAAAGTAGTCAATGGCTCATTCCGGATGATGGGCAATGAAGGGGACCACTTTGTGAGGACCTTAGAAGGGGTAAGGTCTCTTTTCAATGAAAATACCTCCTTTATGTTATAATCCATTCTTTACAAACAAATATGGAGGAAGGGCCAAGTTCCAGAAGACCTATCCTATATAGTCCATGGGATGGTCTAAGTGATCAAGTTCAAGTACTCCTAGTTTGTGTGCACAAACTTGCTTGCTAACTTGGATTCCCTAGAGTATTACATGTTCCCAAGATATGTTCAGCACATTCTCAACTGTGAACTAGGCTCACAGTTGAGGGGAATAGGTAATATTCTTAAATTGGGACAGATAAAGCCCGACATCTTTAGTATAATAAGAAAAACCACTGTTGGTTTTTCCAGGGTAGAAACAATCATTTTCTAAAAAATGTTAGAGTTCCCTGCTCAAGGTGACAACTTTGCAGCACCAGCCAATATTGAACCCACACCATCTTCATCTTCACCACCCACACAGCCACAAATAACCATCACCTACCATAGAAAATCCAAACAAACCCCTAATCAGTCTATTCAGATTAAGCAGGCCCCTATACACTCACCCATACAGGAGGAACCAAGAGCTCCCAATTCCCTTGAGAAGAAAACAACTCCCATCCCTTTAATGATCAGTGATAAGGTTACTCATGCTCAGCCTGATGAGCTCCTAACCTAAGTTGTAAGCCTTTATTCTAAGTTTCAAAACTCAGATGAACAACCTTCGGGGGACACTTACCATCCCCAGCTATTGGACCTCAATCAACCGATCCATAACCTAGAATTCTAAGATATTATGGATATGGGATTTAGTGAGTACCATGAGTCTCTCTTCTCCTTTGCTATTCAAGGAGAGATGAGACTCTTGCTACTTCCATATCTAGCAAACATCATCCAACCACAACTAAGGTGGACCTTTCTAAACAAGTTCAAGATGTCCATGTGGAAAAGGCTCTCACTTTTGCAAGTTATCACATCTCTAAGACCTTAACCATGGCAACCCAGCTCCTTGGCACTTCTTATGAAGTTGTAATTGAGCAGGGACAATCTAGAGACCAGGAAACAATATCTGGTGGTGAGGGAGATGGCTTTGGTCATGTTCTCTCATTCCCCCATGATTCTTCTGATTAAGATGAGGGGAGTCTATAACTAACGGTGCAAACACTATCAAAGACAAGCAACTATTTGGTTTCTAAGATTAGTCACCTGGAATCTCAGGTGGCTACCTTACAAAGGCAGGTCCTTAATTAGCAACTTGAGATCATCGATCTCAACGACAAGTAAGTTGAGAGGCCTGCCAGGCGTGCTCAACCAGGTCCATAAGAACTTGAGGATATGGTGGACCTCACCCCTAACTCACCTGTGCAACTAGGTGATGCTACCAAAAAGGGGGAGAAAGTCATAACTACAATCACAGAACCTAGGAGCACTGCCCAGAGTATAGACACTGAGGATTCACCACCCTCAATTGCAATTGTCCAGACTCAACAACCTCTTACGGCCCACATCAATGTGGATGCCATTATTCAAAGTCTAATTAAGGAGGGTGCACCAACGGCTATGTCACCTTCATCCCATCTTGCTGAAAATCCAATAGTAAGATGGAGGTATGACATTGACACAAGAGCCTTGGTGCTTTCTAGATATCAAGGTCAACAGGAAGTTTTCAACTTCCAAACCCTGAGATTTTATGAAAGATTTCCTCTGATTGACCTGCCACTTGCCAATCCAATCAAAACAGGCAAGCTGATAGATTAGTTGAGAGGATCCAGCTAAGGGTGTCTGAGGAGTTCAAGAGAAGAACCATTTTATATAGACAGAGGCTAGCAAGGAAAACAATTGATCAACTTGATACTGAGGCAGACCCTAATATTAGCTTTATAAGGGAAACCTTAGTTGAAGGCCTAGTTGTAAAACCTGTGAATCTTGAGACTACAACTCCTTCAGCACCTATCACCCTCAGTATGACACAAGCTGGTGAAGATGTCTCACACCCTCTCCCTGGATGGAGCTACAGAACCAAGTCAAGAAGGCCAAAACATTCTCCTCCCTAAGTCACACAGGCTAATGCTTGACAAAGGAAAGAGGATTCTAACCTCTGAGGAGATTGAGGAGGAGAAGAGGAAGAGGAAGGCAAGGGAAGAGAGGATGAGAGAGACCCCCAGCTTCATGCAAGTTGCAATGAGGGTTGTCCCTAGGCCAAATACTCAAGAAGATGAGTTAAGGGTAGCCATATTAAATTATCTGCGGTCTAGGAACTACAACATTGATAAACTAATCTCTCTTCTCTTTGAGGAATTGAATGAGCTAGGTGAAACTAAAGTGTCAAAAGAGAGGAAGGAGGCTAAGGCTGCTGAATTGCTCCTCAAGATAAAAGAAGAAAGGAAAAAAGGAAAATTGTTTATAGCCCCTTTCCTTTATCCAGTTCAAGAACGGCCTAAAGTGGAGTCTGTGGCTGTTGAAGAAGAAACTCAAGTAGGTAGGGAACAACATAGATAAAACATGATAACCTACTTGAGTGCCACATGTCTCTATCAGGCAGCAGCTCTACTCCCTCTATCTTATGAATACATAGAGTTTGAATACCTCAAGTAGCTAGAGAAAGAAGTTCTCAAAGAAAAGAAAGCTACTAAAAGGAAGATGAGGGAGGAAGCTACAAAGTCAAGAGCCATAATTAGAGCTAATCAGAAGAAGTTTAAAGGCAGACTAAAGATGGTGATCTTCTTAAAGCTGTATAGGTTCTTTGGAATAAGGATTGGTCCAATGTCTCTATCCATAATGGATGAGCACATTAGAGTGATCAAGCAGAAGATTAAGAAGGGTGAGCTTCTAGACTTGCATTTTCCACCAAGTCAAGTTGCACCTAAAGCTAAGGTTAAGGTTGAACCCCAAGAGACAACACAACCTAGACCTAGTGTTGTTTCATAGCCAGCTTCATCTTCTAACCCACAGTAGGGTCCTAAACCTTCTTCTTCTAAACATATGAAGGGAAGGACCCAACTGAGAAGTATAAAGAAGGAAGACCTAGTAATCAAGACCAAACTTCTCAATTGAAGTATAGAAAGAGGAAGAGGATGGCCATCAGAAGGGACTAAAAGAAGAAGAAAACGAAGTCCAAGGCATCTGCCTCTGTACCTCAGGATGAGTGAGAACATCCTGAGGGTGAACAAGAAGAGGCTACTCAACAAACTCCACTACAAGTAGAGCCTCTTGTTGCTGAAAGACCCATCCTGTCCTTGGCTTACTATCTGAACCCAGACAGATGGAATGTCATAAAAGATCAATGAGGTCAAGACATATATTTCTAGCAAAATATGCTTGACCTTCCTCAGTATGATCTCTTGTGCATGAGGAGCTACTTTGAGAGCTTGAAGAACCTAGACCAACTGATGAAGAGAGGAATGGCTCTGGTTCTAATAATGGTTGTGACAAGTGAAGATCTAATCAAGACTCATAATCATTTTCATGTTTTGATAGCATCAACCTAGGGAGAGTTTGTAAGAGTTATCTTGGAGGCTGATGCTAACCAAAGATCTCTCAACATGCATTTGGAAGTACAAGAAAGTTACTTTGGAAGATTTGACAATGCATAAAGAAATTCACTAAGTGTCAAATCTTCCAAAGCCAAAGACCTAATTCTTTTGAACCCAAAAGTGAAGTCTTCCGAATCTTCAAGACAAACTCTTCTAAAGCCTAAAGATTGATTTCTTCCAAAGACAGAGAAGACATGCTTTCATTAACTTTTAACAAAACCTGAATCACTTTGTGCTGCCATCTCTAAAGACTCACCAACTTATACAAGTTGGTGATTGTTGGGTCTGAAAGATAGTCTAATATTATCAACATAGTCAAAGTCAACTAAAGTCAAAGTCAAAGTCAACGTAAAGGCAAACACAATGCGTTCGAGAAGAAGAATCAAGACAAGACTTTGAACAAGTTATAGACTAAGGGATTTTAATGTAATAAATATATTTTGTGTCAACAAAATATATTTAGTCTTTTATTACTCTTTTAAGTGTTTTATTTGTTAATTTGTAGTCTAGGGGGCTAAATGTCATTAAGTCGAATTGTCATTAGACTATAAATAGCTAGAGTAATTAGCTAGTCAGTAAGGCTTGCATGATCCAAATAGATCTAGGGTTTGTAATTTCCAGATTTGATGAGATTTATTTGGGGGTTTTAATTGTTCATATCTTATATTCATGAAGTTCTACATATTTTACACCATTTGATCCAAATCTTCACCATTATGTGTGATTCAAGGCTGTTTGGGACCAACAGTATGGTGTCAGAGCCTAAGGGAGATCCACTTTGAATCAATCTAGATGAAGATTTGAATATTATTATTGTTGTTCATTAGATTTCTAGAGAGTGAAAGTTGGGTTTTTAGTGAGAGAAAGTAGATCTGGTACGAATCATCAACAAAATCTTTAGATCTACAACGACCTGTTGTAGATCTACAGTTGTTTTTCAGATCTTTAAATCTGCATGTGGCGAAACTAGATCTGATTTGAACAAAAGTTCAATTTTTGGTGCTAATCTACTAGCGAAACTAGTTGTTTCGCTACCCAAATCTTGCAAAATTGCTACATTCGCACTAGATCTATGAACTAGACAATCATCCTGCGAAACTACCACTCAAACCAAGCCAAACAACAAAATCCCAATGAAAATACATCTTTGTTGCATCTATATACCAAATTTAACTTCAAAATTAACAACTATAAACAACTCAACAACAACAGATCTGATCATTGAAACCTTCATTCGAGTCAAAAACAACAATTTTTTAACAAAAAAAAAGTATATAGATAGAAAAAGAAAACAACCACCATCGATCTACCTCCTTCCCCTTCCCCTTCCCCATCTTGATCCCAGCAGCAACAACCATTGTCCACCTTCATCTCGATCAAAACCCCAGCTTTCCTCCACCGAAAATATCTTATAGCTCCATCTCAACAACCACCCACAGCCATCGTCGCCCCCTTGGTTAACAGCCTTACCTTCGACCTGCCGAATTCAAACCAGCATCACATCCCTTGGCCTCCTCTGTTCACCACCACAGATCCATCCATCAGAATCACAACCCTCCCACCACATCACCCCACAATTCCACCGCTGCCACCGCACCACAAATCATCAACCACCCGTGCACCTTTCTCAAACAACAACCTTAAACTAACCACCACCTTAACACGACACTCTCACCACAACAGAACCATAGATCCACCACCATTTACTACCACATCTTCACCATCTCCACCAAAATTCAAAATAAAAGAAAAGAAAGGAAGAGAAGAGAGTCAGAGAAAGAAGGAGTTGTTGTTGTATGTGTCTTTGAAGACAAAGAGAGAGAGAGAGAGCATGTGGAAGCAGTGGTATTGTGTTCAGATCTAGGGTTTTATTTATGTCGAGAGAGTGTAATGATTAAAAAAGCATGTGAGTGTTGGATGTGTCTATGTTCATAAAGAGAGGTGTGAGTGTTTATACTCTCTTGTATTGGACGGGACAACATACACCATGTAGGCTGAGTTTTTTTTTTTTTTTTTTTTTTTTTTTGTGTTGAAATTTGGGCTGTAAATCTTGAGATTGGGCTGGAGATTTGTGTTGTATCAAAAGGGCCGAGAGTTAGTGCTTTAATTATTGGGCCGTTTTTGTTGAAGTCGGTT
The DNA here is from genome assembly GCA_025506505.1 of Flaveria sonorensis. NCBI lineage: Eukaryota > Viridiplantae > Streptophyta > Magnoliopsida > Asterales > Asteraceae > Flaveria > Flaveria sonorensis. The sequence continues at coordinate 33,680,018 of CM046426.1, read as the reverse complement.
TGTATTATTATTGGCTGGGTTTTTTTCGTTTTCTATAATTGGGCCATATATTGAACGGTGAGTCAAAACAAAAAAAATTATTTTTCTCGGGGGTGAATTTTTCTATTATTTGAGAAAAGTATTTTTTTTGTGATCCAGGGTTTTTCAAAACATTTTAAAACGTTTTTGGTTTGAGGTCTTTAAATTTAAATAAAAATATTTTCCCCGAGGGAGAATTATTCAACAATTTTTGGGAAAAATATTTTTGGGGCGTTAAGGTGAATTTTAATCTTTTAATTGACAATGTCATATTTTGATGATCCCGACTCAGACAATGCCAGAATGGCACAAAGTTGGTTTGATTGTTTTGCAGATACGAAGAAAGAAAAATTGTCAGATCTGATTAATCGATTCATAATTGTGGCAAATAATCTGAAGAAGCATGACCCACAACTCACCAATCATGAACAAGTTCAAAAGCTTCTTGACTCTTTTCCACCCGAGTGGAGTCCTCAGGTTAAAACGCTTAAGCAAGAAAGAGGTTTTCTGGATTACAAGTTGATGGATGTGATCAAAAAGCTGAAAGAGATTGAGATAGATCTTAAAAGAAGAGAATTTATTCAAGCTGTGTGTCCATCTCAAACTAACAGACTGAATATTGATCTTATCTCTTCTGTGACATGCATACTTGATTACAAAACCGAGATGATTGAAAGGTTGAAATCGATGGGAGCTGATTCTGATTCAACAATTGAAATCGGGGAGACCATAAAAGAGAATTGTGATCCTTTGAGAGTTTAATATGGAAGTGGACTTGACTGTAAGAGAACTGATGTTGTTGAAGCTGAGAAAGATGATGAAGAAAATAAGGAAGCTGAGTATGAAGAGATGATGAAGGCCAAGGAAGAGGAATGCAAAAGAAACACAAGGGTCTGCAACCGCGAGAAAGCCTTGGTAGCTGAAAGAATAGTCATAGATCTTCCTTATGAGACAAATCAAGATATGTGTTCATCTTCTTTCAAACTTCGTCTATTTGGTGTTTACAAGGTTAATAGATTATTAACACAAAACCAAGGAGAATTGATGACTATAAATAAAGAACTCAAGGAGGATGAAGTTTCTTATTCAAGAAAACTCAATGAAGCTTTGGTTGAAATTGAACTTTTGAAAAGAAATCTTTTTGAAAGAAATGTAGAACTAAATATTTTAAGTGAAAGTCTCGAATTATCTCAATTTGAAACGACAAAGCTTCAAACAAAGCTCGATAAATGACCCTTTCACAAATGAAACAAGATGAGCTCATTGCTAGACAACAAGGGGCACGGAAAAAACCAGGGTTGGATATGATTCAAACGGTAAAACGGTACTTAATTCAGTTTCCCCTCCATCTACTCTATGTTATTCCCCGATTCCTAAACCACACCAAAAAAAGGTCTGTTCGAGCAACCTACTAACAGTTTACATGAAGGTTTAGAGGGAGTAAATCTTAAGGAGGTGCGAGATGATTATGATTCTTCTACTGGTATGGGACACAGTAAACATGGTGTTGACAATCAAGCAAATGACTATTTAGCTTCTGTTGTTACTAAACCTGTATCTATTGTGTCTTCTAATTTCTTTGATAAGTTTAAAGCAGGTGAAATTCCTATCTTTGAGCCTGTCAGGAATGTGAAGGAAGAAATAGATTAGGAAAAACCTAATCATCATGCTCCAACAAATGCAACACATGCCATTCCTGTTAATCAAGAACAATTAGAAGCAGAGGTGCCTATTGAGGACTGTACAAGTTCAAAAGATGAAGATAAGATGTCACTTGAATTTTTCAAATTTCAAATGCTTTCAAAAGTTGAATCAAAATGAATACGGATCTCATCTCCAGTTCCTAAATAAGTCAGTCATTTCAAAGCAAAGCAAAGGCAATCTCAATCTCAGCCTGTCATATCTAAATATTATCAGAAACAAGTGAAGATCTCATTCCCAATTCAAGAAAAGAAATCACAAGTTTCTCCATAAGCAGAATCAAGTTCAAAACAAGCTCCACCTGCAGTTACATCACATAGGTATATAAAGAACCAAAAGCCCTACAAGGCTTGTTTCAGGTGTGGAATGGAAGGTCACGTGTTGAAAAGGTGCCAGAAGCAACATGATTTAGATGGTAAAGGCAAAAGGATTTGCTTATCTGGATCTCGATCAACAAGAAATGTGCCACACGGTAAAGGCAACATGGGTTGCTTCTCTGGATCAAAAGGTAAAAAGAATGCATCTTTAAATGTTTGGATGGCGAACATTCCATCCAAATCCATAAGCCGGTTACACATGATTTAAATATGAAAAAGGCCAAAGTTTCAAAACCAAATTCTTTTCCATCGGGTCTTAAACAGAAAATGATTTCCAAATTTAATTCTTTCAAATTAAAAATGTTTGGACCGAAACAAATTTGACAAATTAAAAAGAAAGAAGGAAAGATAAAAGGTTGTGTGTTTAAGAAGAATGCTTACATTGATGAAAATGGACCATCCAGGACTACGGTGACTTGGGTCCCCCTTTCTAAATGATCTTTTAATGAGTGCAGGAACAGTTCAGGAGGTTTGTTAGTAATCCGGTTTACTGACAGAGTCTGTTCCTCATCCAAATCTGAGGCGGAACAGACAGGTTATGGTTATTGTATAATATCAGATCCACATTATCAATTTGTATCCACATATATTTCCTATTCACAATCACTACATGATTCTTAGACAGTTAATTTTCATCTTTTGATAGGGTAACTTGGAAGACTTTTCTTAAGTAAATTTCTATTTTGAAAATTTTAAATAAAAAATTATAAATAAATAATAAAAAAATGACTGAGTCCCGTCAAAAAGGGGTTAAGAGTTGGCTTTTTTCCACCAATTCATATCATATATATTCATGCTCATCTCCTCTACTATGCAGAAGCATTGACTTGGAGTGATGATCTTCTCTGTTATAAGTAAATATAGACCTGATGCTCTCATCAGCACACCAGATGATCATTTCCTCTGTTATATGTAAATATAGACCTGGAGCTCTCATCATCTGTTTATTACATTCATTCATCTCATAAAGAGTATCAATGAAATTTCATTATTCACATATCTTCCATTGGGTAAACTCAATAAACCATGAGGACAGGTAGGTCTTACCAAATGAGAGAGGAGTCCTAAATTCATTTAAATCATACCAAAACATGATAAGAATCACAGATTACTTGTTGAAAGAATGTTGCATGAGTTTAAGAGGACTAACATACCGGTAATCGTTCTTGGACCGTTTAATAATAAAAGTATATATATAAATATGATAATTATGTAGTGATCAGGTTCCGTATCAGTGTGATCTCACTGTTTGTCGATGTTTAATCACATCTTTGTGCTTTAGTATATCTCAAAGATATGATCTCATGATTAAGTCAGTTCTCGATTCTTGATCTATTTAAAAAAATTAGTTTCTTATGGTTAGATTTTTCATGGTTACTAAAATATCTTCTCATCAAAATCCAAAAAGATATTTCTTTTTGAATTTTTTTAAAGACTTCCATATTATTCTATTGAAATGATGCTATATTTTCATGGGTTCACTTATTTTATATTCAGATAAACACGGTTTTATTTGTTTATTGAAATGATCTAACGGGAAATGTGTAGTTTGTGTTTGTGATTGTGTTTTAGATTTTGCTACAAGTGATGGGCGATCATCAGTTGAGCAATGCACTAGACCAGAGAACCTATTTCTCAAATTTGCAGAAGATATGAAAATAGAAAACCTTCTCCTACATCTTCTGAGACACTTAAAAGGGGAGCACACAACAAGGGGGAGCATACAAATAAGGAACTTATGAGATGAAAGATTGTAGGACCGGGTAAGGGTGCCTAACATAATCAGTTTCATAATGAGGAGAGACTTGGAACACTTAACAGTTCAAATAGGTAACCGGGTTTGATTATGATGATACTAAGAACACAAGTAAGTAATGAGATAGAACAAGCAACACTAACAAAGAAATACGGTTTTCAAGGATTGTTGTATATTGCTCTCGAGTTCTATTACAAGTGTTACAAAGCATATCTAAATTACAAGAACCTGAGACTCTTTATACTACATCCTACAATCGTCAATACTTAGAAAGACAGTTGGAATTGACTAATCTAGACAACAAGATCAATCTAAAGTCAAAAGGCAGATTGCCTTTTGACTAGTGACTATGACATGCCATAGCTCACATCTTTTTCCATAACAAAAAGGTTTACAGGTACAAAAGTAGGAAGTTACAGACAAAGACCTTAATCTACAGTTTACTAAAGCATGACTTTTCACCAACTCATACAAGTTAGTGAGTATTCAGAGTTGCAGCAAAAAGTGTGTAAGCTTTATGTAAAGTAGATCAGAGAAAGCATGTCTTTCTCTGTCTTCGGAAGAAATCAGTCTTCACAGCAAAATGACTTCTGAAGACTTCGTCTCTGAAGCTTCGGAAGACTTCATCTTTGGCTTTGAATGATTTTACACTTAGAGTATTTTCTGATGGTGTGTAAAACTTCCGAAGCACTTCTACCTTTGTACGTCTAGTGAATGCATACAGAAAGACCTTTGGTTGTTTGGGCTTCTTTGGTTGCATCAGCCTAATAATCTTCTGATATTACCTTACAAACTCCCCCTAGGCTGATGCTACCAAAACAGAGAAGTACTTTAGATGTTGATAGTCCTCATTAGGATCAAGACCAAGCCTCTCTTCATCATCTGGTCAGGATCCTTCAGACTTTCATAGTATCTTCTCATGTCATAGAGATCATGTAGAGGAAGATCAAGCATGTCTTGCCAGAAGTAGACATCTTGACCTCCTTGATCTCTCATGACATACCATCTATCCGGATTGGCAGCAAAACTCCAGGACAAGATGGGTCTTCCAATGGCAAAAGACTCTACTTGAATAGGAGTTGGTTGAGCAGCCTCTTCATGCACTTCCTCAGGATGCTCTGACTCATCCTGAGGTGTGAAGGTGGATGCCTTGGTTTTCTTCTTCTTTGAAACACTTTTCCTGGCCATCCTTTTCCTCCTCTTTGAAGTTTTCAACTAAGAAGACTGGTCTTCAGCACTAGATTGTTCTGTTTGTGTCCCTCTTAATAGGGATCTATTTTCTCACAGGTTTAGATAGAGAGAGAGGAGAACCCTACTGCGGATCAGAAGATGATGTTGGCTGAGATGCAGCTTTAGGATAAGGTTGTGTTGTCTCAGGGGGTTCAACCTTCACCTCAACTTCAGGTTGAGCTGGACTTGGTGGAGAATGCAAATCTACAAGCTCTCCTTTTTTGATATTCTGCTTGATCACTCTTATATGCTCATCCATGATGGATAGAGCCATAGGACCAAGCCTCCTTCTGGAGAATCTGTACAGCTTCAAGAAGCTCATCATCCTTTGTCTATCTTCAGACTTCTTTCGGCTTTTGTGGATGATGGCCCTTGACCTTGTAGCCTCTTCCCATAACTTTCTCTTAGCATCTTTTCTTTCTTTTGTAACTTGTTCCTCCAGCTGCTTGAGATATTCAAACTCTATATACTCAAAGGATAAGGGAAGAAGTGCAGCTGTCTGATAGAGTCCTTTGGCACTCAGGTAGTTGATCATATTCATTCTTTCGGCTTCCCTATCTACCTGAGGTAGTGCATCTGCCATAGTCTCTCTCTCAGGACTTTCTTGAACTGGGGAGAGGATAGGAGCATGTTTGTAGAGCCTTTTCAATCTCCTTTCTTCCTTAATCTTGAGGAGCAATGTTACATCCTCTGCCTCCCTCCTCTCTATTGATAGCTCAGTGTCAGCCAGCTTATTCAACTCTTCTAAGGGGAGAGATATGAGTTCATCAAAATTATAATTCCTGGTTCCCAGGTAGTTTAGCCTGGCTGTCCTCAACTTATCATCTTGAGTGTTTGGCCTGGGGGCAGCTCAGATAGTAGCTTGCATGAAGCCTGAGAACCCTCCTGAACTCTCTCCTCTTAGCTTCCTCTTCCTCTCTCTCTTCTACTCCTTTAACTCCTCAAAGGTCATTTTCTTCTTCCTTTGGTCATGTAATGGCCTTGATGACTTAGGGTGGAGAGAGCTTCGGCCTTCATTGCTTTGTTCAGTAGTCAAGCTCTGGCCAAAGAGAGGTTGTGGAGCACCATCACCAGCTGGTGCTTCACTGAGGGTACTGGGTACAAAAGGAGATCCTGTCTCAAGGTTCACAGGCTCAACCTATGGGCCATCAATCAAGGTTTTACCTTTAAAATTAATCTTGGGGTCCACCTCAACATCCAGTTGACCAAAGATCTCACCTGCTAGCCTCTGTCTGTATAATCTTGATCTCATCTCGAACTCTTCTAGTACCCTTTCTTGTATCTAGTCTGCTAGTCTTCCAGATGGGGTAGACATGGCTCTGGGTATACTCTCCTAAATAGACTTTGAATGAGAGAGTCTACATCCATGTAGACTTGAGGAGATTGCTGAGTATGGACTATTGCAAGAGAGGGTGGTGAATCCTCTATGTCCATACTCTGAGAATAACACCCGGGTTCTTGCATAAGTGAGCTGGGGGTTGATCCTGTCACATTCTCAGGTTCTTGTGGACTTGGTTGAGTTCGTCTTGGTGGTCTCTCAGCTAGCTAGCCCTTGAGATCGGTGATCTCAAGTTGCTGGTCATTGACCCTTCTTTCTAAGATAGTCACCTGAGATTCTAGGTGACTTATTTTTTAGACTAAATAGGTGCACGTTTGAGTAAGTTTTTGCACGTTTAGTTTCAGACTCCCCTCATCTTCATCAAAAGAATCATAGGGGGATGAGAGAATTGGATCATGATCCTCCTCCTCATCACCAGCATATTGTTCTTGGCTGCTGGATTTCCTCTACCTTATGACAGCTTCAAGAGAAGTGTCAAAAGGTTGGGTTTCCATGGTTGAGGTCTTAAAAATGTAATCACTTGCTGAAGTGAGAGCCTCTTCCATATGGATCTCCTGAATAAGTTCAGGGAGATCCACCTCAGTGGTAGTTGAATGATGTGGGATAGACTTGGGTGAGACAGGAGTACTCATCTCTCTTGAGTAGGTGTGGAGAAGAGAGACTCATGGTACTCACTGAATGCCATGTCTTCATCATCATAGAAGTCAAGGCTGGGAATTGGTTGGTTCAGATCCAGCGGCTAGGGATGGTAACTATTCCCGGAAGGTTGTTCACAAGAGTGTTGAGACTTTAAGTGAAGGCTTAAGGCTATTTGGGGTGTTAGCTCATCAGGCTGAGCATGAGGATCCTCAAAACTGATCATATGAGAGATGTAAGTAGTTTGCTCCTCAGGTGAAGTGGGTGCTTGAGTGTCCACTTCTTCCTGTATGGTTGGTGATATGGGGGCCTGCACAAGTTGAATAGCATGTGCAGCGGTTCGTTTGGTTTTTCTCTGGTAGGTGATGGTTATTGTGGGCTGTATGTGTCGTTGAGAGATAGAAGGTGTGGGTTCCACACTAGCTGGTGCTGCTAGGTTGCCACCTTAAGCAATGAGCTCAAACATTTTTGGAGCAAGGGCTATTTCTACCCTAGAGAAGCCAACGGTTGGCTTTCATATTATTTTGAACATGCCAGGTTTCATTTGTCCCAATTTAAGAATATTACTTGTTTCCCTCAACTGTGAGCCCAGTTCATAGTTAAGAATATGCTGGACATATCTAGGGAACATATTATACTCTAGGGATTCTAAGTTAGCAAGTAAATTGGTATATACAAATTATGAATACCTAAACTTGACCCCCTGAACCTATCCATGGACTATGAAGGAAAGGTCTTCTAGAATCTGATCCTATCCTCCATGCTTGTTTGACAAGCTGTGTATGACAACATGGTGGAGGTACTTCCATTAGGATGAGACCTTCCCCTTCCTGAAGGTTTTAACTAAAAAGTCACCCTCATAGCCCATCTGCGTAAAGGAGTGGTTGACTGCAGCTTTGGGGAAGGACAAGTAACCTTCTACATCATCCAACTGAAGATGTGTGTTTATGGTGGCCGGAGTGATGAAGATTGTCCTCCCCTGTGGCAGACAGTGCCTTCTCCCAGTCCATGGTGACCTCTTTGCAGGTCCGCCAGAACTCCAACAAATGATCCTTATAGAGAGGAGGATGAATGGTAAGGGAGGTGAAGTAGTTGGTCAAAGAAAGGTAACGACAAACGTCTGAGAAACCTGGATCTTTCTCAAAGTCTAACAGAACAACTTGATTATGTTGCCTGTGAAGATGCGTGGAAAAATCATGTTGATTTCTACGGTCAAGGTTGGCCATTTAAAGTAGCTTTTTGGTGAAGGAAGATAAGAACGAAGGCGGTTTGTGGGTGAAATTAGGTTAGAGAACAATATAGATGAAGAGGAGAGTGAGAAGAGGGGGAACCGTTTAGAATATATATGAAATGGATTTGAAACAAAGTTAATGCAAAAGGATAAACTTTGAAATCCAAAAGTAGGTCCCACCTCAGAAAAAGTGCCCAAAAAGGTAGTTATTTTGGATGTTGAAAATCTTTCGAAGGTAATTTAGCTTCGGAAGTTTTAAGAAAAAGCTTCCGAAGTCAATTTGGCTTCGGAAGAAAAATACTTAGAGAATTTTTTTCTTCCGACACATATTTAGTTTTGGAAGATATTAAGAATTGGGAGTTTTATTCTAAAGAGAATAATTTTGAGACTTAATTTCTTTCGGAAGATATTTTTCCTTCAAATACATTAAGTACTTAGAAGTATATTTAACCTTCGGAAGATATTCTCAGAATTTCTTCCGAAGTTAAATTTCTTATAACTAGTTAGTTGATTTGAAGACATAAATTTCTTCCGAAGTCAACTTGAAATCTTCTGAAGTTAAATATGTTTGAAAAATTTTCAAAAATCTAAGGAATATCATAAAAAAAAATTCTTCAAAAATAAACTGGGCTTATGAAGATGATAAAATAGACAACTTAGGACACACAGGTTTTATAAATAAATTTGATTTAAGTTTAAAGAAAATCAACTCAAAGTTAATCATCCTAATAGCTGATACAAGATATTTGAATCTCTATTCATCAAAAGCTTTAGTGAACAGATCAGTATATTGTTCACTTGTGTTAACTTTGACTAATTTGATTAATCCCTTCTCAAAATTATTTCTAATCAAATGATACCTGATGTTGATGTGTTTGGTCCTTGAGTGCTGCACAGGATTCTCTGTAATGGAGATAGTACTGTTGTTGTCTATATGGATGGGAGTCTCTTTGAAGTTGAATCCATAGTCTAGCATCTGATTCTGAATCCAAAGCACTTAAGCATAGAAACTTGTAGCAGCAATGTATTCAGCCTCAGCAGTTGATGTAGAGACACAGGATTGTTTCTTGCATTGCCATGAGACAATCCTTCCACCAAGAAATTGACATCCCCCAGATGTAGACTTTACAGTCATGTTACAACCACGATAGTCACTATCTGTATAAGCATACAGATTGATGTTAGAACTCTTTGGATACCAAAGGCCAAGCTTAGGAGCACCTTTGAGATATCTAAGAATCCTCTTGACAACAAGCAGGTGTGACATCTTGGGGTTGGCTTGATATCTTGCACAGATGCATGTGGAAAACATGATATCAGGCCTGCTGGCTGTTAGGTACATAAAAGACCCAATCATAGCCCTGTAAAGATGTTCATCCACATACTCCCCCTCAAGATTAGGTCCTAGGGAGTGGTTTCTGGCTATGGGTGTCTTAGCAACCTTACATTCAGTCATGTTCAATCTTGTAAGTATGTCTTGTACATACTTTGACTGACTTATGAAGATGCCATTGTCAACTTGCTTAACTTAAATTCCTAGAAAGAAATTTAGTTCCCCCATGGCACTCATTTCAAATCTATTCTTCATCAGCCTCTCAAAGTCTTTGCAGAGCTTTGGATTAGTTGATCCAAAGATAATGTCATCCACATATACTTGAACCAGTATTAATTCATTCCCTGTTCCTTTAATGAAAAGAGTTCCATCTATAGTACTCCTCTTGTAACCATGTTGATAAAGATACTGAGATAGTGTTTCATACCACTTCCTTGGAGCTTGGTGCAGCCCATAAAGAGCTTTATCAAGCTTGCAGACATAATCAGGATGATCTGGGTCTGCAAAGTTAGGTGGTTGTTTGACATACACCTCTTCATCAATCACCCCATACAGAAAAGCACACTTGACATCAAGTTGGTAGACCTTGAAATCCTTGGATGCAGCAAAACACAGGAATATTCTTACAGCTTCAAGTCATGCCACAGGAGCAAAAACATCTGTGTAATCAATTCCCTCTTCTTGTGTGTACCCTTAAACAACTAGTCTTTCTTGGTCTTCTCTGCTCAATGGAGCTGAGGTAGTAATCTTGCTTGGTCTTCTCTGCTCAAATCTTGGGTTAGGATCTCCTACTGATATGTTATTTATAGATCCTGAAACATTCTCACAAGACTTGTTAAAACAATTGGAAACTAAGTCAAGATCAAATAACTAATCCAGACCAGAACCTTTCATACTTGGAGTGTGCTCATTGAAGGTCACATTGGTTGACTCCTCAACTACTCTAGTTCTAAGATTGTATACTCTATAAGCCTTAGCTTGGGAATAATATCCAATAAAGTGTCCATCATCTGAGTTCTCATCAAATTTTGCTACTTGATCTTTTGTATTCAAGATGGTGCAAGGACATCCAAATGACCTGAGGAAACCAATAAATGGTCTCCTTTTATGCCACAGCTCATAAGGAGTCTTACCATGAGTCTAAACCACTAAAACTCTATTCTGCATATAGCATGCTGTGTTAACTGCCTCTACCCAGAAGGTGATGGGCAGTTTAGAGTCAGACAACATAGTTCTTGCAGCTTCAATAAGTGTTTTGTTTCTCCTCTCAACAACACCATTTTGCTGAGGAGTCCTGGGAGCACTATATTGTCTTGTACTACCCTTTGCATCACAAAATGTATCAAGGATTTGGTTTTTAAATTCTACTCCTTGATCACATCTTATGGTCTTGACCTTGTGATCAGATTGATTCTTAATTTTCAAAATGAAGTTCTTTAAGATCTCAGGAGTCTCATCCTTAGTTCTAAGGAAAATGACCCAAGTGAATATTGTGAAATCATCTGCGATCACTAAAAAATATGAGGTCCTTCCTAAACTCATTACACTAGTGGGGCCAAAGAGATCCTTGTGTAATAAGTGTAAGTGAGTAGTGATAGAGTTCTTTTCCGTTGGCTTGTCAGACACTTTGTGTTGCTTCCCTTTCAGGCATGCAACACAATGATCATCACTTGTAAACTCTTTCTTTAACATTCCAGTTACCAAATCATTCTTAATTAATTTATTCATGTTCTTAAAATTTACATGGCACATTCTTTTATGTCATAGGAAAGACTCATCACTATTTACTTTAGATAGAAAGCAAGAAACCTCTCCTGAGGGAGATGTATTTTGCAAGTCCATCTTGTAGATGTTCCCTTTACTGGGGGATCTAAGCAGGATATGCTCTTGAGGAATGACCACCCCGGGCTTGAGAACAATGCACTCATGCTCAGTAAAGAGCATGTTGTGTCTCTCATCACAAAATTGGGATACACTCAGTAGATTGTATCTAAGCTCCTTAACAAAATTTACCTTCTCAATAGTGAGCATACCATTTGTGACCATACCCCTTCTAGTGATGTCACCACCAACATCTCCTCCAAAAGCAACTGGTCCTCCATCAATTTTCTCAAAATTATGAAGCAAAGAACCATTGCCAGTTATGTGTCTAGAACAGCCACTATCAATGATCCATATATTTCCCTTGGTCTTTAGCTATTCCTACACAAAAGAAGTGGTTAGTTACACTTGGAAACCTAAGCCTCATTGGTCTTGGGCTTTTCAAAGTGATTTGAAGATAATGTAATAGTAACAGTTCCTATATTTAAGTTTTGAGGATCATTAGTTGTTGTTGATGAGGAACTTTCAATCACCAGGTCTTTCTTCATCTTCCATACCATCTTTGGAAGATTGGACTTGACCTTCAACACCTCGAAAGTTTCAATAACATCTAAAGTTTTGGAGACTGGACCTTTGGAAGATCTTGCTTTCACTGCAGCATGCTTTAGTACTTTGGAAGCATTCCTTTCTTCCGAGACCAAAATTTCTTCCAAAGGCAGGTTTCCACTTGTCTTCTTCTACACTTTGGAGCTTCCAAAGGAAACAGATTTTCCTTTCGAAGCTTGCTTTTCCTTCTTCTTCCCAGAAGCTTTCTCTTTGACCATATGGATAGTGCTTTTGGAATTGTAGATGCAATCCTTAGCCAGATAAGAAGTACTACCACACATGGTGCTGTCCATTTGCTTCCTTTTAGGAATCTTCTTTTGAGAGCAAGACTGAGTTTGATCACTTTCCTTCTCCATCTTCATCTTCACAGATAATGTAGCAAGCTTCTTAGGGAGAGGCTTGCTCTTAGAGCTGGATGGTTCAGGCTATGTAGCAGTGGTACACAGCTGGTCAGTCTTCATCTTCTTGCTATAATGGTTTGGAACTAAACTAGAACTCCTGGTACTAGAGTTCATAGTTGAGTCTTCCGCCTTTACCACTTCAAACCCCGCAGAGATGAACACTTGTTTCTGCTTAGAGTCAAAAGTGGCCTTGATCTCTTGAGCCTTCTTTGATCTCCTCTTAGCTCTTCTGATCAAGTTCTTCCTCTTTGACTTGGTCATTCCAGACTCTTTCCTCACCTTATGAGAGAATAGTGACCCTTCTTAGGATGATATTCTTCACTCTTCTCAGAGTCATCCTTCACTATCTCCTCTTTGTCCTCTTCAACAATGGGGTCTATGAGGGGAACCTCATCTTCACAAGTTACACACCTTTGAGATCTTACAGACAATAGAGTGTGTGGAGGAGCTATCTCAGTAGATCCTAGTCCCTGCTTATTCGGATAACAAACTTTTGCATGTAGGGATGAGGATATTATGTTCTTGAGGTATCTTCTTTAAGAACACATTTTTCTGCCCTGTCTTTGCTGATCACAAGTTCAGCCTGGCATTCAGTTAACTTTATGATGAGATCTTTGATTTGAGTCCTGTAGTTAGTGTGCTCATGCTTAAGAGTTGAAATGGTTTTCTCTAGATCTTTTATCTTAAGTTTATAATCATTTTCAGCTCTTCTAAAATCAGCTTTTAAGATCTTTAAGGACTCAAGATCAGATCTCATCTCTAAGTTATAAGACGTGTATCTATTAACTTTTGCAATACATTCACGTGTGCAGAGATGTTCCAATACCTTGGGTTCATCATGATCTACCATCAATGCTTGGTTTGGAGATGCATCTTCCACCTGAAAGCTCCAGTCAAAGCCTACTTCTTCAACAGCAACTGCGGCTTGCTGTCTTGGCTTCTCATTCTTGTAAGTCCTTCAGTGTAGTTTGGCCTGGTTTGTGCTTACCCACCATTTGACCTTGGTGCCTTGCACTGTTTGGAAAAATGTCCCATTTGGTTATAGTTCTAACACTTCACTTTGCTTTTATCAAGCCCAAACTTTCCACTGGCTGCATTGCTAGGAAACTTCCTTCCAGTCCTCTTATAGAACTTATTGGCCCTATGAGTAAGAATAGCCATCTGCTGGACTATTTCCATATACTCAGATCATCTGGATGGATACAGTCCAGATCTTCAAGGGTGAAGAGAAAGTTGCCAGAACTTTCATCAAAAGACACAAAAGCTTGTGAAGAGCTTGTCTCCTGGAATGAGCTTCCAGGGATGTAGCCTTCCCTTGGTGTCTCTGGAAAGGTGATGAAAGGACCCTTTTGTGAGTTGTCAGGGTAGCAGATAAGATGGTGCTGTGGTTCTCTACAATCCCTTTCAACCACATGAATGGCTGAACTCTGTTGGTTGTTGGAGTTACCAGATGGATTTTGCATGTTCATCTCCATCTGGTAGCCACTGAAGATACCATACAACTTTGTGAGAGTAAGGGTCTTGAGGTTCTCAGTCCTCTTGATGACCACACAATAGTGTGTCCATTGTCTGGTTAGAGAGGACTTGAACTTCCTCACAATATCCCTGTTCTCAAGAGTTACTCCAACATCTGCCAGAGTATCCACAATCTCAACATACCAAAAGTATTGTTGAGTCATGGTTTCACCTGTCTTGAAGGTGAAGTTCTAAAACTAATGCTTCAAAAGATCTTTCTTGTTTTCTTTTGCTTTATTAGACCCCTCATACATTAGCTTCAGTGCATCCCAGAGTTGCTTGCCAGTCTTGCACTTCTTAAAGCCTCTATAGATAGTGTTTGGAAGAGCAGTTTGGAGGGCATTCATGGCTTTCTGATCAATATCAATCTTCTTCTAGTCTTCTTCAGATTAGTCAGCCAATTCCTTTGGTATCATACCACCACCAGCAGCAGCTAAAGAGGTGGATGGTATATGAGGTCCATAGACAACAGACCACCACATCCTAGAGTCTTGAGACTTGATAAAGCCTTCCATTCTTTGACACCAAGTATCAAAGTCTTCAGAAGTGATCAATGGGGACTTTGTCATTGTACCAGTTTCTATATCAGCCTTTGTGATAGCTTCCATTTAAGATGTTAAGTGAACTATGAAACTGAGAGGATTAAAGATGGTGAGATCTTACAATCAAGAGCCTGAAATGCTCAAATACCAATTAAAGGACCGGGTAAGGGTGCCTAACACAATCAGTTTCAGAATGAGGAGAGACTTGGAACACTTAACAGTTCAAATAGGAAACCAGGTTTGATTAAGATGATACTAAGAACACAAGTAGTAATGAGACAAAACAAGCAACACTAACACAGAAATATGGTTTTCAAGGAGTGTTGTATATTGCTCTCAATTTTTATTACAAGTGTTACAAAGCATATCTATATTACAAGAACCTGAGACTCTTTGTACTACATCGTACAACCGTTAATACTTAGAAAGACAGTTGGAATTGACAAATCTAGAAAATAAGATCAATCTAAAGTCAAAAGGCAGATTTCCTTTTGACTAGTGACGATGACATGCCATAGCTCACATCCTTTTCTATTATAAAAAGGTTTACAGGTACAAAAGTAGGAAGTTACAGACAAAGACCTTAATCTGCAGTTTACTAAAGCATGGACTTTTCACCAACTCATACAAGTTGGTGAGTCTTCAGAGTTGCAGCGGAAAGTGTGTCAGCTTTATGTAAAGTAGATCAGAGAAAGCATGTCTTTCTCTGTCTTTGGAAGAAATCAGTCTTCACAGCAAAATGGCTTCAGAAGACTTTGTCTCTGAAGCTTCGGAAGACTTCATCTTTCGCTTCGGAAGATTTGGTCTTTGGCTTTGGAAGATTTTACACTTAGAGTATTTTCTGATGGTGTGTAAAACTTCCGAAGCACTTCTACCTTTGTACGTCCAGTGCATGCATGTAGGAAGACCTTTGGTTGTTTTGGTATCTTTGGTTGCATCAGCCTTATAATCTTCTAATATTACCTTACAAAGATCTTCATCATTGTTGACTTCTCGGTGCCGATCACGATGCAAGACATTGATAATAATAGACTAAGGGGGAGTATTGTTGGGTCTGAAAGATAGTCTGATATTATCAACACAGTCAAAGTCAACTAAAGTGAAAGTCAAAGTTAACGCAAAAATCAAACACAACACATTCGAGACGAAGAATTTAGACAAGACTTTGAACAAGTTATAGACTAAGGGATTTTAATGTAATAAACATATTTTGTGTCAATAAAATATATTTAGTCTTTTATTAGTCTTTTAAGTGTTTTATTTGTTAATTTGTAGTTTATTCTATGTTTAGGGGGCTAAATTTCATTAAGTCTAATTATCATTAGACTATAAATAGCTAGGGTAATTAGCTAGTCAGTAAGGCTTGCATGATCCAAATAGATCTAGGGTTTGTAATTTCCAGATTTGATGAGATTTATTTGGGGGTTTTAATTGTTCATATCTTATATTCATGAAGTTCTTCATATTTTATACCATTTGATCCAAATCTTTACCATTATGTATGATTCAAGGCTGTTTGGGACCAACAGTGATTATCTCCATACTTTTGTTAGCTATACATCATGGTCTTTGAGTCTGTAACTTTTCACTCTTGTACTTTTATCCTTTTTGTAATAGATTAGGATGTGAGCTATGGCATGTCATAGTCACTTGTCAAAATGCAATGTGCCTTTTGACTTTACATTGATCTTTTTGTCTAGATTAGTGTTCCAGCTAGCCTTAAAAGTATGGTCGGATGTATGATGTAGTATAAAGTGTCTCATGTAACCAGTCCTTAGGACTAAGCTTTGTAACAGTTATAAAACACTTGAGAGCAATATATATCATCCTTGAAAACCAATTTCTTTGTTCTTGTGTGTTCTTTACTTTTGTTCTTTGTTTCATCTATCTAGTTCCCTATTTGATCTGTTAAGTGTTATACTCTCCACCTTGTGAAACTGTTGCATAACCATAATCGGTCCTACAAACTATCTTTAGTTTATCTTGATAAACCCAAGACCAGCAAGGCTTGGGTTTCAAAATGTAACTAATCATCTTTTTTCATGTGCAAGACCAGCGGAAGGCCAAAAGGTATGAATCATTGATAATGGTTATTCCAGGCACATGATTGGCAATGGCTCTTTGCTTCAAAACTCTGTAAAACTGGATGGAGGACTAGTTGCTTTTGGAGGTAAATCAGAAGTTTACATTACTAGAAAGAGCAGGTTCACTAATGGTAAGCTCAGCATTAAAAGGTAAACATTGTCAAGAAGCTTGAGTACAACCTTTTGAGTGTGTCTTAATTTTGTGTTATACTCATAACATGCTCTTTATTGAGCATGAGTGCATTGTTCTCAAACCCAGGATGATCATTCCTCAAGAGCATATTTTGCTCAGAGCCCCCTAGAAAGGGAACATGTACAAGATGGATAAACTAATTAAGAATGATTTTGTAACTAGAATACCAAAGAAAGATTTTACAAGTAATGATCATTGTGTTGCATGCCTGAAAGGAAAGCAACACAAAGTGTCAAACAAACAAAAGAAAATGAACTCCACCACTACTCCTTTCACTTATAACACATGGATCTTTTTTACCCTACAAGTGTAATGAGTTTAGGAAAAACTTCATACTGTCTTATGTCACAGATGATTTCACAAGATATACTTGGGTCTTCTTTCTTAGAAGTAAGGATGAGACACCTAAAATCTTAAAATCCTTTATTCTAAAAATTGAAAATCAATTTGATCACAAGATTAAGATCATAAGATGTGATCAAGGAACTGAATTCAAAAACCAAATCCTTGATTCATTTTGTGATGAAAAGGATATTTCAAGACAATATGGTGCTCCTGGAACTTCTCAACAAAATGTTGTTGCTAAAAGGAGAAATAGACACTTATTGAGGGTCCAAGATCCTTTCTCTCTAACTCTAAGCTGCCTATCACCTTCTGGGCAGAGGCAGTCAACACTGCCTGCTATATGTAGAAAATAGTTTTAGTAGTCAAAACTCGTAGTAAGACACCTTATGAACTATGGCATAAAAGGAGACCTTTGATTGGTTTCCTCAGGTCATTTGGAAATCCATTCACCATCTTGAATACCAAAGATCACATATCCAAGTTTGCTGAAAAGGCAAATGATGGACATTTCATTGGAAACTCTTCTCAAGCTAAGCTTATAAAGTATAGAATCTCAAAACTAGAGTAGCTAAAGAGTCAACAAATATGACCTTCAATGATCACACTCCAAGTGTGAAAGGTTCTGGTCCTAATTAGCAATTTGATCTTGATTTAGTTACCAACTATTTTAATAAATCTTATGAAGATGTTTCATGAACAACATGTAATATATCTGCAAAAGATCCTGATCCAAGATTTGAGCAAAGAAGACAAAATAATCAAATCTCTTCAGCACCAGTGGTAACAAACACTATAAATGGAAATCATGTCAGCACAAATATAATAAATTCTTCTACTAATATATCTGTGGTGCCAACCAATTCCAGCAATGAGGTACAAAATCAAATGAAAGGATCTCCAATGTAGGAGAAGATGGAGATGGTGAAAAAGATAGAGAATATCTTGATGCTGACAACCATTCGACTGAAGACAACATCAATGATGTTACACACTCTCCAAATCAAGTCACACATGATGGGTATGCTGATGTGGTAGGTGATACTCAATCACCCGATCTAAATTTCTCAAATTTGGATCTATCAAAGCAACTTGCTGTGATTCCGTAGCTAAGAATCTAGAAGTCAAATCCTACCATAAACATCATTGGTGATGTTGAACTGGGGTGAGAACAAGAGGACAAACCCATGATCAAAATGTTTGTCTGTATTCTTGCTTCTTATCCCAGATTGAGCCGAAGAAACTAGATGAAGCTTTAAGAGATGGAAGATGGATTGAACCAATGCAGGAGGAACTACTTCAATTCAAAAGATAGGGTGTTTGGAACCTATGTAGTCTTCTTCCTGGAAGATGCCAATAGGAACCAAATGGGTATTTAGGAACAAGAAAGATGCTAGAGGACTTGTCAACAAGAATAAGGCAAGACTGGTAGTCCAAGGGTACACTCAAGAGGAAGGGATTGACTACACAGATATCTTTGCTCCTATAGCAAGACTTGAAGTTGTAAGAATATTCCTTGCTTTTGCTACATCAAAGAATTTCAAGATCTACCAACTTGCTGTCAAGTGTGCTTTTCTATATAGGGTGAGAGATGAAAAAGTGTATGTCTGTCAACCACCTAGCTTTATTGATCCACATCATCCAGATTATGTCTGCAAGCTTGATAAATCTTGCTATGTATTGCATCAAGCACCAAGAAAGTGGTATGAGACATTGGCAAAGTACCTAATTCAACATGGTTACAAAAGAGGTAGTATTGACAGCACACTTTTTATCAATGGAAGAAGAAATGACTTAATGCTGGTTTATGTTTATGTTGATGACATCATCTTTGGGTCAACCAATAAAAGTCTCTTTAGAGAGTTTGAAAGGCTGATGAAGAACTGATTTGAAATGAGTGCCATAGGGGAACTTAATTTCTTTCTAGTAATTCAAGTGAAGCAAGTTGATAATGGTATCTTCATAAACCAGTCAAAGTATATACAGGACATACTAACTAGATTTCATCTAACTTATTATAAAGTTGCTAAGAATCCCATAGCTAAAAACCACACCTTAGGACCTAATCTTAAGGGGGAGTGTGTTGATGAACATTAATACAGGACTATGATTGGGTCTCTTATGTACCTAACAGCCAGGAGGCCTGATATCATGTTTGTTACATGCATATGTGCAAGATATCAAGCCAACCCCAAGATGTCACAGCTAGTTACTGTCAAGAGGATTCTTAGATACCTCAAAGGAGCTCCCAAACTAGGACTTTGGTATCCAAAGAAATCTGACTTCAATATGTATGCATATACTTATAGTTACTATGGTGGCTATAATATAACTTGCAAGTCTACATCTGGGGATGTCAGTTCCTTGGTGGAAGGATAGTCTCATGGTAATGCAAGAGCAACCTTGTGTATCTGCATCAACTGTTGAAGCTGAATACATTGCTATTGTAAGCTGTTGTGCTCAAGTGCTTTGGATTCAGAATCAGATGCAAGATTATGGATTCAACTTCTTAAAGACTCCTATCAACATAGACAACAATAGTGCTATCTCAATAATAGAGAATCTGGTGCAGCACTCAAAGACAAAGCACATTAAAATCAGGTATTATTTGATCAGAGATAATTTTCAAAAAGGATTGACTAAACTGGTCAAAGTTAACAAAAATGAATAATATGTTGATCTGTTCACAAAAGCTTTTGATGAATAGAGGTTTAAATATCTTGTATCAAATATTGGGATGATTAACTTTGAGTAGATTTTTTAAAATTAGTTTCAATTTTTTTTAAATATGTGTGTCTTTAAATTTGTCTAATTTATCACTCACATAAGCCCTGTTTACCTTAGACGAAAATTGTCAAAGTAAATATTTCTTAGAGTTTTAAGAATTATGGACAAATTTTCTTTTAGAAGACGTTAAAATTGACTTTGAAAGAAAATTATGTCTTCAAAACTAATAACTACTTACTAAGGGATTTAACTTCGAAAGAAATTCTAATATATCTTCTTAATTTTTCTTCTAAGTACTTATATGTCTTGAATGATAGTTTTCTTCCGAAAGCAATTAAGTCTCAGAAGTTTTATTTTCTCCTTGAGTATAACTTCTGAAGCTTAATATCTTTCGAAACCAAAACAGTCTCAGAAGCAAAACAAATTACTCTAAGTACATTTTCTTCCAAAGCAATTCTTCTCAAACTACTAAGGAATATCTTTCGACGTCAATTTAGCTTCTGAAGATTTTCTTTAAACTTCCTAAGACAAATTACCTTCAGATGATTTTAAACTCCTGAGATAACTAATTTTTGGGCACTTTTTCAGAGGTGGGACAAACATAT
Source organism: Flaveria sonorensis (assembly GCA_025506505.1). NCBI lineage: Eukaryota > Viridiplantae > Streptophyta > Magnoliopsida > Asterales > Asteraceae > Flaveria > Flaveria sonorensis. The sequence continues at coordinate 33,659,561 of CM046426.1, read as the reverse complement.
AGATTTCAAACTTTATCTTTTGCATTAACATTATCTCAAATCTAATCCTATATATAGCCTTTCCAATGGGTCTCACCCTCTCTTCTTCTTTTTCATCTAAATCTTTCAAGCCCTAATCATTTCTACACACCCTTGTTCTTCTTCCAGTCTCGCTCCAATGGCTAATCCTAAGCCCTAAAACCAGCAAACAGCCTTCATCATGTATCTACATAGGCAACACAACCAAGTTGCTCTATTAAATACTGAAAAAAACCCTGGTTCTTCAGAAATTTGCAACTTTCTTTCACACTCCTCCTACCTTACCGCCTTTTCATTGACCCTCCACTCTATGAAGATCAACTTTGGGAGTTTTGGAGGACTTGCCAGGAAGTTGTTATGGACGGTGAGAAGGCACTCTCGACTTCAATGCAGGGGAGGACAGTTTTCATCACTCTAGCCTCCATAAACCAACATCTACAAGTAGATGATGAAGATGATGAGTTGTCCTTCACCAAGGAGGCAGTTAATGGATCATTCCATCAAATGGGCTATGAAGGTGACTACGCAGTCAGAACCTTCAAGAAGGGAAAGGTATCTTCATAATGAAAATACCTCCTCCATGTGGTTATCCACTTATTATCTTACAAGCGTGGAGGATGGGACCAAGTTCCAAAAGACCTATCCTACATAGTTCTTAGAATGGTCCAGGGGATCAAGTTTAGGTACTCTCAATTGGTTTACAAAAATTTACTTGCAAACTTGAATTCCCTTGAATATTATATGTTTCCTAGATATGTCCAGCACATTCTCAACTGTGAACTGGGCTCACTGTTGAGGGGAACATGTAATATGATGAAGTTGGGACAGATAAAGCCTGGCATCTTTAAACTAATAAGGAAAACAACTATTGGTTTTTCTAGGGTAGAAACAACCATTGTCTCCTAAATGTTAGAGCAACCTGCTCAAAGTGAAAAATTGGCAATCCCAGCCAATGTTGAACCCACACCTTCTTCACTACACCACCAAAGCCTCAATTCTCCATCACCTACATTAGAAAATTAAAACAAACCCCTACTTTGTCTTTTCAGATTGAGTACGCCCCCATATAAACACCCATACAGAAGCAAGTGGAAACAAGCGCTCCTACTTCTCCTGAGGTGCAAACCACTCCATTCCTTCAAGTATCAGTGCTGAGGTTCCTCATGCTCAGCCTGATGAGCTCACAACCCCAGCTTTAAGCCATCATCTTAAGTCTCAACACTTAGATGATCAACCTTAAGGGGAAGGCTACCATCCCTATCCTTTAGATCTCAATTAACCAATTCCCAGCCTTGAATTCTATGATAATGAAGACATGGGAGTCAATGAGTACTAGAATCTCTCAACTCTTCCACAACTCAATGAAAGATGAGTGCTCCTGACACTCCTATGTCTAGCCCACATCATCCACCCATTAATGAGGTGGACTTCTGTAAACATGTTTAAGAGGTCCATATGGAAGAGGCTCTCACTTCTGTAAATGATTACATCATTCCAACCTTAACCATAGTAACCTAGCTACTTAGCACTTCTTATGAAACTATCATGGCGAGCATGAAACAAAAGGTGAGGGAAGCATGAAACAAAAGGTGCAAGAGGCATGACTTTGGTTATGTACCCTTATCCCTCATGATTGTTCTAATGAAGATGAGGGGAGCATGAAACAAAAGGTGCAAGAATTTAGGGCTACATGCACATATCTTGTTTCAAAGTTTAGTCACTAGGAATCTCAGGTGACTACCTTACAAAGGCAGGTGCTCAATCAACAACTTGAGATCACCAATCTCAAGGGTAAGCTAGCTGAGAGGCCTGCCAGGCATGCCCAACCATGGCCACAAGAACCTATGGATGTAGTGAACCTAACATCCAACTCACTTTTACAGGTAAGTGATGCTACCAAAAAGGGGTAGAAAGTTACTACAATCATAGAACATGGGAGCACTTCCTAGAGGATGGAGATTGAGGATACACCACCCTGACTTGCAATTGTCCTAGACTCAACAACCTCGTCTGGCCCACATTAATATGGATTCCATCTTTCAAAGCCTATTTGAGGAGGCTTTTGTACCAAGGGCCATGTCACCTCCATCCAATCCTGCTGCAAATCCAATCATAGGATGGAGGTATGACATTGAAAGAAGGGCCTTGTTGCTTTCTAGATTCCTGGGTTAACAAGAAATCCTCAACATCTAAAACTTGGGATTATATGAAAGCTTCCCTCTAGTAACCCTGCCACTTGTCAACCTAAGTCAAAAAAACACATGCTGATAGGTTAGCAGAGAGGACTCAAAGAAAAGTGTCTGAGGAGTTCAAAAGAAAACAAGCATTTATAGACAAAGGCTAGCAGGGAAAAAAATTGGTCAACTTGATACTGAGTTAGACCCTAAGATTATCTTCAAAAGGAAAGCCTCAGTTGAAGGCCTAGTTGTGGACTTTGTTAACCTTGAAATTCCTGCTCCTTTAGAACCAACCACTCTCAGTGAGACACCAGTTGGTGAAGGTGTCTCATAGCTTCTCTATGGCCAGAGCTCCAATGAAGAACAAGTGCAAGAAGGCCAAAGCTCTCTCCTCCCTGAGTCATACAGGCCAGTGGTTGACAAGGGAAAGAAGGTTCTATCTTTAGAGTAGATTGAGGAAGTGAAAAGGGAGAGGAAGAGGAAAGCAAAGGAAGAAAGACAAAGAGTACAGGATCAATTTTAACTCTCAACACAAAACTCACTAAGTATCACTTAATCGATGAAACACAGAATCTCAAACTAAAGTTGATAATAATATACGAAGTTAATGAACAAGAGAATGGTTTTCAAGATACTTGTATATATTACTTCTCAACTCATTATTACAAGACACTTTCTAAGCTCATGTTTACTTAAGTTATAATGAGAAACTATATATACTATTATCTACAGCCGGCTATACTTGGAATACCAGCTGGATTCTACAACTAGACAAATACTACATTGCTAGAAGTAAAGTATCTAAGATAAAATAATATCCTAGATAAGGTAGTCATGACAGGTCCATGACTTACCTTTTGTCACCAAATAAAGATGGCATCTGTACTAAGTTGAAAAGGTGAACAGTGGATTAAAGTATGGTCAACTACATGGTTTAGGAAAAGCACCATGTAGTGTATCAAAGTCTGTCAGACAGACGATACTTATGTCCACTGGTTCATAGTTGATTCTTCGGAAGCTAAATGGCTTCGAAAGAATAAGTTCTTTTGAGGCCATTTATACTTCGGAAGAAACAACTTCTTCCAAGTCTTCTACAGGTCTTTATGACTTTATTCTTCTGAAGACTTTGTCTTTTATCTTATAAGTGTGAATGCTTTGGAAAGAGAACTACTTGGTCTCGGAAGACTTTGTTCTATCCTTCGAAAGTTCTTCATATACTTTGGAAGGAAAACTACTTAGTCTCAGAAGACTTAGTTTTCCTCCTAAAGCTCTTCAGACATAATGCTTCGAAAGATCTTTGACATAGCTGTAGAAGAGTGGTTTTGTCTTCAGAAGACTTCTTCAACTTATACTCAAAATTGTTCTAAGTGTTGTTTTTGTTGCACCAGCCTCATATGATCCAACAAACTCCCCTAGGCTGATGCTACCAAAACTTCACTTCTTCATGCTCCTCAAGGTCTTCAACACCAGGGAAAGCAGATATTTGTCTGTCTCTTTGTTCTTCCCTGATATGGTGGTGAGAAGTTTGTACAGGTCATTCGTAGATAATAAATCCAGTCGGTTGCTCTGAATGACGTGTACTCTTTGCTGCATCCCTCTAAAGAGAGTTAGTTTGATAGGAATGGTAGTCATATTCCCGTCTAACTATAGGATCTAAAGTGGAGCCCTCAACCATCTATAGAAAGGTCTTCCCTTTTGCGGTTGTGGCTTCTTTTACGTCCTGTGCTATCCTTTTCAACTCTTCTTCAATCTTGGCCTTCTTTGTGAGGTCGGCTAGATGAAGGCTGCTTAAATGATTTCTGATGTGAGCAGCTATCTTAGAGTTGGAGGGATTGGAGAATGGCTTCTCTGCTAACTAACCAATGTCAAATCTGCTGGAATGTAGCAGAGATGAAGTGTCAGCCCTGGTAACTTCACCACTCTCCCTTTCCACAGCAAAGATGTGGGAATCTTCATCGAACCTCAACTGGACAATTTGATTTCTAGGATTGAGGGGATTGGTTGGTAGTTTGTCCCCTTTCCTAGTGTCCAGCAGAGTCACCAGCATCCTTCTTAACTTCTTCTCGACTTCATTGAGCGTATCTGAATTAGTTGCAAGAAGTTGGAGAGCTTGGTCCAGTGTTCCTCTAGGAAGATCAAGGAATGCATCTCTTATGAGGGAACTGGAAGAGCCATCAATGAAAGTTAGCTGGATGGACTCTTCCTCACAAGAGATGTCGCTCAGTGTTGTGCAATTTATGAGATTCTTCTTTATCTCCTTGAATTCTTCCAAGTTCAGGGGTTTTGATGGATCAGAGGATGGTTTGCTTTTTAGTGGGTTCTTGGTTGTGTTTTGGGTCGTAGGATGGGTGGTGGTGGTGGTTGGTGGGAAGCAGTGGGTGAGGGTGTAGGTAAGGTTTATGGTGAAGGTTCAGGGGTGAAAGGTTCTATTTTGGGTAGTGGCTCTGTTTTGATGGGGAAGGGAGAAGGTGTTGGTTGTGTTTTGGGTAGTGGTTTGGGTATCATCCTCTGAACACTAGGAGTTTGAGCAACCTCCTGCCTTCTTCCTAAGCGAATGTCAGCCTTGATGTCGCTGACATGTCGTTGTAGGGTCTTGATTGACATGGGACCTACTTGCCTACAGGAGAAGCCGTGAGCTCGGAGATAGGATTTCATCTAATCCTTATCTCCCTCCTTTTTGGCAGCCGCAAGTTCTCCCTCTACCTCTTTCTTTCTTTTGTCTTTAAGCTTCTCCCTGGCAGCCTTCTTCCTCTCCTTGATAATTAGATCTTGCTCTTTATGAAAAAGAAACAAGATTATGTCATTTTAGTAAGGTGTCAGCTCTTCTTGAGAATAACCTCTGGTGTAGAGAAAGGCTATTCTCTCCATCCTCTCCCTTTCTATAGCCTCTTCCTTCTTCTTCCTTCTTTCCTCCTCTTTGGCCACCTTGCTGCTTCTTCCTTTTATTTTTGTAGAAAGGTTGCCTTTTCTATTTCCACAAGCTCATCAGTTGGGAGTAGAGAGTTTCTTCGTTGGCTACTCCTAGGCTAATAAGCCTATCAATGATTTCCACCCTCCTTTGATTGTTGAGACTTTCTTGGGTGGCTGCTGCTGCTTTGCTACTTGCAGCCAACAACTTTCAAGTATCAAGTCTGCCCTTCTTCTTTATCTTCTCCAATCTTTCCTCCTCTAGTAGCTCCTCAGCAGTAAGCTTTCTCTTCCCCTTAGGATCAGAGGAAGATTCAGCCTTTGGAAACTCAGGTTCAGAAGATTCAGGTTAGAGTAATGGTGTTTGAAGTAGTGGTTCTTGTAAGAGAGGGGTTGTAAGGAAGTCCTCATTGTTAATCTCAGAGGCTAGTTCAAGGATTTCCTCTGTGATGAACAGATCATTGGATAACGAAGAGAGTCCAATTATTCCTTCGGCAGCTTGGATTTCTGCCTTGGAAGTAACTGGAACTGCATCACCTGTCCCATCTAAATCAGTTGCTGGGCCATTAGTCTGTACATTCCATTCAAAGTTAATCTTAGGTTCAGTAGAGACCTTAGGTTGACCAACTTCTTCTTTAGAGGTAGGTGGTGCATTCAGCCTTTGAAGCTCTTCAGCTCCAAAGTAGGTGACAACTACATTAGGAGAGGAGTGCTCATTGGAAGAGCTCAATAGAAATTTGGTTAGAAACCTATTGAGATCTATGAGCATCCTTTAGTTCACTTGAAAGGTAATGGGAGCTGGTTGAGGGAAGACTGTTCTAGGGTGATGCTGTTGGGGGTAAAAGATAGATAAGGCATCAGGAGAAGATGTTGTTATGGTATAAGTGGGTTCCACATGATGTTGTTTATGTATATTCTCCTCCTTTTTGGTAGCATCATCTTGAGAAGTAGATGAGCTGGAGGAAGAACTTAAAGAAACCTGGATAGGTACGTGCCTGACAGACTTCTCAATCTGTGTCTCAGCTAGTTTAGCCTTCAGATGTTCAATCTCAATTTGCTGAGTGGCAGACCTATCCTTTAAAGTCTTAACCTTTGATTCAAGGTTTGAGACTTTAGAAATCAGATCTTTGATAGTGAGTTGCAGACTACCCTCATCTTCTTTTGAAGAATCATAGGGAGATGAGATAACATACCTGGCATGTTCATCATCACCACCAGTAATGGTTTCTTGGTGCCCTGGATACCCTTCCCTACTGATGTCCTTTTCAAAAACAGCAATTGGCAATGTTGTCGTAGACTTAGTCTCACTGATGTCACCACTTTCCTGAGAGGCCAGTGAGACATTCTTAGTATGTAACACCCTGAATTTTATTAAAAAGAAGAGAAAATAAAAGTACAAAGAAAGAAAAGATAAATAACTCAAGTTAAAGGACCAAAGTTATGCAAGATGCAAACTTAAATATAATTATGTTTAAAAAGAAGGTCATGGCCGCCCATGCCCCCACTACCCACCATTACTCTCGGTTGAAAAAGGAAGAGAGAAGAAGAGCTCCCGATTTTATAGAGAGAAGAAGCTTAAATCTTATTGAAGGTGAGTTTTCTTGGGTTAATGTTCGGTTTCAACCGAATTTTCAACTTCTAGGCTGAGATTTGTGGTGCTAAGTTCCTGATTTCATGGGTTTAGGAGCTGAATTTGCAGGTGGAAGTGTGTTGCTTGAAAGTTGCTTCAGGTGAGTTCTTGAACCCCTCTTTTTACTAATTTCTTAAGTGTTGGGGTTGTTATGCATACCGAGCAAATATTTTTAAAGTACCCATGGGTTTTTAGCTTTGATGTTCGACCGTTGTTCTGTGGTTGTGTGTTTTTAAGGCTGTTTTGAGGTTATGTTTGATGTTTAGCATGTTTTAGTGTTTGTAGCATGGTAGATTTATATTAAGATGTGCTAGACCGATGTTTGGGGGTGGTTTAGAATTTGATATATTTCAGATTGCTGTCATGCGCCCAAGGTCATGCGCCCAGCATGATGCCCATGTTCCTAAGTTTATGCCATGCGCCCAAACAGTTGCCCATGCGCCCAGAGTTTCCCATGCGCCTAAGTGTAGCCCATGCGCCCAAACAATTGCCCATGCGCCTAGAGTTGCCCATGCACCTAAGTGTTGTCCATGCGTCCCAACAGTGCCCATACACCCAGAGTTGCCCATGCGCCTAAGTGTTCATGCGCCCCAGCAGTGCCTATGCGCCTAAGCAGAACTCATGCGCCTGCATAGTGGTAGTGCGCCTAGGCTGTTTTCCTTAGAATTTTTTTTTGCTCATGCGCCTGAGATGTCCAACTGCTCTCCATTTTGGACTTAGGATTTTCTAAGGATTTTGTGAGGTAGTTAGTTGAGATAGGTTCTGTTGTGATGTGTTGGCTTGTGCTTGATGTGCTATGCATGATGATGTGATGATTATAACGTTTATGATGGGTTATCTTTCCATTCTTAACGGTTTTCAAAATGTATGTATTATGTTATGTAATACCTTATGTATGATGTTATGACTTTACATGGTATGATGTATGAATGTACGTAAAGTATTATGTAATGAAAGCGGAAGATAACGAATGATAAGAATGGAAGTAACGGATGATGAGATCCTTGTCGCGTACCCCGGTACTGTGTCAGTCTTCGGACATGAGTCGGGAGTTTGTTTACAAGCCCTAGCACAGTATCAGCTTTCGAGCACGAGTCAGGGGTATTGCATGAGACAGGATGGCTTGAGATGAGGTCTTGTTGCTCGCCCCGGTACTGTGTCAGTCTTCAGACATGAGTCGGGTGTTTGTTTACAGGCCCCGGCACAGTATCAGCTTTCGAGCACGAGTCGTGGGTGTTGCACATGAGATGGGATCCTTGTCGCGTACCCCGGTACTATGTCAGTCTTTGGACACAAGTCGGGGGTTTGTTTACAGGCCCCGGCACAGTATCAGCTTTCAAGCACGAGTCGGGAGTATTGCATGAGGCAGGATTCGGATGATAGAAGTATGTATTGTTTGATGATGAACGATGACGAAGATAGTAATAATTATTATCAATGTGTACGTATGACGTTTGATCACCAACGAAAGTAAAAGGTTGTTTTAACGAAAGTAAAGTTTTTTATTTATAAACCTACAACTCACTTAGTGTCGCTAACTTTTGTATGCATAATAGTTGGCAGGTATTTTGTTGATTCTAAGGAGTTGCAGGCATGGATGCATAAGCTACTAGGGACGTTTTGAGGCTGGCATCCACATTTTTAATATGATGTTGTATTTCGAAATGTAAACGAATGATGTAATGAAATAATATGTTTTAAATTATTAATGAAAGCTTTAAATTCTGCTGCAAAAGTAATGTATGTTTTAAATATTTTATGCGATGACGGTCCAACTGTAAGCGTCCCAGGAACGGGGTCTTACAAGTTGGTATCAGAGCCAAAGTGTAAGAGAATTGGGTAAATATTTTTAAAAGAACCTAAACTTAAACTGAGAATGGGATGAAAGGAAAGGGATACCAGTCCTTGTAGCTACATGCCTGCAGGTAAAGGGTTTACGTAAACGTTTTATATAAGTTACTAAAAAGGGGAATTATGTGCGCGTGTTATGTGGTTTATGTGCTTTTGTGTAGATTTAGATACTGATGTAGTCAGGATAGGCAATGCTTGGGGGATGAAGAGTAAAGTAAGTGGCTAATCACAACTGGCCACTGTAATAAGGGACTTACTATACTTGACATCAACTGAGCTATTACCTTGAATGACCTTGTTGGTGTTTGAATCTTGTAGTGTTTAGATGGCTGGTGGTAGGTCTTCTGAGGCTTCGCGAGGTAGAGGTCGGGGTGGATGTGGTGTTAGACCGCATGTCATGAGGAGTAGGGCTAAGACTACTGAGACGGCTCCTGAAGAGCCAGTGCTGCATCACCAGGACGGTGAGGACGAGAGTGCTAATCTGAGAACCTCAATGAAGGAGGTGGTGGTTGAGGAGGTTCATCAGGTCATGTAGATGATTCTGCCGACTGTAGTGACCAAGGTTATACGTGTTGTGAGGGAAGATGAAAAGAAAGAGAAGGAAGATGAGAGGAAGGAGGATGAGAAGAGGAAGATCGCTAGACGAGGAGGCGAGGAAGAAGGTTTAAGGGGAAGGGAGCAACCAGAGACTGATATGTTTGTCTCTAGTGATGATGAGGAGAAGGAGGAAGCTGTGCAGGAAACTGCAAAGGGATGCAGCTACGGAGCCACATCAAAGGTGCAGGCCCCCTATGTTTGATAGAAATGCGAGTGCTGCTGCTTCTCATTGTTGGGTGAGGGACATGGAGGCGGTACTCGATATTAACGAGTGCCGAAAGGGAAGGTGAAGTTCGCTACCTACTCATTTGTGGATTCAGCCTTTTGCTGGTGGGACAACATTATCCAAGCCGAATGTACTAGGGCAATTGGGAGGATGAGGTGGAATAAGCTGAAGAGGTTTGTAATTAAGGAGTTTTGCCCTCATAGAGAGCTTGACAAAGTTGAGAGAGAGTTTCTGCAGTTGGAGGCAGGAACGATGACGCACCAATAGTATACAATGAAGTTCAACGAGATGGCAAGGCTGGTGCCAGATTAGGTGACGCCTATGTCACGAAAGATCAAGAGGTACATTCAAGGTCTGCCTGCAGATATCCACAAACATCTGATCGTTGCCCGACCATGTACGTTTAGGTAGGTGGTCGACCTAGCGGGGAGGCTGTATGACGAGCGAGGGGCAATGGTGATAATGGATGAAAAGGAGGAGCGGGGCTATGTTAAGAATGGGAATGGAAGGCGGGGTAACGATGGTGGATTTGTGGCTGGAGGTAAGATGTTGAGGGTCGATGATCGGAGGATGGTAACAGGGAGGGAAGAAGCATGCAAGAAGTGTGGTAGAGGCCATGAGGAGGAGTGCAAGGGGGGTCGAACATCTGCTTCCAGTGTGGGAAAGAGGGCCACAGGGAAAGGGATTGTCACATGGCTAGATGTTACAGATGGGGTGAGACTGGATACATGAGCAGAGACTGCAAGAAGTCGAGGGGCAGAGAGCTCAAGGGCAAGGAAGGAGAACAGAGGATGAAGGTCAGAGCATTCGCAATCACCGAGAGGAGGCTAGAGCGGACTCCGACGTGACATCAGGTATGTTTCTAGTAAATTAAATTTGTGCATCTGTGCTTTAATTGTGGTGCTAGTAGTAGTTTCATTCCTGCTTCCTTCTGTGATAAGTTGCACGTTAGGAGTAGGAAGGTTAGTGAGCCCTTCGATGTAGAAATTGCTATTGGTAAGTCTACTAGGATACCTGATGCCCTAGAGGATTGCACGATAGAATTTGGAGAGCGCGTGTTTTCTACGAGAATGTTCAGGACAGACTTAGGTTGGTAGGTGTACACCTTGGGTAGAATTGGCTAGTATCCTATGAGGCAAACATCGAGTGTTGGAAGAAGGTGGTTTGATCAACCGCGCTCGACAAGAGTTCAGTGCCGACCTACGGCGATGGAGTAATTATGAATGCCTCTTCTGGGAAAGGGGATCATTCGATTCTGAAAGCAAGGGAAGCAATTACTAAGGTATATAGGGCCATTCTAAATTGTTGCTCAGGTGGGAGAAGTGGCCTATCGACTAGAGCTACCCGATAAGTTGGGAATTCATCCGACGTTCCATGTGCCTCGTCTGAGGAAGTGGTCAATCGATGAGGATATGATTATGCCACTAGACGATACCGAGATGGACGAATGACACAACCATGTAGAACAACCAATGGTTATTACTGATAGAAGGGAGAGAAGGGCTAAGGAGAAGGGTGTTTTCATTGGTGTGAGTACAGGGGAGCCCAGAAGGGGTCAAAGCCTACTTATAAGATCAAGGAAGAGATGAGATAGCATTACCCGCAACTGTTTGAGAAGCGACAGGTTTCGGGGACGAAACCTGTATAAGGGGGGTGGACTTGTAACACCCCGAATTTTACTAAAAAGAAGAGGAAATAAAAGTACAAAGAAAGAAAAGATAAATAACTCAAGTTGAAGGACCAAAGTTGTGTAAGATGCAAACTTAAATATAATTATGTTTAAAAAGAAGGGCATGGCCGCCCATGCCCCCACTACCAACCATTGTTCTCTGTTGAAAAAGGAAGAAAGAAGAAGAACTCCCTGTTTTAGAGAGAGAAGAAGCTGAAATCTTCTTGAAGGTGAGTTTTTTTGGGTTAATGTTCGGTTTCAACCAAATTTTCAGCTTCTAGGCCAAGATTTGTGGTGCTAAGTTCCTGTTTTCATGGGTTTAGGAGCTGAATTTGCAGGTGGAAGTATGTTGCTCGAAGGTGCTTCAGGTGAGTTCTTGAACCCCTCTTTTTACTGTTTCCTAAGTGTTGGGGCTGTTATGCATACCAAGCAAATATTTTTAAAGTACCCATGGGTTTTCAACTTTGATGTTTGATCGTTGTTTTGTAGTTGTATGTTTTTAAGGCTGTTTTGAGGTTATGTTTGATTTTTAGCATGTTTTAGTGTTTGTAGCATGGTAGATTTATATTAAGATGTGCTAGACCGATGTTTTGGGGTGGTTTGTAGAATTTGTTATATTTCAGATTATTGTCATGCCCCTAAGATCACACGCCCAAATAGTAGTCATGCGCCCAGCATGATGCCCATGTGCCTAAGTGTAGGCCATGCGCCCAAACAGTTACCCATACACCCAGAGTTGCCCATGCGCCTAAGTGTTCATGCGCCCCAGCAGTGCCCATGCGCCTAAGCAGAACTAATGCGCCTGCAGAGTTGCCCCGGCACAGTATCAGCTTTCGAGCGCGAGTCGGGGGTGTTGCACATGAGATGGGATCCTTGTCGCATACCCCGGTACTGTGTTAGTCTTCGAACACTAGTCGGGGGTTTGTTTACAGGCCCCGACACAGTATCAGCTTTCGAGCACGAGTCGGGGGTATTGCATGAGGCAGGATTCGGATGATAGAAGTATGTATTGTTTGATGCTGAACGATGACGAAGATAATAATAATTGTTGATGTTGTGGAGTTGCAGGCATGGATGCATAAGCTACTTGGGACGTTTGAGGCTGGCATCCACATTTTTAATATGATGTTGTATTTCGAAATGTAAACGAATGATGTAATGAAATAATATGTTTTAAATTATTAATGAAAGTTTTAAATTCCGCTGAAAAAGTAATGTATGTTTTAAATATTTTATACGATGATGGTCTAGCTGAAAGCGTCCCGGGAACAGGGCCTTACACGGTAGTGGCGGCTGAGTCTACATGAGTCACCTCCACACCAGTTGGACTCACCTCAGTTTGGCTTAACTGATGTTGGCTAGACATTAGAGGTTCCCTGGGGCTCAGTTGATCTTGAGAGAGATATTGTAGATCAACATCATGACCCTGATGGAACATGATATCCTTATCAGGTTGGATTAAAAGGTCAGTGACGGATAGAGAGGTTAATTCTAATGACCCGGGACCTTGGTCAACACCTAATGGCTCTTTTGCAATAGCAGTTGTGCCAATGATGTGGCTGTTCCTTTTAGGTTGCTCAGGGGAGTGTTGGGACTCACCGTGAGAGCTAACGGCTTGGGTTGGGGCGTCTGGTGTATGTAACCTTTATTGCGTGGGAAGAAGAAGTTGGCATTTGAGTGGGGAGGTCTGGTGTGGGTTCATCACCTACTGGGCTTGCAGGGATGTCACCAGGAGCCGTTGGCTCAAGCATATGTGGGAGAAGATCAGTGATTCTCCCCATGAAATTGGTGGACACCTTCTTCAAGGTCTTGAAGATGCCTGGCCCCATTTGAGGGACCGTTAGAATGTCTTCTTGTTGTAGACTGTTCTGGTCTAGCTCACAGTTTATCATATGCTGAATAAACCAAGGATACATGAAAAATGAATCCCGGGTAAGATTTCTTCGTAGATTGTTCAGCGCAAAGCTTGAATTGTTGAAGCGGAGGCCTTTTACCATTCAATGGACTAGGCAACCCAGATCATATGGGATTTGATCCCAAATCCCCTGACTTGTTGGATAGGCAGTGTAAAACGATGTGCAACAAGAATTTCTAGTTGTAAAAGAAATTAAACTTGTAAACATTGGACTTGTGCACATCACCACTATATCCCATCTGACTTATGCACATCATAACAACCGTTTGCCCAAAATTTGGTCATGTGATTAGAGTATATGGTGGGGTTTACAGTGAGGGCGGTAAAGTATGTTGAGTGGAACAGAAAATCGTTGATGGGGGCAAAGTCAGCATCCTTAGAGGTATCAAGGATGGTGACTTGGTTGTGTTGAGGATTGAGAGCCAATATAAGAAAGTATTGTTTGATTAAAGGAATTTGAGAGAGAGTGAAGACGATAATAGGAATATTAGGTTTCAGTGGTGGTAAAAAAAAAGGTAAAGAAAGAGAGTCGAATGTTTTAAATAGGGGGTAAAAGACCATACCGATAAGGTAAAAAGATAGTTTTGGTGTGTGCTTGAGTACGGCGGCAAGGTGGATAATTTAAAATATTCCGAAAAGATCTTAACTTTACACAGTGGAGCCCAAAGATTTCCGTTACATGGTAAAAGTTTTCTTCCGAAGGGAAAGTTACTTCCGAGAGAAAAGACTTCTTCCGAGAAGAAGTTAATAATCTTAGGAAAAACTCTTCAGAAGAAAGCATTAAAATCAATGAATTTACCTTCGGAAGATATAAAGATCTCTTCCGATGGCAAATTCTTTTCGGAAGAATTTCCACATAGAAGAAAAACTTTAGTAACATGGCTTAAATTGTAATTAGACAACATAAACAAGACACATTTTAAAAAGATTTTCAAAAGAAATAAACTAGTCAATGTTAATCATCCTAATAGTTGTGATTAAGTATTTAAATCTTTGTTCATCAAAGGCTTTGGTGAACAAGTCAGCATAATGTTCATTTGAATTAGCTTTTACTAGTTTAATCTAGTTGTTTCTCATGAACATCTTGAATGAAATCATACCTGATGTCAATGTGCTTTTTGTTGGAGTGCTTGACTGGATTTTCTGTAATGGAAATAGCACTCGTGTTGTCTATGTGGATAGGAGTACTCATGAAGTTGAACCAATAGTCTAACAACTGATTTTGAATCCATAGCAGTTCAGCACAGCAGCTCGCAGCAGCAATGTATTCAGCTTTAGCAGTTGATGTAGAGACACATGAATGCTTCTTGCATTGCCAGGAAGTAATCCTTCCACCAAGAAATTGACATTCTCCTGATATGGATTTCTTTTTAATGTTGCAGCCACCATAATCACTATCAGAGTACCCATAGAGATTGAAATCCTTATTCTTAGGATACCAGAGACCACTTTGGGAGCTCCTTTGATGTATCTAAGAATCCTATTGACAGCAATTAGGTGAGACACCTTGGGAGCAGCCTGATATCTTGCACAGATGCAAGTTGTAAACATGATATTAGGTCTACTAGCTGTGAGATACATCAGAGATCCAATAATTGCCCTGTATTGATGCTGATCAATATCCTCCCCCTTGGAATCAGGATATAGATTATGATTTCTGGGTATAGGTGTCTTGGCTGTCTTACAATCTATCATCTTAAATCTTTCTAAGATGACCTTGACAGACTAAGACTAGTTGATAAAGAACCCTTCTTCCATCTACTTCACTTGAATTCCTAGAAAGAAATCCATCTTTCCCATGGAGCTCATCTCAAATATCTTTCTCATGATGCTTTCAAAGTCTTTGCACATTTGTCATTTGAGGAACCAAATATGATGTCATCGACATAGACTTGAACAATCAGCATGTCCTTCCCAGATTTCTTTATGAACAATGTCTTGTCTATGGTGCCTCTAGTGTAGCCATTTTTTAGGAGAAACTAAGACAGGGTCTCATACCACAACCTAGGTGCTTGATGTAGTCCATAAAGTGCCTTATCTAATTTGCCACATAGTTGGGATGCTGTAGGTCTTTAAATCTAGGTGGCTGACACACATAGACATCTCTGTCTGTATCCCCATACAAAAATGCATATTTGACATCAAGTTGATAGACTGTGAAGTTCTTGGATGCTGCAAAAGCAAGGAAGATTCGCACAACTTCAAGTCTTGTAACAGGTGCAAAGACATCACTGTAATCTATGCCTTCTTCCTGTGTGTATCCTTGGACAACAAGTCTTGCCTTATTCTTGATGATCAAACCTCTATCATCTTTTTTATTTCTAAACACCCACTTGGTGCCAATTGGGACTTGACCAGGTGGCAAAGGTCACAGGTTCCATACCTTTTGCCTTTGAATTGAAGCAATTTCTCTTGCATAGCTTCCATCCAATTGCTGTCCTTGAGGGCTTCTTCTACCTTTTTTGGTTCCAATTGAGAGAGAAAGCATGAGTACAAGCATACATTCCCATTATAGGTCTGATTTCTTGTTCTCACACCTTCTGATACATCCCCAATGATGTTTTCAGCTGGATGAGTGTTGTGTATCCTGAGCCTAGGAATTACATCTAATTGCATAGATAGGTCTAAGTTTGAGAAGTTTTGCTCAGAACTTCGAACACCTTCTCCAGTTGATGTCTCATATTCATTCAATAAGGACTGATTGATTGAATGAGTGACATCATCAATGGCAGTATGATGTGAAGCAGCATCAATAGTTGCCTGTTCCTCCATGTCACTGTCTTCAGAAGCTTGGTGTTGAGTGCTTGAATTATCAACCTTTAGGTTATGAGGTTCAGTGAGCTGACAATTTGTTGAAGCTCATTTGTACCCTGAGATACTCATGCTTTCAGGACTTTTAGCAGTAGGAGCTTGTTCTTCATTTCTTCTTGGAGAACTGGAAATAGGTCTGGGTAACTCAAACAGTTGATCTTCATATGTGTAACACCCTGAATTTTTATTTAAAAGAAACAAAAAGGAAGTATCTAGAAAGAAAAGATAATGGACACAAGTGGATGGGCTAAAGTTGTAAAAGAATAAAACTTTAGTATTATTGTGTTTAAAAGAGGGCATGGCCTCCCATGCCCCCATTGCTTTCCCTGCTCTCGGTCGAAGAAGGAAGAAAAGAAGAAGAACAGAATTCTTCATCGGTTCTATTGAGAGAATGCGCATCAAAGGTGAGTTTTTCTTGAATTTATGCTTGGTTTCAGCCGGGTTTCGGGTTTTAGACCAAGATTTTGAGTATAGTGCCTATTTTCGTGGGTTTTAGTAGTTGGATTTGCTGGTGGAAGTGTTCTGCTCAGAAGTTGCTTCAAGGTGAGTTTCTAGACCCCTCTTTTTCCGGTTTTCAAAGTTTTGGGGCTGTTATGCATACTAAGGAAACATTTTAAAAGGGACCGTATGTGTATGCTTGTTGTTCTTCGAATGATATTCTGTGGTTTTAGCTTTGATGAGGTTTTAGAGGTTGTTTGGGATTAAAATTGTTGTTAGCATGTTTTAAGGGCCTTAGAATGTTAGATCTGTGTTTGAGTAGTGTTAGAATGATTATCGGGTGTTTTTGGATGGTTAGAAATATTTCAGAATGTTCCCATGCGCCTAAACTGATATGTGACCAAGTGTCCTGATGCGCCTAAGGTGATGCGCCCAAATAGTTCTGATGCGCCCAAAGCCATGCGCCTAGAAAACTGTCCAGGTGATTAAGTGTTGGCCATGCGCCTACATAGTGCCCATGCGCCCAGAGTTGCCCATGCGCCTAAGTGTTGAAGAGCCCGCATAGTGGTAAAGCGCCGAATCAGTGCTCATGCGCCTGCATAGTTGTAATGCGCCCAGACTGTTTACACTTAGAATTTTATGCTGATGCGCCTAGAATGTTCCATTGTGCCTCGTTCTAAGCTTAGGATTTTATAAGGGCTTTAAGAGGTGGGTGTTTGAGATAGGTTCCTTGGTGATGTGTTGTGTAACCTCTCGTGTTTTTATTTAACGTTTGATTTAACGTCGTTATCCCTTGTAAGGGCTTGTTTTGTTATTTAAAGCAAGTAGGAGTACTTATTTGTAAATTCGTGGAATTATTATAATTGGTTATAATTAAATAATTAATAATAAAAAAAAAAAAAAAATAATAATAATAATAATAATAATAATAATAATAATAATAATAAAACGATAAAATAAAAATACTAATAATATTAATAATTATTAATAAAACCAATCTAAGATAATAATTTTTTAAAACTTGTAAATTTAATAGTTTGGACATAAAATGATAAAGCTAAAACCGCAGGGACGAAACTGTAAATTTATTTTTTAAACAAAATCTAGAATTTTGGGTTAAATTGTGAAACCTTAAAACCACAGGGACCAAAGTGAAACATTTTTCAAAACCCAACCCCCACCCCCGTTTTCCCGACGATCGGCCGACCGAGCTTCGGCGAGCTCCGGCCATCACCGAATTATCAATATTTCACATAATTAAAACCCCAGAACCGGTCGCAAACTAGTTTCGAACATCAACCATTTCAAATCGAACCATCAAGGTCGAATTAACTTGCTCACTTGAAACCGAAACTATAATCTCCGAAAGCAAAACCGATTCTTCACTTAAATCAACATAATCATCAAATTAATTGATTATAAACAATCGGTTAAACAAATAGAACATAATGGGATGATTAATCCCACCTGAAACAGTTTTAAATCCATTCAATTCGTCCTGAAACCCCCGACATTAATCGTGTAGTCGTTGGGCAATTAAACGATCAAATCGAACCTATTTAACAGAGGGGAAATTTTTACCCTGTCCCTTTCCAACCATCTGTAAGCTCAATTCCACAAAACAAACACACACACATCAAATCGTAAAGCAAAAAAAAAAACCGTCGACTTATACCTTTATATTGTTCTGACGAATTACAAACAAAATCAGGTAATTACATGGGGTTTATTACTCGTTTTCACATGGGGAACAAAAACCCCATGGTTAATTTCATTATCGGATTCGAATTGGTTCGATTCTGGATTCTATGGTTCTTGAACCCAATTTGGGGTTTCGGCTAAAAAGGGTTTTTAACTTTATTTTCTATTTGATAACATCAATGGGGCTTAGCCCAACCGGTTTAAGCACTGTCTTCTGGGCAGGAGGTCCCGGGTTTGACCCGGGCCCCTGCCATTAATTTTTTTAAGGTTTTGGTTTAAATTTAAATTTCAGAAAACATTTTAATATTATTGTTTATCAAATAAAAATCATTTTTCAAATCAGAAATTATATAAAACCAATTCTTTTAAATTGTTTAGAAATTAAATTAATAAACTCTTATAATTTTATTTAAAAAAAATTATAAAAAAATAGTTACAAAACCTAAATTTAGTATTAACATTAAGTTGTAATTAAAAGAGTATCTTTTAAATTTCCAAAGGATTTTAAGTTAGTAAATTCTTCTTTATAAAACATATTTACAAATTCATGTAAATATTTAAAAGAAATACATATATATAAAATGGATAACTATTTGAATTATTTCAATCTTTTAAAATTACAAATTTACTATTTTATTAAATAGTAAATAATAATCCTTGTGAAAAAAAATGTATAACTTTTATTAATAGTGATTATCACTAGAATTCCTATTAAATCATTTAATTACCAAAATAATAATAAATCACACCTATTTAATAACATAACAAATCATGGACTAACGTTCTATAAATATAATATCAACATCACCATGATTAACTTCATACGATGTTCATTTAGGTTGAACGTTAGCGTATTCTCGACATTTTATACAAGACTCCGTATTTGGCATCCTTATTATTCAAGTGAGTTTTGATACCCCTTTTTATATTATTTCATACTTTTGGGGTGAAACATGTTAATCGTATTATAAATACACTTGTAAACACGTTTTAATCTTGTAACACTTGTGCAATTCAATTTATGTTGTCATGGTTATTTGAACACTTTTAATTATCATGTGATGACTCTTGTAAGATACAATCATTAACTATTGCTAGCCTAGCAACGTCATAGATCTATGGGCCTGACAAGCCTATTTGGTGCTAAAGCCGAGGTTATTGCCGGCTCCTAGTGTCGTATTCTTGAGCACTATGGGAACCAAGTACACTTAGCTAATCGTTTAATCTTGTAATGGCCTTATTTGTCAAGGTTTGATTGTTACATTTGTTCATCCATCTTTATTTACTTTATTCAATAGCCTATGACGTGAATTATCATCTTTGATATATACCTATGTTTGAAAATCTATAGAAAACTCACCAACATATTATTGATATTATTTTTAAAATGTTTCAGGAGAATCTAGGATTGGACCTAGATTATAATAAAAAAACATTTATTGTCACATGGCGCTTGGAAACTTTTGTATTTGATTGTTGAACTTATGTTATTTCTTAGATGTATGTCATGAATATTGCTATTTAATAATATTGTCATTTTAATTTAGCGTTGTGTGGCATTAACAATCTTAACCCTCGCATCTCAACGTTTTCGCCGTTAAGGTTGGGGTGTGACAGATTGGTATCAGAGCCCATAACTATAAGGATTTAGGTTATTAGAAATGGTGGCCTAGACTATGGTTAACCTAGGGACCCTTTTCATGAATAATCATTATGATCTTGTAAGTATGCTTATATGCCTTTCATATGTTGCATAACCAATTCCTTATGTGATATTTGTTTATATTTAAAAAAAATAGTGCCTTAGGATTATGCCTTGAACCTTGTCTACCCCAACTCCCTAATCTTCTTCTTATGCCTTTAAATCCTATCACGTCCAATCTTATCTAAGTCTTATTCTCGACTACGTGTGGAAATCTACGCATCTTATCAAGTGGGGAAAATTCCTTTGACGATATGTCTAAATCTTGAAAATCTCATCGAGGTATTAATTCTAATAGCCTTAGGGAAGTGTGTGACACATAAGCACTCATACTCTGGATTTCCTGGCAAAAGGCCCTCAGGCTAAGGCAAGCATATTGTATAAATTTCATTGCGAGACCTATTATGCTTACCTGGGGATTTCTAGGATGAGCGCTAAATTATGGTCAAAATACACATCTTTCTCAAGGTAACTAGAATAGAGACACCTCGACGTGTCCATGTTCCTATTGCCTATGTGGTACAAAATGTAACCATCCTGGTTATATTTAAAATATCAAAAAAATTCTTGATTTCCTGAACTGGTTTATTTTCCGAATACTAATATTTTCTTTATTTCTATCTTATAGAATGTCTCGTCATAATGGAAAACGTGCTACCTCCGACCGCAAACTTGCTGCAATGATGGCCCGTCAAATGGCTGATGTACTCCCTACGATGGTTGCTGAACTTAGCAGCATCCTAATGGCCAACAACAGCAACAACGCCAATGGAAACAATGGTGGTGATGGCAACAATGGTCATGGGGAGAATAGCAACAACCAAGGCGGGAACAACCTCACCTACACGTTCAAGCACTTTAACTCATGCAAACCCACTAGCTTTAGTGGAAAGGAAGGAGCCACTAGACTTCTCGAGTGGTTCGAGAGTATGGAAAACACCTTTATTAACAGCGAGTGTCCCGAGGAGCTCAAGGTCCGCTATGCTGCAAGTTGCCTTGGCGTTGTCTTGGGAGGAGTTTAAGGACTTAATGGTTCAAAAATTCAGCCCGAGAAGTGAACTGCAGAAGTTAGAGGAAGAGTTCTGGAATCTAAAACAGGACAGTGGTAACCATTTGGCATACTCCACCCGCCATCACGAACTGAGCATGCTTCTACCACACAAGGTGGATACCGTACCCCGAAGCATCGAGAAGTTTATCAAACGGGTACCGCCGTAAATCCAAGATGTTGTGGTGGGAAGTAGGCCCACAACTTTGGAGGAGGCGATCAATATGACTGCCCAGCTTACTGAAAACCATATTAAGGCTGGTACCTTGACGGTGAAGGGTGCCAAGTCAACTGTGAAGGTGACTCCCGAAGCATCAAAGGAGGTGAAAGCTGAGTCGTCATTCAAAGGCAAGAAGTGCAAGTTAACACCGTCCCGCAATTATGCTATGACAGCGCCAAATGCCCCTCAAAGGCAAGCCATCGCTACAAATCAAGCACCCGTGGCAAGGGCTTATAGTGGACCGTACCCGATGTGCAACACCTGCAAGTACCATCTTGCGGGGAACACTCCTTGCCGAATTTGCTCGTTGTGTGGAAAGTATGGTCATTTGGTGGCTACTTGCCATCGTGCCCCTAATAATGCTGCAATGGTTGCTAATCGAGCTTGCTACAACTGTGGCAAAACTGGGCATTTCCGTCCATAATGTCCTCGTATTGCGGGAAATGTGCCACCGGCTCGAGGAAGGGCTTTCAACATCAATGTCAACCAAGCCCAAGCCAACAACGAAGTAGTGAATTGCACATCTCTATTTTCCTTTAATCGTTCTTTATCTTGTAAAATTCCTGCCTGCTCTCCATGTGCCAATGATAGTTTATTATTTGAGCAGGTATGTACCTTGTAAATAGTAGATATGCCTCTATACTTTTTGATTCGGGTGCGGATAAGAGTTTCGTGTCTTTAGAGTTCAAGCCTATTCCTTCTAAGCCGCGTTCTAACTTAGAAAGATCCTTTAAGGTTGAAGTCGTCGATGGCAAATCTATTGAAGTCGAAGTCGTGATACGCGATTGTGTCTTAAGTCTTAACGAGCACGAATTCCTTATCGATCTTCTTCCTATGCAACTGGGGAGCTTCGACATCATTATCGGCATGGATTGGTTAGCCAAGCAACATGCGGAAATTATATGTTTCGAGAAGTGCATTCGAATTCCTTTACCATCGGGTGATACCATAAAAGTATTTGGGGAGAGATCATCCTAAAGACTCAAACTCATGTCTTGTATCAAGGCCCAAAAGTGCTTGAGTAAAAACTACGTAGCTTTCATGGCTTACGTAGTTAACACGAAATCCAAGGGGAAGGAATTGAAGGATATTCCTGTCGTACGAGATTTTCCCGAGGTGTTTCCTGAAGATCTTAGTGGGTTGCCTCCCGTTCGAGAAGTGGAGTTCAAAATCGATTTGATTCCTGGTGCGAACCCTGTGGCTAAGTCACCTTATCGTCTTGCACCATCTGAAATGTAAGAACTAGCTAGTCAAATGCAAGAGTTGACCGATAAGGGTTTTATTCGACCTAGCTTTTCACCATGGGGTGCACCCGTGCTATTTTGTGAAGAAGAAAGATGGTTCATTCTGTATGTGCATCGACTATCGGGAACTCAACAAACTCACTATCAAGAACCGATACCCTCTTACTCGAATCGATGATCTCTTCGATCAACTTCAAGGAGCTACATAATTCTCAAAGATCGATCTACGTTCTGGGTATCATCAACTACGTGTTCACGACAACGACATTCAAAAGACCACGTTCCGTACTCGATACGGACATTACGAGTTCATGGTTATGCCTTTTGGCTTGACTAATGTACCCACTGTCTTCATGGATCTCATGAATCGAGTATGTAAACCGTACTTGGATAAATTTGTGATCGTGTTTATTGATGATATTCTCATCTATTCCAAGACAAAGATCGATCACGAATCGCATTTACGTCAAGTCCTCGATCTTTTGAAGAAGGAACAACTATATGCCAAGTTCTCAAATTGCGAATTCTGGCTCGAAGAAGTTCAATTCCTAGGACATGTGGTGAATATCCAAGGAATTCACATCGACCCTGCAAAAATAGAAGCCGTGAAGAATTGGTGTGTTCCCACGACCCCAACCGAGGTTCGTTCTTTTTTGGGTTTAGCGGGTTACTACCGTAGGTTCATTGCAAACTTTTCAAAGATTGCTAAACCTCTTACGGCGCTAACTCAAAAGAATAGACTTTTTGAATGGGGACCCGAACAAGAAGAGGCTTTCGAGACACTAAAACGCAAACAGTGTAATGCTCCTATCTTAACCCTCCCCGATGGAAACGATGATTTCACTGTGTACTGCGATGCGTCTAGTCAAGCCCTTGGTTGTGTTCTCATGCAACGAGGCAAGGTCATAGCTTACGCGTCAAGACAATTGAAGGTTCATGAGGTGAACTACACAACTCATGATCTCGAACTTGGTGCCATGGTATTTGCTTTGAAGATTTGGTGGCATTATTTTTGTGGGACGCAATGTATAGTCTATACCAACCACAAGAGTCTCCAACACGTGTTCAATCAAAAGGATCTCAACATGAGACAAAGACGTTGGGTTGAGTTGATTAGCGACTATGACTGCGACATTCGCTATCATCCTGGAAAGGCGAATGTTGTAGCCAACGCGCTGAGTCACAAGATCCACAACAAGACTGTCTCACTTCCAGAAATCCAAGATCGAAGACAATGGTTTGACATGTTAGGGGATTTTGATACCGAGATTCATGTGGATGTTAACGAGGACACTATCATGCTTCAAAACATAAGGATTGATTGTGATCTTGAGTTTTGCATCCGCGAGGCTCAACAGGCGGTGTTAACCGAGGAAGGGAAAGATGATGATTTGGCGTTTAACGTTCGATCACAACTGGAAACAAAACCAAATGGCATGTGGTACTTCTTGAATCGAATTTGGATCCCGAATCGCAATAATCTCCATCACTTCATAATGAACGAAGCTCATCAAACACGATATTCTATTCATCCCGGGTCCGATAAGATGTATATGGATCTGCATGGCCAATGTTGGTGGCCAGGAATGAAGAGGGATATTGCATCTTATGTCTCCAAGTGTCTCACATACGCAAGGGTTAAAGCTGAACACTAACGGCCTAGTGGTTTACTTGAACAGCCCGAAATCCCTATGTGGAAATGGGAACATATATCCATAGATTTCATAACCAAGTTACCACGAACCTCTCGTGGTCATGATAGTATATGGGTAATTGTTGACCGTTTGACCAAAATGGCACATTTCATACCCATAGGAGACACTTACAAGGTTTCAAGATTGGCTCGTATCTACATCAATGAAATTGTGAGTCGTCATGGCGTGCCGTTGCACATTATCTCCGATCGTGATGCTCGTTTCACTTCACATTTCTGGTCTTCTATGCAAGAACTTTTGGATACTCAACTAGATTTAAGCATGGCTTACCATCCTCAAACGGATGGTCAAACCGAGCGAACAATTCAAACCCTTGAGGAATTGCTATGTTTTTGTGTCCTTGAGTTTGGTGGTGACTGGGATACGCATCTGCCGCTAGCGGAATTTTCGTATAACAATAGTAATCACTCGATTATCAAGATGGCACCATTTGAGGCTTTATATGGTCGTAAATGTCGTTCTCCGATCTGCTGGACTGACATTGGTGAGAATTTCATTACTAGACCAGAACTTATTCAAGAAATGACCGACAAAGTCTCCAAAATCCGAAATAACCTTGAAGTGGCTAGAAGTCGTCAAAAGAGTTATGCTGATAAATGACGCAAACCGTTAGAGTTCCAAGTCAACGATATGGTTCTTCTTAAGGTCTCTCCATGGAAGGGCGTGGTTCGCTTTGGGAAGAAGGGCAAGTTAGTCCCACGTTTTGTAGGACCCTTCAAAATTCTGAAAAGAGTTGGGAAAGTGGCTTACAAACTGGAACTACCTTCCGAACTTAGCGGGGTTCATCCTGTTTTCCATCTCTCAAACTTGAGAAAATGCCTGGCTGATGAAAATTTGCATGTTCCTTTGGAGGAAATCCAAATTGACGAGTTGTTACATTTCGTTGAGAAACCTGTCGAGATCATGGATCGAAAATTGAAGAAGGCCCGAACCACTACCACACCGATCGTCAAAGTTCGTTGGGAAAACAAACGAGGAGCTGAGTTCACTTGGGAACGCGAGGATCACATGAGGACGAAATATCCCTATCTTTTTGTTTAGCCTTGTCTTTAAATTTCGGGACGAAATTTCTTAAAGTTGGGGAGACTGTAACCTCTCGTGTTTTTATTTAACGTTTGATTTAACGTTGTTATCCCTTGTAAGGGCTTGTTTTATTATTTAAAGCAAGTACGATGACTTATTTGTAAATTCGTGGAATTATTATAATTGGTTACAATTAAATAATAATAATAATAATAATAATAATAATAATAATAATAATAATAATAATAATAATAAAATGATAAAATAAAAACACTAATAATATTAATAATTATTAATAAAAACAATCTAAGATAATAATTTTTTAAAACTTGTAAATTTAATAGTTTGGACATAAAATGATAAAGCTAAAACCGCAGGGACCAAACTGTAAATTTATTTTTTAAACAAAATCTAGAATTTTGGGTTAAATTGTGAAAAAAATCTAGAATTTTGGGTTAAATTATGAAACCTTAAAACCACAGGGACCAAAGTGAAACATTTTTCAAAACCCAACCCCTACCCCCGTTTTCCCGGTGATCGGTCGACCGAGCTTCGGCGACCTCCAGCCACCACCGAATCATCAATATTTCACATAATTAAAACCCCAGAACTGGTCGCAAACTAGTTTCGAACATTAACCATTTCAAATCGAACCATCAAGGTCGAATTAACTTGCTCACTTGAAACCGAAACTATAATCTCCGAAACCAAAACCGATTCTTCACTTAAATCATCATAATCATCAAATTAATTGATTATAAACAATCGGTTAAACAAATAGAACATAATGGGATGTTTAATCCCACCTGAAACAGTTTTAAATCCATTCAATTCGTCCTGAAACCCCCGACATTAATCGTGTAGCCGTTGTGCAATTAAACGATCAAATCGAACCTATTTAACAGAGGGGAAATGTTTACCTTGTCCCTTTCCAACCATCTGTAAGCTCAATTCCACAAAACAAACACACACGCATCGAATTTGCAAAGCAAAAAAAAACCATCGACTTATACCTCTATCTTGTTCTGATGAATTACAAACAAAATCAGGTAATTACATGGGGTTTATTATTCGTTTTCACATGGGAAACAAAAGCCCCATGGTTAATTTCATTATCGGATTCGAATTGGTTCGATTCTGGATTCTAGGGTTCTTGAACCCAATTTGGGGTTTCGGCTAAAAAGGGTTTTTAACTTTGTTTCCTATTTCATAACATCAATGGGGCTTAGCCCAACCGGTTTAAGCAATGTCTTCTGGGCAGGAGGTCCCGGGTTCGACCCGGGCACCTACCATTAATTTTTTTAAGGCTTTGGTTTAAATTTAAATTTCAGAAAACATTTGAATATTATTGTTTATCAAATAAAAATCATTTTTCAAATCAGAAATAATATAAAACCAATTCTTTTAAATTGTTTAGGAATTAAATTAATAAACTCTAATAATTTAATTTAAAAAAAAATTATAAAACAAATAGTTACAAAACATAAATTTAGTATTAACTTTAAGTTGTAATTAAAAGAGTATCTTTTAAATTTCCAAAGGATTTTAATTTAGTAAATTCATCTTTATAAAACATATTTACAAATTCATGTAAATATTTAAAAGAAATACATATATATTTATATATATACATATATATATATATATACATATATATATACATATATATATATATATATATATATTTAAAATGGATAACTATTTGAATTATTTCAATCTTTTAAAATTATAAATTTACTATTTTATTAAATAGTAAATAATAATAATCCTTGTGAAAAAAAAGTATAACTTTTATTAATAGTGATTATCACTAGAATTCCCATTAAATCATTTAATTACCAAAATAATAATAAATCACACCTATTTAACAAATCATGGACTAACGTTTTATAAATATAATACCAAAATCACCATGATTAACTTCATACGACGTTCATTTAGGTTGAACGTTAGCGTATTCTCGGCATTTTATACAAGACTCCGTATTTGGCATCCTTATTATTCAAGTGAGTTTTGATACCCCTTTTTATATTATTTCACACTTTTGGGGTGAAACATATTAATCGTATTATAAATACACTTGTAAACACGTTTTAATCTTGTAACACTTGTGAAATTCAATTTATGTTGTCATGGTTATTTGAACACTTGTAATTATCATTTGATGACTCTTGTAACATACAATCATTAACTATTGCTAGCCTAACGACGTCATAGATCTATGGGCCTGACAAGCCTATTTGGTGCTAAAGCCGAGGTTATTGCCGGCTCCTAGTGTCGTATTCTTGAGCTCTATGGGAACCAAGTACACTTAGCTAATCGTTTAATCTTGTAATGGCCTTATTTGTCAAGGTTTGATTGTTACATTTGTTCATCCATCTTTATTTACTTTATTCAATAACCTATGACGTGAATTGCCATCTTTGATATATACCTATGTATGAAAAGCTACGGAAAACTCACCAACATATTGTTGATATTATTTTTAACATGTTTCAGAAAATGATACTGCTTAGCTTGTTTTTGAAGACTTATTCACATCTAGGATTGGACCTAGATTATAATAAAAAGGCATTTATTGTCACATGGCGCTTGGAAACTTTTGTATTTGATTGTTGAACTTATGTTATTTCTTAGATGTATGTCATGAATATTGCTATTTAATAATATTGTCATTTTAATTTAGCGTTGTGTGGCATGAACAATCTTAACCCTCACATCTCGATGTTTCCGCCGTTAAGGTTGGGGTGTGACAGATTGGTGTCAGAGCCCACAACTATATGGATTTAGGTTATTAGAAATGGTGGCCTAGACTTTGGTTAACCTAGGGACCCTTTTTATGAATAATCATTATGATCTTGTAAGTATGCTTATATGCCTATCACATGTTGCATAACCAATTCCTTATGTGCTATTTGTTTATAATTAAAAAAAAAATAATGCCTTAGGATTATGCCTTGAACCTTGTCTACCCCAACTCCCTAATCTTCTTCTTATGCCTTTAAATCCTATCGCATCTAATCTTATCTAAATCTAATTCTCGACTACGTGTGGAAATCTACGCATCTTATCGAGTGTGGAAAATTCCTTAGACGATATGTCTAAATATTGAAAATCTCATCGAGGTATTAATTCTAATAGCCTTAGGGAAGTGTGTGACACATAAGCACTCATACTCTGGATTTCCTGGCAAAAGGCCCTCAGGCTAAGGCAAGCATTTTGTATAAATTTCATTGCGAGACCTGTTATGCTTACCTGGGGATTTCTGGGATGAGTGCTAAATTATGGTCAAAATACACATCTTTCTCAAGGTAACTAGAATTAAGACACCTCGACGTGTCCATGTTCCTATTGGCTATGTGGTACCAAATGAAACCATCCTGGTTATATTTAAAATATCAAAAAAATTCTTGATTTCCTGAACTGGTTTATTTTCGAATACTAATATTTTCTTTATTTCTATCTTATAGAATGTCTCGTCATCATGGAAAACATGCTACCTCCAACCGCAAACTTGCTAAAGTGATCGCCCGTCAAATGGCTGCTGTACTCCCTACGATGGTTGCTGAACTTAGCAGCACCCTAATGGCCAACAACAGCAACAACGCCAATTGATACAATGGTGGTGATGGCAACAATGGTCATGGGGAGAATAGCAACAACCAAGGTGGGAACAACCGCACCTGCACGTTTAAGCACTTTAACTCATGCAAACCCAGTAGCTTTAGTGGAAAGGAAGGAGCCACGGGACTTCTCAAGTGGTTCGAGAGTATGGAAAACACCTTTATTAACAGCTAGTGTCCCGAGGAGCTCAAGGTCCGCTATGCTGCAAGTGTCCTTTAACAACGGGCACTCACATGGTGGAATAGAGAGAAAAGGAACTGAGGTGCTGAAGTTGCCTTGGCGTTGTCTTGGGAGGAGTTTAAGGACTTAATGGTTCAAAAATTATGCCCAAGAATTGAACTGCAGAAGTTAGAGGAAGAGTTCTGGAATCTAAAACAAGACAGTGGTAACCATTTGGCATACTCCACCACCCATCACTAATTGAGCATGCTTCTACCACACATGGTGGATATCGTACCCCGAAGCATAGAGAAGTTTATCGAAGGGGTACCGCCGCAAATCCAAGATGCTGTGGTGGGAAGTAGGCCCACAACTTTGGAGGAGGCGATCAATATCATTGCCCAGCTTACTGAAAACCATATTAAGGCTGGTACCTTGACGGTGAAGGGTGCCAAGTCAACTGTGAAGGTGACTCCCGAAGCATCAGGTTAAAGCTGAGTCGTCATTCAAAGGCAAGAAGCATAAGTTCACACCGGCCCGCAATTATGCTATGACAGTGCCAAATGCCCCTCAAAGGCAAGCCGTCACTGCAAGTCAAGCACCCATGGCAAGGGCTTATACTTGACCGTACCCGATGTGCAACACCAGCAAGTACCATCATGCGGGGAACACTCCTTGCCGAATCTTCTCGTTGTGTAGAAAGTATGGTCATTTGGTGGCTACTTGCCATCGTGCCCCGAATAATGCTGCAATGGTTGCTAATCGAGCCTGCTACAACTATGGCCAAACTGGGCATTTCCGTCCACAATGTCCTCGCATTGCGGGAAATGTGCCACCGGCTCAAGGAAGGGCTTTCAACATCAACGCCAACCAAGCCTAAGCCAACAATGACTTAGTGAATTGCACGTCTCTATTTTCCATTAATCGTTCTTTATCTTGTAAAATTTCTGCCTCCTCTCCATGTGCCAATGATAGTTTATTATTTGAGCTTATGTTATTTCTTAGATGTATGTCATCAATATTGCTATTTAATAATATTGTCATTTTAATTTAGCGTTGCGTGGCATGAACAATCTTAACCCTCACATCTCGACGTTTCCGACGTTAAGGTTGGGGTGTGACATGTTGGCTTATGCTTGATGCATGCATGATGTTGTGATGTGGCTTTGTGTGTGTGTGATGTGTTATCTTTCTTCATTAAATGGTTTTCTAAATGTATGTATTATGTTATATGATGCGTTATGTATGATGTATGACTTTACGTGGTTTGAAGTATGGCTATGAATGAACATAAAGTATTATGTAACGAAGTGAAAGATAACGATAATGAAAAGTGGAATGTAAAGAACGAAGGGAGTCTTTGTGACTCGAAGGGAGTTTTTGTGACTCGAAGGGAGTCTTTGTGACTAGAAGGGAGTCCTTCTGGCTAGAAGGGAGTCTTTGTGACTTGAAGGGAGTCTTTGTGGCTCGAAGGGAGTCCTTCTGGCTCGAAGGGAGTCCTTGTGACTCGAAGGGAGTCTTTGTGACTCGAAGGGAGTCTTATGACTTGAAGGGAGATCGATCCATGGGATCGACTCGAAGGGGATCCTTGTCGCGTACCCTGGTACTGTCAGTCTTCGGACATGAGTCGGGTATTGCATGAGACAGGATCAAGATTAAAGTGAAAGATAATGATGAAAGTACTAAACGTACCAAATGAACGATGATGAAGATAATAATAAATATTATCAATGTGTACGTATGATATGTGATCGCATACGATTATGAAGGTTATGTTTTAAGGAAAGTAAAGTATTTTATTTATAAAACTAGAACTCACTCAGTATCACTGACGTTTTGTATGCATGATAGTTGGCAGGTATTTTGTTGATGCTGAGGAATTGCAGGCATGGATGCATACGCTACTTGGGACGTTTTGAGTCTGGCATCCATATTTTGATATGATGATGTAATCTGATATGTAAACGATTTATGTAATGTAATGATATGTTTTTAATTATTAATGAAAGTTTTTAAATTCCGCTGCAAAAGTAATGTTTGTTTTAAATATTTTATGCGATGACGGTCCAGTTGTAAGCGTCCCGGGAACGGGGCCTTACAAGTTGGTATCAGAGCTAAAGTTTAAGAGAATTGGGTAAATATTTTCAAAAGAACCTAATCTTAAACTGAAAATGGGACGAAAGGGAAGGGATGCTAGTACTAATAGCTACATGTCTGCAGGTAAAAGTTTTACGTAAAAGGGTTTTATGTAAGTTAATGTTAACCGGTATTATGTGCGCATGTTATGTGGCTTATGTGCTTGTGTGTAGATTTAGATACTGATGTAGTCAGGATAGGAAATGTTTGGGGAATGAAGAGTAAAGTAAGTGGCTAAACACAACTGGCCACTATGGTTAGGGACTTACTATACTTGACATAACTTGAGCTATTACCTTGATTAACCATGTTGGTGTTTGAATCTTGTAGTTTTTAAATGGCTGGTGGTAGATCTTCTGAGGCTTCGTGAGGTGGAGGTCGTGGTGGACGTGGTGTTAGGCCGCGTGCCATGAGGAGCAGAGCTAAGACTGCTGAGACGGCTCCTGATGAGCCAGCGCTTCGTCATTAGGACGGTGAGGACGGGAGTGCTAATCTGAAATCCTCAATGAAGGAGGCAGTAGCAGAGGAAGTCCAACAGGCCATGCAGATGATTCTGCCGACTGTAGTGACCGAGGTCATTAGAGCTATGAAGTAGGATGAGATGAAGGAGAGTGAGAAGAGGAGAACCGCATGACAAGGAGAGGAAGTTGGAGGTTTTAGGGATATGAAGCAACCCGATGCTGACATGGGTGTCTCCAGTGACGATGAGGAGGAGGAGGAAGCTATGCAGGAGACTGCAAAGGGATGCAGCTATGGAGCATTCCAAAGGTGTAGGCCCCCTATGTTTGATGGAAATGGGAGTGCTGCTGCTGCCCAACGTTGGGTGAGAGAAATGGAAGCGGTATTTGAGATTAGAGAGTGCCGTGAGGATCAGAAGGTGAAGTTTGCTACCCATTCATTTGTGGATTCAGCCTTGTGCTGGTGAGACAACATTGTCCAGGCTGAGGGCACTAGAGCAATCGGGAGGATGAGGTGGAAGGATCTGAAAAGGTTGGTGATTGAGGAGTTTTGTCCTCATAGAGAGCTCGACAAAGTTGAGAGGGAGTTCCTGCAGCTAGAGGCGGGAACGATGACTCACCAACAGTACACCACGAAGTTCAACAAGATGGCAAGGCTGGTGCTAGATCAGGTGATGCCTGTGTCACGAAAGATCAAAAGGTATATTCAAAGTCTGCCAACAGATATCCGCAGACATCTGATCGCTGCCCGACCAGGCACGTTTAGGTCGGTGGTTGATCTAGCGGGGAGGTTGTACGACGAGCGAGATGCGATGGCAATAATGAATGAGTAGGAGGAGCGGAGCTATGTTAAGAGTGGGAGCGGAAGGCGGGATAATGATGATGGTGAATTTGTGGCTAGATGTAAGACGATGAGGTTCGATGATCGGAAGAGGATGACTGAGAGGGAAGAGGTATGCAAGAAGTGTGGTAGAGGCCGTGCAGGGGAGTGCAGGTGGGGATCGAGCGTCTGCTTCCAGTGTGGAAGAGAGGGCCACCTGGCGAGGGATTGTAACGCGATGAGATGCTACAGGTGTGGTGAGGGTGGACACAGGAGCAGAGACTGCACGAAGTCAAGAGCTGAGAGCTCCGAGGAAAGGCAAAGGGTTTGAAATAGGGAGAACAGAGGATGAAGATCAGAGCATTCGCTATGACCAGGAGGAGGCTAGAGCAGACTTCGACGCGACGTCAGGTACGTTTCTAGTAAATTTAAATTTGTGCCTTGTGCTTGATTTGTGGTGCTAGTAGTGGTTTCATTCCTACTGCCTTCTATGATAAGTTACACATTAGGAGTAGGAAGATCGATGAGCTTTCGATGTAGAAATTGTTATTGGTAAGTCCACTAGGTTACCGGATGTCCGAGAAGATTGCGTGATAGAATTGAGAAAGCACGTGTTTCCTTCTAGACTGCTCAGGGCAGACGTAGGTGGATAGACGTACACCTTCGGGTGAATTGGCTAGCAGCCTATGAAGCAAACACCGAGTGTTGCAAGAAGGTGATTTGAGCAATCGCGCCCGACAGGAGTTCGGTGCCGATCTACGGCGATGAAATAATGATGAAGGCCTCGTTTTGGGAAAAGAGATCATCTGAATTAGAAGGCGAGTAAAGTTAACACTGAGAAATAAAGGACCAATCTGAATTGTTGCTCAGGTAAGAGAAGTGGCATGTCAACTGGAGCTACTCGATGTGTTAAGTGAAGTTATCCGACATTTCATGTATCTCATCTAAGAAAGTGCTCAATCGATGAGGATGTAATCGTGCCACTTGAGAATACCGAGATGGATGAAGAATTCAACTACGTGGAGCAACTGAGGGTCATTTCTGATAGAAGGGAAAGAAGGGATAAGTCGAAGGATGGTTCCACCTGTGCGAGTACAGTGGAGCCCAAAAGGGGACTAAGCCTACGTCTAAGATCAAGGAAGAGGTGAGACGACGTTACCCGTAACTGTTTGAGAAGCAACAGGTTTCGGGACGAAACATATATAAAGGGGGTGGACTTGTAACACCCTGAATTTTATTTAAAAGAAAAAAAAAAAGGAAGTATCTAGAAAGAAAAGATAATGGCCACAAGTGGAGGGGCTAAAGTTGTAAAAGGGCAAAACTTTAGTATTATTGTGTTTAAAAGAGGGCATGGCCGCCCATGCCCCTACTGCTTTCCCTGTTCTCGGTCAAAGAAGGAAGAAAAGAAGAAGAACATAATTCTTCATCGGTTCTAGTGAGAGAATTCGCATCAAAGGTGAGTTTTTCTTGAATTTATGCTTGGTTTCAGCTGGGTTTCGGGTTTTAGACCGAGATTTTGAGTTGGATTTGCTGGTAGAAGTGTTCTGCTTGAAAGTTGCTTCAAGTTGAGTTTCTAGACCCTTCTTTTTCTGGTTTTTGAAGTTTTGGGGCTGTTATGTATACTAAGCAAACATTTTAAAAGGGACCGTATGTGTATGTTTGTTGTTGTTCGAATGATGTTCTGTAGTTTTAGCTTTGATGAGGTTTTAGAGGTTGTTTGGGGTTAGAATTGTTGTTAGCATGGTTTAAGGGCCTTTGAATGTTAGATCTGTGTTTGGGTAGTGTTAGAATGATTATCGGGTGGTTTTGGGTGGTTAGAAATATTTTAGAATGTTCCCATGCACCTAAACTGATCTGTGACCAAGTGTCCTGATGCGCCTAAGGTGGTGCGCCCAAATAGCTCTGATGCGCCCAAGGCCATGTGCCCAAAAAACTATCCAGGTGACTAAGTGTTGGCCATGTGCCTATATAGTGCCCATGCGCCCAGAGTTGCCTGAGCGCCTAAGTGTTGAAGAGCCTGCATAGTGGTAAAGCGCCTAAGCAGTGCTCATGCGCTTGCATAGTTGTAATGCACCTAGACTGTTTACACTTAGAATTTTATGCTGATGCGCCTAGAATGTTCCATTGTGCCTCATTCTAGACTTAGTGTTTTCTAAGGGCTTTAAGAGGTGGTTGTTTGAGATAGGTTCCTTGGTGATGTGTTGGCTTATGCTTGATGCATGCATGATGTTATGATGTGGCTTTGTGTGTGTGTGTGATGTGTTATCTTTCTTCATTAAACGGTTTTCTAAACGTATGTATTATGTTATATGATACGTTATGTATGATGTATGACTTTACGTAGTTTAATGTATGGCTTTGAATGAACGTAAAGTATTATGTAACGAAGTGAAAGATAACTATAATGAAAAGTGGAACGTAAAGAACGAAGGGAGTCTTTGTGACTCGAAGGGAGTCCTTCTGGCTCGAAGGGAGTCTTTGTGACTCGAAGGGAGTCCTTGTGGCTCGAAGGGAGTCTTTGTGACTCGAAGGGAGTCTTTATGACTCGAAGGGAGTCTTTGTGACTCGAAGGGAGTCTTATAACTAGAAGGGAGATCGATCCTTGGGATTGACTCGAAGGGGATCCTTGTCACATACCCCGGTACTATCGGTCTTCGGACATGAGTCATGTATTGCATGAGACAGGATCCAGATTAAAGTGCAAGATAATGATGAAAGTATGAAACGTACGAAATGAACGATGATGAAGATAATAATAAATATTATCAATGTGTGCGTATGATGTGAGATCGCATACGATTACGAAGGTTATGTTTTAAGGAAAGTAAAGTATTTTATTTATAAATCTAGAACTCACTCAGCATCGCTAACTTTTTGTATGCATGATAGTTGGCAGGTATTTTGTTGATGCTGAGGAGTTGTAGGCATGGATGCATACGCTACTGGGGACGTTTTGAGTCTGGCATCCACATTTTGATATGATGATGTAATCTGATATGTAAACGATTTATGTAATGTAATGATATGTTTTTAATTATTCATGAATGTTTTTAAATTCCGCTACAAAAGTAATGTTTGTTTTAAATATTTTATACGATGACGGTCCAGTTGTAAGCGTCCCGGGAACGGGGCCTTACAATATGGGTCACTTCGACTTCCTGTTCTAGCTAAAATCTTCTCACAAGATGGTTTAGAATAGT
Source organism: Flaveria sonorensis (assembly GCA_025506505.1). Classification (NCBI taxonomy): domain Eukaryota; kingdom Viridiplantae; phylum Streptophyta; class Magnoliopsida; order Asterales; family Asteraceae; genus Flaveria; species Flaveria sonorensis. Next base: position 33,624,272 of record CM046426.1, on the reverse strand, counting down.
TTGGAAACAATTCTAAATCAAAAATGTATTCAGGTCCATTCCCTTTACATAAGGAGTGTGCTCATTAACAAAAATATTGGATGATTTCTCAAACTGTTGAGTTTTGATATTATACACTCTATAAGCAATAGAGGTGGAGGAATATCCAACAAAGATAGCAGTATCCGACTTTTCAACAAATTTTGCTAAATTGTCCTTTGTGTTAAGTATGGTACACCTGCTGCCAAAGGACCTAAGAAAGCCAATGAACGGTGGCCTCTTGTTCCATAGCTCATAAGGGGTCTTCCTATGAGGATTAACAATGAGAACTCTGTTTTGCACATAGCATACAATGCTGACTGCCTCTGCCCAGAAAGTTAGAGGCAGTTTTGAATTAGCTAACATTGTTCTTGCAACCTCAATAAGTTTCCTGTTCCTCCTCTCAGCAACACCATTCTGTTAAGGAGTTCTAGGAGCACTATATTGTCTGGTAATCCCTTTTGAGTTACAGAATGAGTCAAGAACTTGATTCTTAAACTCAATCCCTTGATCACTTCTAATGATTTTTACCTTGTGATCCTTTTGATTTTCAATTTTAAGAATAAAAGAATTTAAAGTTTCAGCCGTTTCATCTTTAGTTCTTAAAAAGAATACCCAAGTGAATCTTGTAAAATCATCAACAATCACAAGGCAGTATGATTTCCTTCCAATGCTCATTATACTTGTGGGACCAAAAAGATCCATGTGCAATAAGTGTAATGGAGTGGTGATAGAGTTAACCTCTTTGGATTTGTGAGTAACCTTGTGTTGTTTTCCTTTAATGCAAGCAACACAGTTTTCTTTACAGAAAAACTCCTTTTTAGGTACACCATGTACCAAATTATTTTTAACCAACTTGTTCATGGTTTAAAATTAACATGGCATATTCTTTTATGCCAAAGAGTTGACTTATCACCATTGGCTTGGGAAAGAAAGCATGATACTTCACCCAGTGGGAAAGCATTGTTCATATTCGGGTTGTACATATCCCCTCTCCTGGGAGATCTAAGAAGCACTAATTCCTGAGGAATTGTCATCCCGGGATTGAGGATTATGCACTCATGTTCTATGAAAAGCATTTGGTGCTTTTAATCACAGAATTAAGAAACACTTAAAGGATTGTGTTTAAGGTGCATGATAAAGTTTACTTTGTTAACTTATAACTTACCATTGGATACACTACCTTTACCAGAAATGTATCCTCCAGCTTCACCTCCAAACTGAACAGGACCTCCATCAAAATGTTCAAATTATTGAAAAAGAGATATGTTCCTTGTCATGTGCCTAGAGCATCCGCTATCCACAATCCATACATTTCCATTCTTGTCATGTGGATGTCCCTACACATAAAGTAAGATGATTAGTTACTATTGGAAACCGAAGCCTTGTTGGTCTTGGTTCTTCCAATGTAGATGATTTAATTGAACCAAAGTATAGGCAAGTGGGTTCAATTTGTGTTTGTGAAGAAGAGGTATTGGTTGCAACATCTATTCTATTCTTCCATACCATCCTATGGTTGACTAGTGTAGATGATCCTGAAGAGGATTGAGCAGCATGACCTTCTTCCAAGGCTACTTTCTTTTTGGAAGATTTCAAAGGATTCCTTTTGTTCTTTTGTTTGTTCTTTGACTTGTCTTCCATAGCTATTTTTATTCGGAAGAATGATTTTCTTTCAAAAGCAACTTAGCTTCAGAAACAAGCTTTCCTTTCCTTGTCACTTGGACCATGTGATAAGGTACAAATGTGAAACCTTCCTTGACTCCTTCCCTTTTAACATTGGTTGCATAAGGTGTGCTTATAGGATTGTAGTAACAATCTTTAGCAATGTGGTTATGCAGACCACAGATTATGCACTCAATGTTACTCTTGATGGGGTGTGATGGCTGTTGGTTCTTGCACTCCTTTTCTTTAATAGCTTTCCCCTTTAACTTCTGATCCTTCACTTGGACAAGAATGCTGGTACTACATTCCTTTCCTGAGTCAGAGTTTCCAACCACATGGAATCCGGCTGAAATGAATACACCCTTTTGCCTGGGATCTATCTTTATCCTAGACTCAGTCACCTTCTTGGCAGTTGTCTTTACTGCCTTGATTTTGTTCTTTCTATCTTTGGTGGTTAGGGGTAGGACTTCAACGGTGGGAATGAGTTTTTCTACCTTATCCTTCCCTGTGGTGGTCACCATTGTTGTATCACTCTTTTGCTCATTGGGTAGTGGGTCAGCAGTTGGAACCTCTTGCTTATGAGTACCATATCTTGGCTATCTAACAGACACATAAGAATGTGGTAGAGCAATTTCATTGGTTCCCAACCCACTTTTGTTTTGATAACACACATTTGAGTGGGAGGATGATGTAATGATGGTGTTGAAGTTATGCTCTTCAATAGCATACTTTGTTGCTTTAGCCTCAGCTATTACTAGCTGGGCTTGAGCCTCAGTCAACTTAGAAATCAAATCCTTTATTTGAGCCCTGTAGTTTGTGTGTTCATGTTTTAAAGAGGAATCAGTTTTCTCTAACTCTTCAATTTTGAGTTTATAGTCAGATTCTGCTCTCTTGAAATCAGGTTTTAGGATGTTTAAGGACTCAACATTGGATTTAATTTCCATGTTGTAGTCCCGATAAAGTTTAACCTTAGCAATACAAGCTAGAGTATAGAGGTTTTAATATACCTTGCTGTCTTCAGTTCCACCCATGAGAGCTTGAGCAGGAGTGTCATCTTGCACCATAAAGCTCCAGTCAACCTCTTAAGCAACAGCCGTAGTTTGCTGCTCAGTAGGTTTTGGCGCAGCCCTTAAGGTAGTAGGATGTTGGGAGGCTTGAGTTGCTCCAGGATTGGATCTTGGAGCTTTGCATTCCCTAGCAAAGTGACCAAGCTGGTTACACATGTAATATTGGGCTTTGTTTTTATCAAATCCAAATTTGTTGTTGGTTGGGTTCTAAGGGAACTGCCTTCCGGTTCTTTTGAAGAACTTATTTGCTCTATAGGTGAGGAGAGCCATCTGTTGGACAATGTCCATGTACTCAATGTCATCTGGGCTAAAACACTTCAGATCATCAAAGCAGAATTGAAAATCCCTAGAGGGTTCACTTCCTAAGATAAAGGCACAACTATCGTAAAAAGGAGTGTGTTGATCCTGTTGAGACCTGGGTGTCTCAGGGAAAGGGATGTATGGCCCAGAGGAAGATGATGGCTATTGGGGATAGTTTAGGTACAACTGAGGTTGGGGGGGTTCTTGATCCTTCAGCAACATGTAGAGCATTGCTGACAATAGGATTTAAGGGTCTGTTCATTTGGTGGCTCTTCTGAGTCCCCATCTTCATACGGTATCCATCAAGGATTCCATACAGTTCAGTCATGGTGAGAATGTTAAGATTTTCACTTCTCTTGATAGAAACACAATAGAAAGTCCATTCATGAGGAAGTGCACTCATGAATTTCCTTACAATGCCTTTCTTCTCAAGATCCACTCCCATAGACTGAAGTGAGGTGATCAAGTTCATGTACCTGAAGTATTGTTGGCTCAAGGTCTTACTAACGATATATATGAAGTTTTCAAACTTTTGCTTTAGTACATCCTTCTTGGACTCCTTGGATTTAGCAGAACCGGAGTACATCAGCTTCAAAGCATCAAAGAGTTCTTTGGCTGACTTGTATTGCTGAAAGCCAACCATTATGGAGTTTGGTATGGCTGTAAGCAAAACAATCATTACTTTGTTGTCAATGTCTATTTTCTTGAAGTCTTCATCAGAGTAGTCTTTAACCGTCTTCTCTATCATGGCACCATTACCAGCTGGGGATTCTACCTTAGGAAGGTAAGGACCATGAGTGACAGATCTCCGTATGCGGCTATCTTGATACTTGATGAACCATTCAATATGTTTGCACCAAGTTCCAAAATCATCAAGACTGATGATAGGAGCCTTGGTCATGGTTCCCATTTCGGACTCAGAAAATTTCTACTTAAGAGCCATTAAAGTTAAGTGAGTGAGTGTGAAGAAGCAAGGGTCATTTGGGATGGTTAGATCTCACAATCAAGAGCCTGGAAGCTCTAATACCAATTGCAGGATCAGTTTTAACTCTCAACACAAAACTCACTAAGTCTCACTTAATCGATAAAACACAGAATCTCAAACTAAAGTTGATAATAATATACGAAGTTAATGAACAAGAGAATGGTTTTCAAGATACTTGTATATATTACTTCTCAACTCAATATTACAAGACTCTTTCTAAGCTCATGTTTACTTAAGTTACAATGAGAAACTATATATATTACTATCTACAGCCGGTTATACTTGGAAAACCAGCTAGATTCTACAACTAGACAAATACTACATTGCTAGAAGTAAAGTATATAAGATAAAATAATATCTTAGATAAGGTAGTCATGACAGGTCCATGACTTACCTTTTGTCACCAACTAAAGATGGCATATGTACTAAGTTGAAAATGTGAACAGTGGATTAAAGTATGGTCAACTACATGGTTTAGGAAAAGCACCATGTAGTGTATCAGAGTCTGTCAGACAGACCATACTTATATCCACTGGTTCATAGTTGATTCTTCCGAAGCTAAATGGCTTCGGAAGAATAAGTTCTTCCAAGGCCATTTATACTTCGAAAGAAACAACTTCTTCCAAGCCTTCTACAGGTCTTTATGACTTTATTCTTCCAAAGACTTTGTCTTGGATCTTCTAAGTGTGAATTCTTCGGAAGGAGAACTGCTTGGTCTCGAAAGACTTTGTTCTATCCTTCGGAAGTTCTTTATATACTTCGGAAGGAAAACTACTTAGTCTCAGAAGACTTAGTTTTCCTCCGGAAGCTCTTCAGACATAATGCTTCGGAAGATCTTTGACATAGCTACGGAAGAGTAGTTTTGTCTTCGGAAGACTTCTTCAACTTGTACACAAAATTGTTCTAAGTGTTGTTTTGGTTGCACCAGCCTCATATGATCCAACAAAGAGAAATCCTAGTTTCACGCATGCTGCAATTAGGGCTGCAACTCTAATTTGTTGCTTCCTTGACCTACTTGAACTTTCTCATTGAGATTTGCTAGTGTCAACTTCAATGGAGACCTCGGATCAGTAAATCCAATACCTTGAATTTCAACTTCTATGTCTTAATTTTCTTTAATGGGATGGTAGATATTGTTCCAAGGGAAATCCTTCAGATCTGTATAATGGTGAGGCATCGTACATAGCAAAACATTTTTTTAATCGAGAAATTTTTTATTTTTTTATCTGACTTAGTCATTTTTATGTTCCAAATAGACTATAAACATTTTTTTTATATTTTTTTATTTTGTAGATTAATGCTTTAGATTTATAGTCAATACAAGGGGTTTTTCAGATATAAAACTCAAATGCATCAATCAAACAGCCCTGATAGATTAAATCTAATACATGTTCTAGGTTGAAAAAATCAATGGAACCAAGCTTTCTACAATGAACATATTCATTTTGTAACAACACTTATGCATCTTTTAGCATTCATGTTTACATAAATCTTAAGTCTTCAAGCCATAATTACATAAATCTTAAATATTCTAAAGGAATTTTTTTTTCTTAAATGCATTATTTCTTAAACATGATTAAAGTCTAGGTATTCGCTTAATCTACAAATACGTAATTTATCAAAACCTATGACTCTGCCACCAATAGATGGCATACCCAGGATTAAGATCAACTAGCGTGTGTGAGCCAAATCAATTGGTATCATGTTGGACCCCAAAAAGGATCATACATGTCAATTCAAGAGGTGGAAGGTTGTTCTGGTTGGAAGGAGCTAAGTCAACGAATTAATGCGAGTGAAGAAAACTAAAGAAAAAGACAAGTACCGGATGTCCGCATTTGTCAATGCGGATGAGAAAGAACAAATATGGCTAAGTATTTGTCTATCTGCATTTACAAATATGGATATGCAAAATCAAATACTGACAAGTATATGTTCATCAACATTAGTCCATGCGGATGACATACTTGATGCTGAAGCTCAAAAGAAGTAATATGGATGAAGACCACTACATCTGCGTTAACTAATGCAGATGTACAATACAAATGCATATTATTATTTTGTACTTAGACTAGTATTCTGATGTATAGTTGTCAGGGTAGTTTAATCATTTTGTACAGGCATTGTATCTACCTATAAATAGAATAGTATACACTATATCTGTAAGTTTCCAGTGCTACAAGCTTTTTGCTACAAACCCTAGCACATTTTGTATTTTGTTCATCAGTATCAATATACAAAGCATTTACTAGTATTTTTAGCATTTATGATCATTGATTCTATATTTCCGCTACACAATAATTGTATCAATCATCATATTCGATCATAGTTGATTCACATCAACTCAGACTTAGATTCGGACCCGGTGAATTGGTATCAGAGCCTTGGCTCTTAAATTCGTCTCAAAATCGGCTTAGATCTTGAACGAAAATCGATTGAACTGGTGATTGAGTTGTTTATTAGCAAGTTTCATACTTATAATAAGCTATCATACTAAAAATACATGAAGCTTCTTTAACATTCGGTGTTCTTTTGACCCAAAAACTTGAGAACTCTATTCGATTGTTGAATCTCAACAAAATCAGTCAGAATACACTCATAATCACTCAATATTGACAAAAAACGACCTAAAATCAACTTTAATGTTCGTAGAGACTGCTGCTACTGTTCACCGAATCAAAAAAACTTGACATTGGACTGTTTGAACATTCTGGACATAAAAATCAACTTAATCAATATTCAAACCATTTAAAATCAAGTTTATTATAATAGATTCTTTTAACTTTTTTGAATTTGGTCATGCATCTAAACCTCCAATGCTTAAACACAAGTCTGAGTTTAAGCAGTGAAAAATAAGGTTTAGAAATTACATTATAGGTGTGGATCCCGACTATTGGATATCCATATGCAAAGGACTCTACATTCCTGTTTCACTCAATGCTACTCAAGCAGCTCAGTACGAAACTATTAGAATCCCCATAGAGGATCCTAGTCTAAATCTTGATGATAAGGAATACAATCAAGATAGATCTCAAAGCCTACTCCATTCTAATTTAGGCTTTGAAAATGGATGTCCTCAAAAGACTAGAGAAATATGGAATAGCCAAAGGTGTCTAGGATGCACTGTAAATTATGTGTGAAGGAAGCAGTGAGGTGATATAAATAACCAAAGATAAACTAGTGAACCAATATGAAACCTTTCATCATACCAAAGGTGAATAAATCTCCAAGCAACTACATCATTTTGTGCAGTTAGTGAATGATCTGGAAATCATAGGGGTTACATATAAAGAAAAGGAAATGAAAAAGAAGATGCTACATAGTCTACCGGAAAACTGGAAGCCATATGTTACAATGCTGAAGAACACTCTTGACTTGGAGAGCACCAGCTTAGACATCATGATTGCTAACACTAAAACTCTAGAGTTAGATGAGCGAAGCAGAAATCTTATTGGACCTCAAGTCATGTCACACCCCGGGCCCAGGTAGGGTGGGACGTCATAGACTAGTAACAATATATGGCAGCGGAAACAAACCACCATAAGAGCACAAAAGGAGAGAACATCACATGGCATTACAGTTTAAAGAAATATCGGGCTAGATGTGGGTCTAACCACCCATACGAGTATAAGTTTTCAACAATACAAATTGTTCCCAACCGAAATAAATAGAAATAAGTCCAAATTGTTTGAAAATCAAAACAAGCCAATGCCATGGTCACGGTGCTAGGTCAAGTCTTCTACACAACTAGACTCCCTTAAAGGATTACCTGAAACATGCTCAAAAGAAATTTGTGTCAACTAAAAAGTTGGTGAATTCAAGTGCTTAAAGTTCAAAAACAAAAGGATTCAAAAGAATCCACATTTGATTTAAAAGTCATAGATCATAGTATCATAGTTGTGGTGATCACAATCAACCCTGCACTCAGTCCCGGCTAGACTCTTCTAAAGTTATGTTACACCGGCTAATCCCGAGGGAAGAACTGAGCCTCATATGGTGGACCATACCTGCCGGATGGTTCACCTTAGTATCTTATTAAAACTTGTCACATGCCACAAATGACCCCATAGGATCTCAGTGTGGTACCCCTCCCGTTCATCAAGGAAGGCACTGTGTGTGGGGGATTCCCCAAGTAGATCTACCCATATAAAACAAGCGGTTCACACAAGAATTAATGATCGTGATAAAAGTAAAAGCAGGTTCTAACATTTTCACAACATATAGCAGCATATTATAGCAAAAAAAAAAATTCAGTTTAAACGGAGCATACTTCACCCCAAAAACAGTAGTAAAAAGGGGACACTAGAACTCACCTTAGAGCTTCAAGTAACGGGTTCTTCGTGTACAGGGAAGGTTTCAAGTTTAGCACCCTACCAACAAGATTAAGTTTTAATCCACTAATTCTAAGGTCATACGAGGTAGATAATAATGTGTTAAGGGGTTAAATGTTCAACTAGTTTAGATTTGCCAAGGCTTGCATTAGAAAGTTTCCTTTTATAGTAAGTCATGGTTTCTTATGGATAATTATAGGTTTTTACACTATTAGGTCATTGATACCAGTTAAACTAAGTTACCAAGTGATTACATGTTCATAGGGTCGTTTTATAGAGTTTTGGCAGAATTTACAGTTTAGCCCCTCAAGTTTTAGAATTTACAATTTCTACCCTAAAGTTTGCTTCTTAACATTTAATGGCCTTTTTGAAAAAATAACAGATTTTGGAGTTAAATAATAAATCTTAATCAAGTTAAACTTCCAATTTTTAGAACTTTAGAATTTAGTTGGTAAACATGTGTTTTTACGTTACCGGTTACGGTGAAACCGGGGGTTTTTAACGGTTAAGTATTAAACCTTATAATTTTATGTCTTAAAATTTGAAGTATTATATTAATGACTTTTAATAAGTTTTTATAATCTGTTAAGAATGTATTCTTAAGCCCTTTTTGTTGAAAGTCTCGTTTTTAAGTTCGACCAGTTAAAGCGCGTTTTTACCCGAAACCGATCGCTCGAAATCATGTTTGACCAATTTTTCACCATCTTTAAGTCTTAAAGTTCTAATATTACTGAAATAATAAGTTTCCCATAGATGTTAGGTTTATTCTTGTATTTCTATGAATTTCTTCCAAAAATCACCCAGTTAAAGCCCGTTTTTAACTAAAAATTTCATTTTAATTGTTCTTAGACCCATTTAACCAAAAATTCGACCAATTTCACTTTGTTAACATTTTTAGAGCCTTAAATTCTTTTTAACATGGTTATACCCTATGTCCTAATATTTTCAAGTCAATTTACCACCTTTTCGGGTCCCCGAATAAGTCCAAAATGCCTATAATCCCTACTATTTTAATTTTTCAGCTTTTGACAACATTTCATATGCCCAATAAAATCCAAAACCTACTGAAAATCAGTTCTAATACACGGATCTAACATGTAACCATAATATAAGCTTGTATTTGGGATATTTTTACCATTTTAGCCCTTTACACATGTGTAAAACATATTAGTTGTACCCATTCACCACCAAATCATTTTGTAACTTTCAAACCAGGTTTTTAGGAGGTTTAAAACCCATTTTTAATCAGATCCCAAGCTTTGGTTACGGACAGTTACAAAACATAAAGTTCATGGGTGTCAAAGTCACCCAAAAGAGGGTTTTCTAGGTGTAACTTGTGTTCCACCCGTAGCATGATCAATATATCATGTGAGATAACTCTAGTGAAGTTAAAAGCTCCTCAGGAACGAGATGATAGCAGTGTACTTCTTTTAGAACAAAGAAAGTAAGGGTTTTGGTGGATAGAAGAAAGAATAACACATGACATAGTTTGTTTCGGGTAGGATGAAGCTTACTCTTGTATGGTTCACGATTTGGAGAGTGTGTAGAGTGACAGAACGGTCTGGAAGTCTTCAAACAAGGGCTGGAAGAGTCGAGTTTGATGAAACCGTGTGTCAAAGGCTCACAAGATGGCACCCTCTTGCTAGTATGAAGCTTGACCGATGATGTTTGATGCTTGAACTTCGACTAGGGGGCTGAAATGAAGCTGGAACCGTGGGTGTGTGTGTGTCTCAGCTAGAGAGAATTCAAGAGAAGAGGGAAGAGAGTGAGAGGTGAGAAATGAGGGTGGGTTAAAGTGTTGCATGTAATAGGAGTGGAGGGGAATAGTGGCAAGTTTGGGTGGTGTAGAAGAGAAGAGATTGGTGGAGAGGGGGGGGGGGTGAAGGGGCGGCTGATCTTGGAGCTTTGTGGGGTGTAATTAGTTTTAAATTTTAAATGAAAATTTGTTATTGTGTAGTATTATTAAGTGGGTAATTTTTATTAGTTGTTTAAGTATTAAGTATGTATATGTATATGTCAAACCGGGAATTGTGTGTGTATGCACACATATTTAATTGTTTCAATTAAGATTAAATTTTGAAATGGACTAATTGACTTTCCCGGAACACGAAGTTATTCTATGGTAAGGCTAGATCTGACAAATTCATGCAAAATGGCATATGAAATAACAAAAATGACAATAATAGCAATAGTAATAATAACACTGATAGTAATAGTAATAGTGATATTGCATTAATATTAATTGTATGGATAATTATGCGGGAGGGGTTAAAGGTTAGGGTTATGACCTGGAGGTCGGTTGTTACATTCTCCCACCATTTAGGAAATTTCGTCCCTAAATTTTAGCTTCGATAAGTTCCGGAACGGGTGGGTCTGAAGAGATGTGGATAATTCTTTCTCATCTCGTCTTCTCACTCCCAAGTGAATTCAGGTCCTCGCCTAGAATTCCATATTACCTAGACCTTGGGTATGCGACTTCGCCTGAGTTTCTTGACCAGCCGGTTAGTAATCTCTACAGGCTCTTCCATGAAGTTCAACTTGTCATTAATCCTTGCTTCCTTCAGGGGTAACTCCATGGCTTTGTCTACCATGCACTTCTTCAATTTTGACACATGGAAGGTGTCATGTATGTGGCCTAGCTCTTGTGGTAGCTTTAATTGATACGCCACGGGGCCAATTCTTGCTAGTATCTCAAATGGTCCTATATATCTCGGGCTTAGCTTTCCTTTTCTTCCAAACCTCACAGTCCCCTTCCATGGTGCTAATTTTAGCATTACCCTATCACCCACTTGAATCTCTAAAGGTTTTCGCCTTCTGTCAGCATATTTCTTCTGACGGTCTCTGGCCGCTCTTAAATGCTCCTTAATTTTAAATATCTTATCGGTGGTCTCCATCATAATGTCGGGTCCCATTACTTGACTATCCCCGATCTCATTCCAACTCAACGGTGATCGGCATTTCCTGCCATATAGGGCTTCATAGGGAGCTGCTTTTATACTTGCGTGATAACAATTGTTGTAGGAGAACTCTACTAGAGGAAGATGGTTATCCCAGTTCCCTCCAAAGTCAATCACGCAAGCCCTTAGCATATCTTCCAAGGTTTGGATGGTTCTTTCACTCTGACCGTCAGTTTGTGGGTGGTAAGCAGTGCTTAAATCCAGACGGGTTCCTAAAGCCCGCTGGAGTGACTTCCAGAAAGGAGAAGTGAAACGACTATCGCGGTCGGAGATGATTGATAGTGGCACCCCATGCCTGGTCACTATCTCGTCGATGTACAGTTGGGCCAGCATCGTCAGGTCGTTGTCCACTCGAATCGGCAAGAAGTGAGCCGATTTAGTTAACCGGTCAACTATTACCCAGATGGCATCCTGTCCTCTGAAAGTTCTGGGTAGTTTTGTAACAAAATCCATTTTGACGTTATCCCATTTCCATTCTGGAATTTCAGGCTGTTGTAACGTCCCTGACGGTTTTTGATTTTCAGCCTTCACCATGGCTCACGTTAAACACTTCCAAACGTATACGACGATTGATTTCTTAATTCCAGGCCACCAGAAAAGTGCCTTTAGATCTTGGTACATTTTGTTACTTTCAGGGTGAATCGAGTACCTAGATTTATGGGCTTCGTCTAGGATCACCTCTCTAATTCCCCCGTACTTTGGTACCCATGTTCATCCTTCATATTTATATATACCATCGTTGCTCAATTCTAACCACTTCTCCATTCCTGTTAACATCTCCCCTGCTAAATTATCTTCCTTTAGCGCTTCACCTTGAGCTTCTTTTAGTCTCGCAACAAGGTCAGTATACACACTCATCCTTAAGGCACAGACACGAAGGGGTTTTTCTCTTTCTTTCCTACTCAAGGCATCCGCCACTACATTGGCCTTGCCAGGATGATAGCGGATTTCGCATTCGTAATCATTCAATAGCTCAACCCATCTTCTCTGATGCATGTTTGGCATTTTCTAATCAAGAATGTGTTGCAAACTTCTATGGTCAGTGTAAATAATGCACTTCGTGCCATAGAGGTAATGCCTCCACATTTTGAGTGCAAATACCATGGCACCCAATTCTAGATCATGTGTTGTGTAGTTCTTCTCATGATCGTTCAGCAGTCTGGATGCATAAGCAATTACCTTGTTACGCTGTATTAGCACGCATCCCAGTCCCTGACGCGAGGCGTCGCAATAGACCACGAAATCTTCAACTCCTTCTGGGAGGGCGAGGATAGGTGCACTACATAGTTTCTCCTTGAGTGTTTCGAACGTTTCGTTCTACTCTTGTTCCCACTCAAAAGCTGTATTCTTCTTGGTCAAGGCAGTTAACGGTTGTATAATACGCGAGAAGTCCTTGATAAACCTTCTATAGTATCCGGCCAATCCAAGGAATTGCCTTATCTCGGTAGGAGTTTCCGGAATTCTCCAATTCGTAATGGCCTCTATCTTTGAAGGATCCACTTGAATTCCGTCTTCATTTAAGACATGCCCTAGGAATTGGATTTCCCGCATCCAAAATTCGCATTTGGAGAACTTGGCATATAGTTGCTCATTCTTGAGCAACTCGAGAATCAGCCTAAGGTGCTTTTCATGCTCTTCCTTTCCACGGGAGTAGATCAGGATGTCGTCGATAAATACAATCATAAATTTGTCTAGATATGGGCGGCACACTCGGTTCATGAAATCCATAAATGCCGCTGGTGCGTTAGTCAGTCCAAAGGGCATAACCAGGTACTCATAATGTCCATATCTAGTTCTAAAGGCTGTTTTGGGTATGTCTTCCTCTCTTATCTTTAGTTGATGGTACCCTGACCTTAAGTCTATTTTAGAGAAGTAGCTTGCCCTCTGCAGTTGATCGAATAGGTCATCGATTCTCGGAAGAGGGTAACGATTCTTTATTGTCAGTTTGTTTAGTTCCTGGTAATCAATACACATACGTAGGGTCCCATCCTTCTTTTTCACGAATAGCACCGGGGCACCCCATGGAGACACACTCGGTCGTATAAACCCCTTGTCGAGTAGCTCTTGGATTTGTAGCATTAGTTCTTTCATCTCGGGCGGGGCAAGTCGGTACGGTGCTTTGGCTACCGGTGCAGCACCAGGCAATAGGTCTATTTGGAATTCAACCTGACGGGTCGAAGGGAGTCCCGGTAGGTCTTCGGGAAATACCTCCGGATATTCTGAAACCACTGGTATATCCTCAATCTTCTTTTCCTCTTTGGCTTTTATCACGTAAACTATGAAAGCTGGGCATCCTTCATGAGACTTTTGGTTGCCTTTAAATGGGATATCATAGGATATAACGTGTTACATCTTTCACCATGAACAACTAACACCTTCCCATCGTTCAATGGTATCATAAGTAAGTGTTCATCACACATGATTTCGACTCTATTCTTAGCCAGCCAATCCATGCCAACAACCACATCGAATCCTCCTAGCTTAATAGGCATCAGGTTTATCTTAAATGTACTACCTTCTAGGTTCATTAAGCAATCCTGGATGACTTCATTAGTTTCTAAGATGTTACCGTTAGCTAATTCTACGGTAAACGTAACAGTCAGGACGCATGCACTCAAGTCAATCAAAGGCCTAAAAGTGCTAGAGACAAAACTAGCAGTTGCTCCAGTATCAAATAGAACGGTAGTAGGATGATTATTTATAAGGAACATACTATTGACCACATCAGGTTCCTTACGAGCACCGGCTGGATCCATCACGAATGCTCGTCCCTTGGGCTTATTAGGTCTGGCATCCTTATCTCTCCCCAGCTTAGGACACTTATTCCTCATGTGTCCTAGATCTCCACACTCATAGCATTGTTTACCTGGCACATACGTACAATCCTTAATCAGATGACCCGGTCGTTTGCATCGGAAGCAGGGCATCGGGTTGCACTCCCCTTGATGATGTAGTTTACACTTGTTGCAGAATGGGCTTGTTCCCGAGTATAGCTTCCGAGTCCTTCCACCCTGGTCTTCGCGCCTCATACCTTTAAAACTCTTCTTGTTTGACCCACTACGGCTACCAATTGCCTTCTTCCCCTCAAACCATTTTCTCTTCTCACCCATCGGCTTCCTCATTTCCTCTATCCTATTTTGTTCAGTCCATCCAGCCCTGACTAGATCATCGGTCAAACTACTGGTGAAGTCGACCGCAGCTTGTAGGGTTGGGGGCCTAGAGGATCGAACCATACCCCTGACTCTAGGATGTAGTCCCCAGATGAAACGTGTTACGCCCTTGGATTCCGGTGTCACCAGATGTGGCACCAGTCGAGCCAGGGCTAAGAAGCGGTTGATGTACTCGGTGTAGTTAGGGCCTTTCATTTCCAGGCTCAGAAATTCGGACTCCAGTTTCTCCAGTTGATTGATGCGGCAATATTTGTTGGTTATCAATTCCCTGAATTCGGTACAACTTATTTGGTTACCAGCGTTTCTTCCTCGGGGTTGAGTAATAGTCTTCCACCATTCCAGTGTTGATCCCTTGAATGACTGGGAAGCATACCTCACCATGTGTTCCATCTTACATTCGCTGATATCTAGGACGGCTTCCATTTCATCAATCCATCGGTACGTCTCAATCGCACCCTCGGTACCATAGAAATCCTTCGGCTTGCATGCCATGAAGGTCTTGTAGGAGCATCCATTCCTTAGTGCTTAAACTTCCTCATTGTTGCCCTCATTGCTCCCAGATCCACCATTACCACTGGGGTTATTCCGGTCCGCATTAATTTGGGCGATGATGGTCGGGATGGCGTTAGCAATTTGTTGTGCTACGAGGTTGGCAATTCTCTCATCGTTCCCCTGATTGACATTCTCTCCACGGGAAGCTCCTGGTGGAGTAAGGGGTTGGTTGCCGGTTGGTCTAGCTTCCTCATGACGACCACTCGTAGCTCCTGATCTTCCAATATGGGTTCCTTGTCTGGTCGGCATTCTGGTAGCATCACAGATAAATTTGTTTAGCATCTCATAAATTTTTAGTTTCAACAGCCCATGCATCACTTATCCTAATATACCACGTTCTAACAGGAGAGTGTGTAATATACGCACCACTAAATACCTTTAATATGTTCCATTAAATTAATTTTAAGGCAGTTCAACCCAAAAAGAATACAAGACAAAATTCCTACACATGACATATCACATTGCAATTCAATACAAATTACCCTGCAGAATCAACACCATAAGAAGTAGTTTCATAGATAGATAGGGTTAATAGTATTAGTGAAATAGAAATGCATCAGAGTTAAACTCTTACAATTTGGAAGGTGCCATCACCCCCATAATACATAATAATAATAGTGTCTGATAATAATAAAATTGTTTCCTTCAACTGTCTAAGAGACAGATAATCCCACATCTTCCCCCCTACTCTCACATCCATTTCTTCTTTAGCCACCCTATCCACCCTGAGTTCTTCTTCCTTCGCTCTTGCTCCAACCGCTGGACTCCCTGTGACGCCATCATGGCCTGAAACTGGGCGGACTGGGAGGTCCGAGTGGCGTGTTGGAGTGTCAGCTCGTGAAGACGGACGGTCTTCAGAATCTCGTCCAATGCAGCATCAGAAGGTCCTACGTCGCTTGCTCGGCGGCTAGACTGGGAGTACCGATCACCAGCTAGCACACTAAGGCCATCATACACGCTGTGCCTCGGTGGCATCAAGTGCTCATCACGTGGATGGTGTCGGAGCGGGTCAATTATCGGTGGTGCAGGTGTCGATGTCCTAACAGGTGGTGGAGGAGGAGGTGGCATCCTAAAGGAGACTGAGGTTCCTGGCCTAGTACTCTTGCTTCGGCGGGTGATAACACATGCACCCCTATTCCCGATAGGTGGGATAGGTGAGCGTGCAGGAGCTGCGACATGCGGTGACTGGGAGCGCGTCCGGCTCCTGGAGGGAGATGTCGAGGAAGAGTCCTCCGATGGCTCAGTGTCATCAGACGTAACAGATATCCAACCCGGGTGTCCGCATCTTCTCAAGTATTCTTCATACTCCGTCCACGGTTTCGCCCTCTTAGGGCTCTCAGCTGGTGCAGTACCGTCAGTCGGGTACGCAGGTGCCTTCCCCTTGTCAGCCATAGCCTTGATGTCCTGTAAGAAATATCATGAGTAATTTGGTTTCTCATAGCTCATGATTGCAATAATAATAGTACTTATAGTAGTAGTGATGGCAATAGTATCAGATATCCCAACAGTATCAAATACCTGAGGTATAAGTTATCAATAGTATCATCAATCCTTAGTTTTTTAAATAATTAACAAATAAAGTAGTTTCATTTTAAGAAACCCTTAAACCACTCAAAGAAAATTTTAAGAATTATAACATTCAAACAAAAGTTCAATTATTGTCTAACGATCCATGCTAGAATTTACGCGTCCGGTAACTTCATTATTACGTTGATCAAGTGTAATCATCAATTTACCCAACCCGATCATCCCAACACTTTCCATGAGGACGGTCCTAAGGTATCAGGGTTGTAGCCTAGGGTCTACTATGGTATTCCCGACTTCTCTACAACCTTTGGCTCTGATACCAATCTGTCACACCCCGGGCCCAGGTAGGGTGGGACGTCACAGACTAGTAACAATATACGGCAGCAGAAACAAACCATCATAAGAGCACAAAAGGAGAGAACATCACATGGCATTACAGTTTAAAGAAATACCGGGCTAGATGTGGGTCTAACCACCCATACGAGTATAAGTTTTCAACAATACAAATTGTTCCCAATCGAAATAAATAGAAATAAGTCCAAATTGTTTGAAAATCAAAACAAGCCAATGCCATGGTCACGGTGCTAGGTCAAGTCTTCTACACAGCTAGACTCCCTTCAAGGATTACCTGAAACATGCTCAAAAGAAATTTGTATCAACTATAAAGTTGGTGAATTCAAGTGCTTAAAGTTAAAAAACAAAAGGATTCAAAAGAATCCACATTTGATTTAAAAGTCATAGATCATAGTATCATAGTTGTGGGGATCATAATCAACCCTGCACTCAATCCTGGCTAGCCTCTTCTAAAGTTATGTTACACCGGCTAATCCCGAGGGAAGAACTGAGCCTCATATGGTGGACCATACCTGCTGAATGGTTCACCTTAGTATCTTATTAAAACTTGTCACATGCCATAAATGACCCTTCCCGTTCATCAAGGAAGGCACTGTGTGTGGGGGATTCCCCAAGTAGATCTACCCATATAAAATAAGCGGTTCACACAAGAATTAATGATCATGATAAAACTAAAAGAAGGTTCTAACATTTCCACAACATATAGCAGCATATTATAGCACAAAAAAGTTCAGTTTAAATGGAGCATGCTTCACCCCAAAAACAATAGTAAAAAGGGGACACTAGAACTCACCTTAGAGCTTCAAGTAACGGGTTCTTCGTGTACCGGGAAGGTTTCAAGTTTAGCACCCTACCAACAAGATTAAGTGTTAAGACACTAATTCTAAGGTCATACGAGGTAGATAGTAATGTGTTAAGGGGTTAAATGTTCAACTAGTTTAGATTTGCCAAGGCTTGCATTAGAAAGTTTCCTTTTATAGTAAGTCATGGTTTCTGATGGCTAATTATAGGTTTTTACACTATTACGTCATTGATACCAGTTAAATTAAGTTACCAAGTGATTACATGTTCATAGGGTCGTTTTATAGAGTTTTGGCAGAATTTACAGTTTAGCCTCTCAAGTTTCAGAATTTACAATTTCTACCCTAAAGTTTGCTTCTTTACATTTAATGGCCTTTTTGACAAAATAACAGATTTTGGAGTTAAATAATACATCTTAATCAAGTTAAACTTCCAATTTTATAACTTTAGAATTTAGTTGGTAAACATGTGTTTTTACGTTACCGGTTACGGTGAAACCGGGGGTTTTTAACGGTTAAGTATTAAACCTTATAATTTTATGTCTTAAAATTTGAAGTATTATATTAAGGACATTTAATAAGTTTTTATAATCTGTTAAGAATGTATTCTTAAGCCCTTTTTGTTGAAAGTCTCGTTTTTAAGTTCGACCCGTTAAAGCGCGTTTTTACCCGAAACCGATCGCTCGAAATCATGTTTGACCAATTTTTCACCATCTTTAAGTCTCAAAGTTCTAATTTTACTGAAATAACAAGTTTCCCATAGATTTTAGGTTTATTCTTGTATTTCCATGAATTTCTTCCAAAAATCACCCGGTTAAGGCCCGTTTTTAACTAAAAATTTCATTTAAATTGTTCTTAGACCCATTTAACCACAAATTCGACCAATTTCACTTTGTTAACCTTTTTAGAGCCTGGAATTATTTTTAACATGGTTATTCCCTATGTCCTCATATTTTCAAGTCAATTTACCACCTTTTCGGGTCCCCGAATAAGTCCAAAATGCCTATAATCCCTACTATTTTAATTTTTCAGCTTTTGAAAACATTTCATATGCCCAATAACATCCAAAACCTAATGAAAATAAATTCTAATACACGGATCTAACATGTAACCATAATATAAGCTTGTATTTGAGAGATTTTTACCATTTTAGCCCTTTACACATGTGTAAAACGTATTAGTTGTACCCATTCACCACCAAATCATTTTGTAACTTTCAAACCAGGTTTTAAGGAGGTTTAAAACCCATTTTAAATCAGATCCCAAGCTTTGGTTACGAACGGTTACAAAACATAAAGTTCATGGGTGTCAAAGTCACCCAAAAGAGGGTGAGATACCTCTAGTGAAGTTAAAAGCTCCTCAGGAACGAGATGATAGCAGTGGACTTCTGTTAGAACAAAGAAAGTAAGGGTTTTCATGGATAGAAGAAAGAATAACACATGACATAGTTTGTTTCGGGTAGGATGAAGCTTACTCTTGTATGGTTCACGATTTGGAGAGTGTGTAGAGTGACAGAACGGTCTGGAAGTCTTCGAAAAAGGGCTGGAAGAGTCAAGTTTGATGAAAACGTGTTTCAAAGGCTCACAAGATAGCACCCTCTTGCTAGTATGAAGCTTGACTGATGATGTTTGATGCTTGAACTTCGACTAGGGGGCTGAAATGAAGCTGGAACCGTGGGTGTGTGTGTGTTTCAGCTAGAGAGAATTTGGCATAAGAGGGAAGAGAGTGAGGGGTGAGAAATGAGGGTGGGTTCAAGTGTTGCATGTAATAGGAGTGGAGGGGAATGGTGGCAAGTTTGGGTGGTGTAGAAGAGAAGAGATTGGTGGAGAGGGGGGGTGAAGGGGCGGCCGATCTTGGAGCTTTGTGGGGTGTAGTTAGTTTTAAATTTTAAATGAAAATTTGTTATTGTGTAGTATTATTAAGTGGGTAATTTTTATTAGTTGTTTAAGTATTAAGTATGTATATGTATATGTTAACCGTGAATTGTGTGTGTATGCACACATATTTAATTGTTTCAATTAAGATTAAATTTTGAAATGGACTAATTGACTTTCCCAGTACACGAAGTTATTCTATGCTAAGGCTAGATCTGACAAATTCATGCAAAATGGCACATGAAATAACAAAAATAACAATAATAGCAATAGTAATAATAACACTGATAGTAATAGTAATAGTGATATTGCATTAATATTAATTGTATGGATAATGATGCAGGTGGGGTTAAAGGTTAGGGTTATGACCTAGAGGTCGGTTGTTACAATTCATTAAGGCATATAAGTTTCCATCAGAAACTAATTCTGTTGAAAATGCCTTTGTGACAGAAGAAGATGCTTTTATGCCTTCCAAAGATCAAGCTAGAACAACTGGATTCATTGCTGCTTTGACCGGGTTCAAGATAGGAATCTCACTTGATGTGACTCAACTAGGATTGAATATGATGATTTAGTCAATAATTAGGTAGCGAGAATATTAAATCAAAGAACATTAAATGCTAAAAATACTAATAAATGCTTTGTATATTGATGTTGGTAAACAAGATACCAAGAGTGCTAGGGTTTGCAGCACAAAACAGTACTTCTGTGTAACTTGTGTGAAAACTTTTGTGAAACTTACAAAAGTAGTGAGTTATTTAGGTCCTTCCTAAGGGTGACACTTATGTCGGTGAACTCCCAGTTGATCCCGCATCCAAATGCTTTATGTGTCCACTTTGTGTTGTGATTTTCACATTCGATTTGAGCTTCCAAATGGACTTAAAATTCTGCACCAAACCCCTTTGGGCCTTCAAAATATGTTTTTGGTTTTTGGGCTTAAATCCCATTAAGAGGTATAAAGCCCTTTGGGCTCAAAATTGGCCCAAACCGAAAAACATTCTTGTTGCATCTTCTTTTACAAAACTATATATCCAATAAACATTCTCTAGTAAAAGTGATATGCAACTAATCTATTTATTTTACATACCAAATGAAAATAAATAAATTACATAGCCAATAGGAAGAACAAATACATTTAATTATTACAACACTTTGAATAATAAAATATAAATCACAACACATCCAAACACAAGGTCTTAGCCAGGTTATGAACATCAAGATACATATCCAAATATGTAAGCTAAATCCAAGAGTATTCCCCTTGAATCACAGATTTCCGTTTAATGTATAAACAAACCGAATATCATGATTCTTGTCCAAACAACTAAATCATCCAAATGATTAAATTTTTAAGATTACAATATGCATGTAAAATAGAATCTTGAAAAACATGGGAAACATAGACCTGAATTTTCGGTCTGTTGGTTAATAACAACAAGAAACCGAGAATTCATTCCAAATGAAGCATGTATCCATATAACCAGCTCTGATACCACTGTAGGGTTTTCACAAGTTTATCAGAATCATTTTATCCTTATAAAATGAAAACGCAGCAGAAATAGTATGAAAAACTTGTTACAGTTAATATATATAAACCAATTTTTATATATCTGTTAAAAACCCGTAATGGATGGTTATATGAAAAATCATGCTTACAAACTACCATAGGGTGTTACTACCTCTCAAATGGGACAGAAGAAGAAGATCTTTGAACAGTAGCTTCCAAAGCAGGAAACCTCAAGCTTGTCTACCACATGCTTCCAACAAAACACCAGGTTGCTAGGATTTTCTTCACTTGAATCGGGTTCTGTTCTTGGTTTTCCTCAACCGATCGAGAGAAAAGCTATAGGAACACCGATCCGCACCTTTGTGTGTGTTGTAAGTTATCAGAGAGAGTGGTTGAATGCAATCATATATTGCACATCTAATGAAACTGAATTTCAGAGTGAGGTAAAAGTGGGTGGGACCCATTCCTTTAACCCATCCGCATTTCTCTAATATTCGTCCGCATTAGTAAATGAGGATGAACAAACTCTATCCGCATTTGTAAATGCGGAAGAAGAAACTTCATCCGCATTTCCCAAATGTACATCCGCATTTGTAAATGCGGATAAGTAACTCCATAAGCATTTCCAAAAATGCACATCCGCATTAGTAAATGCGGATGATCAGTTTCATTAGCATTTCCTTAAATGCTCATCCGTATTAGCAAATGCAGATGAAGAAATTCCTTCAACATTTCCTCAAATGCGCATCCGCATTTGTAAATGCGGATAAGGAACATTCATCCGCATTTCCTCAGTAACACATCCGCATTAGTAAATGCGGATGAGTAATAAAGAAATGTGGACAAAAGGACATGTATTGTTTGTTCAACCATTTAAATAACAATACAAATTACTCTCTCTTTAGAATAAATTATCCATATAATTTATTCATAACATTAGTGCAAATATTTAGAAAACCAATTTCTAAATACTTCAAGTGTTAATATTTATTTACATGATCATATCATAAAATAAATATTGTGGGTGTTTGTCTAGCTTGTTATTGGGTATGACCCGACTTGGATCATAACGTACTAGCCACATCAATCCAATATGTGTCTTGGGCAGACCGTTCCCAACATGCTCATAAGCTAAAAACATGAAATCTCTAGAATCTAAAACTTACTCTAAGTATATTAGAATCTTGTATGACTAAAATAGGCTAAAAGTTGACCCGAACCTAAGAACCCGTTAAAAACCAAGCCCGGAATGTTAGAATACCAAAATCAACATAAAACAACCTAAGACTCAAAATACAGTAGCTAATGGACTTATAATGATAAAAGTAAGCTACAAACTAAATATTATCAATTATAGAATTTTTTAGGAATTTATACAAATATAACGTTAATCTAAGAAATCTAACACCGCACTAGCAAGAAAAATAGTAAAAAGAGTTACGAAGACCTAAATGGAATAAAAACTAACTTACTACAGTATCTTACCGCACCTGAAACAATAAAATCCATAGTAAGCGATTTAAGTGCCAAATTCCAAACATAAGGGTTAAAAACCGCTAATTTTGCAAAATTGAGGAACCAATCATGCCAACAGCTTAAACCTCACTGTTTTAGAACCAAATGTCAGCACTAACATCTATAAAATGAACTTAGGAACCTTGCCGGTCGGTAGCTCCCTAAACCACGAACACCCACTTCAAGGATAGGCTAAGGTGAGTCTGATGAACCCCTTTTTACTTTAAAACTTTTGGGGTGAAATACATACTCGATGGTTAATACATTACGATGGTGCAATACTACCTGCTTTTGTCCCCGAATGTGAGCACAATCATTAACTCTATTGCGAGTCGCGTGGTTTGTGGATAGTAATATTTGGGGAATCCCCCGCACACAATGGGACCTAAGGACAGGGAAACCCCCCATTGAGATTCTATAATCATTGTGTCACAAATTAGTGCAGATTATATGTGCTTAGCAAGGCACACTTGAGACCATAACATTAAGGGATATGGGTTAGGGGATGTTTTAGCACTCGTGAGGGTCACTTGGGTCCAGGTTTGATTGTGATACTTTCTCTTGTGCACCATGACTTCTGTTGTCTTATTTTATGAATTATGTTGAGGCTTGTGTCCTAAACTTATGAGCTCACCAACATTATGTTAACGTATTTTGGGTGTGTATTTAGGAGAAGAATGATTTGGCCAAATGAACATGGATAGGAGTTGACTTAGCCGGACATTGGAGAATAGTCATCACCCCATCTCTAGATAAAATCATTTGGGACATTTGATTAACATTAATGTAATTGGGATTTAGAAAACACTTGACTAGTATTGGTACTATTAAAGTGGACGATTGGTTGACAATTGAATAAGTTATGTTTACTTTCTGCTGCATTGTGTTGATATCAGTTAGTCACAGCCAGACCCCTTCAGCTGGTTGTCTTCTTCCTTCTTGAATGTTGGAGATCAGGCCATTGAACACATAAGCAGACATGTTGAATTGTCTGTTAGTGCACAAGTCACAAATAGCTGATGATGTAGTGATGGGGATGTCATTCCAACCAGTCTTCCTCTTTGATAGGCAATGTTAGAATAGATGTATCAGGAATCTCCACTGTAGGTCAACTAACCCCTTGATAAATTTTTTTCCTTCAAAGCCTCCTTTATAGCCAATGTTGGCAAAGAAAGTCATAATGTCATCTTCTTCTAGCTCTTGTGGAGAGTTGGCATCATCCCCAAACTATAGACACTGTCTCACAGTTTGTTCAGTGATGGCCAATGTATGATCATCAGTGATCCTTCCTGATATAGTCCTCACACCATCTACTTCAGTCACTTTAGCTGTTCCCCAGAATGATCTAATGAAGTTCTCTTCAATGATGGGTCTAACAGTGATGGCATGTGCCACTCTTGTTATGAAAATGAATCTGATCATATCTCTTAACCCTTCAGATTTAGGCACATCCAGATCAAGGTATCCACTAACATTGTGGAGCTTGCTCTAAGTGAGGTTTGCCATAGATTCTGCAAAAGAGACACATGTGTTAATAACGTACTAACAATTATCAGATCATACACCAAAGATCATGTTTGACTTTTCTCGGTTTGACTTTCTCAAGTCAAAATTAAGAGTTCAATGGTTACTGTTGTACAGGAATTTGACCTATCTTTGATTTTGTGATGAATAACCATTTGTGTTATGTTTTATGTTCATTTTCAATCATCTTTACTATTTCAAACATCCTTTTACACTAAAACATTAGATTTGACTTCAACATTTTCGATTCTCGGTTCCCTTGTACATCGTGGTTAACCTAGATTTTGTAAATCGATTGTTCTTTATTATTCACATTAACATCCATTTCATTGAACTAAAAAACGTCATTGAAATCCATTGTTCATGGTTGATTTTTTTTTAATTTCTAAACCAAGGTTCTATACGGTTAAGTATTTAAAGTTTACAAATCCATTGAGAATCACCTTGTTTTGATACTACTTTGGCTATGAATAGAAATAAAGATGAAATGGAGTTGGATGAACAAACAACACTCAAGGTTTGAGATGCTTTGGATGATTGATGAAGATCACTGAGAAAAACGCTCGTTGCACTGTAGGTTCACTCAAATTTGAAAAGTATTAAATGACTCTCATGAATATGTTTAAATAGTCGAATTAATGACTTTCTCAAACTCTCAAGTGTGTGAACAAATGTGGAGGTTATAATGTTTTGTACTGTAGCAAATGCGGAAGTTTTTTACTTTTACGCATTTGTGTGGATACAAATGCGGATGACTTAACCTGTCCGCATTAGTTTCATTTTGATTATTCTCGCACAAAAGTATTACCCGCATTGGTTATATGCATGAGTTACCATCACCCACATTAACCAATACTCTTACCCGCATTAAAATTTGAACTTGTCAAAAATTAATGTTTTTGCTATGGATAGTTTTGACTATTTTTGCACTGATGCTTTGACTTTTTATAAAGTTGGGTTTGTTGCTTGGATTGTCAATTCTTGCTTGGATTGAATTGTACACCCGGTGTGATCTTAGACTTTTATGCTTCCAAAAATCTGCATACACTGAGATACTATGGTATAGCTTCCACACCAACATAGTCAATTTTTCTAATTTCATATTTTTTTTGGAAAAGCAACAACTGTACAGAAATGATGAAAATTTTAATTACTCCCCCTTAAGTTTATATCCATATGGGATAAAAACTTTAAATATTTAAAATTTTGAAAGGAAAATATTTTTGTAACTTTTGATTTTCTTATTTGTACATGAAGAGGAAGCATACCTTACTTGGAATCATATCAATCTTACCTTTCACAAGTGTAGGAAATTGTTAGTAAAATAGACATAATCATAAACATATTGATTGTAGGTATGTTTGTCCTTTTAAACTCATGCTTGGTTAATATTTTAATGCTAGTGATCTTTATCATGTTTTGAGTGGAATATATTCAACATGTACCTTACAGTCAATTACATGGCAAGACCAACCACCCACATGAAATGCATGGTAGAACTTTTTCACAACTTACATGACCAGGTCATTTAAATTATGAAATCTCATTTGGTTTTGGGTAAGGGGGATCCACATTGGGATTCTTTTACTTTGATCCTTATAATTATTTGATCCGTATTGGGATTCTTTTTAGCACTTCTCTTTGGAAGGTGTTCCTTCTTGGGATTCTTTTGATTTTATTAATTCATCTATTTTGGATGTGTTCCATATTGGGAATCTTTTTGGATCATGACAACAGCATTTTACGCCTGTTTCTCCAGGTCTTTGAACAGCAAAACAGAGGAGAAACTGATGTGGGTGAATGAGATTCATAAGGCATCATTACCTGGTGTGTTTAGGTTACTACACACACACTTGGATAAGCTAATACTTACTCATACATGAGATGATTGCTTCAAAGTTGAATATGAGCTTTAGTTCATCATAGCATGTATCTTCTTTTCCAAGCTGAGCCTACCCGCATATCAGATAAGTCATGACAGTCTTTCAAATTTTGAAATAAGCACAATGAATGATATAACGACTGTAATTATATATTTTCCCATATTTGAGTACATTTCATATACGTCAACAAAATTAACTTTCTTCTTGTATTTTTATAATATTTGAATGTTTTTGCAAATTTTGATTATTACTCAATGTTAATCATGACAATTGATTGGACTAAGAATTCAAACCGACTAGGTTCAAAAGCCTTAGTGAACAAATCAGCTAATTGATTGTCCATGTGGACCTGAATCAACTTGATTAACTGCTTTTCAGCACAGTCTCTCAAAGAGTGATATCTAATTTCATTGTGTTTGGTTTTTGAGTGCTGAACAGGATTGTTTGTTCTGAACATGGCTGTTGTGTTGTCAATGTGAATTGATGTGTGCAAGAAGTTATAACCATAATCAAGTATCTGGTTTTGAATCCAAAGAACTTGAGAGCAACAGGCTGATGCTGCTATTTACTCAGCTTTTGCTGTTGAAACGGATACATTTGTCTGCTTCATGCACTCCCAGGAGATAGTCTGGGACCAACAAATTGACAACCTCCAAAAATGGACTTTCGATTGAAGTTGCATCCCCCGTAGTCACTGTCTATGTATGCATAGAGGTTGAAATCCCCTTCCTTTCGATACCATAATCCTAGTGCAGGCTTGTCCTTGAGATATCTGAATATCCTCTTCATAGAATTCATATGTGATTCCTTGGGATCTGCTTGATATCTGGCACAAACACATATATCAAACATAATGTTAGGTCTACTTGCTATTAGATACATGAGTGACCTAATCATTGATAGATAAAGAGTCTGATCCACTAATTTGCCATCTGAGTCTGGACCAATCTTCATTTTTGTATCCACAGGAGTTCTGATAGACTGACAGTCTGCAAAATGAAATTTCTTCAACATGGTTTCCATATATTTTGATTGAATGATGAAGATTCCATCTGTTGTCTACTGTACTTGCAATCATAAGAAGAATATGAGCTCCCCCATAGCACTCATCTGGAACCTAGAGTGCATAAGGTCTTAAAATCCTTACAAAGTTGCTTGTTGGTTGATCCAAAAATGATCTGGACTACTGGCATTTATGTCCTTTTCTTTTTCTGAACAAAGTCTGATCAATCTTTCCTCTCTCATACCCAAGAAGGAAAGATGATAGAGTCTCGTACCAATTTCGAGGGGCTTGTTGTAGACAATACAATGCTTTGTCAAGTTTGTACACCCTATGAGGATAGTCAGGGTCCTCAAAGACTGGTGGTTGTGATAGGTTCAAATGGATCAATATATGATGATATCATAATGCAATGATCAATTCAAATACTAAGTAAACAAACACAAGCAATTACTTCAAAAATTCATAGATTTCATTGATAGCAAATGCTTAGGATACAAAGTGTAAGAGTGAGTTACAGTCGTTCTGTCTGTTCTAACTGTTTCATTGTCTTCCCTACACAATACATAAACTATCCTATTTATACTATCAAAGACAAATAAGGAACATATATTTACAAAATAAGTCCATATACTATGACAAAACGCAAAAGACAAATGTTAATCTTCTAAGATCTCTAACAATACTCCCCTTAAGATTGACATTGTCTTCAGTCTGCATTGAACTCTTCTGATTCATCTTTAATCTTGAACACCGGCTTTTCTTTGTAAAGATCCAATTCTCGCAATGCTTTCTTGAAAGCTGACTTGAACTTCTTGGCAAGTATGGCTTGCTCAGGCTTTGACTCGTTTGTTTTAATCTCAATCTTGTCCATTGCATCCAGAGTTTCTTTTGTTAGACCGACAATATCTTTGTTAGCATAGAACTCATAAGGCTTAGGATGATCGTGAGAGTGAACTTCCAACACTCATTTACTTGAAATTCTCATAAAATCAATAGACTTTATGTCCTTCTTCATGATGTTAGCAAATGCTAGATCTTTTCGCAATGAAATTCGCTCCATAGCAGCATCCATTACCTTAAAAATTATCATAAAATATTTTCTATCATTATGAGCAACTTCTGACGCAACATGATCAAACTTCTGGTTAGACAAGAAAAAGATATAACTTGGATGGAGAAGTTTAAGCTCAAAAACTCCAAATAATGAAATCATATCTTGATCCCAATCTTCCAAGTTATGAACTAGCTTCAACTGGAATGAGTCAGCATGATAGAACCATCTCAAAATTGGCTTAGATGTTTGAGTACCATCTATCACTTTCAAGCCTGGGTTAGTGACCTTTTCAAAGTAACAATCACTATACGCATCCAAAAACTATTCTTCTTCTTCTAGATAAGCAACCACCTTTCTTTTACTCTTTAGAGACTTAAAATATGCTTTATCTTCTTGATCACATCTGGTTTTAAGATAAGAATCCATTCTGTTAATTCCTCGATTTAGAAGTTTAACAAAGTTTTCACCTCGAACTGACTTGGTAGGATTAATCAGAGGCAACTTATTTAACTCCTTGAGATCTTGCTCTGGCAAAGCTATGATGCTCGTGTAAAAATAATAAACATCACAAATTGAATTTACACGTTTAATTAGAAAGGCATCAAAGATCTCATCATATTTCTAGGCAATTATCTTAACATTCTTTGTGTTATCCGGCACAATCGTTGCATTAAGCAACTCAGAAATAGATTGGCCTTTCTGTAGTACATTTCTGACAAAATCTCCTACAGATCTAGCTTTGTTCCATAGTTATTTCTATTCAATCGAGACTTTGTATGCTTGTTTCTCAGTCTATGGGAACATATCAATCAATTATTTTCTCTTTTCATGACTACTTTTCACTAACTCCATTTCTTTTATTTCTTGAGGCTTTAAGATTCGAGTTCTTTTTGTAATCTCCAAATACTGTGGATTATCCATGTCTAGCACAATCATTTTATTGTTTTGCTTTTTTGTCTCTTGAAAACTTCTGACCAAAATTCTTAGAGACTCGGTTTGTAATCTGTTCAATCTCTTTCTTGGATAATTCCTTGATTGTAGCCATAGCCTAAGCTCAACAGTTGTCATATTTTCAGGATATGGATGATGCAATTCTGATGCTGGAAGGTCTTTAATGTTGATACTTTCTAGCATCGGATTCCATTCTCCATGTTCAATAAGTATTTCATCTGGATCAACTAGAGCTGTTGACTCTGCTATAATACATTTCTCATACTCTTCATTATTTTGTGAAACTGTTAGACCATCCAAAAATACATGATTGTATTTCTTCTTGACCAAATAATTATATCTGTCATCAATGTCTAAAAGGATGTCTTCAGTAACAGCTTCAACCGGAGAATATACAGCTTCAACAATGTCTTCTTCCTCCAATATTTCATCATACCAAGCATTTAAAACTCTGGATCTAAATCATCCAATGCTCTGATTTGCTCTTGTATGTCTACTTCTGCACTTTCCTGTAAAGAAGGACGATCTACATTCAAAGTTTCAAAAACAATTTTTTGCATCTTTGAAAGAGAGTTAGATGACGATTCTACCAATACTTGAACATCAAATTCATCTATCTTTCATTTTCCTTTCATAGCCTCGGATAATTTTTCAGCTTTAGAAGTTTGAATTTCAGGAATAACCTCTTTCTCTGAAGTTAAAGGGTCTTTTTCTTGTGGTTGAGAAGATTGAGATTTTAAGCTATCTTTCATAATTTCAAGCTCTTCTTTCAACTTATCATAATCTTCTTTCAACTTCTTGTATTTTGCTTCCATCAAATCATAATCTCTAAGCAAAACATCAAAGTTCTTTACATTCATCTCTTGAACTTCTTCAAGCTCAGTAATCTTCAAGTCTTTCTTTAAAGATTCTACTTTTAGTTGATCATTTTCATCTTTCAGCTTCTTAATCATCTTAAGCTGATTGATATTCTCTTCTTTCAAAGCTTCTATTATCTGCTCCGTGTTCAATTTCTCAGTGGGGACTGTATCATGTTGATTTGATCTTTCACCTTCATCTAGCAAGTGAGTAGGTGAATTAGTAACGACTTTGATAACCCCGAGAGAAGACTCCTCAGCAATAACATTCTCTTGTGCTGTTGAAATAGGAGATTGTACAACAGGTGAACTACCTGGTACTACAGGCTCAAATACATCAAAATTTTAAAGATCACACTCCATTTGTTGTTGTACATTGACTTCATCATTATCTTTATTCACATCTAATGAATCATTGACATTATGAACATCTTTATTCAGATTATGAACTTCTTTAACTTCTGTAACAACTACAACTTCATTAACTTCTTCAACTTCATTACCTCCAACATCATCATTATCACTATCATCACTTGAAGAAGAACTTCTTTCATCTTCAGATTCATCATCATCTTCATTATCTTCATCATCATCCTCAGCTTTAGACTTAGAAAGTCCTTGAGGAACTTCTTCAATCAAATCATTTGGATCAATTAGTTCATCATTAATCAAATGAAATTGATTCTCATCTAAGTTCACATCATCTCTTGCTACTGCTCTCATGTAATCAAACATTTGAACATTCTGAGCACCAGTCACAATAGCAAGTCTACAGTTTCAATCATGTGCTCCAAAATTAATCTTTCTCTACTTACTCCATAAGCATGGAAATCAGGATACTTTTCATTTATAATCAGCTGCAGAAATCTGGGATACATCAAGTATTTGTTCCTGATTCCTTTCTCCAGATTAAAAATAAATCCATTCATGATCCATTTTGCCATATTAAACCTTCTGTTTGTGGCAATAGCTACAATAGGAGAAGCAATGTCCACATGAAATGAGTTCCATCCTGCACTCCTCTTGGACATACCATGTTGAAATATATAACACAGGAGTTTTCAGTGATTATATACTCTTGCTCTGAAAAACTGTTTCTTAGGAAAGTGATCTGGATGTCCCATGACTAAAAATGTGCCTCTACACTCATTAAAAGTAGGTTCAGCCAAATCTTGAGGATCATTATCACCCAGTCTTAGAGATTCTCTAATTGACTACTTAGAGACTTCAACCATATGATAGTTTGTGATAAAACCTCTGACTACTTTCCTTCCTTCATAATCCCTTGCAGTTTCAGTAGTACTCCAAAATATTTTGATGAGACGAGCATATATAACTGGTTGAGCACACATGGCATACACATACTTTGTTCTTAATACAAATCTTATCATTTCTTCATAACCAACAGCTTCACAAACATCCTCATTAAGAAAGGCTACTACGTTATGCTTAGGCTCGAACTTAAGATCTGCCATCTATTTATATATAACAAAATATTAATCATATTTGATTAACAATGATTTCAATCATATTGTGTGTTATCAATATTGAACCAATAACACTTAAAAAAAATTTCGAACTGTTTTGTACAATCCATTATATGAACAGAGTATACACTGGCTATAATTTTGATGCAACACAATTTATGATTACCATGAAACATGAAAATTAATTGAATTTCAATTGAGTTAGCCCATTTTAAATTTTAAACCTAACATTTTACACTTAAATTTTCTAAGTGTCGAACACACTCTATCAAGAGCAGAGCACATTCAAGTTTAAGTTCAAATGATTTAAACTTCACTAAACAAATTAAAATCTTCTCAATATCAGTTGAATAGATGAATTTTGATGATTAACATAACAATTTAGATGAAAAATTATGAACTAACTGTTCATTTCTTGTTTATAAAAACCGACTGATGGACAATGAATCATCAAGAACACATTTTTATGAAATTGAGATTTGATTCTCACAATCTGTTTGAAAACATGCTATAACAATCATTTGATGTTCAATTTCAATTATCATAACACATTTAAATCATAGATTTCAAATTTCTGAACACCTAGGGTTCGAATGCCTTAATAGAGTTCAATCGCCCAATCAAAGTTTGAAAGAGGTAATGAAATAAGATGTTTTAAGATCAACTTGATGTTTAGATTCATTGAATATACCTATATATCCCAAAGATTAACAGGTAACAATCGAATGTTGAGTGAATAAATGTATCGATGAGAGAATAAGTGAATCAGAGTGTTTGAGTTTATGAATGACTGAATGAAAACTACAAGTGTTGAATACATATAAGTGTAAAAATTCTTAGGCGCATGAGCACTGTCAAGGCACATGAGGCTAAGTTTCACACTAAATCTTTAGACGCATGAGCACTGTTTAGAAGCTTGGGAACTGTTCAAGCGCTTGGGCACTGTTCAGGCGCATGAGACTTGTTGAAACGCCTACCACTTGGAGTAAACATCACCTTCAAACGTCTAACCAGATTGGAAAGTCTGAAACTATTCAGGCGCATAAGCATAAGTTGATACGCCTAACACTTAACCATTTTCAGCAACATGACAACTGTTTAGACACATGTACTTGAACAAAACGCTTAACACTTGTACAAATTCCTGAAATTCATCATACTCCTGATTTAGACTTCTGAGCACTATTCAGGAGCATGAAAAACCTTCCATGAGTCTGACACTTGGAAACTTTCACAATACTCATCTGAACACTGTTTATGCACATTATCACTGTTCATGCACATTGTCTTAACACTTAGTCAAATTATTGACTATCACACGAAATAAACATTAATTACCCTCAAATTTTAACAATATCAAATTGATTTTGTTTAAAATCATCACACATCATTTTTACAACAATTTTTGAAAGTTTGAATCAATTTTTGTTTTTCCAACAATTTCCCGTCATTTTAGTCTTTATTTTAAAACTTTTACAACACAAATAGTCTTGTTTTGTTTGCAAGAAGCTTTTCCATTTATTTTGAATTCTTTTCAGGTTCATTTTTACATCTTATCAAACACACACATGCTTGAATTTCAGTTTCATCCTTTCCATCCAAAGCACTCAACTTTTTTTATTTCTTTTTCACATTTTGACACTTTTCATTGATTTTCTCTTTTACAATTTTACTCCCCCTAAACTTTTAAGTTCACAAACATAGAAGTTTCTTTTATTTTGCAAGTAGAGCAAACTAATCATTATCAACATGCCTGCACACAGAAAATCATGCAAAAATCAAAATTAAAGCAGAAGAAAAATCTACTATACACAATTGAATCATATTCCTACAGTGAGATCATATCAGTTAATATCAGCACATTAAAATAAAAAAAATGGTGGATAGTCATAGACAGTGATTAAATCCTAATCAAATGTGTTCCAGGTCAGCGTTCCCGCAGCAGAGGAGACACGAGATCTAAGGACATGAAATGAGTGCTTTTGGCAAGATAATCAGCACACTTACTTTTTCAATTCTTGGATTGATTAAGGTACACTTAGATATGAGATTATGTAAGTCATACTTAGACTTAGAGAGCTCAACTCTCATCAAGATATGCAAGAAATCACTTTTCTTAACTTATTAAACTGACATATACTTATAACCAGATCTACTGTTTAGGTTGTCCACATTGGCATCTTTTGCATCAAGTGAGAATATCCAGGTCTGTAGTGACTTACAACAAAGGATATCTCATCACTTCAGGTTATGATGACTTATAATAGAGAAGTGAATAGATGCTTTAAATAATTTGAGCTTATGGTTATTCATATCGTCGGCAGGTGTGAGGTTGTGACTTTACAAGCAATCAATTTGAGAAGTCAACACTACTCATTGGTACTAAGATGGACAAACATGAATGCATGATTGATTTAGTTTAGTCACAAGAATTTACTTTTTCAGTATAATTGCATGAGCTTACCTGCACATCATATCTTATCACGTCAGACTTTAGTAGCGAGCGAAGTATGCAACTGATCAGAACTAATGTATCTATCATTTCTCATAAATTGCAAAGACAGATTTAGTCCTAAATAATTAACTAACAAATAAAATCTATTTTTGTGGGTTTTTATGTTATAATTTTCTTTTTTGATTTTGCAATTTTCTATTTTTATTTTTGCTTTTTCTTTTCCTATTGAACATACACACATAATATATACAAACAGGCAGTTAACTGTGATAGTTTTCTCTATAAATCTTCTTATTTAGCTAAGGGAGGGTTCTTTTCATTTTTATGATCCAGACAACTCAATTCTCAAAACCAGTTTTAAACATGGTTAATAAGTCCAATTGACTCAACCAAATACTCAAAACGACCTGGTAAAAAGGCTTTTGTAAATAGGTCAGCCAACTATTTTTCAGTTGTAATTTGAATCAACATGATTAAACCTTTTTCAGATTTATATCTGAGAAAATGATATCGAATTTCGATATGCTTTGTTTTTCAGTGCTGGACAGGATTAGCTGTAATAAACATAGTAGCAGTGTTATCAATGTAAATTGGGGTTTAAGAAAATTGAACCTGTAATCCAGTAGTTGGTTTTGTAACCAAAGGATTTGAGAACATCCTGCTGAAGCAGCTATGTACTCAACTTCTGCGGTTGAAACGGATACATTTGTTTGTTTTTTACATTGCCACGAGACTAATCTGGGACCTAAAAACTGACAACCACCCGTCGTAGATTTACGATCTTGGCAACATCCTCCATAATCACTATTTGTATATCCATGTAACTCGATGTTTCCTTCATAAGGATACAACAATCCTAAAGCTGGTTTTCCTTTGAGATTCCTTCGGGTCAGATTGGTACATGGCACAGACACAAACAGCATACATTATATTAGATCTAGATGCAGTAAGATAAATCAAAGATCCAATCATAGATCTGTATAGTGTTTGGTCAACTGATTTTCCTTTCGGATCAGGTTCAATCTTGGTATTTACATCAGCTGGAGTTCTGATGGATTGACAATCTTGCAGTTTAAATTTCTTCAAGAGTTTTTCAATGAATTTCTCCTGATTAATAAAAATTCCATCTGCAGACTACTTCACTTGAAGACCAAGGAAAAAGTTAATTTCTCCCATAGAACTCGTTTGGAAACGAGACTTCATGATTTTTTTCAAATTCATTACATAATTTTAGACTTATAGAACCAAATATGATATTATCAACATACACTTGAACACATAAGAGATCATCAGCATCCTTCTTTATAAACAAAGTAGGATCAATTTTCCCTCGTGTGTATTCATGTTGGATCAATTGTTATGATAACGTTTCATACCAAATTCTAGGGGGCTTGATGGAGACCATAAAATGCTTTACTAAGCTTGTACACACGATGAGGATATTCTGAATTGTAAGGCCCCATTCCCGGGAACCCCACAGTTGGTCATTCATAGCACTTTTCATATTAAAACCCATTCAGATTCATCAAAATGAGAAAACTTTGCAGTTGAATAATTAAATAAAAACCATAGCATTCATTAAACATTACTTCTGTCAAGAAATACACTGCTGTTGCTAGTTACAAAAGGACATCTAATTGCATTTCAAAACAAAAATAACTTTTCAGCGTGTCATGGATGCCATTCTTTATTTGCCATGTAGCTTCAACTTTGTGCCACCCTCAGCAACCACATTAACTGCCAACTGATATGCATATAAAAAGTTAACGTTGCTGAGTGAGTCTTAGTTTAATAATATAGAAAATATACTTTTATAAACTTCACTTGGTGATCATTCATCATCATACATAATCAATTATTAAGAGATCCTTTATCTTTCTTTCTTTCATTATCTTTAACTTTCCATTGTCTAGGTTTGCACAAACCAAGAGCCTATATTATTGGTTGGCAACAAATGCCGAACCCTTCTCGGTACACATTAATAAGTGGTAGCTAACCCCCGACAATTGATCCACACTGCTAGGCACGAAGCCTGCTCATGAACTTGGATCCTATTTATCTATTGGTCAATCACAAGGATTAGATCCTAGATGTGCCTTTCATGGGCTGAACAGCCACACATCAGTTGAGCAAACATCAACCGGGGTCGTGAACCAAAATTTTGAAAAGCTTGCAAGGCTTTTCACCTTTTATCAGGGCCCGGGGGTAACATTCATTAAGTTCTACTGTCCTTCTTTTATTCCTTTATGCTCACTTGGTTATGAATAAAACTTTTAAGATATCCATTACCTTATAATCACATATCATGAAATATAATAATTAACATTCATAACAGCAGCATATAAGAAAGAGTTAAATATTAGAAACATTAAACAAGCATAATCTTCCCTTTTACATAAGTACATAACACTTAAATTCTATTCCTAAAATTTCAGAATAATTCTAAGTCCCCAAAAAAATGCGGATGAGTAAGAACAAATATAGATGAACAAAAGTAAATGTGGATGGAACTGTAGCAAATGCGGATGAACAAATACAGATGAATGTCTTCAGAAAATATTCCAAGTGTCCAAAGAAATACGGGTAGAGCAAATGCGGACGAACAAACTTAATTCGGATGAACACTGTAGCAAATGCGAATGAATGAAAGACTTAAACTGTTAAATGCAAATGAACACTGTAACAAGTGCGGATGAACAAAAGACTTAAACTGTTAAATGCGGATGAACACTGTAGCAAGTGTGGATAAACAAAAGACTTAAACTGTTAAATGCGGATGAACACTGTAGCAAGTGCGGATGAACAAAAGACTTAAACTGTTAAATGCAGATGAAAACTGTAGCAAGTGCGGATGAACAAAAGGCTTAAACTGGTAAATGCGGATGAACACTATAGCAAGTGAGGATGAACACTTAACAAGTGCGGATGAACATTTATAAAATGTGGATGAACATTTATCAAATGCGGATGAACACTTGCAAATGCGGATGAACAAAACTAACCTGCAATGCAACTTATGCCATTACCGGTTCCCAATCATCATCCTGACATGTACTTAGCATAGATCTAACATGTTACAGGCTTAAAACATAATAAACATCTTCACAACATCATAGAAATCACTTAAAACAAACATACATAAAAAACATCCGTATACCATGTAAAGCTCATAGTTTGGTTAAGGAAAATAGCAGTTATTATGTATATCATCCCCAAACAAGAAAAAAACATGTAAAAGAGGGGATCTAGAACTCACCTCTACTGCTTTCGAGTAAAACTCCTCCAAACCCGAGAGCAACCTGGAGTTCTAACACCTAAACACACGAAAACACACAACCAAGCACATAGAAACACTTAAGAATCAGTCCAGAAGCTGAAAACTCAACTGAAACCAAAAAGAACACCATAGAATCTTACCTTTAAAGACTTTCTCTCACTAAAACCGGGTGAAACTTCTGCTTCTTGCTTCTGTCGAGATTTTCTTGCATGAGAGAGAGAAGAATGGGCAGCCTTAACACCTTTTAAACCCATTATGGGCAAGTTTTGTCCTTGCCCGCTTTTAGTCCCTTGACTTGGAATATTTCACCTTTCTTTCTTTTTCTATTCTTTTCTTTTGCTGAAATTTTCTGGGTGTTACAAGTCCACCCCCCTTAAATAGGTTACGTCCCCGAAACCTATCACTCTTAGAACAGATACGGGTAATGTTGTCTCATCTCTTCCTCAGTCTCCCACGTAGACTCGGATCCCTTCCTGTGCCTCCATTGTACTCGCACCAGTGGAACCACCTTATTTCGTAGTCTCTTCTCTTTTTTGTCGATGATGGCCACTGGCTGCTCCATATAATTGAGTCGTTCATCCACCTCAATGTCCTCCTGTGGCACAATCATATCTTCATCGGCTAAGCGCTTTCTTAGATGAGATACATGGAAGGTTGGATGAATTCCACTTAACTCATCGGGTAGCTCCAACCTGTAAGCCACCTCTCCCACACGGGCTACTATCTTGAAAGGCCCAATAAATCGAGGGCTTAACTTCCCTCTCTTTCTGAATCGAATTATCCCCTTCCAAGGGCACACCTTCAGCATCACTCTATCACCGACGTTAAACTCGATCGGTCTTTGACGTTTGTCGGCATAGGATTTCTGCCTATCTTTGGCAGCTTTCATATAGGTTTTAATTCTGCCTAACTTCTCGCTGGTCATTTCGATAACCTCGATGCTCCTCAACTCTTTCTGTCCGATATCCCCCCAAGAAACAGGGGTTCTATATTTTTGGCCATAGAGCATCTCATACGGGGGCATACCAATACTGGCATGGTAGCTGTTATTGTATGACAACTCCGCCAATGGTAGGTGACTATCCCAGCTTCCACCAAAGTCTATGATACATGCCCGAAGCATGTCCTCCAAGGTTTGGATAGTTCTTTCGGATTGGCCGTCCGTCTGTGGGTGGTATGCTGTACTGATGTGCAGTTTGGTTCCCATCACATCGTTGAACTTCTTCCAAAATTTGGATGTAAACCGCACATCTTTGTTCTAGATAATTGACACCGGTGCACCATGACGGGTAACTATCTCATTGATGAACAATTCGGCTAGCCGTTTCGAGTTATATGTCTCTCTGATGGGTATAAAGTGAGCACTCTTCGTCAGTCTGTCTACTATGAAACATATGGTGTCATAACCTATAGCTGGACGAGGTAGCTTCATTATGAAATCCATAGTAATATGCTCCCACTTCCATTCGGGAATTTCCAAGGGTTGGATTTTCCCGTATGGCTTCTAATGCTCGACCTTTACCTAGAGACAGGTCAACCATCTTTCTACATACCTTGCCACGTCGGCCTTTATTCCTGGCCACCAATAATTCTTCTTTAGGTCCTGGTACATCTTGTTGGTTCCCGAGTGAATGGAGTAGCGAGTCTTGTGAGCTTCATCCAACACTTTCTCTCGCAGACCTCCACGTTTAGGAATCCACATGCACCCAAACCTAGTTTTGACACCATTGGCGTTTTCTTCCAGGCTCACGATCTGCCCTTTCATCCTTTCTTCATTAGCATGCTCGGGCTTTAGAGCCTTTTCCTGAGCTTCAGCCACTTGCTTTATCACATCAGGAGTCACGATCAACTGGTAAGATCTCACCCGAATTGGTTCTCGGTTTTCCTTCCAGCTTAGAGCATCAGCTACCACGTTAGCTTTACCCAGGTGATAATGAATCTCACAGTCATAGTCTTTTATGAGCTCCAACCATCGTCTTTGTTTCATATTAAGATCCTTCTGCTCGAAGAAAAATTTTAAGCTTTTATGGTCTGTAAAAATTGTGCATTTGGCACCATATAAATAGTGCCTCCATATTTTTAACGCGAATACCACAGCAGCCAGCTCCAGATCATGCGTGGGGTAGTTCACTTCATGAATCTTTAACTATCGAGATGCGTACACTATGACTTTGCCTCGCTGCATTAGCACGCACCCTAACCCTCGATAAGAGGCATCTGAATAGACAACCAAGTCTTCATTCCCTTCTAGTAGCGTTAACACTGGAGCTTGTGTCAATCTTCTCTTTAACTCAATGAATACATGTTCTTGGCGGTTATCCCATTCAAACTTCACATCCTTCCTTGTCAACTTGGTCAACGGCGAGGCAATCTTGGAAAAATCCTGAATGAATCTCCAGTAATAACCCGCTAATCCGAGGAAGCTTCGGATTTCAGACGGCGTTTTAGGTGAATTCCACTTCATCACCACCTCCACTTTAGTAGGATCAACCATGATTCCTTCTGGGTTAATCACATGGCCCAGAAACTACACCTCGCGTAACCAAAAGGCACACTTAGAGAATTTCGCGTACAACTTCTCCGTTTTTAGAGTTTCCAGCACCTCACGGAGGTGATAGGCGTGGTCTCCCTCATTCTTTGAGTAGATCAAGATATCGTCTATGAACACTATTACTGATTTGTCGAGCATCGGTCAACAAACTCTATTCATCAAGTCCATGAATGCTGCAGGAGCTTGGTTAGACCAGATGACATCACGAGAAATTCATAATGCCCATATCGTGTCCGAAACGCAGTCTTTGGGATATCCTGTTCTTTAACCTTTAGCTGTTGATAACCCGAACAAAGATTGATCCTCGAGAACCAACTTG
Organism: Flaveria sonorensis; assembly: GCA_025506505.1. Classification (NCBI taxonomy): domain Eukaryota; kingdom Viridiplantae; phylum Streptophyta; class Magnoliopsida; order Asterales; family Asteraceae; genus Flaveria; species Flaveria sonorensis. The sequence goes on along the minus strand of CM046426.1, from coordinate 33,584,295 downwards.
CACCCTGGAGAACAAGTCATCAATCCTTGGTAACAAATATCGGTTCTTCCCGGTCAACTTGTTCAGTTCACTGTAGTCGATGGACATCCTCATACTACCGTCTTTCTTCTTCACGAATAGAACCGGGGCACCCCATGGAGAGATACTCGGCCAAATAAAGCCCTTATCCAAAAGATCTTGTAGTTGCATCATCAGCTCTTTGAGTTCGGACGGAGCCAACTGGTATGGTGCCTTGGCGACAGGTTGCGTGGTATCAAGTCAATCTGAAAGTCGATTTCTCTATCTGGTGGGATCCCTGGCAGGTCTTCGGGGAACACATCGGGGAAATCACATACTACTGGCACATCTGACAGTTAAGGCATGGTAGCATCCACATTCTTCACATAAGCTAGGTAACACCACACCCTCGTCTCATAAACTTCTCTGCCGTAATCATCGATATCATCCGCGGAGTGGTACATTCCTTGTCTCCATGAACCGTAACCAAACTGCCGTCGGGCGCAATTAGACGAATCATCTTCTTTCGGCACACGATATTCGCTTCGTAGGTCACCAACCAATCCATTCCTAACACCAAGTCAAAACCTCCTAGGGCCATCACATACAGTCTAGCGGGAAACTTATGACCGTCCAATTCTACGAGACAATCGTCTATCACATCAGTCACCTTGGAAGACTTTCCTATCATTGTCTCTACATGGAAGGGCACGTCTATCTTCTTATTCTTACCATGCATTTCATGACAAAAGGTGGTAGATACAAAACTCCTACTATCACCCAAATCAAAGAGCACAGAAGCATACAATTGGTTTACCATAAGCATACCTGAAACTACTTCAGGGTCCCCTCTGGCTTCTTCCCGAGTTATGTTGAATGCCTTTTCCTTGGATTTGGTGCTCTCACTTTCCCCTTTCTCACCCATAGTCTGGGTCCCCGAGCTCCCTGCTCCACCTTTCTTGCAAACTCGGCCCGATTGGCCTACTTCCCCGCATTGATAACATCGTGGTACCTTGCACTCTTTGGCATAGTGGCCTTCGCCTCCACACTTAAAACACCGGTTCATCCCCACCCTACACTCACCCATGTGAACCTTCCCACACTTCTTACATTTCCTCCTTGTAACACCCAGACAATTTAAAGAAAAGAAAAGTAAAGAAGAAGAGATAAATAGTCCAAAAGCAAGGGGTTAAAAGTGTGCTAGAGTCAAAGTTTCCCATAATGGGTGTCAAAAGGTGGTAAGGCCGCCTATAACCCTCTCTCTCATGCACAATTCGGCTAAAGACTTGGAAAACAAAACCCCATCCGGTTTTAGAGAGAGAAAGCTCAAGTTCTTCGAAAAGGTGAGATTTCCAAAAGTTTTCTTCTCGATTTTCTGCTGGGTTCAAGCTTATGAACCTATTTTTATGTGTTTTCTTGTGTTGGTTGTTTGTTTTATGTGTTTAGGTGCTAGTTATACTTGTTAGATCTCAGGTTTGTGGTGTTTCACTCGAAAGCTGCTAAGAGGTTGAGTTCTAGATCCTCTATTTTACTTGTTTTATATATGTTTGGTGCTGATCTGCATATTACAAGTGTTTTTATTAAACAAAACCATTTTTCGGTTTCAAAAAAAATAACCGACTGTCCATAAAAGATGCTGCTTCAAGTGTATTATATATTTATGTGTGATGTTTCTTATGTTTTGAAGATGTAACTTGTTAGATCTAAGCTAAGTAGATGATTAACAATGGCTTTTAGGAACTAGAAATCGTGTAAGTTAAGCTCTAAGTAAATTAGTCGTTCGCTATGGATGTTGGTCATCTGCTGTGGACACTTTCACATGAATAATTTGTCCGATGTGGATGTTGGTCATCCGCTGTGGACACTATAGTATGACTGTGTGTCCGCTGTGGATGTTGGTTATCCGCTATAGACACTGTCCGCTGTGAACGCTTAGAAAAATTTGCCATCTGCTGTGGACTTTATTCATCTGCTATACACTTTTAGCTATCCGCTGTGGATCTTATTCATCCGCATTGGACTATGGCCATCCGCATTGGGCTCTGTTCATCCGCTATGAACACACTTAGTGTTTTACTTATCCGCTGTGGAGTTTGGCTGTCCGCTGTGGATATTGGTTGTCCGCTGTAGACTTAGGTTGTCCGCTGTGGATACTTAGTACTTTAAGCCATCCGCTGTATATGCTACTCATGCGCTGTGAACACTTTGGATTTTCTGAAATTTTGGGAATAGAGTTTAAGTGTTAAAAACTTATGTTTAATAGGAGTTTATGCTTGTTCTATGTTTCTAATGTTTTATTTACCTTCTTTGGGCTGCTTACTACGAATAATTATTACTGTTTTATGATATGTGAATTTAAGGTAATGAAAATTATAAAAGTATTATTCATAATAAGTGGACATAAAGGAATAAAAGAAGGACAGTGAAATTTAATGAATGTTACCCCCGGGCCCTTATGATGAATGAAAAGCCTTGCAAGCACAATGAATGGAGGTGCACGACCATGTTGTCGTTAGCTCAACTGATGTGCAGCTGTTTCAGCCCATGAGGATGCACATCTGGACCCGTATTCATGAGCAGGCTTCGTGCTTAGCAGTGTGGGTCAACTGTCGATGGGTTAGCTACCATGAAAAACGTTTGTCGATAGGGGTTCGACATCTGTTGCCAACCAACAATGTAGGCTCTTGCTTTGTGTAAACCTAGACATTGAAAGTGAATGATAATGAAAGAAATAATGATAAAGAATCTCTCTATGTATATTGATGAATGATCACAAAGTGAAGTTTACAAAAGTATATTTTCTATATTATTAAACTAGAACTCACTCAGTAATGCTAACTTTTTATATGCATATCAGTTCGCAGGTAATGGAGTTGCTGGGGATGGCACGAGGTTGAAGCTACATGGCAAATAAACACAGGCATCCATGGCATGCTGAAAAGTTATTTTGTTCTAAAATGCTACTAGATGTTCTTTTGTAACTAGCATAACAATGTATTTCTGGACAAAAGTAATGGATAATGAATGTTATGGCTTTTATTATACTATTCCACTACAAAGCTTTCTTGTTTTGATGAATCTGGATGTGTTCAAAATATTAAAAAGTGCTATAAATGATCAACTGTGGGGTTTTCAGGAACGGGGCCTTACACTCCTGTCATTCCCCTTACTCCATCTTGAGCGACGATCGTCAATCCTCATCTTCTTTTCCCCGATCCCATAGTTGTCACCTCTGAACCTCATCCCATTACCGTTCTTGTTCCAACTCTTCTCAACCTTCCTCTGAATTGGCACCGGGCCCCTCTCATCATACAATCATCCGGCCAAATCTACCGCAGACCTAAAAGTGCTCAGTCTAGCGGCTATCATGTTCCTTCTAATGTCCACAGGCAAACCCTGCATGTACCTCTTAATCATCTTGGACTCTAGAGTTACTAGATCTAGCACAAGTCTTACAAGTTCACTAAACTTAGAGGTATAGTCTTGATGAGTCATATTTCCAGCCTCCAAATGCAAGAACTCGTTGTCAATTTTGTCCAACTCCTGATGTGTACAATACTCCACCAGTACCAGTTCTTTCAAATCTGACCACTTCATCCTTGCTATAGACTGTTTTCCTAAGCTTGGACAATGTTGTCCCACCAACATAATGTCGAGTCAATGAAAGAATGGGAGGCAAACTTCACCTTTTGATCCTCCCGGCACTCACTGATGTCTAGGACTGCCTCCATCTCTCGAACCCAACGGTGAGCAGTAGTGGCATTGCCTTTACCATCAAAGGTCGGGGCTTTGCACCTTTGAAACGCCCCATCGGTGCACCCCTTAGCGGTCTCCTTCTCCTCCTCACTATCATCATCATGAATTACCACCTTTGGGCTACATGGCTCTTCCATTGTTTTCTCCTTCTCCCAGCATCATCAGTTCTTTCACCCTCCTTTACAGCCCTTAACACTTCGGTCACTACTGAGGGCAACACATTTTGCATGATGTTGTAGACCTCGTCATCAATAGCTTCCTTTACCGTAGACTTGAGGATAGCTTATCCTTCACCCTCTTGGTGGCTGTGGATGTGTGTGTCCTCATGAATCGTCTCAGGAGCCTTAGCCTTGCTTCTGGTGACATGTGGCCCAGTAGTACGCCCGCCACTAGCACTGCCCCGGGTTGCCTTCCCAGATTTCCTACCCTCCATAAGATCTACCTCCTATAAGATTCAAACACTAATAAGGTCATTCAAGGTAATAGCTCAGATTATGTCAAGTATAGTATGTACCTAATTACAGTGGCCAGTTGTGATTAGCCACTTACTTTAATCTTCATCCCCCAAGCATTCCCTATCCAGACTACATTAGTATTCAAATCTACTAAGCACATTAATCAAATAGCACACGCACATAATACCAGTTAACTTTATGAAAAATTACCTAATGGCACGTAGCTACCTGAGCTGGCATCCCTCCATTAGGTCCTATTTTCAGTTTAAGTTTAGGTTTTGAAAATAATTCATCCAATTCTCTTAAATTTTGGCTCTGATACCAACTTGTAAGGCCCCGTTCCCGGGAACCCCATAGTCGGTAATTCATAGCACTTTTCATATTAAAACATAATCAGATTCATCAAAACAAGAAAACTTTGCAGTGGAATAATTAAATAAAAACCATAGCATTCATTAAACATTACTTTTAACAAGAAATACATTGTTGTTGCTAGTTACAAAAGGACATCTAATTGCATTTCAAAACAAAAATAACTTTTCAGCGTGTCATGGATGATAGTCTTTATTTGCCAAGTAGCTTTAACTTCATGCCACCCTCAGCAACCACATTACCTGCCAACTGAATATAAAAAGACAGCGTTGCTGAGTGAGTCCTAGTTTAATAATATAGAAAATATTATTTTATAAACTTCACTTGGTGATCATTCATCATCATACATAATCAATTATTAAAAGATCCTTTATCTTTCTTTATTTCATTATCTTTCACTTTCCATTTCTAGGTTTGCACAAAACAAGAACCTATATTGTTGGTTGGTAACAAATGCCAAACCCCTATCGGTACACATTAACAAGTGGTAGCTTACCCCAACACTTGGTCCACACTGCTAGGCACGCAGCCTGCTCATGAACTTGGATCCCATTTATCTAATGGTCAATCACAAGGATTAGACCCCAGATGTGCCTTTCTTGGGCTGAACAGCCACACATCAGTTGAGCAAACGTCAACCGGGGTTGTGAACCAAATTTTGGAAAAGCTTGCAAGTCTTTTCACCTTTTATCAGAGCCTGGGGGTAACATTCATTAAGTTCTACTGTTCTTCTTTTATTCCTTTATGCTCACTTGGTTATGAATAATACTTTTAAGATATCCATTACCTTATAATCACATATCATGAAATATAATAATTAACATTCATAACAGCAGCATATAAGAAAGAATCAAATATTATAAACATTAAACAAGCATAATCTTCCCTTTTACATAAGTACTTAACACTTAATTCTATTCCCAAAATTTCAAAATAATTCTAAGTCCCTAAAGAAATACGGATCAGTAAGAACAAATGCGAATGAACAAAAATAAATGCGGATGGAACTGTAGCAAATGCGGATGAACAAATGCGGATGAAAGTCTTTAGAAAATATTCTAAGTGTCCAAAGAAATGCGGGTAGAACAAATGCGGATGAACAAACTTAATGCGGATGAACACTGTAGCAAATGCGGATGAACAAAAGACTTAAACTGTTAAATACGGATGAACACTGTAGCAAGTGCAGATGAACAAAAGACTTAAACTGTTAAATACAGATGAACACTATAGCAAGTGCGAATAAATAAAAGACTTAATATGTTAAATTCGGATGAACACTGTAGCAAGTACGGATGAACAACAGACTTAAACTGTTAAATGCGAATGAACACTGTAGCAAGTACGGATGAACAAAAGACTTAAACTGTTAAATATGGAGTAACACTGTAGTAAGTGCGGATGAACACTTAACAAGTGTGGATGAACACTTATCAAATGAGGATGAACATTTATCAAATGTGGAGGAACACTTGCAAATACGGATGAACACATGTAAATACAGATGAACAAAACTAACCTGCAATGCAACTTATGCCATTACCAGTTCCCAATCATCATTCTGACATGTACTTAGAATAGTTCTAACATGTTACAGGCTTAAAACTTAATATACATCTTCACATTCATAGAAATCACTTAAAACAAACATACTTCAAAAACAGCCGTATACTATCTAAAACTCATAGTTTGGTTAAGGAAAACAATAGTTATTATGCATATCAGCCCCAAAACAAGAAGTAAACATGTAAAAGAGGGGATCTAGAACTCACCTCTACTGCTTTCGAGTAAAACTCCTCCAAACCCGAGAGCAACCTGGAGTTCTAACACCTAAACACACGAAAACACACAACCAAGCACATAGAAATACTTAAGAATTAGTCCAAAAGCTGAAAACTCAACTGAAACCGAATAAGAACACCATAGAATCTTACCTTTGAAGACTTTCTCTCACTAAAACCTGGTGAAACTTCTGCTTCTTGCTTCAGCCGAGATTTTCTTGCATGAGAGAGAGAAGCATGGGCGGCCTTAACACCTTTTGAACCTATTATGGGCAAGTTTGGTCCTTGCCTGCTTTTAATCCCTTGACTTGGAATATTTCACCTTTCTTTCTTTTTTTTTCTTTTCTTTTGCTGAAATTTTTCGGGTGTTACATGAATCTTCGAAACCTGGAGGTTGCTTGACATACACATCCTCAGTGATTGGTCCATACAAGAAAGCACCTTTAACGTCCATCTGATTCACCTTGAATTTCATGTATGATGCATAAGCCAGGAAGACACGAATTGATTCAAGTCTTGCAACTGGAGCAAATACTTCATCACAATCTATTCCTTCTTCTTGAATGTAACCTTATGCAACGAGTCTCGCTTTGTTGCGAACAATAATTCCCCAATCATCAGACTTGTTTCTGAACATTCATTTTGTGCCTATGGTGTTTTCTCCTTCAGGTTAATCCACAAGCTTCCACACTTCCTGTTTACGAAATTGGAATAACTCTTCTTGCATTGACTCAATCCAACTAGTGTCCTTTAATGCTTCAATGACGTTGTTAGGAACAATTTGAGATAGAAAACATGAGTATAAGCAGAGGTTTGCTTGTTCTGATTGACTTCTCTTCATTCTCACATTCAATGGACCGATAATCTGAGACGTAGGATAGTTCTTATGAATACGAGATGTAGTAATTACATTTCCTTGAACATTAACATCCAGATTAGATTGGTTAAAGTTGGAAAGCTGATGCAATAAGTTCGAAGTATGTGGATTGAAATTAAGAACTTGAGTCAGTGAGTTGATAAAGTAATCAAGATTATCAGTAACAACTGCATCAACAGAAACCGATGACGTTCTGAACTCAGGTTGTATAGTTTTAGGACCATCATTAGGAATAGGTTGTGAAACACTGGAATTTTCAGAAACAGGATGTTCTTATGCTTGTTGAGAGTGAGATTGATCATGAGATTCAGAACGAAATACAGGATCTTTAACAAATGAGAAGAATAGGTAATCTGGGTTAGAATCATCCATATCATCATAATCAGAATCATCACTGATAGATCCAAGATCTCCTCCTTGTTTCTTTTTCTCACCTGGAGAGTCAAACAAAGTTAGAATTAAAAGAGTTTGACAAAGAATCTAAATCAAACAACCAAGCTCGACCATTTACAACTAATGGAAAGGAGTTTTCAAAAAATTTAACATTAAAAGTTTCAAGTATAACATTCGTCCTAGAGTTATAAACTCTAAATGCTTTTGAAACCGATGAAAATCCAACAAAAAGTCCATCATCGGATTTTGCATCAAATTTTCTTAGCTGGTCACTTGAATTTAAAATCAAAACATGACAACCAAAAGATTTAAGAAAATCTATATTAGGCTTCCTGCCAAGCATCAACTCATAAAAAGTTTTATGTTTATCTTTCACAAGCAATGTACGATTCTATAGACAAAGCATGTAGTGGATATGGCTTCATCCCAAAAAGTAATTAGAATCTTTGCATCTGCTAACATAGAACGTGCAGCCTCAATCAAAGTTTTGTTTTCCGTTTCAGCAACTCCATTTTGTTGTGGAGTTCTAGGAGCACTGAATTGACGAGCAATTCTTTTTTCTGCACAAAACATGTCAACATTAGAATTTTTAAATTCAGTTCCATTATCACTTCTGATAATTTTCATCTTTTGTTCTAATTGATTTTCTACTTTAATGATGAATTCTTTTAATAATTCAGCAGTTTTAGATTTAGCATGTAAAAAGAAAACCCATAAAAATCTTGTAAAGTCATCAATGATAACTAAACAATAAGATTTCCTTCCAATACTCTGCACATTTGTTGGTCTGAATAAATCCATGTGCAACATCTGGAAAGGCTTGGAATTTGAGTTTATCAGCTTGGGCTATTAAGATGCTCTATGTTGCTTAGCTTTTAAACATGTTGAGCAGAGATCTGTTATAGAGAACTTCTTTGTTGGAATTCCTACTACATGACTTCCTGCTACAAGCTTGTTCATGTTCTTGAAATTGGAATGCCCTAGACATCTATGCCATAACTGACTTTTGACATTTGATGCTTGAGCAATTAGACATGTTGTTTCTGTAGATGGATCTACTTGAGACATATCTAACTTGTATACATCTTGATTTCGTACAGCTTTAACAACTACCCATTCTTTGCTTATCTAAAAACCTGGCTTCAAAATATAACAAAAAGAATCATCAAATAGAACAGAGTAAGATTTGTCATAAATTTGGGAAACACTTAAAAGGTTAAAGTTTAACTGTGAACAATAGTTGACTTTATCAAAGCTAATAATCCCATTGGACACTGTTCATTCACCTGTTATTTTATCACCTGCATCACCTCCGAATGCAACATGAGTACCATCTTTTAACTTAAAATCTTAAAGCAAGGCATGGTTGCATATGCCGGCTACACCCACTATCAACATACCATGTGTTAATAGGTCTTCTTGGGCATACCTGCATTTCAAAGAGATTTAAGTTGAGTTATCAACCCAAGCTGATATGGTCTAGGGCTTGCCAAATTTATCAACAATGGTAAACTGTTTAAAATAAAGATTATTCAAATCAGGCTTCTTTTGCTATTTAAATTTACCACTTCCATTTCTGACAAATTTTTGATTATCTTTGATTTGCATATTCCATAAAGCATGGTAACGTTTTTCAAGATCATCGTCAAGGTAATTCAAACCATCAGAAGAAACATTTTTAGAAAAAATTTGATTACCAAACTTTGCATTGTTCATTCTCATAGATCGTGGAATGAAATTTCCTTGATTATAATTCTTTGTTTTCACAGCATAAGAATCATCACAATCAGAATCAATCCTTCGAAAAGATCTCAATTCTAAGGAAGGTTGTTTTGTCAATCTTTGAAAACCAACACTTTGATTTCTTTGAAATTATGGATTGACATATTCATTCCTAGGCGAGTTCCTTTGGAAGTAGCAATTCTCAGTTTTGTGATTTCTTTCATCATAAATGGTATAATACTTGCTAAAATAACAATCAGCTGTTGAATGGTTTTTCATATCACAAATGTGACAGTACCTGTTAAAGAAACATTCATCGGTCTTATGATTGTACATATCACATATTTTACAGTAACTTTGTTGAAATTCAAAAAACTATTGATTAACCTTAGATGTGGAAGCCACATTTGATCCTTGTTTTGATTTAGGAGTTGCAAAGTTAATTTGTTGTTTTTGATTTGAGAGTTTGTTCTTTTGAAATTTGGGTTTTGACTTTTGTTCATTAACACCATTCTTGGACACCTTAGATACAAATCTTTTTTTAATAGCGGAAGACTTTGGACCCGAACCTGTTTTCACATCAGGGTTAGATTTGTTCTTTGAATTTGAATTGATTTCTGGAATTGTGTTCATATCAAAAGTACCCGCAGACACAAACTTCACTGGTTTAAACTGATTACATTGATTTGTTCTTTGATTTTGATTGTTTTGAGTTTTATTCTGAGAGGATTTAGCTTTAGCATTTTTTTCTTCTCCTTCTCTGGTTTCTTGATCTTGATGATCTCTACTTGCTTTGTGATTGAACATCTTCAATTGGAGACTCTTTTGTATTTCTTTATCTTTTTGTTCTTTCTACCATTTGATGAAATCTGGATTGTTTAATATGTAAGAAAACGAATCTTCAGATGATACTTCATCTGTTTTACTTTCTCTTTATTCTTTGGGTTTTGTTTGTCATTCTTTACAATGACTTCTTCAACAACATACTCTTTGGAAACAAACATTTTTTATTCTTTGGTCGTGGTTCGTAAGATTTAACTTTCACTAGATGACCATTTTTAATCTTTTCAGAATCTTGTTTCTCAAATATCTCAACATTAGTTTTCTCTTCATCACTTTCAAAATTCTTTTTCTTATTTTTAAAGGCTTTTAGCTTAGCTTTGTTTTCAGGTGAGTGATCATGTGTGTTAAAGTTTTCTGGTAAAGTATTTGTGATAGATTCAGGCATGGGTTCATGTGTGAAACCTAGACCTGTTTGGTTTTTGTCTTTCCTCTCACTTACCAACTGTTCTACAATTGTTTTAGAACTTTTAACTTTAGCTAGATCCACCTGTGTTGCAGCATGAGTATTTTTTCTTCTTCTAAATTTTTAGTCATCTCCTCAAGTTGTTTTTTAACAAGTTCAAGTTCTTTTAGAGTTTTATTCCATGAGGTTTGTAGGGATATGATCTTTTCATTAGAAACTTTGTGATTGTTTTTCAGTTTTTTGTGCATTACTTCTTCTTGTTTAAGTTTGTTACAGATTTTAAATGAATATGTTCTGTAATGCTCAACTTGATCAAAACATGCATTTGTGCACAGTTTTTCTCTGACTTCGACAGGAATTTTAGGATAACTTGAAGAAGAAGTCTCAGAGTCAGATGATGGATGCTCAACCTTTGGTTGTTCAAACTGAGCCATGAGTGCAATTTCTTCTGAATCCTTTTTTGGGTCAAATTTGTCACTCCAATCATAATCTTCATCATCATTTTTAGAATTACCATCTGCCTTAGGATCATGTTCTTCAGACCAGTCTTCATTTTGAACTTCAGCAACAAGAGCTAAACTCGATGTTAGATCAGTTGTGAATTATTCAGCATAAGCACTCCAGTCATAGCCATCTTTGATGCTAACAACAAGAGCTTTCTTTGGCTCTTCTGATGATTTTGATTTATCTTTAAGTTCTGGCGTGGGAAGACTTTGATAAGGCTTTTGAAAGGTTTTCTCAGACAGCTATTGGTATCTTTGACTGCTAAAACCTGCTTGACCATTTCCACCTTGATTTCTAGGAGCTTTACATTCCCTTGAGAAATGACCAAAATTGTTGCAATTGAAACACCTTGACTTTGATTTATCAAAGCCAACAGTTTTGTTCGCACTGGGCTTGTAATTCCTGTTAACATATGAGTATTTATGTGTTCTGTAAGCAATCATTACCATCTGCCAATTCAAGTCCATCTCTTCCACATCATCAGGATCCATCTCAACCAAATCCTGCAAAACAAGATCTAACTAGCTTAGATGACTACCTTGATAAGCATGAAAACTTGCCATGAAAGTAGTAAAAGCAGATTTTGACTCATCATCCTGTAATAGGATATTAATAACATCTTTAACTTTGTTAGTTTTAACAGAATTAGAAGATGAAGTCTCAGTTTAGGTTTAGGAGTTTGAGTTTTAGGAGGAGACTGAGGTTGAGGTTGAGTTGTATAAACAGGAACACTTGTGTAAGAAGAATCTGTAAAGAAACCAGTTCCAATGAACAAATCATCCTCGTCTTTTGGAAAATTTTCATCTTTAACCAGAAAAGCATTATCCACTGTGTTAGCTAGAGAAGCAACATACTTATACTAAGACATTGATGCAGCTCTATCGTTGTTTCTGGAGCTCTCATCAATTTCAACTGATTCAATTTTGGTAATCAAAGATCCAGATCCATCGGAAACTTTTTTGTATGCTTCAACAGAGTGACTGTCTGTTTCCATGAAGATGGAAGAGCATTTAGAAGTTTGTAATTTAGATCTTTGAGATCATTTTTGATACCAGCAGTTGACATTTCAGTTGTTAATTTCATGAATCTATTTATCATTTGATTGATTGTTTCCCTAGAAAGATGCTCAAATAACTCCAATTACCTCTTGAGTTTATGCTTTTTGAGATCTTGTATCTCTTTACCACCTTCACAAATAATCTTCAAAGCTCTGTACATGGTTTAAGCAGTTTGATAACCTTCAATTCTAGTCAAGGCTTCCAATGGTAACCCCTTACACATCAATGAATAAGCTTTGATGTCACTCTTAACCTTCCTTAAGTCATCACCTTGTAGAACATCCTCAGGATATGGTTCTGGAGAGTCTTTTGTATAAACAAATCCTCTGTCAGGACCATCGGATGTAATGGGATATGTGGTCCTTTCTTTATTGACTTCCACAAATCAATGTCAATGGAGTTTAGATGATGCTTCAATCTAAGAGACCAATTTTTGAAATTAGCTCTATTTTTGAGCTTGGGAACCCAGTTCTTTGAATCTTCAGACTTAACCATTTTGTATTTTTGAATTAATGAAAATGACTTGGTTTTGTTGTTTTTTAATTTTTAAAAAGAAACTATGAAATGAAAATATTTTTGGGTTTTAGTTTTTGAAAAATTTCTAAGTGTTTACTGATAAGGCTGAATATTGAAGCGCCTGAAACTTCTGAAACACTGACTTTGATCAAGAAACCCCTATGGGAATGCCTTAGTTGAATTCTGAAACGCCTGACTGATGAAGCGATCGAACAGTTCTCAAACGCCCAGACAGTGTAGAAACGCCTGAGGTAAACAAGCCTAAACAGTTCTCAAACGTCTAGAATTGCTTAAGTTTCAACAAAGTCTCAATGCGACCAAATAGTCACAATACGTCCCAATAGTTGAAAAATGCCTATTCTGAAAATGCCTTAACAGTGCTAAAACGCCTAAACAATTGCAAGGCGTCTGAACACTTATACTATCAAAGACAAATAAGGAACATATATTTACAAAATAAGTCACTATACTATGACAAAACGCAAAAGACAAATGTTAATCTTCTAAGAGATTTAACAGGTTAACTCACATAGATTTCTTCAGAGATTTTTCCATAAAAAAATGCACACTTTACATCCATTTGATACACGGTGAATTTCATAGATGCAGAGTAAGCAAGAAAAAGTCTTATGGCTTCTAATCTGGCAACAGGTCCAAACACCTCATCATAGTCTATTCCTTCTTCTTGGGTGTATCCTTGTGCAATCAATCTTGCCTTGTTTCTGATAACAATCCCCCTGTCATCAGTCTTGTTTCTGTATAACCATCTGGTACCGATAGGGTATTGTTCTTTAGGATGGTCTACCAGCTGCCATACTTCTTGTTTCTTGAACTTGAGAAATTCTTCCTGTATTGCCTCGATCCAGTTGTTGTCTTGAAGAGCCTCTTTTATATTCTTGGGTACAGTTTAACATAGAAAGCAAGAAAACAAACAGATGTTTGCAATACTTGACTTGCTTCTTGTCACCCACTCATCTAGATCACCAATGATGCTTGACACTAGATGATTCTTACGTATCCTGGTAGTTGGAATTGAGTCACCAGCAATGGATACATCAAGATTGGAGACATTCAGATCATCTTGGAGAGAGGCACCTTCATGTTGTGATGTAGGAGAATTATGAAAGTAATCAAATGCTTCACTAGCTTCAGCTTCAGCAGCACTTTGAAGACTTTCATCATTTGCATTCCCCTTAGTTTCAATTTGTATAGAAGCTGATTCTAGATTTCTAACTTCAGTAGATGGTTCTACTGAAGGAGTGGGCAGTGTACTAAGACCAGCTTCTGTTGAAACATTCTGATCTTGTACTTCTTGTCTAAAAGGATCGGCTTGTAATGGAACTTCTTCATCAAACTGATTAGCAGAAAAAAGAGGAATCATTGGAATGTCATTTCTTCTCTCCACTATTCTAGAAGTTTTAGCTGATTGTAAGTTACCTGCATTTGACAAGTGAAACTGATCAAAAGATCTTGTAAATGAGTCAATATCAAACAACCAATCGGGACCATTTATTGACTTAGGAAAGAAGTGCTCATTGAATTTAACATTAGTTGATTTATCAATAATGTTTAATCTAGGATTAAACACTCTGAAAGCCTTTAAGACAAAGGAATAACCTACAAAGAATCCCTCATCAGATTTAGGAGCAAACTTTTCTAAATGGTCTTGGGTGTTTAATATTGCTACAGGACAACCAAATGACTTGAAAAGTCCAATAAATGGTTTTCTATGTAAAAGAAGTTCATAAGGTGTTATGTTGCTTTCTATAACTATCAAAGTTCGATTTTGCACAAAGCACGATGTGTTGATTGCTTCGGCCCAAAAGGTAATTGGCAGTTTAGCATCGGCTAGCATTGTTCTTGCTGCTTCAAACAGTGTTCTATTTCTCCTTTTAGCTATCCCATTTTGTTGAGGAGTTCTAGTTGCACTGAATTGATGAGCAATGCCTTTTTGTGTACAAAATGAACTTGGATTTTCATTTTTGAATTATGTCCCGTTATCACTTCTGATTGATTTTACTTTTAGATCAAGTTGATTTTCAATTTTTGTGATAAAATATTTTTTTTATTTGGGACTCTTTGTTTTTATGAAGTAGAAAGAAGACCCATGTGAATAGTGAAAAGTCATCAATGATCACTAAACAATACTGCTTCTTTCCAATACTCGTGATAGGAGTTGGTCCAAAGAGATCCTTATGAAGTAACTTTAATTGACAATTGTTTGTGTTCACAAGCTTTGGCTTATGGGACGATTTATGTTGTTTTCATTTGAGACACGCAGAACAGTGGTCAACAAAATGAAATTCTTTTTGATGTATACCTATCACATGATTTCCTTTAACCAATCTATTCATGTTTTTGAAATTTGTGTGTCCCAAACGTCTATGCCAAAGCTGTGACTCATCAAATGATGCTTTAGACAAAAGACATGTTTCTTCTAAAGGTAGTGCAGAATTAAGGTTCAAGACATAGGTATTATTCTTTCTCGAAGTCTTGAAGACAACCTATTCTTTAGGAATTTGAAATCCTGGTTTCAGAATGTAGCAATGAGTGTCTGTGAAGTGAGTAGAATATTTCTTGTCGTAGATCTGAGACATACTGAGGAGATTGAAGTTCAGTTGCTCGCAGTAGTTCATTTTGTCAAAACTCAGCAGTCCATTCGTCACAGATCCTTCCCCAGTAATTCAACCACCTTGTGAATCTCCACCAAATGCTACAGTAGTTCCTTATATGTGCTTGAAGTCATGAAGGAGGGAACTGACTCTAGTCATGTGTCGGGAGCATCCACTGTCCACATACCATAAGCTGTTGGACCTGTATGGACGACCCAGCAAGCACAAAAGAACTAGTTAGAATGTGGAACCCAAGCCATAATGGTCTTGGGTTGGTCGGTTCTATCTATTACTATAAGCTCTTGAACTTTCCTCTTGGTTGTGATTTAGAGGAAGATGCTTTGAAGAGTTTCTATGCAGTCCTTTTTGTTTTTATTTCATCAATTTCAACTGAGCTATCAAATGAGTATTCAAATCTTTGATCCCAATTTCTTTGTAGAAATTGGGCATGTTTTTGTTTTTCAAAAATCACTTTTGTTTTAAATCTTGGATGAGAACTCAGTGATTGTTTCATATTATGATTAAGATTCTTTTTGATACTCTTTGACTACCATTGATCATAGAAGTCATTATTAGAATTTGAAACCCACGTTTGTTTAGTATGTGTTGGACCTTTATTTTTCACCTTGTCAGTTGAAATTGGTGAAATAGGCTTGTTTTGTGGAATTCTCAAGCCTTTTTGTTTAAAGAAACAATTAGATGTATTGAGATTTATCATATCACATACAGAACAATACTTGTTAAAATAACAGTTTTTAGTTGAATGATTGTTCATGTCACAGATACCAATATTGATTAAAATAACACTCATCTGTATTGTGATTAGACATGTCACAAATGTCACAGTACATTTGTTTGTCTTTTGATTTTGAAGTGAAGGCTTCATATGATTTAGCAGATTTTAGATTAGCCTCAGATTTTATTTTCAATGAAGAAGCAACTTCAGTTTTCTTGGTTCTAGTAGATTGTTTCACAATTCTACTTTGCCTGGTTTTTGGAGACTGATTTTGCTTCTTTTTACCTTTATTTAACTCCTTTTCAAATTGGTCTACATGCTCTTTGTTGAAAATATCAAACCGACCCCTTGTTTGTACTTAGATGATGATTGTGATTCGGTTTTTACTTTTGGTTTTTGAATAATAGGAGATTTTCCTTTGGAGGATGGAGAAGCTGTAGCTTTACCTTTGAATTTAGTGAAACATTTTCTGATTTACTTGAATTTTTTGGAGATTTGATCTCACTATCAGATCTGTTTTCAGCAGAAGGTTTCACAGAAAATTCAGCAGTCTTTTTCACCTTGAGATTTTCAGGAATGAATTTCACAAATGGCACAATGGCTTTGACTGGGCTTTTTGGTTTCTTGACAATTTTAGGTTTGTATAAGCACTCTTTAATTTTAATTGGGTGACCCAATTTGATTTTATCCTCATTGGTTTCAATATAAACACTTGGTGTATTTTGAGGATTAGTTATTTGTGAAACAATTATTTTAGTTTTAATAACTTTAGGTTCAGTTGAATCAGATTGAATGAGTGACTCAGGAATAACTGTATAGTTGTCATTATATAGAGGAGGACAAGAATTGTATCCTATCCCAGTCATATCCTTTGGCTCCTTCTGTGAGTCAAGTAACTCTTGCAGCTTAGCAGAAGAGAATTGAAACTTTTCAAGTTTCACTTTAGTAGTTGATTGCTCAGCCTTGGTTATCATTTACAAGTCAGTTAACCTCTCATTCTCGCTGCGAGAGTGTATGGAGTTTTTTGATATCTGAAAGAAGTGATTTGCTTTTAATTTCAAAACTTTTCATTTCTTGTTTTAACATTTCATATTTGACCTTCTCTTCTTTGATTTTAAGAGCCAACTTGTGATTATGTTCTCTATATCCCTGTACTTCTTTAATACATTTATCAGAACAGAGATTGGATTTTACCTCAGTTGACATTGGAGTTGGACCATTGATGTGAGCCATGAGAGCATGGTTTTGAAATTGAGGTTTGACTTCCTCAGCATATAGACTCCAATCACAAACTCTATCTTGTCTGATGACAAGTGCATTAGAGGTTGGTTGTCTACTTCCTTGAATTTGATGAGTTAGTTGAGGATGGCTTTGATGAGTTTGCTGGTGCTGATACTGATATTGATTGCTTGACTGAAAGCTTGAATTGGGTTGAGATGAAGGCTGACCATGTGAAGTTCGTTGATAATTGTTGTTGCTTCTTCCGGGAGCATTGCATTCCCTAGAGAAATGGCCAGTCATACCATAGTTAAAACACTTTACTTTGGATTTGCCATATCAAAGTTTTGTGTTTTCATTCAGACTTAGCTTTTTCCCTTTTCGGAAGAATTTCTTAGTTCTCATTGCAATCATGGCCATCTGCCATTGCAAGTCCATTTCTTCAACATCATTTGGATCCATTTCTTCTAGATCTTCCTGAATCAAATAAGCTAAAGTGAGCCTTCCTCCCATATATGCCTCAAAACCAGCAACAAAGGCGTTGTAAGTTGCCTTTTGGTATTCAAATTTTTTATCATTAGGCATGCATGTGTGTGTGGAGGTAGTTAGAGTTGAAGATGATGTTTTGCTTTGTTGTGAGCAGCAATGAATCCAGAGTTCTAGCTTGATCTCTGGAAGATAGAAAATCACCTTCCTTTGTCACAAAGGCATTTTCAACTGAATGATTTTCAGATGGAAATTTGTATGCCTCAATGACTTGAGGTTCACTGAGATTTCTGCTTCTCTCTTCCAATTCAAAACCTTCAATCTTAGCAATCATGATGTCTAAGTTGGTGCTCTCCAAGTCAAGAGTGTTCTTCAACATTGTGACATTCTGCTTCCAGCTTTCAGGCTGACTGTGCAGCATGTTCTTGTTTATTTCCTTCTCTATGTATGTAACCCATATGATTTCCAAATCATTCACCAACTGTACAAAATGATGTAGCTGCTTGGAGATTGATTCACCCTTGGTATAATGGAAGGATTCATATTCGTTCAACAGTTTGTCTTTGTTTATCTCAGTCATTACACCGCTTCCTTCACACATGATTTGTAGTGCATCCCAAACACCATTGATTGTTCCATACTTTTCCAAGTCTTTTGAGGACATCCATTTTCAAAGCTTGAGTCCATATGGAGTAGGCTTTGAGATCTATCTTGATTTTCTTGTATTCATCATCATCAAGATTTAGATTAGGAACCTTAATGGGAATTCTAGCAGTTTTGTACTGAACAGCTTGATCAGCATTGAGAGACACAGAAAGTAGGGTCCTTTGCAAATAGATATCCAGCAGTCGGGATCCACACCTGTAATGTAATTTCTAAACCTTATTTTCCACTGCTTAAACTCAGACTTATGTTTAAGCATTGGAGGTTTAGATACATGATCAAGTTCATAAAAATTAGCAGAATCCATTATGATAAACTATTTTTAGATGGTTTTAATATTGATTAAGTTGATTTTATGTCCAGAAATTTCAAACAGTCTAATGTCCGGGTATGGTTTCGGTGAACAGCAGTGACAGTATGGTCGATATTATGAACAATTCACTGTAGAGTTGATTTTAAGTTGATTTTTGGGTTAATATCTTGAGTTTTAGTGGTTTTTGTCTGATTTTGTTTGAGAATCAACAATCAAACCGTCTTCTTATGTTTGTAGGACAGAAGCACAGCGATGGTTGATGAAGTTTCACGTATTTTTAGTAGGAATACTTATTAGAAGTATAAAACTTGCTAATAAACAACTCAATCACCAGTTCAATCAATTTTTTTTCAAGATGTGCATTGATTTTGAGACGAATTCAAGAGCCAAGGCTCTGATACCAATTGACCGGGTCCGAGATGGGAATCTCAGTTGATGTGACTCAACTAGGATCGAATATGATGATTGAGTCAATGATTAAGTAGCAGAAATACTAAATCAAAGAACATTAAATGCTGAAAATACTAATAAATGCTTTGTATATTGATGTTGGTAAACAAGATACAAAGAGTGCTAGGGTTTGCAGCACAATACAGTACTTCTATGTAACTTGTGTGAAAAATTTTGTGAAACTTACAAAAGTAGTGTATACTATTCTATTTATAGGCTGATACAATGCCAGTACAAAATGACTTAATTACCTGACAACTATACATCAGAATACTAGTCTAAGTACAAAAGTTGATCAGCATTTGTAAATGTTCATCCGCATTAACTAATGCGGATGTGTTATCTTCATCAGCATTTCTTCTGTTGAGCTTCCGCATTAAGTATGTCATCCGCATGGACTAATGCGGATGAACAAATACTTAAGCGCATTTGGTTCTTCACATCCGCATTAGTAAATACGGATGAACAAATACTTAGCGTTATTTGTTTTACCTATCTGCATTAGTGATAGGTTCAAAATGGATTGAATCTGTGATTATATAATAATATAATGATCAAATCAAACATAAAGTAATCAACACATGTAAATACATCAAAAAATTCATAGATTTCATTGATACCAAATGCACAGGATACAAAGTGTAAGAATCTAGTTCATTCAACTGATTCTCTCTCTCTCTCTTCTATTCAGTTGTAGTTTATATTAAACTCTCTAACTAAACTCTCTACACTACATAAAGTATCCTATTTATACTATCAACAAAACAAAGGAACATATATTTATAAATAAGTCCCTATACTATGACAAAAAACACATAAAGACAAAATGATAATCTTCCAAGAGTTTCAACAATACTCCCCCTATGATTTACATTGTCTTCAGTCCACATTGAACCCTTTTGGTTCATCTTTGATCTTGAATACGGGATTCTATTTGTAGAATTTCAACTCTCACAAAGCCTTCTTGAATGCAGACTTGAACTTCTTTCAAAGATTCTATGATCTGCTTAGCATTCAAGATCTCAGAAAGGACTATTGAATTTTTTTACTTTTGACCTTTATTTTTATTTCAAATTTTCATAAACAATTTCTCTTCATTTTAGTCTCTATTTAATTTTTTACAAAAAAAATAGTCTCATTTTGTTTGCAAGAAGCTTTTCCATAGAATTTTAAATTCTTTTCAGGTTCATTTTTACATCATATCAAACAAACACATGCTTGAAATTTCAGCTTCATCTATTTTATCCAAAACACTTTATTTTTTATTTTTCACTTTTTTAATTATTTTCTCTTTTTTATTTTTTACTCCCCCTAAACTTGAAATTTCTTTGACTTTGCAAGAAGAGTAACCAATCATTATTAACATGCCTGCACACAGAAAATCATGCAAAATTCAAAAATAAAGCAAAATAAAAATCTACTATATACATTTGAATCACATGCCTGCAGTGAGATCATATCAGTTAAGATAAGCATATTAAAATAAAAAAATGATGAATAGTCATAGACAGTGATTAAATCATGATCAAGTGTGTTTCAGGTCAGCATTTCTACAACAAAGGAGACACGAGATCTAAGGACAAAAAATGAGTGCTTTTGGCAATATGATCAGCACACATACTTTTTCAAGTCTTGGATTGATTAAGGTACGATTAGATATGACATTATGTAAGTCACACTTAGACTTAGAGAGTTCAACTCTTATCACGATATGTTAGACTATTTGAAGATGATACTTACCAAAACCTAAGTGCCAAATCTGATGATGATTACCAAAAACGACAAGGTGAAGATATGCTAAAGATATGATCAAAACAAAGAAAATTGACCAAAGTCAAACTTGGTCAAACTTGGTCAGTTGTGGTCAAAGTCAACAGTCAACATCAGCGGTCGTCCCGAATGACGTCAACACCCAGCAGTCACGCATCAGCAATAGAGAATTTATCTGACTTAGAACTATATTTATGTAATCATTTGTGCTTAATTTTTTCTTATTTTTGTAAAGAGTATAAATGACTAAGTGTAGTCATTTATACACTAACATTAAAACAATCACTAACAATCAATAGCATTCACTAGAGAAATCAAGGTTGAGTGTGTGTGAGAGAAAGTGTGCTTGCAAACTCCCTTGTAATTCTCTTTATATCATACATATGAATGAATGAAATATTTATGAATGTGTTCTTGATTGTTCATCATTCATTCATCATCATAAACTGAATCTTGTATAGATCTTCACTTGAAATCATCAACAGGTCTATGAGATTACGTATCACAGATCTGATAAACAACAACAATACGATTGCTATATTCAATTCATCCAGCAGAATCGATGGTTTCCATAATTGGTATCAGAGCCTTGGCTCCTTGTTCTTCAATTTTTTCTCAAAAATTTGAACCACAAGTATGATCTGCAAATTGTTACTGTTTTTGATGAAATCAAGCTACCATTAGCTTAGATTTGTTATTTCGTGAAGATCTGCAAGTTTTCACATCAGTTGAACTTCATTTGAGCCACTAATTTGAAGATTTAAGCAAACTTGTTCTTCAAGTCTTCAAATGCTCATGAACGTGAAATTTTGATTTTTTTGTTGTTTGATTGAATTTAATCTTCTAATAGCTTTAGTTTGTGATAACTAACACATCTGCAAAGTTTCATATCAATTGAACATCCATAACTTTTGAATTTGAAGATTTTTGAAAATTTTGTGTTCTTGAGAAAAGTTCACTGTTCTTAAGGAAAAATCATCAAAACTCATGAATCTGATGTTGTTTAGCTGAAATTGATATTGGCTTTAGCTTAGAAACATCAAATCTAAGGTTTTTTTTATCATTTTCAACATCCAAATCATACATTTTGAACATTGATTCTTAGATCTGGGTTTTTGTTCTTCATTATGTTCTTCATGTGTTCATCATTTAAATCCGAGTTTAGGTGATGATTAGATGAAATTGATTGTTGTTTTAGCTTAGAATCACATATCTACAACTATTATAACCTTTGATTTTATCAAATTCCATTAGAAACCCAAGAATCAAAAGTTTGTTCATTTAAGAACATGAAGTTTGACTTTTTCAAAGTCAAACTGCTTTGAAATCTGAAAATTCAGCCAAATCTATGATTTAATTCAGATTTTGATTCATTTGTTCATCATACAATCATTCCATAATCATTCAACGGTCATTCAAGCATCAATTTGTGAATTTGCAAGTGAATTCCATTCATAATCAAATTTTACAAAGAATACACAAAGTACAATTGGAATTGAATTTTTGACTAAGTATTCTATCATCCACAGTTGATGTTCTAATTCCACAGCTGACAATCTTCATCAGTTATGCAACCAAGTGTCCATAGCTGATGCATTACATCCACAGCTGATGTACAAGGTCCACAGCTGACAAACATCCAATTTGTCCAAGTATTCACAGCTGATGAAAAAATACATCCACAGCTGATGTGTTAACACTCACAGTTGATGTGATAATCTTTTCTGCTTACACTTCAGTTCAAAGCAGATGAGCAAAAGTCTGTCCACACCCATTCACCCACCATCAAACACCATACACCACACACAAATCACCAACATCATTCATTCATCATCATACATTTCATCTTGCAATAGATCTTCATTTGAAATCATCAATGGGTTTATGAGATTCTGCATCACAAATTCGATAAATGGCAACAATACAATTGCAATATTCGATCCAACAGCAGAATAAGTGGATTCCACAACTGGTATCAGAGCAAATTATTATCCATCAAATTATTATAATCATAATTATAATTCTTAATATGAATATGATCACATGCCTAGAAGAAACAAACATGATCAAGGACAAAGATCCTTTGCTACACCTCCACAAAACATTTAAAAGAAAAATAGATTTTCTAAACCAACCAAAAGATTTTCAAAAACCAAACAAACTCCTTTTGTTAAACAAGCTAAAGTTGGTTTAAAAACAAAACAATGTTGGAGAAAGAAAACAATTTCAAGAGGTGAATCTGATATATCAGCAGATACAGCAAAATCATACACATACGAGCAAGTCACATATAAAAATGCAAATGGAGAGCTCTGGATAATAATGGCCTGGGTTGAAACATCTAACTGATTTGCTAGTGTAATAGATACAGTTATGGAGGCTTGCCAACCCAAGAAAAGTTAGCAGTGGCTGATCCCTACTCATGACAGGAACGTTCTTCCTGTTCATGATATTATGATGCAATTGAGACAAATAGAGCAGAAATTAACCAGAATTCAATGCAGTATATAAATCACTCACAGAAACTATGATGGCAATGTAGGAAACAACCGATGTTTCATTCCATCTGCTTAGTCTGATTGCATTGCTACATGGACTAACTGTTTATGATCTCTATTGAATTGATAACACATATACCATTTCTTTATTTTCTCAAAAAACAAAAATCCTAAAAATTTGAAAATCAAGAAAAATCCAAAAATATTCCTATTGAGTCTTCCTGCATTTACATGAGAAATGATAGTACACTCATCTACTATCTTCTGCATCTATTTTTCAAAATCAATAAAGACTGACAAGACTCTATTTGATATGTCAGTAGGCTCAGCTTGGATTCAACATAAGCATATTTGTGATGAACTAAATCAATATGCATTGTGGACCAAAACCATCTTAGGGTATTGGTAAGCAATGACTTTTCAAGTGTTTGCTTGTGTGGTTACCTAAACACACCATGCGAAAACGGTTTATAAATTTCTCATTGATAAAAGCATCTGTTTCTCCTTTGTTGTATGTAAATATAGACCTAGAGTAAACATAAGGACAACTTCTGTTTTGCTGAGCACAGACCTAGTTGTCCTTGCACTAAAAGTGTTGATGCTAAAAAGAATCCTAATATGGATCAAAGCTAAAAGAATCCCAATAAGGATCAACTTCCAATGTGAAGTATAAAAGAATCTCAATGCAGATCAAATATAAAAGAATCCTAAAGTGGATCAAATCATGAGAATTTATACTCTAAGTAGCCTGGTTCAAGTTGTAATAAAGTGCCACCTTGCATTTCATGAGGAGAGTTATTCTTCCATACTTCTGAGTGTGGGGTACTCAACTATCATATCTAATCAAACCTAAACATGATAAATATCACAAAGTGTTGAAAATAGATCCTTGAATGTGTTTAAGTGGACAAACATACTTACAATCAACTTTGTTCTTTGTCTATTTCTATTCCAAACTTTAAACATTCTTAGATGTAGAGGATTTTGGATTAGTATGATCTCATTGCTGTTGAAGGATTCATGCTTTAAAAAATCTAAAATACCAAACAGATTTGTCATTTTTTAATATTTTTCTTAGTTTTGGCAGATTTACATGTGTTATTGATTTAGGAGTGAAACTTCCATGCAATGCCTCTACCAAGAGGATTTAGACTTTTGTAGGTGATGAATTGCATGACATGCCTGAGTTTCTTATTCAGTTCAAGATGTCAAGAGAACACTCCTGCTTCCTTCAAAGATCTCCTGCACGTTCCTGAGAACTAAGAATCCTCCTCTTGGTGTCTTATACACAAAAGTTCCTCACCCTCCAAAGCTTTTGTTGGGGGAGAGTATATGCTAAGTCTGAAGAATTTCTGATGCTTCTCCTTCACTTCTAAAGTTAAGATAAAGCTACTGATATTGCTACCTGTGCAATCCATAGTGTATGTACATGAGTGCATTTTCAAGTCTTAAAAACAAGACTAGAAGATCAAGCTGATGAAACATCCATCAAGTGTCAAACCAAAGTCTTTATGTGCTGAAACAAAATCCTTTTCTCAATGCCTTTTTATGAAGCTTCTAAGAAGATGCTACCAAAAATGGGGAGAAGACTGCACTTCAAGACTGCACATCAATCAACATCCAAGGTTTTGATAATCATGAGGTTTTGGCAGCATCATCTTAGGGGGAGTATTGTTAGACTATTTGAAGATGATACTTACCAAAACCTAAGTGCCAAATCTTATGATGATTACCAAAACCGACACGGTGACGATATGCTAAAGATATGATCAAAACGAAGAAAATTGACCAAAGTCAAACTTGGTCAAACTTGGTCAACCGTGGTCAAAGTCAACAGTCAACATCAGCGGTCATCCCGAATAACGTCAGCACCTGGCAGTCACGCATCAGCAATAGAGAATTTATCAGACTGAGAACTATATTTGTGTAATCATTTATGCTTAAATGTAATTTTTTCTTATTTTTGTAAAGAGTATAAATGACTAAGTGTAGTCATTTATACTCTAACATTAGAACAATCACTAACAATCGATAGCATTAACTAGAGAAGTCAAGGTTGAGTGTGTGTGAAAGAAAGTGTGCTTGCAAACTCCATTGTAATTCTCTTTATATCATACATATGAATGAATGAAATATTTATGAACGTGTTCTTGATTGTTCATCATTCATTCATCATCATACACTAAATCTTGTATAGATCTTCACTTGAAATTTTCAACAGGTCTGTGAGATTCCGCATCACAAATCTGATAAACGGTAACAATACGATTGCAATGTTTGATTCATCCATCAGAATTGATGGTTTCCACATGATATGCAAGAAATCACTTTTCTCAACTTGTTAACCTGACATATACTTATAACCATATCTCATGTTTAGATTGTGCACATTGGCATCTTTTGCATCAAGTGAGAATATCCAAGTCTGTAATGACATACAACAAAGGATATCTCGACACTTCAGGTCTATGATAACTCATAACAAAGAAGTTAATAGATGCTTTAAATAATTAGAGCTCAATGGTTATTCCTATTACCACCAGGTGTGAGTTTATGACTTTACAAGCAATCAATCTGAGAAGTCAACACTACTCATTGGTACTAAAATGGACAAACATGAATGCATGATTGATTTAGTTTGATCACAAGAATTTACTTTTTCAGTATAATTGCATGAGCTTACCTGCACATCATATCTAATCATGTCAGACTTTAGTAACGAGCGAAGTATGCAACTGATTAAAACTAATGTATCTATCATTTCTCACAAATTGCAAAGACAGATTCAGTCTTAAACAATTAACTAACAAGAAAAAATCTATTTTTGTATTTTTTTTTTATATTTTTCTATTTTGATTTTTCAAGTTTCTATTTTTGTATTTGCTTTTTCATTTTCTATTTAACATTCACACACAATATATACAATCAGGCAGTTAACTTTGATAGTTTCTCTTTTAGTTTTCTTATTCAAATAAGGGAGGGTTCTTACCATTTTATGACTCAATAACTGAAAAATAAAAACCAATTTTTAAACATGGTTAATAAGTCCAATTGACTCGACCAAATATTCAAATCGACCCGGTAAAAGGCTTTTGTAAATAGGTCAGCCAACTGTTTTTCAGTTGTGATTTGAATCAAAATGATTAAACCTTTTTCAGAGTTATCTCTGAGAAAATGATATCGTATTTTGATATGTTTTGTTTTTGAGTGTTGGCCAGGATTAGCTATAATAAACATAGCAGCAGTGTTATCAATGTAAATAGGGGTTTTAAGAAAATTGAACCCGTAATCTAGCAGTTGGTTTTGTAACCAAAGGATTTGAGAACATCCTGCTGAAGCAGCTAAGTACTCAGCTTCTGCGCTTGAAACAGATACATTTGTTTGTTTCTTACATTGCCATGAGACTAATCTGGGACCTAAAAACTAAGTACCATCTTTTAACTTAGAATCTTGCAGCAAGGCATGGTTGCCTGTCATATGCCGGTTACACCCACTATCAACATACCATGTGTTAATAGGTCTTCTCGGGTGTACCTATATTTCAAAAAGAATTAAGTTGAGTTATCAACCCAAGCCGAGATGGTCTTGGGCTTGCCAAACTTATCAACAATGGTAAACTGTTTAAAGTGAAGCTTATTTGGATTGCTTATTTTTTACATATTTACCAATTCCGTTCTTGACAAATTTTTGATTATCTTTGATTTGTTTATTCCTTAAAGCATGATAACGTTTTTCAAGATCATTATTAAGATAATTCAAACCATTAGAAGAAACATTTTTTGAAAATTTTTTATTACCAAACTTCCCACCATTCATTCTTACAGATCATGGAATGAATTTTTCTTGATTATACTGCTTTAGTTTTGCAGCATAAGAATCATCATAAACAGAATCATTTCTTCGAAAAGATCTCAAGCCTAAGGAAGGTTGTTTTGTTAATCTTGGAAAACCAACACTTTGATTTCTTTGAAATTATGGATTGACATATCCATTCCTTAATTATGGATTAACATATCCAGTTCTTGGTGAGTTCTTTCTGAAGTAGCAATTCTCAGTTTTGTGAGTTCTTTCATCACAAAAGGTACAGTACTTGTTAAAATAACAATCAGCTGTTGAATGATTTTTTATATCACATATGTGACAGTACCTGTTAAAGAAACATTCATCAGTCTTATGATTGTACATATCATAGATTTCACAGTACCTTTGAAATTTAAACAATTGTTGATTAACTTTAGATATGGATACCACATTTGATCCTTGTTTGGATTTAGGAGTTGAAAAGTTAATCTGTTGTTTTTTATTTGTAAATTTGTTCTTTTTAAATTTGAGTTTAGATTTTTTAACATTAACATCAGTCCTCGACTCCTTTGATACAAATCGTTTATTGACAGCGGAAGACTTAGAATCTGAACATGTTTTCAGATCTGAGTTGGATTTGTTCTTTGGATTAGATTTGATTTCTAGAATTTTGTTCATGTCAAAAATACCTGCAGATACAAATTTCATAGGTTTAAGCTGATTTGATTGATTTGTTCTTTGAGTGTTTTGAATTTTATATTGAGATGATTTAGCTTTAGCATTTTTCCTTCTCCTTCTTTGATTTCTAGATCTTGATGATCTTTGTTTACTTTCAGATTGAACATCTTCAGGTGAAGATTCTTTTTCATTTTCTTTATTCTTTTGTTCTTTTTGCCGTTTTATAAATTTTGGATTATTTAATCCATAAGAAAATGAATCTTCAGATGTTATTTCATCTAGCTTTGCTTTCTCTTTATTATTTGAGTTCTATTTGTCCTTCTTTACCATTACTTCTTCAATAACAGACTCTTTTGGAACAAACATCTTCTTATTCTTTAGTCGTGGTTCGTAAGATTTAACTTTCAGTGGATGACCATTTTTAATCTTTTTAGAATCTTGTTCCTCAAATATTTCAACATTTGTTTTCTCTTCATCACTTTCAAAATTCTTTTTCTTGTTTTGAAATGCTTTTAGCCTAGCTTTGTTTTCAGGTGAGTGATCATGTGTGTTAAATTTTTCTGGTAAAGTGTTTGTTATAGATTCAGGCATTTGTTCATGTTTAAAACCTAAACCTGCTTTTTGTTTGTCTTTTCTCTCACTTACCAGTTGTTCTATAATTGTTTTTGAACTTTTAACTTTTGCAAGATCAACTTGTGTTGTAGTATGTGCTATTTTCTCTTCTTCTAAATTCTTTGTCATTTCTTCAAGTTGTTTTGTAACAATTTCCAGTTCTTTCAAAGTTTTATTCCATGATGTTTGTAGAGATAGGATCTTTTCATCAGAGATTTTGTGATCAATTTTTAGTTTGTTGTGTATTACTTCTTCTTGTTTAAGTTTATCACAGATCTTATATGAATATGTTCTGTAATGCTCAACTTGATCAAAACATGCTTTTGTGCATATTTTCTCTCTGACTTCAACAGGAATTTCAGGATAACTTGAAGTTGAAGTCTCAGAGTCAGATGATGGATTCTCAACCTTTGGTTGGTCAGACTGAACCATAAGTGCAATCTCTTCTGAATCCTCTTTTGGGTCAGATTTGTCACTCCAGTCATAGTCTTCATCATCATTTTCTGAATCAACATCAGCCTTAGGATCATTATCTTTAGACCAGTCTTCATCTTGAATATCTCCAACAAGAGATAAACTAGAGGTTAGATCAGCTGTGAATTGTTTAGCATAAGCACTCCAGTCATATCCATCTTTAATGCTAACAACAAGAGCTTTCTTTGGCTCTTCAGAGGATTTTGATTCATCTTTAATTTCTGGCATATGAAGACTCTGATAAGGCTTTTGGAAGGTTTTCTGGGACTGCTGATGATATCTTTGACTACTAGAACCTGTTTGACCATTTCCTCCTTGATTTCTGGGAGCTTCACATTCCCTTGAGAAATGACCATAACTGTTGAAGTTGAAACACCTTGACTTTGATTTATCAAAGCCAACAGTCTTATTTACACTTGGCTTGTAATTCCTGTTAACATAAGAGTGTTTCTATGTTCTGTAAGCAATCATCATCATCTGCCAATTCAAGTCCATCTCTTCCACATCATCAGGATCCATTTTGAACAAATACTGCAAAACAAGATCTAATTGTGTTAGATAAGCTTGAAAACTTGCCATAAAAGCAGTAAAAGCAGATTTTGACTCATCATCCTGTAACAGAATGTTAATAACATCTTTAACTTGAGGTTTAGGAGCTTGAGTTTAGGAGAAAACTGAGTTTGAGTATAA
The DNA here is from genome assembly GCA_025506505.1 of Flaveria sonorensis. Classification (NCBI taxonomy): domain Eukaryota; kingdom Viridiplantae; phylum Streptophyta; class Magnoliopsida; order Asterales; family Asteraceae; genus Flaveria; species Flaveria sonorensis. The sequence goes on along the minus strand of CM046426.1, from coordinate 33,554,617 downwards.
ACAGAGCACTTGTGTAAGAAGAATCTGTAAAGAAACCAGCTCCAACGAACAAATCACCCTCTTCTTCTGGAGAGTTCATCTTTGACCAGAAAAGCATTCTCCACTGTGTTAGCTGGAGATGCAACATACTTATACTGAGACATTGAAGCAGCTCTATCATTGTTTTTAGAGCTCTCATCAATCTCAACTGATTCAATCTTAGCAATCAAAAGATCTAGATCCATAAGAAACTTTTAGTATGCTTTAACAGTGTAACTGTCTATTTCCATGAAGATGGAAGAGCATTGAGAAGTTTGTAGTTTAGATCTTTGAGATCATTTTTGATACCAGTAGTTGACATATCAGTAGTTAGTTGTACAAATCTATTCATTATTTGATTAATTGTTTCCCCAGAAAGATGCTCAAATAACTCCAATTGCCTCTTGAGTTTCTACCTTTTGAGATCTTGTATCTCTTTACCACCTTCACAAATGATTTTCAAAGCCTTGTACATAGTGTACCCAGTTTGATAACCATCAAGTCTAGTCAAGACTTCCAATGGTAATCCCTTACACATCAGTGAATAAGCTTTGATATCATTCTTCACTTTCCTTAAGTCATCACCTTGCAGACCGTCCTTGGGATAAGGTTCTTGAGAGTCTTTTGTGTAAACACATTCTCTATTAGGACCATCAGATGTAATCGGGATATGAGGTCCTTTCTCTATTGACTTCCACAAGTCAGTGTCAATAGAGTTTAGATGATGCTTCAACCGTAATGACCAGTTCTTGAAATCAGCTCTGTTCTTCAGCTTTGGTACCCTGTTCTCAGAATCTTCAGACTTAAACATTTTGTATTTTTTTTGAATTTAAGAAAATGACTTGTTTTTGTTGTTTTTAAGTTTTGAAATAAAAACTATGAAATGAAAATATTTTGGGATTTTAGTTTCTGAAAAAATTTCTAAGTGTAAACTGATAAGTCTGAAAGCTTATGCTCAAGCGCCTAAATAGTTGTCAAGCGCCTACACAGTAGTGAAACAGGTACACAGTTCTCAAACACCTGACTTTGAAGTAGAAACGCCAAGGGAATGCCTTAGTAGAACTCTAAAAACGCCCAACTAAAATGCACATAAACAGTGGAAATGCGCCCAAACAGTGGTTAAACGCCTGGGTGTAAAATGTCCACACAGTTCTAATGCGCCTAAACAGTTTAAATGCGCCTAGAATTACTTCGTTTCTGCAAAGTCACCAAGTGTCCAAACAGTCTCAAAACGTCTCAACAGTGGTCAAACGCCTGATCTGAAACGTCTGAACAGTACTTAAACTCCCAAATCGTGATGATGCGCCAAGATACTTAGAGAATTTTCAGCAGTTTTCAACCATAATGCGCCTAATTCATCAGCTTCAACGAACTTAGATCTTATGAAAATCTTCAAAACTTGATTAATTGATCTAAAAACTTCCAATTAGGTAGTAATTAGGTCGATTAACAATCCTTAATCCTCAATTTGATCAAACAACAACAACAACTTAGTATTCTGATTGAATTTTAGTCTGAATATGAAGAACAAAGTTCGAACACTAATTCAATCAATTTCTCAGATTTGAATGAATTGAATACAAAATTGTGATTCAAATCATGTTTCTATAGATGAAACACAACTGAAAACAATAATTAGTTGATCAAATTGCTATCAATCATAGATTCAAGTGATTCAAAAGCTCAAAAGTTTGATAATCACTGAACCAACAGCTCTGATACCAATTGATAGGTTCAAAATGGATCGAATCTATGATTATATGATAATACAATGATCAAATCAAACACAAAGTAATCAACACATGCAAATATATCAAAAAATTCATAGATCTCTTTGATAGCAAATGCACAGGATACAAAGTATAAGAATCCAGTTCATTCAACTGATTCTCTCTCTCTCTTTTCTATTCAGTTGTAGTTTCTATTCAACTCTCTAACTAAACTCTCTACACTACATAAAGTATCCTATTTATACTATCAACAAAACAAAGGAACATATATTTACAAATAAGTCTGTATACTCTGACAAAAAACACATAAAGACAAAATGTTAATCTTCCAAGAGTTTCATCAATTAGTTAATGCGCATGAACAAATACTTGACCGTATTTGTTCTTTGCTCAGCCGCATTGACTAATGTGAATAGCCGACACTTCATTCTTCTGTATTCTTCACCCGCATTACTTCTTGGACTTGTGGGAGATTCCAACCAGAACAACCTTCAACCACATCTTGAATTCGTATGTATGATCCTTTCAGGGTCCAACATGCTTCACAACAAAACAAGCCATCATCTTCAACTCCTTCTACTACAACACCCACATACATGCCTAGTGATCAAAAACCTAAAGAGCAAAAGGCAACTTACCATGCCTTTGTTGCTAGCTTTGAGGCTTATCTAGGAGAAAGACTTACAACAGCACATCTGATTCAAGAAGATCTGGAAGAAATGGATCCAGATGATGTTGAAGAAATGGACTTGCAATGGAAGGAGGCCATGATTGCGATGAGAGCCAAGATATTCTTCTGAAAGGGAAGAAGTTGAGTCTGAATGAGAACACAAAACTTGGATATGACAAATCCAAGGTAAAGTGTTTTAATTGTGGTATGAATAGGCACTTCTCTAGAGAATGCAATGCTCCCAGAAGAAGTACCAACAATTACCAAAGAGCTTCATATGGTCAACCATCATCTCAATCCAATTCAAGCTTTCAATCAAACAATCAACATCAGTATCACCATCAAAATCAGAACCAACAAACTCATCTGTCACACCCTCAAAATCCGCGTGCGGGGTTTTACCGCGAGGCGCGTGACATACCAGGATCTCAGTCATTAGTTACCAAGAACGACTCTATATGATTAATAAACAAAACCAGAGTCAACGTTTAAAATACTGCGGAAGCGTTTTTAAAACTGGAAAACCCAAAACAAGTAATATGTAACGAGAATGCGCAAAACAAACGCGCCCCAAACACAAATGTATAAAATGAAAATAATCCCAATTTGTAAACAATGCAAATGTAGACAACTCAACAATGCTGACGTGCGTGCTCCTAGGCAACTGGCAACCTTAACCTGAGAATAGCATACTAAACAAGTCAACACATGGTTGGTGAGTTCAAGAGTTTGCGTTAAAATATAAACCAATCAATAGTTTTCAGAGCATAAGTAGTGTATTGCAATAGATAGCTAGTCTATTAACATAAAAATATTAATCATAGTGATCTCGCGATTGAAGCTGACTGTGATACGTTTGTTGCCTCCCGTCACGACTTACCAGGTCGTGACGAATATGTGATAGGACAAAATTGCACCCGTTTGACCTCGAGTCGCACAGGTGGGGCTCGTCAGACCCAGTAGTACTACCCAAAATTTCCCCGCTAGTCAATATTAACAATCCGAAAGTGTGAGGACTTTCCATGGTAAACAACACTATATCAATATTATACACACTCATAAATAAAAGCGTTTGTAAACAGTATGCCATCTCCCCCAAAAGAGATTTATGTAAAAAGAGTGGGGCAAGAACTCACCTGGTATGCGCAAGAATTAACTTAGAGTTTAACTTGAAAGAAAGAAGGAAAGACAACCTTCAAAGGTCACCTAGAATACAAGAGTACATAAGTACGTGTGCACAAAAACAACACGAAACCCTAAGTGCTCTACAAACCAAGGAACTCAAGGTTTAAGAATACAAGACACATTTGACCCAGTTGACCCGTTGGACCCGTTGGTGACATTATAGGTGATAATTCATTAAACTAACACAACAGCATATCATACATGATCAACATACCACTTGATTACATATAGCACATCACCACCACATGTACTACCTAGATCATCATATAACTAGATATCATACAAATCATGCAAATCACAACAGGCCAAAACAGATAACAACCCAAATCAACATTCATACAACATAAACAACACATTTAGTCACCTTAGAAACCATCCATGAACACACTAGCATGGTCCTAATATCCCAAACATGCTCAAATCATCCAATTCAAGGATTTGCACAATTAAAGTTTCCCTTTTGGGAAAGTTCATCCCAAATTCATCAAACTCACACTACATTCATGAATTCATCAATTATATACCAATTCAAGTCCATGACAACATCTAAACATGATCAACAACACTTAATCATCATGATTCATCAACCTTCAACACCAAAAGTTACTATTTTTAGCAATGTATGAACTATAACACATCTTCTTGATTTTCAATTGTTCATAACATCAACTTAGCATCTAATCATCATCACAAACACATCCATAACAATCATACATCATCCAATCATCAATTCATGCAAAATAAAGTTACTATTATTAGTAACCTATGAACCATAAATCAAAATCGAAGCTTTCTTGCAAAATCGACGTTAACCAATATGCATACAACCTAACTAGCATCATTACAACATCAAACAACCAACATTCAACATCCAATTTGATCCAAAATCGCCTCAACCTCTCGGCCAAAGATGATCATGTGAACAAACAACCAAAATCCAAACTTTCTTGCATAATCAACGTTAACTAGCATCAACACAACCTAACTAACATCATAACATCACCAAACGAACAAGAATTAACACCCAATTGCAGATTTTCGAACTAGGGTTCGGCCACCATGAAAAACCATCAAAAACATGCAAAAAATCTAACCTTTAAACGTGTAATGGCTTGCAATTGATGATTCTAACTTGTTGTATGCCTTGAAATCGACCAAATTCGAATGTGATTGCTTGTTCTTGGGCTGAAATCGCAGGTTTGTGGGTGTGGGGAGGTCGATCGAGGCCGAGGGTGGGATTAGGGTTGGAGTTTTTTTGTTTTATTAATTCAATTTTGCATAAATACCCTTTAACCCTTGCATTTTGTATTTTATAAAAATTAAGCTTTTTGAATAGATTTTAAATAGTTTTTAACTACTAAACACAATTATTATTAATCACAAATAACAATCATGCATAATTCCCATTTATCACAAAACACACGAATAAATATGCACGTTTTCACGTTACGCGATAACATTACAGTTAACATTCAAATCACATAAGCATAACTTAATAATCACATTGTTAACCTAATTATCAACAATTTAACATTACTGATTATTGTTAAGTCACCAACGTTCAACGACAACCAGTGTGTGCTCCCAACACGTGTATGCAAGACTTAACGGAAACTAACGGAGTTTGGTAACGGAAAATTACCGGATGTCACATCATCAAAGTCAGCCCCAACTGAAGCTCAGGGAAGCAATCAACCAACCTCTAAAGCACTTATCATCAGACAAGATGGCGTTTGTGACTGGAGCCTATATGCAGAGGAAGTCAAGCCTCAATTTCAAAATCATGCTCTCATGGCTCACATTAATAATGGTCCAATTCCAAAACCAATTGAGGTAAAATCCAATCTCTGTAGTGATATATGCATTAAAGAAGTACAGGGAAACAAAGAACATAATTATAAGTTAGCTCTTAAAATCAAAGAACAAAAGGTCAAATCTGAAATGTTAAAATAAGAGATAAAAACTTTTTAAATTAAAATCAAATCACTTCTTTCAGATATTGAAAAACTCCATGGTAAAAGTACACTCTCGCAGCTGAGAATGAGAAGTTAACTGAATTGTTAACAAAAACCAAAGCTGAGCAATCGGATACGGAAGTGAAACTTGACAAGTTTCAATTCTCTTCTGTTAAGCCGCAAGTGTTACTTGACTCACAGAAAGAGCCAAAGGATATGACTGGGATTGGATACAATACTTGTCCACCTCCATACAATGGCAACTATACGATTATGCCTGAGGAACTAACTCATTCTGATCCAACTGAACATAAAGTTATTGAAACTAAAATAATGGTTTCATAAATAACTAATTCTCAAAACAAACTGAGTGTTTATATTGAAACAAGTAAGGATAAAATCAAGTTGGACCACCCAATCAAAATCAAAGAGTGCTCAGACAAACTTGTAGTTGTCTGCAAACCAAATAGCCTAGTCAAAGCCATTGTACCTTTTGTGAAATTCATTCCTGAAAATATCAAAGTGGTGGAGAATACTGAAGTACCAGTGAAATCCTTTGCTGAAAGTAGATCTAATAGTGAGATTATATCTCCCAAAAATTCAAGCAAATTAGAAAAGGTTTCACTGAAATTCAAAAATATAGCAATAGCTTCTCCATCATCCAAAGATAAATCACTCATGGTTCAAAAATCAAAAGTAAAAAGTGAACCAAAACCATAAACAAAGTCAAAACAGAGGGTCGCTTTTAATATTTTTAACCCAAAGGATGTTGACCAACTTGAAAAGGAGTCAAGTAAAGGTAAAAAGAAGCAAAAGCAGTCTCCAAGGACCAAACCAAGTAGAGTTGTGAAGCAATCTACAGAAATTAAAAAGGCTGAATTTGCTTCTTTATTAACAACAAAATTTGAGGCTAATCTAAAATCTGTTAAATCACATGAAGCCTCTATATCAAAATCAAAAGACAAACAAATGTACTGTAACATTTATGACATGTCTAATCACAACACAAATGTGTGTTATTTTAATCAATATTACTCTATCTGTGACATGAACAATCATTCAAAAATTGCTATTTCAACAAGTATTGTTCTGTCTGTGATATGACAAATCACAATACATCTGATTGTTTTTTTAATTAGAAAGGCTTGAGAGTTTCACGAAACAAGCCTATTTCACTAATATCAACTGACAAGGTGAAACATAGAAGTCAATCACACATTAAACAAACAAGGGTCTCAAATTCTGATGATGACTTCTATGACTCATGGCAGTCAAAGGGTGTTAAAAGGAATCTTAATCATCATATGAAACAATCACTTAGTCCTCATCTAATACATAAAACAAAAGTGATTTCTGAAAATCAAAAACATACCCAATTTCTATATAGAAATAGGGATGAAAGATTTGACTACTCTTCAGACAACTCAGTTGAAATTGATCAAATAAAAATGAAAAAGACTCCACAAAAATTCTTCAAACATTAAAAAGAAAAATCTTTTGCTGAAAAATTTCAAACAAGATTTGCAAAACTAAGGTTTGATGAATACTAAGCATCAACCTCTAAATCTGAATTTAGAGGCAAGCATTAAAAGGTTACAGTAATTGATCGATATAGGCAACCCAAGACCATCATGGCTTGGGTTCCATATTCTAACTAGTTATTTTTATGCTTGTAGGGTTGTCCATACAAGTCCAACAACTTATGGTATATGGATAGTGTATTCTCCCGACACATGACTAGAGACAGTTCCCTCCTTCATGACTTCAAGCATATACAAGGAACTACTATAGTATTGGTGGAAACTCACAAAGTGGCAGAATTACTAGAGAAGGGTCTTTGACAAATGGACTACTGAGCTTTAACAAAGAGAACTACTACGAGCAATTGAATTTCAACCTCCTCAGCATGTCTCAGATCTATGACAAGAAATATTCCACTCATTTCACAGATACCCATTGCTACATTCTGAAACCAGGATTTCAAATTCTTGAAGAAAAGGTTGTCTTGAAGACTCTGAAAAAGAATAACACCTATGTCTTGAACCTTAATTTTGTACAACCAATAGAAGAAACATGTCTTTTATCTAAAGCATCATTTAATGAGTCAAAGCTTTAGCATAGATCTTTGGTACACATAAATTTCAAAAACATGAACAGATTGGTAAAAGGAAATCATGTAATTGGTTGCAGGACCGGGTTAAGGTGTTAACTACAATTAGTTTCACAAGAGGAGAGACTTGGAACAATTAACAGTTCAAATAGGGAACCGGGTTTGATTATGAGGATACTATGAACACTAGTAAGTAATGAGACAGAACTTAGAACAATAACATAAGTATTAGTTTTCAAGGATGTTGTATATTGATCTCAAGTTCTATTATAAGTGTTCAAAGTAGAATTTAAAATACAAGGACCTGAGACTCTTTTATACTACAACCTACAATCATCAATACTTGGAAGGACAGTTGGAATTGACTGATCTAGACAACAAAATCAATCTAGAGTCAAAAGGCAGATTGTCTTTTGACTAGTGACTATGACATACCATAGCTCACTGACTTTTCCTATTACAAAAAGTCTAAAGGAACAAAAGAAGAAAACTACAGACAAAGACTTTATCTACTATTCACTAAAGCATGGAAGTTTCACCAACTTATACAAGTTAGTGAGTTATCAGAGTTGCAGTAGAGAGTTTGTCAGCTTTATCAAAAGTAGATCAGAGAAAGCATCTTTTCTCTGTCTTTTGAAGAAATCAGTCTTCACAGCAAAATGGCTTCGGAAGACTTTGTCTTTGAAGCTTCAGAAGGCTTCATCTTTGGCTTCGAAAGAGCTTGGCCTCTGGCTTCGGAAGTTTTTACACTTGGAAAATTTTCTGTTAAGTATAAAGCTTCTGAAGTAATTTCTTCTGAACTTTTGGCTTCGGAAGACTATACACTTAGAGTTTTAGAGAGTGTAAAGCTTCTGCAACAAGTTCATCCTTGTTCCTTAGTGCATGTTGGAAGATCTTTGTTGCATCAGCCTCATAATCTTCAGATAGATCTTTACAAACTCCCCCTAGGCTGATGCTACAAAAATAGTGAGATTCTTCAGATGTTGATAGTCCTTATTAGGATCAGCAGCAAACCTCTCTTCATCATATGGTTAGGATCCATCAGACTCTCATAGAATCTTCGCATGTCATAGAGATCATGCAAAGGAAGGGCAAACATGTCTTGCTGATAGTAGACATCTTGACCTCCTTGATCTCTAGTGACATACCATCTGTCTGGATTGTTAGTAAAACTCTAGGACATGATGGGTCTTCCAACTGCAAGAGGCTCTACTCTGATGGGAGTTGGTTGAGCAGCCTCTTCATGCACTTCCTCAGGATGTTCTGACTCATCCTGAGGTGTAGAAGTGGATGCCTTAGTTTTCTTTTTCTTTGTAGGGGTTCTTCTGGCCATCCTTTTTCTCCTCTTTGATGATTTCAACTAAAAGGACTGGTCTTCAGCACCAGATTGTTCAGTAGTGTCCCTCTCAGGTGGGTTCTCTTCTCTCACAGGTTCAGAAGGAGAGAGAAGAGGACCCTACTATGGATAAGTTGGCTGAGATGTAGCTCTAGGTTCAGGTTGTGTTGTCTCAGTGGGTTCCACCTTTACCTCAACTTCAGGTTGAGCTGGACTTGGTAGAGAATGTAAGTCCACAAGCTCTCCCTTTTGATCTTCTACTTGATCACCCTTATATGCTCCTCCATCGAGGATAGAGACATAGGACCAAGCCTCCTTCCGGAGAATCCATACAGCTTCAAGTAGCTCATCATCCTTTGTCTATCTTCAGACTTCTTTTGGCTTTTGTGGATGATGGCTCTTGACTTTGCAGCTTCTTCCCTGAGCTTTCTCTTAGAAGCTTTTCTTTCTTTTGTGGCTTGTTCCTCTAGCTGCTTGAGATATTCAAACTCTATGTACTCAAAGGATAAGGGAAGAAGTGCAGCTGCCTGATAGAGTCCTGTGGCACTCAGGTAGTTGATCATATTCATTCTTTCAGCTTCCCTATGTACCTGAGGTTATACATGTGCCACAGTCTCTGTCTCAGGACTTTCTTGAACCGGGGAGAGGATAGGAGCTTGTTTGTAGAGCCTTTTCAGTCTCTTTTCTTCCTTAGTCTTGAGGAAAATGCTGCATCCTCTGCCTCCCTCCTCTTCTTTGACAGCTCAGTGTCAGCCAGCTTATTCAACTCTTTTAAGGGGAGAGAGATGAGTTCATCTATGTTGTAGTTCCTGGTCCCCAGGTAGTTTAGCCTAGCTTCCCTTAACTCATCTTCTTAAGTATTTAGCCTATGGGCAGCCCAGATTGCAGCTTCCATAAAGCCTGAGGACCTACTTGAACTCTCTCCCCTCGGCTTCTACTTCCTCTCTCTCTTCTCCTCCTCCATCTCCTTAGGAGTTAATTTCCTTTTCCCTTTGTCAACCACAGGCCTTGGTGACTCAAGGTGGAGAGAACTTTGGCCTTCATTGCTTGGTTTAGCAGTCAAGCTCTGGCCAGAGAGAGGTTGTGAGACACCTTCACCAGCTGGTGCCTCACTGAGGGTACTAGGTGTAGAGTGAGATCCTATCTCAAGGTTCACAGGCTCAACCTCTGGGCCTTCAGTCAAGGTTTTCCCTTTGAAGCTAATCTTAGGGTCCACCTCAACATCCAGTTGACCAAAGATCTCACCTGCTAGCCTCTGTCTATATAATTTTGATCTCAATTTGAATTCCTCTAGCACCCTATCTTGAATCTGGTCTGCTAATCTCTAAGCTTGATTGTTGTGGATTGGGTTGACAAGTGGAAGATTCACCAGATTAATGCACTCATAGAAACTCAGGTGTGAGAAGTTGAAGATTTCCATTTGACCCTGAGCTCTAGAGATCACAAGAGCTCTTCTGTTGGTGTCATACCCCCATCCTATAATTGGATTCTCAGAGGGAGCAGACATTGCTCTTGGGATTCCCTCCTCAAACAAGTGTTGAATGAGTAAGTCTATGTTCATGACTTGTGGAGGTTACTGAGTCTAGACAATTGCAAGAGAGGTTGGTGACTCCTCTATGTCCATACTCTGGGAGGAACTCCTAGGTTCTATGGTTGTGAGGACTTTCTCCCCCTTTTTGGTAGCATCACCTTCTTGCATAGGTGAGCTGGGGGTGTCATCCATCACTTCCACAGGTTCTTGTGGACCTGGTTGAGTCCTCCTTAAGGGTCTCTCAGCTAACTGGCCCTTGAGATCGGTGATCTCAAGTGGCTGGTCATTGACCCTCTGCTATAAGATAGTCACCTGAGATTCTAGGTGAACTATCTTTGAAACTAGATAGGTGCATGTGTTTGTCAGTTTGTGCACCCTATGTTTCAGACTCTCCTCATCTTCAGTTGAAGAATCACTGGGGGATGAGAGAATTGGACCAAAGTCTTCTTCCTCATCACTAGGATAGTGTTCTTGGCTGCTGGATTTTTCCTGCATCATGACAACTTCTAGAGAAGTGTCAAGATACTGGGTTGCCATGGTTGAGGGTCTTACTGATGTAATCAGTTTCAAAAGTGAGAGCCTCTTCCATATGGATCTCCTGAACATGTTCAGGAAGACCCACCTCAGTTGTGGGTAGATGATGTGGGCTAGACCGGGGTGAGTCAGGAGTACTCATTTCTCCTTGAGTGTGGGAAGAAAGGAGAGACATATTGTACTCACTGAAACCCAAGTCCTTATCATTATAGAAATCAAGGCTGGGAATTGGGTGGTTTAAGTCCAGCGGCTGAGGGTGGTAACTATCCCCTGAAGGTTGATCACTTAAGTGTTAAGACTCAGAGTGATGGCTTAAGGCTGTTGGGGATGTGAGCTCATCAAGCTGAGCATGAGGAACCTCAGCACTGATCATTTGAGAGATGGGAGTGGTCTGCTCCACAGGGGAAGTGGGAGCTCTAGATTCCACTTCCTCTTGTATGGGTTGTGATATGGGGACCTGCACATGCTCAGTAGCAGGTGCAGGGGTTCGTTTGGTTTTTTTTTGTAGGTGATGGTAATTTGAGGCTGTGGGGGTGGAATTGAGGTAGAGGGTGTGGGTTCAACACTAGCTGGTGCTGCTAGGTTGCCACCCTGAGCAATAAGCTCAAACATTTTTGGAACCAGGGCTGTTTCTACCCCGGAGAAGCCAACAATAGGCTTTCTTAGTATTTTAAAGATGTTGGGCTTCATCTGTCCCAATTTAAGAATATTACCTGTTCCCCTTAACTTTGAGCCCAGTTCACAGTTGAGAATGTGCTGGACATATCGTGGGAACACTTAGTATTCTAAGGAGTCTAAATTAGCAAGTAAATTTGTATAGACAAATTGAGAGTACCTATATTTGACCCCCTGAACCATTCCATGGACTATGAAGGAGAGGTCCTCTGGAACTTGATCCCATTCTCTATGCTTGTTAGAGAGACTGTGTATGATGACATGGAGGAGGTATTTCCATTTGGATGAGACCTTCCCCATCCTAAAGGATTAGATTGAGAAGTCACCCTCATAGCCTATCTGCTAAAAAGAATGGTTGACAACAGCTTTCGGAAAGGACAACTCACCTTCTTTATCATCCAGCTAAAGGTGTGAGCTTATGATGGCCGGAGTGATGAAGATTGTCCTCCCCTACACTATAGCAGATAGTGCCTTCTCCCCATCCATGGTGACTTATTGGCAGGTCCTCTAGAATGCAAGTAACTGATCTCATAAAGAGGAGGATCAATGGTAAGGGAGGTGAAGTAGTGAGACATTGAAAGGTATCGACAGACCTCTGAGAAATGAGGATCTTTCTCAGAGTCTAACAGAGCAACATGATTGTGTTGTCTGTGAAGGTGCATGGTAAAACCCGGTTGGTTTCATCAATCAATATTTGCCATTTTGATGTAGCTTTGTGGTGAAGGAAGATAAGAACAAAGGGCGGTTTGGTGAATTTAGGTCAAAGAATTTGCGGATGAAGAAGAGAGTAATAAGTGGGGGAACTGTTGATAATATATATGAAATGGATTTGAGACAAAGTTAATGCAAAAGGATAAACTTTGAAATCCGGATGTCGGTCCCACCTCTAAAAAAGGCGCCCAAAAAGGTAGTTTTCTTGGAAGTTGAAAATCTTCCGAAGGTAATTTTTTGCTTCAGAAGTTTTGAGAAAAAGATTCCGAAGCCAATTTGACTTCGGAAGATATTCTTATGAAAAGTGAAAATTTGGCTTTGAAAGAAAAATACTTAGAGTGTTTTTCTTCCGACACATATTTGATTTCGGAAGATATTAAGTCTTGGGAGTTTTATTCTAAAGAGAATAAATCTTCCGAGACTTAATTGCTTTCGGAAGATATTTGTCCTTCAAATACATGCAAACTTAGAAGCATATTTAAGCTTCAGAAGATATTCTCAGAATTTTTTCCAAAGGTAAATTTCTTATAAGTAGTTCTTGATTTGAAGACATAAATTTCTTCCGAAGGCAACTTGAAATCTTCCAAAGGAAAATATGTTTGAAAATTTTTCAAAAATCTAGGGAATATCATAAAAAAATTTCTTCCAAAATAAATTGGGCTTATTAAGTTGATAAAATAGACAACTTAGGACACACAGGTTTTAGAAATAAAGTTGATTTAAGTTTTTTAAGAAAAAAATTACTCAAAGTTAATCATCCCAATAGCTGATACAAGATATTTGAATCTCTGTTCATCAAAAACTTCAGTGAACAGATCAGCATATTATTCATTTGTGTTAACTTTGACTAATTTGATTAATCCCTGCTCAAATTTATCTCTAGTCAAATGATACCTGATGTTGATGTGTTTGGTCCTTGAGTGCTGCACAGGATTCTTTGTAATAGAGATAACACTGTTGTTGTCTATATGGATGGGAGTCTCTTTAAAGTTGAATCCATAGTCCAGCATCTGATTCTGAATCCAAAGCACTTAAGCATAGCAACTTGCAGTATCAATGTATTCAGCCTCAGCAGTTAATGCAGAGACACATGATTGTTTCTTGCATTGCCATGAGACAATCCTTCCACCAAAGAATTGACATCCCCCAGATGTAGACTTTACAGTCATGTTGCAACCACCATAGTCACTATCTGTATAAGCATACAGATTGAAGTCAGAACTCTTTGGATACCAAAGGCCAAGCTTGGGAGCACCTTTGAAAATATCTAAGAATCCTCTTGATAGCGACCAAGTGTGACATCTTGGGGTTGGCTTGATATCTTGCACAAATGCATGTGGCAAACATGATATCAGGCCTGCTTTCTATTAGGTACATAAGAGACCCAATCATAGCCCTGTAAAGATGTTCATCCACACACTCCACCTCAAGATCAGGTCCTAGGGAGTGGTTTCTGGCTATGGGTGTCTTAGCAACCTTACATTCAGTCATGTTGAATCTTGTAAGTATGTCTTGTACATACTTTGACTGCCATTGTCAACTTGCTTCACTTGAATTCCCAGAAAGAAACTTAGTTCCCCAATGGCACTCATTTCAAATCTGTTCTTCATCAGCCTCTCAAAGTCTTTGCAGAGCTTTGGATTAGTTGACCCAAAGATAATGTCATCCACATATACTTGAACCAGCATTAAGTCATTCCCTATCCCTTTGATGAAGAGAGTTCCATCTATAGTACCTCTTTTGTAACCATGTTGGTAGAGATACTGAGATAGTGTTTCAAACCACTTCCTTGGAGCTTGGTGTAGCCCATAAAGAGATTTATCAAGCTTTTAGACATAATCAGGATGATCTGTGTCTACAAAGCCAAATGGTTGTTTGACATACACCTCTTCATCAATCACCCCATACAGAAAAGCACACTTGACATCAAGTTGGTAAACCTTGAAATCCTTGTTTGCAGCAAAAGCCAGGAATATTCTTACAGCTTCAAGTCTTACCGCAGGAGCAAAAACATCTATGTAATCAATTCCCTCTTCTTGTGTGTACCCTTGAACAACTAGTCATGCCTTTTTCTTGATGACAAGTCCTCTATCATCCTTCTTGTTTCTAAAAACCCATCTGGTTCCTATGACAGTCTTCTCTTGAGGAAGAGAACATAGGTTCCAAACCTTCTATCTTCTGATTTCAAGCAGCTCTTCTTGCATAGCTTCAACCCAGCTTCCATCCTTTAGAGCCACATCAACTTTCTTTGGCTCAATCTCGGACAAGAAACAAGAGTGCAGACAAACATTTTGGTCATAGGTTTGTCCTCTTGTTCTTACCCCAGTCTCAACATTTCCAATGATGTTTGTCGTGGGGTGTGACTTGTAGATCGTTAGTTGAGGGATCAAAACAAGTTGATTGGACAGATCCAAATTAGAGAAATTTAGATTTGGCAATGGAGTGTCACCCTTCACATCAGCACACTTATCAAGTGAGACTTGATCCAATGAATGTGTGACATCATTTATGTTGTCCTCTATGAAGTGGTTATCAGCATCAAGAAATTCTTGATCACTATCACAACCTCCATTTCCTCCTACATTTAAAGCTCCTTCACCTGAGTTTTGAACCTCTGAGATGGAATTTGAAGGCACCTCAGATGTATCAGCTGAATTTGTCATGTTTGTGCTGATAGGATCTTCATTTGCAGGGTTAGTCACCAAACGAGCTATTGATATATTATTTGTAGATCCTGAAACATTCTCACAAGACTTGTTAAAACAGTTGGTAACTAAGTCAAGATCAAATAGCCAATCCAGACCAGAACCTTTCACCATAGGCCATCATTTGACTTCTCATCAAATTTGGTACTTGATCTTTTGTATTCAAGATGGTGCTAGGACATCCAAATGACCTGAGGAAACCAATAAATGGTCTTCTTTTGTGCCATAACTCATAAGGAGTCTTACCATGAGTCTTAACCATTAAAACTCTATTTTGCACATAGCAGGCTGTGTTAACTACCTCTGTCCAGAAGGTGATAGGCAGTTTAAAGTCAGACAACATGGTTCTTACAGCTTCAATAAGTGTCCTGTTTCTCCTCTCAGCAACACCATTTTGCTGAGGAGTCCTGAGAGCATTATATTGTCTTGTAATACCCTTTTCATCACAAAATGTATCAAGGATTTGGTTCTTAAATTCTGTTCCTTGATCACATCTTATGGTCTTGACCTTGTGATCAGATTGATTTTCAAATTTCAGAATGAAATTCTTCAAGATCTCAGGGGTCTCATCCTTAGTTCTAAGGAAAAAGACCCAAGTGAATCTAGTGAAATCATCTGTGATCACTAAGCTGTAAGAGGTCCTTCCTAAACTCATTACACTGGTGGGGCCAAACAAATCCATATGTAATAGGTGTAGGAGAGTAGTGATGGAGTTCATTTCCTTTGGTTTGTGAGACACTTTGTGTTGCTTCCCTTTCAGGCATGCAACACAGTGGTCATCACTTGTAAACTCTTTCTTTGGCATTCCAGTTACCAAATCATTCTTAATCAATGTATTCATGTTCTTAAAGTTTACATGGCATATTCTTTTATGCCAAAGAAAAGACTTATCACTATTTGCTTTAGACAGAAAGCAAGAAACTTCTCCTGAGGGAGATGTTTCATGTAAATCCATCTTGTACATATTCCCTCTCCTGGGGGATCTGATCAGGATATGCTCTAGAGGAATGGCCACCCCGGGCTTGAGAACAATGCACTCATGCTCAGTGAAGAGCATTTGGTTTTTCTGATCACAAAATTGGGATACACTCAGAAGATTGTATCCAAGATCCTTGATAAAGTTTACCTTTTCAATACCAAGCTTACCATTTATGACTCTGCCCCTTCCAGAAATGTAACCACCAGAATCCCCTCCAGAAGCAACTGGTCCTCCATCAATTTTCTCAAAATTTTGAAGCAGAGAACCATTGCCAGTCATGTGCCTAGAACAGCCACTATCAATAATCCATACATTCTTCTTGGTCTTTAACTGTTCCTGCACAAAAAGAGGTGATTAGTTACACTTAGAAACCCAAGCCTCATTGGTCTTGGGCTTATTAAAATGAGTTGAAGATAATGTAACAGTAAGTGATCCTATATTCAAGCTTTGAGGATCATTTGTTGTTGTTGATGAAGAACTTTTAGTCATATGGTCTTCCTTCATCTTCCACACCACCTTTGGAAGATTGGGCCTAATCTTCAAAGCTTTGGAATTTTTGAGACTGGACCATCGGAAGATCTTGCTTTCACTATAGCAAGCTTCAGTACTTCGGAAGCATTCTTTTCTTCCGAGACCAACTTTTCTTCCGAAGGCAATTTTTCACTTGTCTTCTTTTTCATTTTGGAGCTTCCAAAGGAAACAGATTTTCCTTCTGAAGCTTTCTTTTCCTTCTTCTTCCCAGAAGCTTTTTCTTTGACCATGTGGATAGTGCTTTTGGGATTGTAGATGCAATCCTTAGCCAGATGAGAAGTACTACCACATATGATGTAGTCCATTTGCTTCCTTCTAGGAGTCTTCTTTTGAGAGCAAGACTAAGTTTGATCACTTTCCTTCTCCATCTTCATCTTCATAGATAATGCAACAAACTTCTTAGGGAGAGTCTTGCTCTTGGAGTTGGATGGTTCAGGCTGTGTAGCAGTGGTACATAGCTGGTCAGTCTTCTTCTTCTTGCTGGAATGGTTTGGAACTAAACTAGAACTCCTGGTACTAGAATTTATAGTTGAGTCTTCAGCCTTTACCACTTCAAAGCCTGCAGAAATGAACACTTGTTTTTGCTTGGAGTCAAAAGTGGCCTTGATTTCTTGAGCCTTCTTTGATCTTCTCTTAGCTCTTCTAATCAAGTTCTTTCTCTTTGACTTGGTCATTCAAGACTCTTTCCTCTCCTTAGGAGAATAGTGACCCTTCTTAGTATGATCTTCTTCACTCTTCTCAGAGTCATCCTTCACTATCTCCTCTTCATCCTCTTTACTAATAGGGTTTATGAGGGGAAGCTCATCTTCACAAGTTCCATACCTTGGAGATCTTACAGACAATAGAGTGTATGGAGGAGGTATCTTAGTAGATCCTAGTCCCTGCTTATTCTGATAACAAACTTTTGCATGTAGGGATAAGGATATTATGTTCTTGAAGGTCTCTTCTTCAAGAACACATTTTTCTGCCCTGGCTTTGCTGATCACAAGCTCAGCCTAGTGTTCAGTTAACTTTGAGATGAGATCTTTGATTTGAGTCCTGTAGTTAGTATGTTCATGCTTAAGAGTTGAAATGGTTTTCTCTAGATCTTCTATCTTAAGTTTATAATCATTTTCAGCTCTTTTAAAGTCAGCTTTTAAGATATTTAAGGACTCAAGATCAGATCTCATCTCTAAGTTATAGGACCTGTATCTATGAACTTTAGCAATGCATTCAGGAGTACAAAGATGTTCCAATACCTTGGCTTCATCATGGTCTGCCATTAGTGCTTGGTTTGGAGAAGCATCCTCAACCTGAAAGCTCTAGTCAAAGCCTCCTTCTTCAACAGCAACTGTAGCTTGCTGTCTTGGCTTCTCATTCTGGTGAGCTCCCTCAATGTAATTTGGTCTGGATTGTGCTTGGCCACCATTTGACTTTGGTGCCTTCCACTCCCTAGCAAAGTGTCCCATTTGGTTACAGTTGTAACACTTCACCTTGCTTTTAACTAGCCTAAACTTTCCACTGGCTGCATTGTTAGGAAACCGTCTCCCTGTCCTCTTGTAGAATTTGTTGGCCTTGTGAGTGAGAAGAGCCATCTGTTGGACTATTTCCATATACTCCAGATCATCTGGATGGATATAGTTTAGATCTTCAAGGGTGAAGAGAAAGTTGCCTGAACTTTCATCAAAAAACACAAAAGCTTGTAAAGAGCTTGTCTCCTGAAATGGGCTTCCAGAGATGTAGACTTCCCTTAATGTCTCTGGAAAGGTGATGAAAGGACCCTTTTGTGATTTTTCGAGGTAGTAGATGAGATGGTGCTATGGTTCTCTGCAATCCCTTTCAACCACATGAAGGGCTGAACTCTGTTGGTTGTTGGAGTAACCATATGGATTTTGCATGTTCATCTCCTTCTGGTAGCCACTGAGAATACCATACAACTCTGTGAGAGTAAGGGTCTTGAGGTTCTCAGTCCTCTTAATGACCACATAATAGTGTGTCCATTGTATGGGAAAAGAGGACATGAACTTCCTCACAACATCCCTGTTCTCAAGAGTTACTCCAACATCTGCCAGAGTATCCACAATCTCAACATACCTGAAGTATTGTTGAGTCATGGTTTCACCTGTCTTGAATGTGAAGTTCTCAAACTGCTGCTTCAAGAGGTCTTTCTTGTTTTCTTTTGCATCATTAGACACCTCATACATTAGCTTCAGTGCATCCCAGAGTTGCTTGGCAGTCTTGCACTTCTTGAAGCCTTTGTAGATAGAGTTTGGAAGAGCAGTTTGGAGGGCGGTCATGGCTTTTTGATCAATATCAGTTCTCTTCCAGTCTTCATCACAATAGTCAGCCACTTCCTTTGGTAACATACCACCACCAGCAGCAGCTGAAGAGGTGGATGGAACATGAGGTCCATCGACAATAGACCCCCATATCCTGGAGTCTTGAGGCTTGATAGCCTTCCATTCTTTGACACCAAGTATCAAAGTCTTCAGGAGTGATCAGTGGGGACTTTGTCATTGCTCCAGTTTCCATATCAACCTTTTGAGATAGCTGCCATTTGAAAAGTTAAGTGAAGTGTTAAACTAAGAGGATTTAAGATGGTGAGATCTTACAATCAAGAGCCTGGAATGCTCTGATACCAATTACAGGACCGGGTTAGGGTGTTAACTACAATTAGTTTCATAAGAGGAGAGACTTGGAACACTTAATAGTTCAAATAGGGAACCGGGTTTGATTATGAGGATACTATGAACACTAGTAAGTAATGAGACAGAACTTAGAACAATAACACAAGTGTTAGTTTTCAAGGATGTTGTATATTGATCTCAAGTTCTATTACTAGTTTTCAAAGCATAATTTAAAATACAAGGACCTGAGACTCTTTTATACTACAACCAAAAACCGTCAATACTTGGAAGGATAGTTGGAATTGACTGATCTAGACAACAAAATCAATCTAGAGTCAAAAGGCAGATTGCCTTTTGACTAGTGACTATGACATGCCATAGCTCACTAACTTTTCCTATTACAAAAAGTCTAAAGGAACAAAAGAAGAAAATTGCAGACAAAGACTTTATCCACTATTCACTAAAGCATGGAAGTTTCACCAACTCATACAAGTTGGTAAGTTATCAGAGTTGCAGCAGAGAGTTGGTCAGCTTTATGAAAAGTAGATCAGAGAAAGCGTCTTTTCTCTGTCTTCTGAAGAAATCAGTCTTCACAGCAAAATGGCTTCGGAAGACTTTGTCTTTGAAGCTTCGGAAGACTTCACCTTTGGCTTCGGAAGAACTTGGCCTCTGGCTTCGGAAGTTTTTACACTTGGAATATTTTCTGTTTAGTATAAAGCTTCCGAAGTAATTTCTTCTGAACTTTTGTCTTCGGAAGACTTTACACTTAGAGTTTTAGAGAGTGTAAAGCTTCCGCAGCAAGTTCATCCTTGTTCCTTAGTGCATGTTGGAAGATCTTTAATTGCATCAACCTCATAATCTTTAGATAGATCCTTACATTCATTTACCTCAAAAGGAATTTCATTTTATTGACCACTGTTCTGCATGTCTCAAAGGAAAACAACATAAACCTTCCCATAAACCAAAGCTTGTGAACACAAACAATACTCCATTGAAGTTACTTCATATGGATCTCTTTGGACCAACACATGTCATGAGTATTGGCAAGAAACAGTACTGTTTGGTGATCATTGATAACTTTTAACGATTCACATGGGCCTTCTTCCTACCTAATAAAAATGAAGCGTCCCAAATAATAAAAGATTTTATCACTAAAATTGAAAATCAACTTGAGGAAAAGGTAAAATCAATTAGAAGTAATAACGGGACAGAGTTTAAAAATGAAAATCCAAGTTCGTTTTGCATACACAAAGGCATTGCTCATCAATTCAGTGCAGCTAGAACTCCTCAATAAAATGGGGTAGCTGAAAGGAGAAATCGAACACTGATTGAAGCAGCAAGAACAATGCTAGCCGATGCTAAGCTAATAATTACCTTTTGGGCCGAAGCCGTTAACACATCGTGTTATGTGCAAAATCAAACTTTGATAGTTAAAGAAAGCAACAGAACACCTTATGAACTGCTTTTTCATAGAAAAACATTTGTTGGATTTTTCAAGTCATTTGGTTGTCCTGTCTCAATATTAAACACCCGAGACCATTTAGGAAAGTTTGCTCCTAAGTCTGATGAGGGATTCTTTATAGGTTATTCCTTAGTCTCAAAGGCTTTCAGAGTGTTTAATCCTAGATTAAACATTATTAATGAATCAACATATGTTCAAATTAATAAGCACTTATTTCCTAAGTCAATAAATGGTCCCGATTGGTTGTTCGATATTGACTCTTTTACAAGATCTTTTGATCAGTTCCACTTGTCTAATGCAGGTAACGTACAATCAACCAAATCTTCGGAAACAGTAGAGAGAATGGATGACTTTGCAATGATTCCTCCATCTTCTGCTAATCAATCTGATGAAGAAGTTCTAATGCAAGTTGATCCAGTTAGACAAGAAGTACAAAATCAGAGTGTCTCAACAAAGGCTGGTCCTAGTTCACTGCCCACTCCTTCAGTAGAACCATCTACTAAAGTTAGAAATCCAGAACCAGCTACTATGCCAGTTGAAACTAAAGATAATGTAAATGATGATAGTCTTCAAAGTGTTGCTAATACTAAAGCTGAAGCTGATGAGGCCTTTGATTACTTTCACAATTCTCCTATTCTCTCACAACCTAAAAGTGCCTCTCACCAAGATGATCTAAATGTCTCCAACCTTGATGTATCAATTGCAGGTGACTCAATTCCAACTAGCAGGATACATAAAGATCATCCAGTGTCAAGCATCATTGGTGAATTAGATGAGCGGGTGACAAGGAGCAAGTCCAGTATTGCAAACATCTATTTGTTTTCTTGGTTTCTGTGTCAAACTATACCCAAGAATATTAAAGAGGCTCTTTAAGACAATAGTTGGATCGAGGCAATGCAGGAAGAATTGCTCTAATTCAAGAAACAAGAAGTATGGCAGCTAGTAGACCTTCCCGAAGGACAATACCCTATCGGTACCAGATGGTTATACAGAAACAAGACTGATGATAGGGGCACTATTATCAGAAACAAAGCTAGATTGATTGCACAAGGATACACTCAATAAGAAGGAATAGATTATGATGAGGTGTTTGCACCTGTTGCCAGATTAAAAGCAATCAGACTTTTTCTTGCTTACTCTGTATCTATGAATTTCACTGTGTATCAAATGGATGTAAAGTGTGCATTTCTTTATGGAAAAATATCTGAAGAAGTCCATGTGAGTCAACCACCAGTCTTTGAGGACCCGGATTTCCATCACAGGATGTACAAGCTTGACAAAGCTTTGTATGGTCTACATCAAGCACCACGAAAGTGGTACGAGACTCTATCGTCTTTCCTTCTTGCACACGGGTACGAGAGAGGAAAGATTTATCAAACGTTGTTCAGAAAAAGAAAGAAGACGAAATGCTGCTAGTCCAGATCTACGTGGATGATATCATTTTTGGATCAACTAAAAAGCAACTTTGCAAAAATTTTGAAGACCTTATGCATTCCAAGTTCCAGATGAGTGCAACGGGGGAGCTTACATTCTTCTTAGGGTTGCAAGTACAACAAACAACAGATGGAATCTTCATCAATCAATCAAAATACATGGAAACCATGTTGAAGAAATTTAATTTTGTGGATTGTCAGTCTATAAGAACTCCTATTGATACAAAAATGAAGATGGGTCCAGACCCAGTTGGCAAATCAGTGGATCAGACTCACTATCGATCAATGATAGGGTCACTCATGTATCTAACAGCAAGCAGACCTGACATAATGTTTGGTGTATGAGTTTGTGCCAAATATCAAGCAGAACCCAAGGAATCATATGTAAATGTTGTAAAGACGATATTCAGATATCTCAAGGGCAAGCTTGCACTTAGATTATGGTATCCAAAGGAGGAAGACTTCAACCTCTATGCCTACACAGACAGTGACTACAGGGGATGCAACTTCAATCGGAAGTCCACTTCTGGGGGTTGTCAATTTCTTGCCAGACTAGTCTCCTGGCAGTGCGAGAAACAGACAACGTGTCTGTTTCCACAGTAGAAGCTGAGTACATAGCAGCATCCTCTTGTTACTCTCAAGTTCTCTGGATTCAAAACCAGAAGCTTGATTATGGTTATAACTTCTTGCATACTCCAATTCACATTGACAACACAACCGCCATGTTCATAAAAAACAATCCAGTTTAGCACTTAAAAACTAAACATATTGAAATTAGATATCACTTTTTCAGAGACTATATTGAAAAGGGTTTATCAAGTTGATACAGGTCCACACGGACAATCAATTAGCTGATTTATTCACTAAGGCATTTGACCAAGTAGGTTTGAATTCTTAGTTTAATAAATTGGCATAATTAACCTTGAGTAAAAATCAAAATTTGATAAAACATTCAAATAATATAAAAACTACAAAAAGAAGTTATTTTTGATGAAGAATATGATATGTACACCAAAGGGAAATGATATAATTATAGTCGTTATATCATTCAGAGTGCTTATTTCAAAATCTTGAAAGACTTACATGAGTTATCTGATATGTGGGTAGGCTTAGCTTGGAAAAGAAGATACATGTTACGATGAACTAAAGCTCATATTCAACTGTGAAACCATCATCTCAGGGTGTGTGTAAGTATTAGCTTATCTAAGTGGGTGTGTGTGTAGTAACCTAAACATACCAGGTAATGATGCCTTATGAATCTCATTCACACATATCAGTTTCTCCTCTGTTTTGCTGAGCAAAGACATAGAGAAACAGGCACAAAGTGCTGAGTCATGATCCAAAAAGATTCCTAATGTGGAACACATCCAAAATAGATGAATTAATAAAGTTTACTCTAGACTACATTCCTTGTGAATGCATAAAAAGAATCCCAAAGAGGATCACCTTCCAAAGTGAAGTGCAAAAAGAATCCTAATGAGGATCAAATAAATATAAGGATCAAAGTGAAAGAATCAAAATGAGGATCCCCCTTACCTAAAACAAAATAAGTTTCATAATTTAAATGACCTGGTCTTGTAAGTTGTGAAAAAGTTCTACCATGCATTTAACACAGGTGGTTAATCTTACCATGCTTTTGAGTGTGAGGTACATGTTGAATATTTAATCCACTCAAAATATGATAAAGATCACTAGCATTAAAATATTATCCAAGCATGAGTTTAAGAGGACAAACATACCTACAATCAATATATTCATGATTATGTCTATTTTACTAAAAATTGCTTGCATTTGTTATCGGTAAGATTGATATGATCCCAAGTAAGGTATACTTCAACTTCATGTACAGATAAGAAAATAAAAAATTACAAAAACATTTTGCAGGATCGGTGTTTGTCTCACAACATAAGATATTCTCACAAACTCACTTAATATCCTTCGGGTTGATAAAGCAGAATCTCTACTAAGTTCACAAGTAATATAATAAGTTAATGAAAGCACAATAACACAAGAATGGTTTTTCAAGATACTTGTATATATTACTTCTCAACTCAATATTACAAGACTCTTATAAGCATGGTTACTAAGTAACATGGAGAAACTATATATACTACTATCTACAGCTGGTTATACTTGGCAAACCAGATGGAATTTACGACTAGACAAATACTACATTGCTAGAAGTAAAGCATCTAAGATAAAATAATAATATCCTAGATTAGGTAGTCATGACAGGTCCATGACTTACCTTTTGTCACCAACTAAGAATGGAAACTGTACTAAGTTGAGAATGGTGAATAGTTGATTAAAGTATGGTCAACTATATGGGAGTGGAAAAGCGCCATGCAGTATATCAGAGTTGTAGTGGGCTGTCAGATAGGCCATACTTATATCCACTGGTTCATACTTGGTTCTTCTGAAGGTAAATGGCTTCGGAAGAATAAATTCTTCCGAGGTCATTTTGGCTTCGGAAGAAACAACTTCTTCCTAACTTCTACAAGTCTTTAAGACTTTATTCTTTGGAATACTTTGTCTTTGGATCTGTAAGTTGTATACTTCGGAAGGAGAACAACTTGGTCTCAGAAGACTGAGTTCTTCCTTCGGAAGTTCTTCATACTCTGAGCATCAGAAGATCTTTGAATTGGCTTCAAAAGAGCAGCTTTGTCTTCGGAAGACCACTTTATTTTAGTACTTCAAAATTCTTCTGAGTTTTGTTTTGGTTGCACCAGCCTCATATGATCCAATAAACTCCCCCAGACTGATGCTACCAAAACTTCACTTCTTCCTCCTCCTTAAGGTCTTCAACACCCGAGAAAGAAGATATTTGACTATCTCTTTGTTCTTCCCTGATGCAGTGGTGAAAAGTTTGTACAAGTCATCCGTTGATAGTAGGTCTAATCTGTTGCTCTGGATGACATGTACCCTTTGTTAGGTCCCTCTGAAGAGAGTTAGTTGATGAGAAATATAGTCATATTCCCTTGCTCCTTCTTTTTCTTTTGCTCTCCTTTTCAACTCTTCTTCAATTTGGATTTTGTTGTAAGCTCGAACCTCCACTGGACAATTAGGCTTCTAGGATTGAGGATATTTGTTGGCAGCTTGTCCCCTTTTCTTGTGTCCAGGAGAGTCACCAGTCTCCTTCTTAACTTCTTCTCTTCTTTTCTAAGTGTATCAGAACTGGTGGCAAGAAGTTGGAGAGCATGGTCCAATATTCCCCTTGGCTGATCAAGGAATACATCTCTTATGAGGGAATAGGAAAAGCCATCAATATATTTCAGTTTAATTGACTCTTCCTCATAAGAGATGTCACTCAAGGTAGTGCAGTTTGTGAGCTTTCTTTTCAATTCCTTTATTGTGTGAGTTGGTCATCCGCTGTAGACACTTGCATGTTGTTCTTCATCTGCTACATGGACTTGGTCATCCGCTGTGGGCCTTCACTTGTAAAATTTCTTTTATCTACATACCTGGAAAAAAAATTAACCAATAATTGGTGTATTTTATGAATGTTAATGATGCTAATGTGTTAGTTAATGATTGTTTGAATGTTAGAACATATTATGTTTGATTATGGCAAACATTATCCTTTTAAGCATTATCCTATTAATGCACTTGTTGAGTCCAACAATACTCCCCCTAAGTATGATGTTGCCATCACTTTAATGTTTGCTTATTAATGTTTTGTTTGTTAGTAATAATGAGTGTGTGCTTGTTTTTGATATGAATGATTGTAATGATTGTGTGATTGACTTAAAATGTTTGATTCCATGTTTGTATGTTATGCATGATTGACTAATTAACTGTATGTTCTGATTACATGTTTGATTACTTGGTTACATGTATGATTGTATGATTACATGTATGTTTGTATGATTACATGATTTAGTGTTATGCATGTTTTCATGATTGAATGATAGTATGTTTTCTGATTACATGTTTGATTACTTGGTTACATGTATGATTGTATGATTACATGTATGTTTGTATGATTACATGATTCAATGTTATGCATGTTTGCATGATTGAATGATAGTATGTTTTCTGATTACACATGTGTAAACAGATTTTAATGTATGTGCTGATTTGTATATGTTTGCTTGTATGATGAATTACTTGTATGGTTGGTATTGTGTATGTTTATATACATGATATCCATGTATGATTGTTTGTTTTTCCTATTTGATTTGTTAGAAAGGTTAGATATGTATATTTGCTTGTTTTTTTGTCTGTTTGATTGTTAGTTAACCTTTAGGAATGAGAAGGACCAGCTTATTCTACATTCTTCTGCACTTCTGATGTGGCCTTCAATGCTTCTTCAACATCTTTCTCAATTTCTTGATCCTTTTCAGCTTCTTTCATTTGATCAGATAGTGGAGTAATCCTTAGTGCATTTCTATAGTTTACAATGTGCTCAACAAAATAGTCAATAGCACTCTTTTGATCCTCATATTTGCCTTGAATAGTTAGATGAACCAGCTGTTCAAGTGTAGATTTGTCTAGGCTCTGCACATCAATGTTGCTAACCAGTGTGGTTACAACATGTTTGCCCTTCAGGATCTCAAGGTTGTTATTGTCTGATATCCTCATACAGTTATGCCTTCAATGTGTGTTAGGGTTTGTTGATTTGTTTCCGATCTTTGTTTGAGTGTAGCATTCACATACACAGTCCCCAAAATTCTTAGCATGTGTATGAAATAATAGCAATCTCCCTTGCATAGTACATCTTCTATTGCAGGGAATGTCTTGGTTTTCAAAAATGATACATAGGATGGATGAAGGAGTTTGATTTCCATAGGATCAAACAACCTTATGTCTGATGCTTCTTTACCTTCTAGCTTTCTCTCCAATACCAATTAAAAATGTGTTTCATCATAGTACCACTTGGTAATTGGATGATTGTACTGGTTACCATCAATCTTCTTCATGATTAACTTTAAATCTGATAGTCTCAATTGATATCCAACCCTTTCCAATAATTCACTATCAACATGAGATGATGATTGTTCTTTAATTTGTTTCTTTTGTTTGCTTGTTGACTGTTGCTCTCTTCTGAACTTGGCCAAATGAAGCTTATCTTCTCTATCTGCTTTTTCGTACATCTCATGATGATGTCTATTCATATAAGATCTCAAGATATGATAGAAATCTGCTCCCCTGGGATTGTTTGTGTGATTGACCATCCTCAATTGCATCAGGTCCAATTTGTCTTCATAGCTTAATGATCCTAATTGAGATATGTATGATAAGTATTAGACAAGTCCAGATACTCTATTTATAAGTACAACATCCTAGATTTCATCATACTTCCATGATACAATCTTTCTCTCATCAGCAGATGTTGTTAGAGTGATTTTGTCATACAACTTTACAAAGTTGGTGTTTGCATTGATCATCTCTCTTACCTCATTTCCTTCTGGCCATAGCTTGTAAGGCATGGATTGCCTAGGCTCTTTTATAGGATGAAGCTTAGGTGGAGCTTGATGATAGGTTGATAGAGATGAGACTGGATATGGTCTAAAGATCTTTGGCTTTAGAGCATTGGACAACATGTTCTTGTAGTTCTCTCTTGCCATGTGTTTCATCTATAATAAAGATCTACCAGCATATGACCTGTATGGTATTCTTGTGTGACTCAACCAGCTTTTCACCTGGGAGTAGCTTATTTTGTCTATTTGAGGATCTTTGGGCAGATTCTTCTAAAACTCTTGTTGATCTTTAATTTCCTTATATCTTTTGTATGTTTGCTCTTGTTCATTTTTCATGACTTCTTGAAAGTCTTTGAGCAAGTCCTTAACCTCTGAGAGGTTAAGATGTATGAATGATTCATAAGGGAATCCTCTAGCAGTTAACTCAATTCCTATTAAAGTTTCTGGATCATCTGGGAAGAGATCATGTATGTTTTGCATAACATCTTCATCTCTATCTTCATCTTCATCATCAGAATCACTCAAGATGATTATAGGCTGTTGATTATGAGTTTGATCAATTTCACCTTCTTCTAGAGATGCAGCCTTAGAGGGTTCATCATTATCCATTGGTTTAGCTTTGACTTTCAACAGCTTCAGTGGTGGTGATTCAGGTTCTTCATGTTATTGAACCTATTGCTTTCCCTTCTTCAAAGAAGCTAGGTACAACCTCTTTCTTTTTCTTTAATATGTTTTTAAAGAAGGCTCTGATGATGATGAGGCTTTATCTTTGGTTGGTTAGGGTTGTTCTTTCAAGGATTCAGCAAATTGTTTGATTAGTTCTTTTTGCTTTTCAGATAGTGGATCTACAGGCATAATACTTGTTTCAGTGGTTTGAGTTTTTGTAGTGTGGAAATGTTGTTTGAGAATGGGTGAATAGTGTATGTTTTCAAAAGGGTTTTCCTCATCAAACACTTGATCCATAGAGTATGACTCTTTAGGAATAATGAGTACTAATTATGTATGTTGTTCCTGAGAGCTTGTTTCTTCTGCTTGAGTCATAATCTGTTCTTCAAAGTCATCACTCAGGTCATGTTCTTGACCTTCCGAATGTTCTTCTTCATTCAGCTGAGTGTTTGTATGTTCTAGCTCTCTGTTCCGCCTTCTTATCTCTTCTTCTTAAGCATAGATCTTCTTCATCAATTCATCTATTTCAGAATCTTTGGCATCTATCTGCTTAGTTAGATAGGCAACATCTAATCTGGTGTTGTTTAAATCTTGATCTTTTTCCTTGATTTCTTCCTTTGATTGTTTTAGTTGTTGTTCCAGGAATTGAACAATCAACTTTTGAGCCTTTTGATCTGTAGAGAGCTTCTCTATCTCATCATCTTTGTTTTTGAGCTATTCTTTCAACTTCTTAGCTCTATTGTTTGACTTCTCTATCAGCTTATTATACTCAGTGAATAAAAACACTTTAAAGTATTCAATCTCATCCTCTGTTGGAATCTCACTACCCTGTTCTTCACCTTCAACAGGTTCAGCAGTTCTTTGCTGTCCTAGATCATGCTCTTGAGCTGATGAGGTGCCAACTTCTTCTTGTTGACTTGTGTGTTCTTCCAAGGATGCATCAATGTCTCTCAAAAGAGAAGACATGTTTGTTGATCAGAAAAGGTTGGGCTTTATGGTGGTGAAGGCATGTAATATTCAAATTGAGATTGTTCTTGTTCTTGTTGAATGAATGGTTTGGTTCAAAGCAATTGGATCTATATGATGTATGATTGGTTCAGGCTCAGGAGCAGCTTGCTCTTCTTGTATGATTAGGACAGGCTGTATGACTGGTTGTTGGTGAATCACATTTTAAAACATCATGTGACACTCACCTTGTCCTGGAATCCTCATGAAAATGTCTGGTACAGGGAGGTTCTGATCAATCATTTGAGCAGGAATAGGCACTTCAGCTCCATGATACAGATTTGATTTGATCCTTGCGAAAACTTGTTCATTGAAGTGAATAGGCTGAAAAATAGCACCTTCTCTTTGGATGTCTAGTAGGAGATCATCAATAATCATCTGAAGGAATCTTGGAAACATCTGAAACTTGTTCCTTACCTCAGTTAAGTCGTAGACCATCCCATTTAACACTTATGCAGCAAAGTTGAATGGTCTCCTTGCAATGATGCTTGCAATGGCTGAAGAGCTCCTTTGTAACACCCGGAAAATTTTAAAAGACGAGAAAGAAAGAATAAATGTGTATAAAAGGAAGAAACACAATTTAAGCCAAGTTGAGGGGCTAAATGTGTCAAAAGGGCAAAAAGAATAAAAGTGGGTGCATAAAGTGGGCATGGCCGCCCACACCTTTCTGCACATTTCACTTCAACCGGATTTTCTAGAGAGAGAAAGAGCAGAGCTCTCGGGTTTTTGAAGAAAGAAGAAGAGGAATTCGAATTCAAGGTAAGAATTCTTGGTTTTAAGTTGTTCTTGGCCGGCCTATGCCTCGGTTGTATGCTTATGTGTGTTTTGTTATGTTCGGGTGTGTGTTTTTGGTGGGTTTTAGGTGTTTGAATTCATTTGCAAACGGGTTTGAAGGAAGTCATACTCGAAGGCTACTAAGGTGAGTTCTAGAACCCCCTTTTTACATGTTTAAACTGATTTTGGGGCTGGAAATGCATGTATGTATGTTTTTACGAAAATGGGTTTTGTACCCGTATGAATGTGTATGTGTCAATGTGGGTGGATTATGATTTGGGTGATTTATGATGTTATGATGATGCCATGTTCATATTATGATGCTTTAATGCTAGAACTAAGTTAGAACATGATGAATTGATGATTTGGGACTGATTATGATGTTATTAGTATGTGTTGGCTGCCCATGCGCCTGAAATTGGCCCGTGTGCCCCACGGTCAAATTACCTAAGTGTAGTCCCATGCGCCCAAAACTCATGCGCCGAATAGTATCCATGCACCTAGAATAGGCTGAATTTGAGTAAGTGTTCCATCTGCCCAAAACTGCCCATGCGCCTAGGCACTCATGCGCCTGCATAGTGCCCATGCGCCTAGAAATTTGCCCAGGAGACTAAGTGTTGGGTCATGCGCCCAAATAGTGCCCATGTGCCTGAAAGTTCCCCATGCGCCTAAGTGTTACCATGCGCCTGCATAGTGCTCATGCGCCTATGCATTAGAATATTTTCTGAAATTTTGGAGAAAATGTAAAGTGTAGGCTTTGACTTGGGATGTTCCCGGGGGTAATGTAAGTTGACTTTATGATATCGTATGTGATGATGATGTGATGATGCTATGTATGGTATGGTTATGTTATGTTATGTTCCTTGTTATGTATGTTTATTTTCCGTGGCTTTACGTAGTATGATTATAAAGTAAATGGAAAGTATTATGTAACGTAAAACGGAAGATAATGAAAAGAGGAACGTAAAGTATGAATGCATGCATTAATGAATGACAGTAATGAAAGTCTTGCAAGCAATGTATGGAGGTTCACGCCCAATGAAGGGTGTTAGCTCAACTGTGTGCGGGTTAGCTAACCCCGAAGGATGCACACTAGGGGTCTAATCTTTGTGATTGACCATATGTATGGGATCCTTGCCGCTTGCCCTAGGTACTGGAGTCAGCTTCGTGTACAATGTTCGAGGTCTATGATAGACCTCAGGCACAGTAACCAGCTTCGTGCACAATGTTCGGGGTATAGTACATGGCATTGGTCAGGAATGAAAGATGAATGATAATGATGAGTGTACTTGCCCCAGGCCCATGGGTCAGCTTCGTGCACAATGTTCGGGGTACAGTACATGTCATCGGAAGTTAATGAATGTACATATAGTAGGGTAAGAAAAGATAACGAATGATAAAGATGACGTACGAGGATGAATGAACGGAAGTCAACGAATGACGATGAAAGATAATAATAAATTATTATCTATGTGTACGTATGATGCATGATCACATGTGAAAGTAAAGAAAGAATGGTTTTAAATGAAAGAAATGTATTTTATTTTATAAAACTAGAACTCACTCAGCAACGCTGACTTTTATGTGTTTCCAATTGGCAGGTAATGTTGCTGAGGATGGCACGGGGCAGCTACTTGGCATTTTTGGATGGAATCCGTTGATTAAATTATAATGTTTTTGTGATGTAATGCAACAAGTAATATTTTGTAATCTGTCAACGATGTATTATTTTGCAAAAGCAATTATATATATATGAAATGGTTTGTTGAAAAGAATTCCGCTGCAATGTTTTAGAAATTGTAAATGTAAATTATATGTTTTATGTGCGATGATTGTCCAACTGTGAGCGTCCCGGGATCGGGGCCTTACAAGTTGGTATCAGAGCCAAAGTTTAAGTGAAACGGGTTAAAATTTTCAAAAGAAACCTAAACTTAAACTGAAAATGGGACAAAGGGAAGGGAAGCCAGTCCGAGTAGCTACGTGCCATCAGGTATTTTCTTGATGTTAACCGCATTATGTGCACATGTTATGTGGTTTATGTGCTTCTTAGTAGATTTAGATACTGATGTAGTCAGGATAGGAAATGCTTGGGGTACGAAGAGTAAAGTAAGTGGCTAATCACAACTAGCCACTGTAATTAGGGACTTACTATACTTGACATAAACTGAGCTATTACCTTGAATGACCGTGTTAGTGTTTGAATCTTATAGCATGTTAGAGGATGACCGGTGGTGGATCTTCGAAGGCTTCTTGAGGTGGAGGTCGTGGTGGACGTGGTGTTGGACCGCGGGTCACGAGAGGATGGCCTAGGGCTGAAGAGGTGACTCATGAGGAGCCCGAAACCCCTCATCCAGAGGGCGGTGATGAGAGTGCTAACTTAAGGGCCTCAGTGAAGGAGGCTGTTGTAGAGGAGGTCCATCAGGTCATGCAGACGATCTTACCGTCTGTGGTGACCGAAGTAATAAAGGCTGTAAGAGAAGGGGAAAGGAAGGAGAGGAACCAGTCCTCGAGAGTAAGGGAGCAACCGGGGACTGAGATGGTTGCCTCTACTGATGAGGAAGAAGAAGAAGAGCCTATGCCGGAGGCAGTACGAGGCTGTAACTATAGGGAATTTCAAAGATGCAAGCCCCCGACTTTTGATGGAAATGGCACTGTTGTTGCTGCTCACCAGTGGGTAAGAGAGATGGAAGCTTTAATTGATATCAGCGAGTGCCGGAAGGATCAGAAGGTGAAGTTTGCCACTCATTCATTTGTGGACTTGGATCTGTGCTGGTGGGACAATATCGTCCAAGCCGAGGGTAGTAGGGTAATTGGAAGAATGAGGTGGCCAGAGTTGAAGAAGCTGGTGATCGAGGAGTTCGGTCCTCATAGGGAGCTCGACAAGGATGAAAGGGAATTCTTGCAGCTGGAGGCGGGAACCATGACGCATCAGCAATACACCACCAAGTTTAACGAGATGGCATGACTGATGCCGGATCAGGTGGCACCTCTGTCGCGAAAGATCAAGAGGTATATTCAGGGCTTGCCAGTGGATATTCGCAGGCATATGATCGCTGCTCGGACAAGTACGTTTAGGTCGGTGTTTGATCTGGCGGGAAGGCTATACGACGAGAGGGAAGTGGTGGTGGATGAGGTGAGCAAGAAAGGCGGTGGTGACCTAAACTGGAATGGGAAGAGGTTTGGTCGGGGTGGTGCCCCGGCAAACAACAAGAATACACGGGTGGATGACAGGCATGTGGTCACATCCGGTGCGGAGTCGAAGAGGTGTGGCAAGTGCGGGAAGGAGCACATCGGGGAGTGTAGGTGGGGATTGAATGTGTGCTTTAAGTGTGGAAAGCCTGGCCACATGGAAAGAGAGTGCAAGGTGGCAAGCTGTTTTAACTGTGGTGGAAGGGGCCACATGAGTCGAGAATGCAAAAAGCCAAGGGCTGAGAGTTTCGGGGCAGGGAAGAAGAACGGGATCGAGGGGCAGAGAGCGAGCACCAGGGCATTCACGATGACTCAGGATGAGGCTAGGACGGACCCTGATGTCGTGTCAGGTACGTTTCTGGTAAATCAAACTCTTGCTTCTGTGTTATTTGATTCAGGTAAGAGTTTTATTTTTGCTGCTTTCTTTGCTAAGTTTCCTGTTAGTAGTAGAGGTGTTGATGAGCCCTTCGATGTAGAAACTTCCATAGGTAAGTCTACCAAGATTGTTGACCTGATAGAAGGCTGCGATATAGAATTAAAGGGTCATAAATTTCCTGCTAGACTATTCGTGATGACCTTAGGCGGATTTGACGTAGTCCTAGGAATGGATTGGTTGGCAGAATACGAGGCGAATATCATATGTCGTAAGAAGATGATTCGACTGACAGCGCCCGACGGGAGTTTGGTGACGATCTACGGTGATCAAGTTACGACTATCCCGAAGGTGATTTCGATGGCGGTGGCGGGAAAGTGCATGAGGCGTGGATGTAGTGCCTACTTGGCCTACGTGAAGGATGTACCGGTTGTGTGTGAGTTCCCAGATGTGTTTCCCAAAGATTTACCAGGTGTGCCATCGGACCGTGAGATTGAGTTCCAGATTGACTTGATACCCGGTGCTCAACCTGTTGCTAAGGCACCTTATCGGTTGGCTCCGACCGAGATGAAGGAATTGATGGAGCAACTGCAGGAGTTGCTTGATAAGGGGTTCATTAGACCGTGTATCTCTTCTTAGGGTGCTCCGGTCTTATTTGTGAAGAAGAAGGACGGTAGTATGAGGATGTGCATAGACTACCGCGAGCTGAGCAAGTTGACGGTGAAGAATCGGTATCCATTGCCGAGGATTGATGACCTGTTTGATCAGATAGATCTTCGATCTGGCTACCATCAGCTGAAGGTGAAGGAGCAAGATATTCCTAAAACAGCTTTTCGCACGCATTATGGACACTATGAGTTTCTCGTTATGTCTTTTGGTTTGACCAACGCGCCAGCTGTTTTTATGGACCTGATGAATCGAGTGTGTCGGCCAATGTTGGATAAATCAGTGATTGTGTTTATCGATGATATCTTGATTTATTTGAAGAGTGAGGCGGAGCATGCCGGTCACATTCGGGAAGTGTTAGAGACGTTGAGAAAATAGAAGTTGTATGCCAAGTTCTCTAAGTGCGCGTTCTGGTTGCGCGAAGTTCAGTTTTTAGGTCATGTGGTGAATCTGGAAGGGATCATGGTGGACCCGGCAAAGGTGGAAGCGGTGATGCAATTGAAGTCTCCAAAGACGCCATCCGAGATTCGTAGTTTCTTGGGATTGGCGGGATATTATAGGAGATTCATTCAAGACTTCTCTAAGATAGCTTCTCCGTTGACTAAATTGACCCGCAAGGATGTGAAGTTTGTATGGGGTCAAGGTCAAGAGAGTGCTTTTGAGGAGTTAAAAGCAAGGTTGACTTAGGCTCCTGTCTTATCATTACCCGAAGGAAGCGAGGACTTAGTGGTCTATTCGGACGCTTCTTACTCGGGGTTAGGTTGTGTGTTGATGCAACGAGGAAAGGTTATAGCCTACGCATCCCAACAATTTAAGGTTCATGAGGTGAATTAACCTACTCATGACTTGGAGTTAGCAGCTGTGGTCTTTGCACTAAAGATTTGGAGGCACTACCTATACGGAACGAAGTGCACAATCTTCACGGACCACAAGAGCTTGAAGTACTTCTTCAAGCAAAAGGACCTGGTTGGAGATCAAAAAGGATTATGATTGCGAGATCCATTACCATCCGGGCAAGGCCAACGTAGTGGTGGATGCCCTTAGCTGAAAGGAGAGACCCGAGCCGATTCGGGTGAAGGCTTATCAGTTGATTATGACCTCTGATATGATGAAGCAGGTCAAGGAGTTTCAAGACAAGGCATTGAAGGAAGATCATCTTAACCCCGAAAGGATGAGAGGTATGGTTGCGGAGTTGAGTGAAAACACTCTTGGTGTTAGAACCAGATTCGGATGGATGTGGATCCCTTGCTACGGGGATTTACATGGGAGGATTATGGATGAAGCTCATAAGACTCGATACTCCATTCATCCCGGTGCTACAAAGATGTATCAAGATATGAAGAAAGATTATTGGTGGCCGGCTATCAAGCGCGATGTAGCGGAGTATGTGAGTAAGTGTCTTACTTGCTTGCAAGTGAAGACTGAGCATCAGAAGCCGTACGGGAAGATCCAACCATTGGATATACCGGAGTGGAAGTGGGAGCATATCACCATGGACTTTATTACAAAGTTACCGCGTATTGTGAAAGGGTATGATGCCATATGGGTGATAGTTGATCGTTTAACAAATAGTGCGCACTTTCTACCGATCCGCTAGACGTACTCCTCTGAAAGATTAGCGGATCTATTCATCAAAGAGATTGTAACTCGTCATGGTGTGCCGGTGTCTATTGTGTCTGATTGTGACACCCGGTTTACATCTATTTTTGGAAGAAATTCCATGATGCTATGGGGACGAGGTTACACATTAGCACGGCTTATCATCCTCAGATGGATGGTCAGTCAGAGAGAACCATTTAGATGCTAGAAGATATGCTTCTGGCATGCGTCATTGACTTTGGAGGAAGTTGGGATGACCACTTACCGTTAGCTGAGTTCTCGTATAATAATAGTTATCATGCCAGTATTGGTATGCCCCCTTATGAGATGCTATACGGTAGGAGGTGTAGAACACCCGTTTGTTGGGGTGATATTGGCCAGATGGAGTTGGGAAGTATTGAGGTGATTGAGGCTACGACTGAGAAGCTCGAAAAGATCGAAGCCTTTATGAAGGCAGCTAAAGATAGGCAGAAGTCGTATGCCGACAAAAGGCGTAGACCGATTGAGTTTCAGGTGGGTGATAGAGTTATGTTGAAAGTATCACCTTGGAAAGGTATCATTCGGTTCAGGAAACGGGGCAAGTTAAGCCCGAGATACATAGGGCCTTTCTGAATCATTGCTCGAGTAGGAGAGGTGGCCTATAGGTTAGAGTTACCCGATGAGTTAAGTGGAATTCACCCGACATTCCATGTATCTCATCTACGGAAGTGTTTAGCTGACGAGGTCATGGTTGTACCACTAGAGGATATTGAATTTGATGAAAGGCTCAATTATGTGGAGCAGGCAGTGGCAATCATTGACCGCAAGGAGAAAAGGTTAAGGAATAAAGTGGTTCCCCTTGTGCGTGTACAGTGGAAGCACAGGAAGGGATCCGAGTCTACGTGGGAGACTGAAGAAGAGATGAGGCAGCATTACCCACATTTGTTTGAGGAATAACAGGTTTTGGGGACGAAACCTATATAAGGGGGGTGGACTTGTAACACCCGGAAAATTTTAAAAGATGAGAAAGAAAGAATAAATGTGTATAAAAGGAAGAAACACAATTTAAGCCAAGTTGAGGGGCTAAATGTGTCAAAAGGGAAAAAAAAATAAAAGTAGGTGCATAAAGTGGGCATGGCCGCCCACACCTTTCTGCACATTTCACTTCAACCTGGTTATCTAGAGAGAAAGAGCAAAGCTCTTGGGTTTTTGAAGAAAGAAGAAGAGGAATTCGAATTCAAGGTAAGAATTCTTGGTTTTAAGTTATTCTTGGCCGGCCTATGCCTCGGCTGTATGCTTATGTGTGTTTTGTTGTGTTCGGGTGTGTGTTTTTGGTGGGTTTTAGGTGTTTGAACTCATTTGCAAACGGGTTTGAAGGAAGTCATACTCGAAGGCTACTAAGGTGAGTTCTAGAACCCCCTTTTTATATGTTTAAACTGATTTTGGGGCTGGAAATGCATGTATGTATGTTTTTACGAAAATGGGTTTTGTACCCATATGAATGTGTATGTGTGAATGTGGGTGGGTTATGATTTGGGTGATTTATGATGTTATGATGATGTCATGTTCATATTATGATGCTTTAATGCTAGAACTAAGTTAGAACATGATGAATTGATGATTTGGGACTAATTATGATGTTATTAGTATGTGTTGGCTGCCCATGCACCTGAAATTGGCCCATGCGCCCAACGGTCAAATTACCTAAGTGTAGTCCCATGCGCCCAAAACTCATGCGCCCGAATAGTATCCATGTGCCTAGAATAGGCTGAATTTGAGTAAGTGTTCCATGCGCCCAAAACTGCCCATGCGCCTAGGAACTCATGCGCCTGCATAGTGCCCATGCGCCTAGAAATTTGCCCAGGAGACTAAGTGTTGTGTCATGCGCCCAAATAGTGCCCATGCACCTGAAAGTTCCCCATGCGCCTAAGTGTTCCCATGCGCCTGAAAGGCCATGCGCCTGCATAGTGCTCATGCGCCTATGCCTTAGAATATTTTCTGAAATTTTGGGGAAAATGTAAAGTGTAGGCTTTGACTTGGGATGTTCCCGGGGGTAATGTAAGTTGACTTTATGATATCATATGTGATAATGATGTGATGATGCTATGTATGGTATGGTTATGTTATGTTATGTTCCTTGTTATGTATGTTTATTTTCCGTGGCTTTACGTAGTATGATTATGACGTAAATGGAAAGTATTATGTAACGTAAAGTGGAAGATAATGAAAAGAGGAACGTAAAGTATGAATGCATGCATTAATGAATGACAGTAATGAAAGTCTTGCAAGCAATGTATGGAGGTTCACACCCAATGAAGGGTGTTAGCTCAACTGTGTGCGGGTTAGCTACCCCGAAAGGATGCACACTAGGGGTCTAATCTTTGTGATTGACCATATGTATGGGACCCTTGCCGCTTGCCCTAGGTACTGGAGTCAGCTTCGTGTACAATGTTCGAGGTCTATGATAGACCTCAGGCCCAGTAACCAGCTTCGTGCACAATGTTCGGGGTATAGTACATGGCATTGGTCCGGAATGAAAGATGAATGATAATGATGAGTGTACTTGCCCCAGGCCCATGGGTCAGCTTCGTGCACAATGTTCGAGGTACAGTACATGTCATCGTAAGTTAATGAATGTCATATAGTATGGTAAGAAAGTAACGAATGATAAAGATGACGTACGAGGATGAATGAATAGAAGTCAACAAATGACGATGAAAGATAATAATAAATTATTATCTATGTGTACGTATGATGCATGATCACATGTGAAAGTAAAGAAAGAATGGTTTTAAATGAAAGAAAAGTATTTTATTTTATAAAACTAGAACTCACTCAGCAACGCTGACTTTTATGTGTTTCTAGTTGGCAGGTAATGTTGCTGAGGATGGCACGGGGCAGCTACTTGGCATTTTTGGATGGCATCCGTTGATTAAATTATAATGTTTTTGTGATGTAATGCAACGAGTAATATTTTGTAATTTGTCAATGATGTATTATTTTGCAAAAGCAATTATATATATATATGAAATGTTTTGTTTAAAAGAATTCCTCTACAATGTTTTAGAAATTGTAAATGTAAATTATATATTTTATGTGCGATGATTGTCCAACTGTGAGTGTCCCGGGATCGGGGCCTTACATCCTTAGAGAAGTGGCATCCCAGCCAGTCTTTTTGTTTGTCATAGTCTTTTGGTATGTGTACATAAGGAATCAAAATTGGGCACACATGTATGATTTCTTGATTTGTTTCCTGTCTATGGTACCAGTGTAGCCTATTTGCCTGAAAACATGTAACACATAGTTTTCATCAAATTCTACTGGTTCTTTAGCATCATTATTTCCAAGCTATAATACTCTCCTGATTACTTTTTCAAAGATAGTAATCTGATGATCATGAACTGAGGAGACTACTACTTGCTCATCATTCATTTGTTCTAGATGAGCATGAGTCTGAAATTGGACTATGTGATCCTCATAAATTTCAGGCATGGTTGTCATAGCATGAACCAGCCTGGTTTGTCTTATAACTTGAATGTTATCTCTGTAGTTCTCATCCTTAGGTGAATCTGGGTTGAGAAAGCCACAGATATTATGATCTCTAACAAATACTAGATTTGCCATATCTGCAATGAATAAGAGAAATATGTTAGTAACTTGTGTGATTATGATGTATGATGTTTAAGATGATGAAATGTTGATCAAGTGTTCATTAACTTGATTTGTTTGCTATGGAATGGTGTTATATGTATGTTTTAACACTTGTGACTTGTTTAAAGTGTATGTTTGATTGGTATTAATAACTAATTCAGTTTGACTTAACAAAAGTCAACTGTTTGGTCAATTTTGATCTGGAAATCTTGTTTGATTCAATTTGTTTTGACCCAAATTGTTTTGCATTGTGTTGTTTTATCATAAAGAGTTGTTTGTGTCATATTGTACACTGATTTCATTTCATTACAACTCAACTTGGACATTTTAGTTTGACTGTTGAAGTCAAAACATTCATTGAATGCACATTGAATG
Organism: Flaveria sonorensis; assembly: GCA_025506505.1. Taxonomy (NCBI): domain Eukaryota; kingdom Viridiplantae; phylum Streptophyta; class Magnoliopsida; order Asterales; family Asteraceae; genus Flaveria; species Flaveria sonorensis. The sequence goes on along the minus strand of CM046426.1, from coordinate 33,514,749 downwards.
AATATGCATTTAATGTTGGTGTCTTTAATGTCATGCCAAATTAAATGAATTTACATGTTTGTATCAAACTTTGGAACATGTTTACCAAGATATAACATATTTCATGTTAGTTTAAACATTTTCAAAGATCAAACATCTGTTTTTGTATGCTTTTGGCAAGAACATCATGACTATTCATGATCCCGATGAACACATAATCAAATTACATCAAAACAATAGTCCTAATACATTCAACTAAGGTCATCTAACACATATTCAGTGTTTGATTTGTTTTAAAACATCAAAAGATTAATGTTTTAATTTTGGTTCAAAGTTCGACTTGGTCGAACAATGTTCGAATCAGAACCAATGAACAAGATGTTTTAATGATTGTCTGATGATAAGATTCTTGATGTTATACCTATTTGATCAACAATCAGTGGTAGAATCAAACAGATATTTGGTTTATAATCAAACAGGGGTTTAAGGGTTTAGAGTATTTTTGAACGTTTTAAAATTTTAATTTCCTCTCTCTCACTCGTGATGAATGAAAAATCACAAGTGTAGGACTATATATACAACGGAAAAAATGAACGTCTGCTGTGTATACAGTTTGTATGTTCGCTGTGTAAACAGTTTAAACTTAAAAGTTAATTTTAAGTTGTCCGCTATGAGTTACACATGCGCTGTGTGTACAGTGCATCCGCTATACAATTTAAACTTGTACGCTATGAAACCTTGGATGTTGTACTATGTTCACAGCGGATGAGCATTTGTACATACGCTGTGAACCCTTTGAAAAATTGTTTTGTTGTTCACATCGGATGAACATGTGTCATGCGTTGTGGACACTTGGGAATGATTTCAATACTTTAACAACGGATGACTTATTGACATGCGTTGTGACCCCTTTTGTATGATATATGATTGTTTACAGCGTATGATTACCTATGTGCATACGCTGTATACACTTGCATTGTTTCAACAACGGATGACTAGTGACAGTCATACGCTGTAGAGTGTTACTGTATTCACAGCGGATCTTTTTAAACATCATCCTCTATAAACACTTGGTGTGTTTTGAGTGTTACTGAGTTACTATAGCCACAGCGGATGTATGTTTGTGTGTCCGCTGTGTGAACAGTTGTCAAAATTTAAAATTTTGTTTGTTTTGAAATGATTTCTTTGAAAGCTAATTTTGGAAAAAAAACAATTTTTCGAATCATGTTTGATAAAATTTTGAAATGTTTCAAAATTTTAATGTTTGTTAAAATTTTAGAATTTTAACATGATCAATATATGGATGTTAAAAAATCACTCACAAGCAATATTGTGTAATATTGTGCATATGTATATGTGTCAAACTGCTGTGTTTAGGTGTTGGCTTGACTTGGCTTTATTTAAAACTCAAAATTTAATATTTTAGATTTTAAAAATGTATATGAATATATTTTGCTATGTTTGATATTTCCATGTTCATTTTATCTCCCTAAATTTTTGTATATTTATAAAAACTTTTTACTAAACAACAAAAATTTAAATGTGTTTGAATGGAAATTATCAAAGTCCAATTTGATTGCTTGCTTGATAAACATTTAGAAAGATAACACTTTATCTAACTAATAAATGAATGATTTTCATGTTTGGACATGAATCATTTGCACGTAAAATGAGTTCATACTAGTCTTAAATTCTCACTGAGTTGTTTGAATGATTTTGAGAATAGACATAGACTAATACAATATTGATTGTAGATATTGTGATCCACTTAAACTCATGCAAGGATCTATTTTCAACACTTTGTGATATTTATGTAAGGCTCCATTCCCAGGAAGCCCCACAGTTGGTCATTCATAGCACATATTATATTAAAATACATTGAAGTGAGAAATCATGGTAGCGGAATAATTAAACAAAAACCATTTCATGCATTAATAATAACTTTTGCCAAGAAATACTTCTTTGTTACAAGTTTCAAAAGAACATTTAGTTGTATTACAAGACAAAAATATCATCTCTGCAAAATATGGATGCTAGTCTTTATTTGCCAAGTAGCTTCATCCTCATGCCATCCCCTGTGAATCCAAGGATCGAAACAGAAATTATCAATTTGATTAAACGAATGATGATCACGGAATTATCATAACTCGATGTTTAATTAATTGTTTAAGAAATGTAATCGTAACACAAATTGATGAACAACACCTAATAGCAATGGAAAAACAAGATAAAGTAATGCGATAAACAAGTTTGCTTCAATTGATTTCCATTAATAAAGAAACAGTTACAATTGATTTTGATATTTGGATGATCTGGTAATTGCTAGGTGTTCTTGGTGTTCTTGATGTTTTGCTATAGCTATTGCTATTTGATGATTGTTGGTTAAGTGTTATGATTGATATTGGTACTGTTCTGGTTAATTGGGTTGCCATAAAAGTGTGCACCCATGCCTTCTATTTATAGGCAGAGGGATTCACTTTTACATGGGTAAAAGGTAAAAATCATGACATGACATGAAATATTCAATTTTGACTAAATTGAAGTCTTCCGTAGATGTTGACTTGATGACATCACTTCAGTCAGCTTGACTTGTTGACTTCATATGTTGTACTTGCATGATTGGAGATCATGCAAGTATTTTGTTCTTCCATAGGAATTGGCCTTCCGTAGGAGTTAGCCTTCCATAGGAGTTAGCCTTCCATAGGAGTTGGTTCTTTGTTAATCTTGAACTTCCTCCTCAGGAGCAAGCTCTTCCGCAGCAGCAGCAACTTGATCTCCGAACTTGTTCTTCAGTAGATTTGATTGTGCTTTCACAGGAGATCCACTGATGCATATTGACTTATTCATTTATGCTCCATAGAACATCTACGAAAGAACAAACTTGTTCATCCACAGATAGTTCTTGTACTTGGTCAATTTTACAAATTGACAAAGTATGATGTTTTCCTGCAATTACATAAAATCAACACAAATAATATTTGGGTTAACATTTATATATTGCATTACATAAGAAAATAGATTTACAAATGATCATTACAAGAGATGAATAAACATCTAAACCTATACATTAGATCTAGTCCTAACAATACTCCCCCTTAGGCTTAGACTCTTGTAATCATCTACTTAGCTCTTTCAACTCTTGAACTCTGGCCAAAATTCTTGAGTTGAAGTATCCAACAGCATCCTTCTGATCTTGATATGGATACTTGATCTTCATTCTGCTTATTTTCTTCAAAGTCTTGTAATTCAGCCCAAGAATGTATTCTTTCGTAGCCAGTGTTGCAACAACACTATTGTGTGACACCACTTCTAACTCATCTTGTTCAGACATTCTAAGCTCAGTGATAGAAGGGATTTCAAATCCCATGAGCTGACCAGCCTCAAATTTTCTTCTCTTGTATGCTTTGGCACGAAGCTTGTCTATCACTTGTATGATGTGCACATATAAGCATATGTCACCTTGAGCAACTTTATCATTCAACTTACGAAAAAACTTATCATGCAAATAAGATGTGTAGCTTGGATGAAGCAGCTTTGTCTTTATTGGATCAAATAGTCTGATGCTTGATGCTTTCTTGTGTGGGTCATTTCTTTGAAGCACCAACTCTTTTGTTCTTTTTACATATCCCCATTCAGTAATGGGATATGAATATTGATTTCCTTCAATGGTCTTGATTGATGCTTCAGCCTTGTCTGCATATCCAATTCTCCTTAGAAATTCATCATCAACAACTTGAGAAGAACTGGAATGAGATCTTTTTTGTTTTTGTTTTCTTCTTTTATGCTCTGCATCATCCCTTTTTGCGTCTTTTATCACATCTCCTTTAATATTTCTTAATTTTGCAATAATCCCTGCGAAGTCTCTCCCTCTTAGGTTGATTGGGTAGTTGGTGATAGGGATGTTTTGTACACTAGAAAGGTCTACATCTGGAAGTGTGAGAAGAGTCTCCATCCACAGAGAGTATTGTACCATCCCGGATGTTCTTTTTATAGAAGCACAGTCCCACTCTGGGTCATACCTCCAGGCTATAATTCTGTTATCTTCCGTTGATCTTGGAGTTGTCATATGCTCAAACAGTTGGATCAGAGTAGATTTTTGTTCTGTTATCTCTCTCACTGCTGTTCCCAGTGGCCAAATTTTGTTGGGGATTACATCCCTTGGCTCCCTGATCAGTTTTTCTTTGCCTTTGTGCATGTCTTTGCTTTCAACTACTATTGGCTCAGTAGGAGATTGTTTTGATTGTTGTTTGTAAGCAGGATTAGGTGCCCTAGTCCTGAATCTTACTTCAGTCTCTAATTTAACCTTCATCATATACTGCATCATACTTCTAAGCTCAGCTACTGTTCTTCCTTTCAATTCATGAGATTCATAAATTATGACTTTGCATCCAACAAATAATGTTATACTTGGTGAGCTTCTTGGTGTCATAGTCACCCAATTCATGCTTTAACTTCTTAGTAGATTTGAACTTTATGAAGGTCTCAAAGTTTTATACCGGTAGCATTAATCTAGCTGCATCAAACTCTTTTAGTACTTGAATCATTTCATTCATGTTCATCTTTTCCACCATGTCATAGGAAAATCCATTATTAATCAGATCCATGAACATGGAGGATTTAGCTCTTTCCTCAAAAATATCATCAGTAGATAGCAAGTCATCATTCCTTGCTTCTTCAGTATCTTTAGGAGCTTGATCTTTTGTTAACTCTTCCCACTCAGCCTCACTCTCTTCTTTAATGTCTTCAATTGATTTGAGAGTTGAAAGATCAACTGATGGAGTGTGCTTAGGAGACATGCTTTTTGTTTCTTTGGGGTATCCTTAATTTTAATAGCTTCATCTTGAGTTCTTCCCAAATACTTTCTTTTCCTGTTGTATTTGATGGTTGGTTCTTTAGCTTTCATCATAGGAATGTCAGCAGCTTCTTTACTTTGTTCTTGATGAGTACCCACTTCCTGTTCAGTCACCTTCTTCTTTAACACTTCTATCTCATCATCTTTAGCTTTTAGCAGATCTAATTGCTCAGAGATAGTTTTCATTGCATTGTTTAGCTTAGCCATGACTTTCTCCTTCTCTTGTTTTTCTTTCTCAGCAGATTCACAGGACTCAATTACAAGCTGATCCATAGTATCAATCACTTCATTGCTTGTCCCAATCTCTTATCTCAGTATCTTGATTGTTCCTTCCAGAGATGTAATTGTTTCATCTTTCTCTTTCATCTCCCTTTTTAGTTTTCTAAACTTCTCCAGTTTTTTATTACTTTTGATGATGAGATTGTTGTATTTAGCAACAAGAAAACTTTTGCTTATATTAATTTCCTCTTCTCGCAAATCAATTTCATCAAAAGCAGTGATGTCAACAAAGTGACTATCACTGTCATCTTGTTGTTCCATCATAGAAGCTTCATGATGTTGTTCAACTTCCTGTGCATTCTTCCCCTCAACTTCTAAATAAATTTCTTCTGTAGCACCATCCTTCACTACATCATGCTCATCATCATCAAGGTTGACTATTTCAGTGAGTGTTGGGCTTTTAGTAGGAGAAGCGGGTTCAGTAGATGGGGGTAAGAAAGTTGGTTGTGTTATTGGATGAGAAGGAGTTTGATTGAGAATGGGTGAGATATGTTCTGTGGCAGGGAAGGGGAGAAAGGTTGGGTGTGCTTACTGGATGGTGAGTTCAGTTGAGCTGGTGGTGTTTCTGGTAAATCTGTTAAAGGTGTTGGTGGTGGAAAGTGTGGTTCTTGTTGTGGTGATGGATGTGGTGGTGATTGTTGTATGTCATCAAGTGAGAATACTTCTATTTTAGTAGTATTCATAGATGATTGTGAATGGGAAGGAGATAAAGGTTGGTTGTGTTCACTTGGTGGTGAGTTGGGACGAACAGGTGGTGATAGTGGATGGGGTTCTTGTTGTGATGGTTCAGGTGAATCAGCTGGTGGTGTTTGTTGTTGTTGTTGATCAAGGTATAGAATTTCTTGGGGAATGTCTGCATTCTCATCAATGACATGAGCAAACATCTCCATTTCTTCTCCTTGATACTGCCCACTTATATTGTTTAGCACAGATCTTCGAAGGTGAGCTTGAACAAAGACTTCACCGTCTCTTTCAATGTTGGGCATTGCCTCATTTATGATCAGCTGAATGAATCTGGTAAACATATACATCTTATCTTCTTTTTGCATCCTTATATGGTCACATAAGCATCCAAGAATATATTTTGCATAGTTATATCTTCTCCCTTCAAACACACCAATGATCCCTGATGAAATGTGCCTTGAAAACCTATCCAAACCAGACTTTCCATTTGACATACATTTCAGATACGTGTGACATAGAAATCTATAAGGCTTGCACAATCTCCCCTTCTTGATTTCACCATTTCTGTAGTCACTATCATATCCCATTAAATGAAAGACTTTTTGAATGTATTCATGATCGAACACATCTGGGTGACCCTCTTCTTGTTCTCCAAACTCTAGTACCCTCCTAATAGTTTGTTCATCCACCCTTAACTCTTCATTTCTAATTGTGGCGTAGATCACCCTTCCATCATTCTCTTCCTTAATCCTTGTTGTATTCCAAAAATCTATCATATGTGATTGATAGATCATTGGATCCGTAGATAATGCATAGAATATTCTTGATCTTCTCAAGTAGTTGATTATATCCCTGCATCCCTCGGATACTGAATCATCTGGATTAAGAAAGGCACAAACATTATGATCTTTTGTGAATCTATTAGCCATTTTGATAATGTTGTTGTGAAAATAGGGGTGATTTTAGTGTGGATTGTTGTGTGGATTTGAAAATTTGAACGTTGGCGGAGAAAGGGGTTTTTGGATTGAGAGCGTTTTTCTAGGTCTGAAAATTGTCTGAAAAAGTGAATGAAAATGAGCAACTGCCAAGGTTATCATTTATACTCCCTCGGATAATTTAAAGCTTTTTATTCAATGTTATGGGACCCTTAACCCTCATTACTCTTCCGTGGTTATCCACAAGTTAATTCTTCCGCAGAACATCTACGGAAGACAAACTTTTTGTTTATCCGTATCAACAGGTTAATTCTTCCGAAGAACATCTGCGGAAGGCAAAACTTATGATTTTTTGTTGTATGATCCTAACATGTTGTTAGATCATTTGTTGTTTACTGTCGAACCTTGTCGACTCTGCTTCATGGCAAATGTGCAAGATTGATTTAGTTAAAAACTTCAGATATCATGCAGCCAAGTTAGTGCTTGTAGGAACCTCTGAAGTTAAGAGGCTGATGCAACCAAAAGATACCAAAACAACCAAGTCTTCCAACATGCACTTTGGAACAAAGGTGAACTAGCTTCAGAAGTTTTACACACTCAAGAAAAATGCTAAGTGCAAAATCTTCCGAAGCCAAAGTTCAGAAGAAACTAAAGATCATGTATAGGTTGGACTCACCTTAGATTAGGTTATGTTTATGTTTCTTTGTAATAGGCTTAATGTTAGTTTACTTTTGTATGTTGGTTAATTAGTTTAGTTTTGCTGTCACAGCGAAACTATAGTTTCGCTCATAGTCAGCTGCTAGTCTCAGCCGGGCGAAACTGTGACTTTAGCAGAATAGTTTCACTGATAGTGAAACTGTTAGTGAAACTATCATTACTATATATAGTTTTAATCTTGTTCATTGTTGGGCATCCTTGCATAACCCTAATCGTTTACTCTTGTTGAAAGTGTCTATTGTAAGCTGAATTTTCATAGAAATATATTGAGCCTTTGTTCATTTATTGTATTGGATCATTAATTGCTTTATTTTGAATACTTTTGAATTCTTCTTCTTCATCATAGTGTTTTTGTTTGTTATTATTATTGATATTGAACGAATCAACCTCTCAAGTGTACTGAAATTCGATCAAATGGACCAACAGAAACTGTTGCGGAAGCTTTACACTGAACTTGGAAAATATTCTAAGTGTAAAGTCTTCAGAAGCCAAAGACTCAACTCTTCCGAAGGTACAAGATGAAGTCTTCTGAAGCTCTCAAGACAAAGTCTTCGAAGTTGTTTAAAGACAAGACTGATTTTCCTCTGAAGAGAAAGAAAAGATACCTTTTCCATCAACTTTATCATAAAGTAACCTACTTTCCGCTGCATGCTCTGGTAGTTCACCTGCTATCACTAGTTGGTGAAACTACCATACTTTATGATAAAGTAGATAAGGTCTTCGCCTGTAAGTTTCTGTTTTTGTTCCTTCTTGGCTTTTTGTAATAGGAAAGTCAGTGAGCTATGGCTTGTCATAGTCACTATTCAAAAGGCAATCTGCCTTTTGACTTTAGGCTGATCTTGTTGTCTAGATTAGTCACTTCCAACTATCTTTTTGCATATTGACGGTTGCAGGATGTAGTATAAGTAGTCTCCGGTTCTTGTATTTAACATATACTTGTACAACACTTGTAATAGAACTAGAGAAGCAATATACAACTTCCTTGAAAATTTTATCTTGTATTCTTGCTCTTGCTTTTACTTGTGTTTGTCTTGTATCTTCTGTAAAAGTTCATAGTTCCCTATTTGAATTGTTAAGTGACCTTAAGATCCTCTTAAGTGTGTTAACTAAGTGCAAGCTTAAGTACCCTTTAACGGTCCTGCATTTGGTATCAGAGCATTCCAGGCTCTTGATTGTAAGATCTCACCATCTTCAAATCCTCTTAGTTACACACATCACTTAACTCTTCAAATGGCAGCTATCTCCAAAGCTGATATGGAAACTGGAACTATGACAAAGTCCCCACTGATCACTCCTGAGGATTTTGACACTTGGTGTCTAAGAATGGAAGGCTTTATCAAGTCTCAAGATTCCAGGATGTGGGAGTCTGTTGTCAATTGACCTCATGTACCATGCACCTCTTCAGCTGCTGCGGGTGGTGGCATGATACCAAAGGAGAGGGCTGCCTTTTCTGATGAAGACTGGAAAAGAATTGACATTGATCAGAAAGCCATGACAGCCCTCCAAACTGCTCTTCCAAACTCCATCTACAGAGGTTTCAAGAAGTACAAGACCGCTAAACAGCTATGGGATGCACTAAAACTGATGTATGAGGGTTCAAATGAAGCCAAGGAGAATAAGAAGGATCTCCTGAAGCAGCAGTTTGAAAATTTCACCTTCAAGACAGGTGAAACCATGACTCAACAATACTTCAGGTATGTTGAGATTGTGGATACTCTGGCTGATGTTGGGGTAACTATTGAGAACAGGGATATTGTTAGGAAGTTCATGTCCTCTCTTCCAAGACAATGGACACACTACTGTGTGGTCATTAAGAGGACTGAAAACCTCAAGACCCTTACTCTCACTGAGTTGTATGGGATACTCAGTGGATACCAGATGGAGATGAATATGCAAAATTCATCTGGTAGCTCCAACACTCACCAGAGTTCAGCCCTTCATGTTGTTGAAAGGGATAGCAGGGAACCACAGCATCATCTCATCTGCTACCCTGAAACCTCACAAAAGGGTCCTTTCATCACCATCCCAGAGACACCCAGAGAGAGCTACATCCAAGAAAGTCCCTTCCAAGAGACAATTTCTCCTCAAGCTTTTGTCTCCACTGATGAAAGTACAGGCAACTTTCTCTTCACTCTTGAAGACCTGGACTGTATCCATCCAGATGATCTGGAGTACATGGAGATAGTCCAGCAAATGGCTCTTCTCACTCACAGAGTGCAGAAGTTCTACAAGAGGACTGGGAGAAGGTTTCCTAGCAATGCTGCCAGTGGCAAGTTTGGACTGGACAAGAGCAAAGTCAAGTGTTACAACTGTAACCAGATGGGACACTTTGCTAGAAAATGCAAGGCACCTAAGTCAAATGGTGGCCAAGCTTCATCCAGGCCAAACTACACTAAAGGAGGGAACCAGAATGAGAAGCCAATACAGCAAGCCGCAATTGCTGTTTAAGAAGGAGGCTTTGACTGGAGCTTTCAAGCTGAAGATGCATATCCAAACCAAGCACTCATGGCTGATCATGATGAAGCCAAGGCACTTGAACATCTTTACTCTCCTGAATGTATTGCTAAAGTAAATAGATACAGGTCCTACAACTTGGAAATGAGATCTGATATTGAGTCTTTAAATATTTTAAAAGCTAATTTTAAAAGAGCTGAAAATGACTATAAACTTAAGATAGAAGATCTAGAGAAAACATTTTCAACTCTTAAACATGAGCAGACAAACTACAGGACTCAAATTAAGGATCTCATTACGAAGTTGACTATATGCCAGGCTGAGCTTGTGATCAGCAAAGCCAGGGCAGAAAAATGTGTTCTTGAAGAAGAGACCTTCAAGAACATGATATCCTCATCTCTGCATGAAAAAGTGTGTTATCAGAATAAGCAGGAACTGGGATCTAGTGAGATAGCTCCTCCACACACTCTACTATCAATCAGATCTCCTAGGTGTGGAACTGGTCAAGATGAGCTGCCATCTATAGACCCAAGTGATGAAGAGGATAAAGAGGAGAAGATGAGGGATGACTCTGAGATGAGTGAAGAGAGTCAATCCAAAAAGGGTCACCATTCTCCTAAGGAGGAAAAAGAAGCTGGTTTGAGCAAAACCAAGAGAAAGAACTTGATCAGAAGAGCAAAGAGAAGATCCAGAAAAGCTCAAGAGATCAAGACCACCTTTGATCCCAAACAAAAACAAGTATTTATCTCTGCGTGGTTCAAGGTGATGAAAGCTGAAGATCCTGTCAAGAATTCTAGTACCAAGAATTCTACTTCAGCTTCAACTCACTCCAGCAATAACAAGAAGACTGATCAGCTGTGTGTCATTGCTACACAGCCTGAACCATCCATTTCAAAGAGCAAGCTTTGCCCTAAGAAGCCTGCTGCATCATCTGAAAAGATGGAGAAAGAAGAGGAAAGTGTTCAAGCTCAGTCTTCTTTGGGAAAGAAGACTCTCAGAAGGAAAGAATTGGATTGTGTTATGTGTGGTAGTACTTCACATCTGGCTAAGGATTGTTAATACAATCCCAAGAGTACTATTCATATGATCAAGAAGAAAACTTCTGAGAAGAAGAAGAAACAAACAGCTTCGGAAGGAAAATTTGTTTCCTTCGGAAGCTCCAAAATGAAGAAGAAGGCAAGTAGGAAATTGCCTTAGGAAGAAAAGTTGGTCTCGGAAGAAAGGAATGCTTCCGAAGCACTGAAGCTTGCTGCAGTGAAAGCAAGATCTTTCGAAGGATCCGTCTCCAAAGCTTCCAAAGCTACAAAAGCTTTTGAAGTAGTGAAGGTCAAGCCCAATCTTCCAAAGGTGGTATGAAAGATGAAGGAAGACCTTGAGACTGAAAGCTCCTCTTTAGCAATAGCAAATGATCCTCAAAGCCTAAACATAGGATCACTTACTATTTCATTGCCTTCATCTGAACTTTATAAGCCAACACCAATGAGGCTTGGGTTTCCAAATGTAACTAAATCATCTCTTTTGTGCAGGGACAGCCAAAAGTAAACAGAAATGTGTGGATCATTGATAGTGGCTGCTCCAGGCACATGACAGGCAATGAGTCCCTACTTCAAAACTTTGAAAGAATTGATGGAGGACCAGTTGCTTTTGGAGGAGATGCAGGAGGTTACGTTACTAGTAGGGGCATGGTCTCAAATGGTAAGCTCAGCATTGAGAAGGTAAACTTTGTCAAGGAGCTTGGATACAATCTTCTAAGTGTGTCCTAATTTTGTGACCAAAAACATCACATGCTCTTTACTGAGTATGAGTGCATTGTTCTCAAGCCCGAGGTTGACATTTCTCAAGAGCATATTTTGCTCAAAGCCCCCAGGAAAGGGAACATGTACAAGATGGACTTGCAGGAAACATCTCCCTCTAGAGAAATTTCTTACTTTCTATCTAAAGCAAATAGTGATGAGTCTTTCCTTTGGCATAAAAGAATGTGCCATGTAAACTTTAAGAACATGAATAAACTGATTAAGAATGATTTGGTAACTGGAATGCCAAAGAAAGAGTTTACAAGTGATGACCACTGTGTTGCATGCCTAAAGGGGAAGTAACACAAAGTGTCTCACAAGCCAAAGGAAATGAACTCTATCACTACTCCCCTACACTTGTTACATATGGATCTGTTTGGCCCCACCAGTGTAACGAGTTTAGGAAGGACCTCATACTATTTAGTGATCACAGATGACTTCACAAGATTTACTTGGGTGTTTTTCCTTAGAACTAAGGATGAAACTCCTGAAATCTTAAAGAATTTCATTCTGAAAATTAAGAATCAATCTGATCACAAGGTCAAAATCATAAGATGTGATCAAGGAACCGAATTCAAAAACCAAATCCTTGATACATTTTGTGATGAAAAGGGTATTTCAAGACAATACAGTGCTCCGAGGACTCCTCAACAAAATGGTGTTGCTGAGAGGAGAAACAGGACACTTATTGAAGCTGCAAGAGCCATGTTGTCTGACTCTAAGCTGCCCATTACCTTCTGGGCAGAGGCTGTCAACACAGCCTGCTATGTGCAAAACAGAGTTTTGGTAGTTACGACACATGGTAAGACTCCTTATGAACTGTGGCACAAAAGAAGACCATTCATTGGTTTTCTCAGAACATTTGGATGTCCTTGCACCATCTTGAATACCAAAGATCAAATAGCCAAGTTTGCTGAGAAATCAGATGATGGACACTTTGTTGGGTACTCTTCTCAAGCTAAAGCTTATAGAGTACACAATCTCAGAACTAGAATCATTGAGGAGTCAGCCAATCTGACTTTCAATGAACACACACCCTGTGTAAAAGGTTCTGGTCCGGATTGGCTGTTTGATCTTGACTTAGTTACCAACTGTTTTAACAAATCTTGTGAGAATGTTTAGGATCTACAGATAACATGTCAACAGAAGATCCTGATCCAAGATTTGAGCTGAGAAGACCAAACAAGAAGACTACTTCAGCTCCAGTGGTGACTAACCCTGCAATTGAAGCTCCCATCAGCACTAGCATGACAAATACTACTGATTCAAATGAATTACCTTCAAATTTTAGTCAAAGGCTCAGAATTTAGGAGAAGGCACTTCAAATGCAGGAGGAGGAACTGGAGGTGGTGATGGTGATCAAGAATTTCTTGATGCTGAAAACCACTCCGTTGAAGACAACATGAATGATGTTACACACTCATTGGATCAAGTCTCTCTTGATAAGTGTGCTGATGTGGTGGGAGACACCTCATTGCCAGATTAGAATTTCTCAAATTTAGATCTGTCTAACCAACTTGCTGTGATCCCTCAACTGAGGATCCACAAGTCACATCCCACCACAAACATCATTAAAAATGTTGACTCAGGGGTAAGAACAAGAGGACAAGCTCATGACAGCCATGTTTTTCTACATTCTTGTTTCTTATCCCAGATAGAGCCGAAGAAGGTTGATAAGGCTTTGAAGGATGGAAGCTGGATTGAAGCTATGCAAGATGAGCTGCTTCAAATCAGAAGACAGAAGGTTTGGAACTTATGTCCTCTTCCTCAAGGGAAGAGTGTCATAGGAACCAAATGGGTATTCAGGAACAAGAAAGATGATAGAGGGATCATCATCAAGAACAAGGCTAGACTAGTTGTCCAAGGATACACTCAAGAAGAAGGAATTGATTACACTGATGTCTTTGCTCCAGTTGCAAGACTTGAAGCTGTAAGAATATTTCTAGCTTATGCTGCATCCAAGGATTTCAAGGTCTACTAGCTTGATGTGAAGTGTGCTTTTCTCTATGGGGTGATTGATGAAGAAGTTTATCTTAAACAACCACCTGGCTTTGCAGACCCAGATCATCCTGATTATGTCTGCAAGCTTGATAAAGCCCTTTATGGACTGCATCAAGCTCCAAGAAAGTGGTATGAGACACTATCAACATACCTCTGTCATCATGGATACAAAAGAGGTATTATTGATGGGACTCTCTTCATCAAAGAAACAGGAAATGACACATTGGTAGTTAAGATATATGTAGATGACATCATCTTTGGTTCAACTAATCCAAAGCTCTGCAAAGACTTTGAGATGCTGATGAAGAATAGATTTGAAATGAGTGCCATGGGGGAACTCAATTTCTTTCTAGGAATTCAAGTGAAGCAGGTTGAAGATGGCATCTTCATCAGTCAGTCAAAGTATGTACAGGACATACTTACTAGATTCAATATGACTGACTGTAAGGTTGTTAAGACACCCATAGCTAGAAACCACTCCCTTGGTCCTGATCTTGAGGGGGAGTGTGTTGATGAACATCTCTACAGGGCTATGATTGGGTCGCTTATGTATCTTACTGCTAGCAGGCCTGATATCATGTTTGCCACATGCATATGTGCAAGATATCAAGCCAACCCCAAGATGTCACACCTAATCACTATCAAAAGGATCCTTAGATATCTCAAAGGTGCTCCAAATCTAGGCCTTTGGTATCCAAAGAATTCAAACTTTAATCTGTATGCTTATACAGATAGTGATTATGGTGGCTGCAACATGACTGCAAAGTCCATATCTGGGGGGTGTCAGTTCTGGGGTGGAAGGATAGTCTCTTGGCAATGCAAGAAGCAATCCTGTGTGTCTGCATCAACTGCTGAAGCTGAATACATTACTGCTGCCAGCTGCTGTGCTCAAGTGCTTTGGATTCAGAATCAGATGATAGACTATGGGTTCAATTTTAAAGAGACCCCCATCCACATAGACAACAACAGTGTCATCTCTATTACAGAGAATCCTGTGCAGCATTCAAGGACCAAACACATCAACATCAGGTATCATCTGATTAGGGATAATTTTGAAAAGGGATTGATAAAACTAATCAAAGTTAACACAAATGAACAATATGCCGATCTGTTCATAAAAGATTTTGATGAACAAAGATTTAAATATCTTGTATCAGCTATTGGGATGGTTAACTTTGAGTAGATTTTTTCTTAATAACTTAATCAATATTATTTCTTAAAACTGTGTCCTAGGTTGTCTATTAGATCACTTCATAAGCCCAGTTCTCTTTGGAGGAAAAATGAACTTTTAAAATGATATCTCTTAGAATGATGAAAATATACCTTCGGAAGAAGCAAAAGTTGTCTTCGGAAGAAATTTATGTCTAAATCGTTTTAACAGCTTATCTGAGATTTACCTTCGGAAGAAATTCTTGAAGTATCTTCCGAAGCTTAAATTTTGGTATAAGTACTTAAATGCTTTTTAGGAACAAATTTCTTCCGAAAGCAATTTAGTCTCGAAAGACTCATTTATTTCATCCGAAGCCAAAATTTTCAAAACTCTTTGAACTATCTTCCGAAGCAAAATTGCTTTCGGAAGCTTTGATTGCACAGCTTCCGAAACCAAAATTGTCTTCGGAAGCTTTTTCTACTTCCAAAATAACTAACTTTTTTGGGCGCCTTTTTCAGAAGTGGGGCCTACTTACGGATTTCAAAGTTTATCTTTTTGTCATAACTTTTTCTCAAATCCAGAGTATATCTTTCCAAACGATTCTATTTCATCTCATTTGTCTCTTTGTTCCTTAACCTAAAATTACCCCCAAATTTCATCTTCTTCTTCTTTCCTTCACTACAAAGCTTCTTCAAATGGCCAATCTTGATCGTCGTAACGACCCTAATTTCACCATGCACCTACACAGGTAATACAATCAAGTTGCTCTGTTAAACTCTGAGAAGGATCCAAGCTTCTCAGACGTGTGTAGGTATCTTTCTTTGTCTCATTACTTCACCTCCCTTACAATCGATCCTCCTCTCTATGAGGATCAGTTGCTTGAGTTCTGGCGGACCTGTCAAGAGGTTACCATGGACGGGGAGAAGGCACTGTCTGCCACAGTGCAGGGGAGGATGGTTTTCATCACTCCAGCCATTATAAACACCCATGTTCAGCTGGATGATGAAGCAGGTGAACTATCTTTCCCAAAAACTGTTGTCAACCAATCCTTTGAGTAGATGGGATATGAAGGTGACTTCTAAGTCAAAACCTTCAGGAAGGAGAAGGTCTCATTCCAATGGAAATATCTCCTCCATGTCATCATTCACAGCTTATCCAACAAACATGGAGGATGGGACCAGATTCCAGAATACCTCTCCTTCATTGTCCATGGGATGGTTCAAGGGGTCAAATTCAGGTACTCTCAGTTTGTATTTACAAATTTACTAGCGAATTTTGATTCCTTAGAATATTGCATGTTCCCCCGGTATGTTCAACACATTCTCAACTGTGAATTGGGACCACAATTGAGGGGAACAGGTAATGTTCTTAAACTTGCACACATGAGGCCTGACATTTTCAAGATATTGGAAAAGCCAACTGTTGGGTTCTCCAGGGTAGAAATAGCCCTTGTCCCAAAAATGTTTGAGCTCATTGCTCAGGGTGATATCCTAGCTGCACCATCTAGTGATGAACCAACACCCTCTACTTCTCAACCACCATCAAGGCCAACAATTACCCTCACCTACACTAGAAAATCCAAACGAACCCCTGCACTTGCTATTGAGCATGTGCAGGCCCCCATATCACAACCCACACAGGAGGAAATGGACACTCGAGCTCCCACTTCCCCTGAGGAGCAAACCACTCCTATTTTTCAAACAATCAGTGCTGAGGTTCCTCATGCTCAGCCTGATGAGCTCACAACTCCACAAATAGCCTTAAGCCATCACTCTGAGTCTCAACACTCTAGTGATCAACCTTCAGGGGAAAGCTACCATCCCCAGCCTCTTGATCTTAACCAACCCATTCCCAGCCTTGACTTTTATTCTGATAAAGATTTGGGTTTCAGTAAGTATCATGACTCTCCCCTCTCTACCCACTCTTAAAGGGAGATGAGTACTCCTGCTTCACCCATGTCTAGCCCATATCAGACACCCCAAACTGAGGTAGATCTTCCTGTGATTTTCCAGGAGATCCATGTGGAAGAGGCTCTCACTGTTGCCAGTGATTACATCCTTAAGACCTCAACCACGGCAACCCAGCCTCTTGACACTGTCATTGGGAAGGGGAAATCCAGCAGCCAAGAACCCCATGCTGGTGGTGAAGGAGCAGACCTCGGTTCACCTCCTTTATCCCCCAATGATTCTTCAACTGAAGATGAGGTGAGTTTGAAACTCAGGGTGCACCAACTTGAAGACATCTGCACCCAACTGGTTTCACAGATAGCTCACCTTGAATCACAGGTGACTATCTTGCAAAAGAGGGTCCATGACCAGCAACTTGAGATCACCGATCTCAAAGGCCAGTTAGCTAAGAGACCTATAGGACAAACTCATCCAGATCCACAAGAACTTGTGGATGTTATGGATCACTTCCCCAGCTCACCAATGCATGAGGGTGATGCTACCAAAAAAGGGGAGGATGTTCTAACAGCCACAGAACCTGGGAGTTCTTCCTCAAGTATGGACACACAGAACTCACCATCCTATCTTGCAGTTGTCCATGCTCAGCAACCTTGTTAACCCAGGTTGAACACACTTGAATCAAATCATGAAGTTTATAGATCAAAATATGATAAACACAATCAAAACCCCTTTGATCTTCAATGAGATTGCTAATAATATTGTTTATAAGTAAATCCCTCAATCAATTGGTCATGCAACCATTAACCAACTCTAATTACAATTAACCTATTTATAGTCTAGACAACTTTTACTATTTACATTTAGCCCCTAGACTATTAAACTTGACTAAAACAAGACTAAAACAAGATAAAATATATTTTGATCACACAAAATATATTTAATACAATAAAGTCTCAAAAAAAAAATATCATCAATATCTTCACTCGGTTCTTCATCAAGACCTCAACGTTTGACTTTTCTGTTGACCTTGATTGAGACGTTGACTTTTGTTGACTTTGACTATGTTGATAATATAGACTATCTTGTACAGCTCCAACAATACTCCCCCATAGTCTATCATTATCAACGTCTTCAAACGAATTCAGCACCAAGAAGTCAACCATAGAAAGATCTTCAAATTGATTTTTTTCTGAAACTGATGAGAAAGATTATTCATCTCATAAGCTCCCCCTATTTATATGCTCCCCCTTTTCGAGTGCATCCTTTGAGAAGATGTTAGAACAGTTTTCCCAAATCTCTAATCTCGAGTGCTTCAGAAGATGTAGGAGGAGGATTCCTAGCTCGGTATCTTCTGCAAACTTAAGGAACAGATTCTCTGATTAGGTACACTGCTTAACTGATGATCGGCCATCACTTACAACAAAAATCTAAAACACAATCACAAACACAATCTCAACATTTCTAATTAGATCATTTCATTTTAACAAAATAAACCCGTGTTTATCTGTGTGAGAAATACAAGCGAAGCCATGTTCGTTTGTATGCAATTTCTGTGAAATGCATAAAAATTGATAAAATTGTAACAGCATAATATGGAAGACCGAAAAGAATTTCGAAATCAAAATTTATTATATATATTCTTTTTATTTTATTTGTATATATATATATATATATATATTTTATTACCGAAAACTGAATCGATCATGAGATCACATCCTCAAGATATACTTTAGCACAAAGATGAATTTAAACATCGACAAATAATGAGATCACACTGATAGCTGAATCTAATCATAATTTTTGAAAGATTTTGAAAATTCTCAAACAGATCAATAACAATTGCTGATATGTTTGTCCATTTAAACCCATGCCCTATCTTTTTCAACAAGCAGCTGAAGATTTGTTAAGGTTCGATTAAATACTTTAGAATGCTAGGACCCCACAATCATTTGGCAAAAACCCTCACCCAACCTCAGGATTTCTTGAATTTGGTTACGATCTTTATAGAGCAAGGCTTGTGCATTAGTGTGCAAGTGATTATCATCAGAATATTGCATTCTGTGATGAATTCATCGTTAGATGATTTGACACAACTTAGACCAAAATGGTGAGAGCTCCAGGTCTATACTCACGTATAACAAAGGAGATGACCATTTAAACATGTGCCGATGAGAGCTCCAGGTTAGTACTATCGTACAGCAAAGGAGATCATCACCCCAGGTCAGTACTTCCGTACAGCAGAGGAGATTAGCACAAACACAAGACACATAACTACACCAAACATGGCTCAAAGATATGGCTTATATGAATTGTATCATGGTGGGTGAAAGATCAATTCTCAATCCAATTTTTATCGGGACTCAGTTTTCGTGCAGGCCAAAATGATTGCATATACCAGACATCCTTAAGCATAGATTTTAATTTAAATCATTATGCTGCTGTCTACTTTATACTTCAGGCTGAGCCTACCAAGCATATCATTAACAAATCTGTTTCATTGTAAAATTTTCAATTTAAAATTAGATGTGATATCAAATAACAGCATCAGTTACTATCATTTCTCATTTTAAAGCGCAAGCCATGCAAGAACAAGTATCTCAAGATGATATACAATCATTTCTTAGTCATCTCGAATCAAGTTCCCAGGTCTCTTTTCATCATTATTATTGAATTTAATATACTCTCCCCCTAAATTTATATTTTTGCAAACCCCTTGTTTTTTTTAATAAAATTTTTTTATTTTGTTTTTATTTTTATTTTTTTTATAAAAATATGCAAAAATAGAAATTTACCAAAGAGGATCTTCCAAACTATACTGATAACAAGATAAGAAATGAATGATCAAGAAATACGCAGGGATTGAAGTGAGAACTATGATTGTGCAGATAAAAATTCAGATTATGGATAAAATACCATGACCGTAACCTGTTTGTTCCGCTTCAACTTTGAATTAGAAACAATCTCTGTCAGTAAACCGGATTACTAACAGTCTTCCTGAATCGTTCCTGCACTCATAAACAGATTAGTCGGAGAGAGGAACCCCGACCATCATAGTCCTGGGAGTTCCTTTTACAACGGTAGAAGTAACCTGATTCAGCACACAATCTGTTGAAATATCAGGAATTTCTGTATCCTTCTTTTTAATTTGCCAAATTTGTTTCGGTTTAATCAATCTTGTTTTGCAGAAATTAAATTTGGAAATCATTTTCTGTTTAAGACCGGATGAAAAAGAATTTGGTGTAGAAACTTTGGTCTTTTTCATCTTTGAATCATGTGAAAACTTTGGTCTTTTTCATCCAACTATTCAAAGATAAGTGCTTTTTACCTTTTGAACTAGAGAAGCAACCCGTGTTGCCTTTACCGTCTGGAACATTCTTTGTAGACTTACATCCGGAGAAGCAATTCGTTTTGCCTTTACCATCCTTAGCAAGTCTTTGAGGACATTTCTTTACCATATGACCATCTTTTCCACACTCAAAACAAGCCTTGAAAGGCTTTTGATGCTTGACTGACCCGTGTGAAGCATTTGGAATTGGAGATTGCTTTGAGGTTGTTGCAGATTCTTGCTTGTTTTGAAGTTTCCTGTGCTGAACAGTGAATGAGATCTTCACTGGTTGACTGGCTTGTTTAGCAGATGGAGAAGATATCCGTATTGGTCTTGATTCAGCTTTTGGAAACTTTTGAGACTTGACAAATTCAGATGATATATTGATCTTTGAGCAACCGACACGTTCCTCTGTGTTTGATTCATCATCTGAGCTTGTCCAGTCTCGTATACACAGATCTGCTTCCAATGGATCTTGATTGACATGAATATGATGTGTGGCTGTTGTTGGAGCTTGATAATTAGTTGATTCCCGATTTATCTCTTCTTTCACAATCTTGGCCGGGGTAGGAATTTCACCTTCTTTAAACTTATCAAAGAAGTTAAAAGAAACTGTAGATACAGAATTACAAACAACTGGAACTGAACAATCATTATCTGGACTGTCAGCATTCGGTTTATTGTATCACATACCAATTGTAGAATCATAATCATCTCGCACCTCTTTAAGATTCACTCCTGCTAAACCTGCATGCAAACTATTAGTATCCTTTTCAATTAAATCATTGGTTGGATGAAGTTTGGGAATTGGAGAGTAACATAGAGTAGATGGAGGTGGAATTGAATTATATACAGTTTCACCATCTTAATGATATCCAATCCCATGTTTTACCCGTGCCCCTTGTTGTTTAGCAATAAGCTCATCCTTTTTCATGTGAGAAAGGTTCCATTTATCAAGTTTTGTTTGAAGCTGTGTCATTTCAAATTGAGCTAAAACAGCCCTTTCTCTCAAAATATTAATTTCAACATTACGCTCCAAAATTGTTCTTTTTAAAAGATCATTTTTAGCCAATGCTTCATTAAGTTTCCTTGAAAAAGCAATTTCATTTTTCTTTAATTCCTGATTAATTATTTTTAGTTCTTTTTCATTTTCCAATAACAATCTGTTTGCCTTATAAATCCTAAATAATCGGATTTTGCAGGAAGAAGAACACATATCCTGAACAGTCTCATAAGGAAGACCCATGATAGTTCGTTCTGCAGCTAAGCTCTTCTCACAGTCGCAGACCTTTGTGATTCTTTGTTGTTCCTCTTCTTTGACCTTCAGCATCTCGTCAGCCTTAGATTCTTTCTTTCTTTTATCAGCTTTTCTAGCCTGATCATCATTGGTTCTCACCGACTCCGGTTTACTGTCATTGTCAACTCTCAAAGCTTCACAGTTCTATTCAATAGTATCTCTGAATTCAATATTTAAATTCGAATCAGTTCTTAATAACTTCAACTTTTCAATCATCTCTGTTTTGTAATCAAGTATGCTTGTTACAGAGGAGATAAGATCAGTATTAAGCGTGTTGGTTTGATGTGGGAACACCGCTTGCTGAAATTCCTTTCTTTTGATGTCCAGCTCGAGAGATCTTAAGCTTGTTGATCATTTCCATGAGTTTGGTGTCAACATAACCTCTTTCTTGCTTTAGCATTTTAACTTGATGATTCCATTCATACGGAAGAGAGTCAAGAAGTTTTTGAATTTGTTCATGATTACTGAGATCTGGAACATGCTTCTTTAGATTATTTGCCACCTTTAAGAATCGTTCAATCAAATCTGACAATTTCTCTCCCTTCATTGCTGCAAAAGAGTCAAACCAACTTTCTGCCGTTGTGAGATTATCTGATTTAAAGTCTTCTGAAGATGACATTTTATTAAAAATTTTGAACAATTAAACGCCTCAAAGGTATTTTTCCCAAAAATTGTAAAATAATTCTCCCCCGGGAAAAATATTTTTTTCTGTAACCCACTAGATGAAATCAATTAATCCCGGCCCAATTTCTTTGATTTTTAATTAACCCACACATCATTTTTGAAACAGCAATTTTAACAAGCCCAACACAAAATTATTAGTAAATTGTTAGCCCAAAATTATTTTTAATCTTGTAACTAGCCCAAATTGTTAGTCCTAACTTGATCGTTGAACCAAATAGTTAGCCCAATTGTTTGAGAAAACCCAGTCCAATGACAAAAAGCCCACAACCAAACACAAACTTAAACCCTAACAATTGTCAAACACCAACAAAACACACACACAAGTGTGTAGAGAGAAAGAGAGGCGGATGAGAGAAACAATTAGGGTTCCGGCCGCCTTTCCGGCGAACCCACGGCGGTGATCGGTGGCAGGAAAAAAAATTCCGGCGAGCTATGACCGGAACAATCCCTACCCCCACTAAACTCAACCTCCTGATTTCAATGGTGGGTTCGGTTTGCTCTGAAAATCAATAACGAAGGAGCTATCGAAGAGAGAAGGTGGCGGCGGCTAGGGTTTCGGTGAGCTTTTCCAACGAGTCACGGTACGTACAATATATCATCTTTTTCCCCTCATCATGCTTGTTCCAATGGTGGTGGTGGTTCACGGAGATATGTAGTGATGTAGGAGCTATTGTTGAAAGAAGGTGGCGGCGGCTACGGTTTGGTCGCCGCACTTGCTGCAGATGTCGGGTTGCTGTTGTTCGATGATTGTGTTGATGGTGGTTATGGTGGTCGCTTCTAGTTGAGGAGGGTGGTTGGGTGTGGTTGTTTGTTGATGTTGATTAGGTTTTAGGCCGCCTAAGGCGGTGGAGGATTAGGTTTTAGGCCGCCTAAGGCGGTGGTGGTAACTTTGCAACAAGTTTTAATTTCGCAGCATGATGTTTAAATTCGCTGAAAATTTTTATTAATTTCGCAGGTTTTATAGTTTCACCGGAGTTTGCAGTTTCGCCGGAGTTTGCAGTTTCGCCGGAAAGTTCAATTTCGCCGGAAAAACGAGCGAAACTGCTAGTTTTGGCTGTAATTTCGCAGGAAACTTTGAACTTTCATTCAGAATGATGCTAGTTTCGCTAGATGAAGATGTTGAAGCTCCAAGAACACCAAGAACACACACACTAGTGTGTGTGAGAGAAAATCTCAGATCTGAAATTTTTCTTTGATTTTTCTTGTATAAAAAATGATATAGATCTAATATATGTTGTAGATAATGATAGATCTGATGTTGTTGATGTTGAATTTGTACAAATTTGAACTCAGATCTATTTTCTCTCTCTAAACCCCCCACTTTCTCTCTCTAGAAATCTAATGAACAGCTTCAATAATCTTCAAATCTTCAATGAATTTGATCCAATATGGCTCCGATACCAAATTTTTAACCCAGGTTGAACACACTTGAATCAAATCATGAAGTTTATAGATCAAAATATGATAAACACAATCAAAACCCCTTTGATCTTCAATTAGATTGCTAATAATATTGTTTACAAGTAAATCCCTCAATCAATTGGTCATGCAACTATTAACCAACTCTAATTACAATTAACCTATTTATAGTCTAGACTAACTTTCACTTTTTACATTTAGCCCCCTAGACTATTAAACTTGACTAAAACAAGACTAAAACAAGATAAAATATATTTTGTTCACACAAAATATATTTAATACAATAAAGTCTCAAACACAATATATCTTCAATATCTTCACTAGGTTCTTCGTCACGAACTCGACGTTTGACTTTTCCGTTGACCTTGACTGAGACATTGACTTTTGTTGACTTTGACTATGTTGATAATATAGACTATCTTGTACAGCTCCAACAAACCTCCTCTAGATAGTGATCTGGAACTGCTCATTCAACAACTGTTTGAGGAGGGAGTACCAAGAGCAATGTCTGCCCCATCTGAGAACCCAATCTGGGGTTGGGGGTATGACAATGATAGGAAAGCTCTTGTGATCTCTAGAGCTCAAGGTCAGCAAGAAATTCTCAACATCTCCACCCTGAGTTTCTATGAGAGTATAAAGTTGGTAGATCTGGCACTTGTAAACCCAAGAAATAACAGACAAGCTGTCAGATTAGCCAATCAAATTCAGGATTGGGTGCTGGCAGAATTCAAAAGGAGAACTGCATCATATAGACAGAGGCTAGCAGTTGAAGCCTTTGGTCAACTCGATGTTGAGGTAGACCCCAAGATTAGTTTCAAAGGGAAATCCTTGACTAAAGGCCCAGAGGCTGAGAGTGTGAACCTTGAGACAAGATCTCCTCCAGAACCCCATAACCTCAGTGAGGCGCCAGCTGGTGATGGTGCTTCACAACCTCTCTCTAGCCAGAGCTTGACTGCTGAATCAAGCAATGAAGGCCAAAGCTCTCCTCAGACTGAGTCATCAAGATCTGCAATTGACAAAGGCAAAAGGAAGATGACTCCTGAAGAGATTGAAGAAGAAAAGAGAGAGAGTAAGAGGAAGCTGAGGGGAGAGAGTTCAAGTGTTTCCCCAGGATTCATGCAAGCTGTAATTCTGACTGCCCCTGTACCAAACACTCAAGAAGATGAATTAAGGGCAGTCAGGCTCAACTATCTGAGGACCAGGAACTACAACATAGATGAACTCATCTCTCTCCCCTTAGAGGAGTTAAATGAACCGGCTAACATTGAATTATCAAAGGAGAGGAAAGAAGCAGAGGATGCAGCCTTGACCCTCAAACACAAGGAAGAAATGAGGAGAAAAAGGCTTTACAAAAACATTCATGTCCTCTCCCCAGTTCAAGAAAGTCCTGAGTCAGAGACTGTGGCGGCTGAACAACCTCAGGTAGTTGATGAAGAAGAAAGATTAAAAATAATCAACTACTTGAGTGCCACAGGTCTCTATCAGGCACCTGCACTCCTTCCCTTGCCTTATGATTATATATTATTTGAATACAATAAGCAGCTAGAAGAGCAAGCCAAGAAAGAAAGGCAAGCTGCAAAGAAGAGGCAGAGGGAAGAAGCTGCAAAATCAAGAGCCATCATCCATAAAAGTCAGAAAAAGTCTGCAGATAGGCAGAGGATGATGAGCTTCTTGAAGTTGTATGGGTTCTCCGGAAAGAGGCTTGGTCCCATGTCTCTATCCATAATGGATGAGCACATAAGGGTGATGAAGCAGAAGATAAAAAGGGGAGAGCTTGTGGATCTTCATTCATCATCAAGTCAAGCTCAACCTAAAGTTGAGGTAAAGGTGGAACCTACAGAGACAACACCACCTGCACCTAAAGCTGCACAACAGCCAACTTCATCTTCTAACCAACAGCAGGGTTCTCCTCCCTCTCCTTCTAAAACTAGGAGAGAGGAGATCCCAACTGAGAGGGAATCCACTGAAGAACCTGGTACTAAAGACCAACCCTCTCAGTTAAAATCATCAGGGAGGAAAAAGAGGATGGCTAAAAGAAGATCAGCTTCAAAGAAGAAAAGAAGAAAGACATCCTCCTCCCAACCTTAGGATGAGTCAGAACATCCTGAGGAAGTGCATGAAGAGGACTCTCAACCAACTCCTATCATAGTAGAGCCTCTCTTTATTGGAAGACAAATTCTGTCCTGGACTTTTGTTGAAGATCCAGACAGATGGTATGTCACTAGAGATCAGGGAGAACAACATGTCTACTTCACAAGTGACATGCTTGAACTCCCTCTACATGATCTTTATGACATGAGAAGGTACTTCATGAGTCTGAAGAATCCAGATCTACTGACAAAGAAAGGAATTTTGAAGATCCTCATATGGACTATCCCAGTCTGAAGAACCTCTCTGTTTTGGTAGCATCAGCCTAGGGGGAGTTTGTAGGAACCTCTGAAGTTAAGAGGCTGATGCAACCAAAAGATACCAAAACAACCAAGTCTTCCAACATGCACTTTGAAACAAAGGTGAACTAGCTTCGGAAGTTTTACACACTCAAGAAAAATGCTAAGTGTAAAATCTTCCGAAGCCAAAGTTCAGAAGAAACTGCTACGAAAGCTTAACACTAAACTTGGAAAATATTCTAAGTGTAAAGTCTTCCAAAGCCAAAGACTCAACTCTTCCGAAGCTCTCAAGACAAAGTCTTCCGAAGCTCTCAAGACAAAGTCTTCATAAGTTGTCTAAAGACAAGACTGATTTTCCTCTGAAGAGAGAGAAAATATACCTTTTCCATCAACTTTATCATAAAGTAACCTACTTTCCGCTGCATGCTCCGGTAGTTCACCTGCTATCACTAGTTGGTGAAACTTCCATACTTTATGATAAAGTAGATAAGGTCTTTGCCTGCAAGTTTCTGTTTTTGTTCCTTCTTGGCTTTTTGTAATAGGAAAGTCAGTGAGCTATGGTTTGTCATAGTCACTAGTCAAAAGGCAATCAGTCTTTTGACTTTAGGCTGATCTTGTTGTCTATATTAGTCACTTCCAACTATCTTTTTGCATATTGACGGTTGCAGGATGTAGTATAAGTAGTCTCCTGTTCTTGTATTTAACATATACTTGTACAACACTTGTAATAGAACTAGAGAAGCAATATACAACTTCCTTGAAAATTTTATCTTGTGTTCTTTCTCTTGCTTTTACTTGTGTTTGTCTTGTATCTTCTATAAAAGTTCATAGTTCCCTATTTAAATTGTTAAGTGATCTTAAGATCCAGCTAAGTGTGTTAACTAAGTGCAAGCTTAAGTACCCTTTAACGTTCCTGCAGTGCTCAAGTTCCAATTTTTTTCATTTAATTGAGATAAACTTAGATTTTCATGCTGATGACTACTCCCCCTAAATTTGTGATTAATGATGAACTTATGAATTTATCAAAAATTTATAAAGAGAATAGCATGAAAAGTAGTATGATGTCCATCTCATTAGCAAAGAAAAGATCAAAAACAAAATCTTTTTGTATTTTTGATTATAAGTAGAAACTTAAATATATTTACAAGCATTTACATCATACAATGAGATCAGACTATGACACTAAGCAACTTACTGAAACATTTTTGTTTGATGATAGTAGACATAAATCTAGTGCTGATTGCAAGTATTATGATCCACATAAATTCAAGCAAGAGTATAGTTTCAACTTATCATGATGTTTATCATGTTCTGGTATTGATTAAAGATAGACAAATATGGACTCCACATTCAATTCACATTAGAGTTTGTCAACCATTTATGAGTCAATTTATCATATTTTCACACTTAAAACTATGTTCCTTAAGTTATAAGCTCTATCTTAAGATTTCTTTGAAATCTTATTAATGCTGATATGATTTTTGATGCTCTTTGAGATAATATACAATTGATCGCATTAGATTCTTTTAGAGCTGTTCCTTTTTGGAACTTCTTGATGATCAGCATTGGAACTTCTTTTAGAGCTGTTCCTTTTTGGAACTTCTTGATGATCAGCATCAGGTCTTTACTTACATAAAACAGAGGTACCTATGAACCCAGATCTTTGTTTACACAAAACAAAGGGTCCATGATGTGCAAAGATAGAGGTTATAAAGTTTCACAACATAGTGTGCTTAGGTGAGTAAGTTGATCACAGCAGGATAAGACTTACTTGCTTGTTCCCAAAATGGAATTGTCCATAATTAGTCACCTTTGCATTATGTTATGCATGAACTTGTTTATTTTCCACTCAAGCTGAACCTACTCATATATCAAATCACATCTGATCAGTCTTTATTGTGAGAAAAAATTCAGGAAAGTAAGCAAAGATATAGTGTACTATCATTTCCCATAATATGAAATGCTTTTTCAAGAAAACATATTAACATGACAATATTTTTGAAGTTTAATATGTTTTATGAATGTTTTTGGCTTTTTCATATTGAGAATTATAAAGGACAGATCATGCTTTTCTTAGTGATGATGACTAATCTAAGTTGATCATGCCTAAAGACTCATTTAAGAAATTAAATCTCACTGAGTCAAATGCTTTAGTGAATATATCAGCAAGCTGATTTGTTGTATCCACTTTGATCAACTTGACTAAACCTTTTTCTGAGCAGTCTCTCAGAAAATGATATCTAATTTCTATAAGTTTTGTTTTACTATGTTGCACTAGATTAGCAGTGATGAACATAGCAGCTGAGTTATCTATATGTATTGGTGTTTGAAGAAAATTGTAACCATAATCAAGTAATTGGTTTTGCAACCACAAAACTTGAGAGCAACTAGCTAAAACAGCTATGTACTAAGCCTCAGCTATGGATACTAATACATTTGTTTCCTTTTTGCATTGCCAAGAAACTAGTCTTGGTCCTATGAATTGACAACCTCCAGTTGTTGATTTTCTGTTGTTGTTGCAACCTTCAAAGTCACTATCAGAGTATGAGTAGAGGTTGAAATCTCCTTCTTTGGGATACCAAAGCCCAAGAGCTGGCTTCCCTTTGAGGTATCTGAATATCCTCTTAACTGCATTCAGATGTGACTCCTTTGGATCTGATTGGTACCTAGCACAAACACACACAGCAAACATTAAGTCAAGTCTGCTGGCAGTTAAGTACATTAAAGAACCTATCATAGATCTATATAATCTTTGATCAACTGACTTCCCTTTAGGATCAGGTACAATCTTATCTATTGTTGATGCTGGTGTTTTGCATGAAGAAGACTCAGCAAAGTTGTACTTCTTCAAGATTTGGTGCACATACTTTTCCTGATTGATGAATATTCCATCTGATTTCTAATGAACTTGTAAACCAAGGAAGAATGTTAATTCTCCTATGGAACTCATTTGGAACTCAGTTTCATCAAAGATTCAAAGTCTTCACACAATCTCTTGTTTGTTGACCCAAAAATGATATCATCCATATAGATTTGGACAACCAAGAGATCTTGATGATCATGTTTGAGGAAGAGAGTCTGATCAAAGGTTCCCCTTTTGTAACCATGCTTGAGCAAGAGAGATGACAATGTTTCATACCACTTTCTTGGTGCCTAATGAAGACCATACAAAGCTTTGTCAAGCTTGTATACCCTGTGTAGCTAATTAGGATCCTCAAAGCCTGGTGGTTGGGCAACATAGACTTCTTCATTAATTTTACCATATAAGAAGGCACATTTTACATCCATCTGGTAAACTGTGAACTTCTTATGTGAAGCATAGGCTAGGAAGACTCTAATAGCTTTAATCCTTGCAACAGGAGCAAAGACTTCATCATAGTCTATCCTTTCTTCTTGAGTATACCCTTGTACTATCAGCCTTGCTTTGTTTCTGATAATGATACCTCTGTCATCTAGTTTGTTCTTGAAAAGCCACCTTGTACCAATTGGATATTGGCCTTCAGGAAGATCAACTAGATTCCAAACTTTTTGCTTTCTAAATTGCTGAAGTTCTTCTTGCATTGCTTCAATCTAGCTATTTTCTTTTAATGCAGCAATTATGTTGGGAGAAACCACTTGTGAAAGAAAACAGGAGAACAGACAAATATTGGCAGCTCCCCTTTGACTTCTTGTGGTTCTTTCATTAAGATCACCAATAATGTTTTCTATTGGATGATACTTATGAATTCTTGATGTTGGAATTGATTCAACTGGAATTGATGATTCCAAGTTAGTGATGTTGGTTGATGGAGATGGATCCAGCTGAGATGGGGAATCAACAAAGTGGTCAAAATCCTCATCATTTTTGTCTTCTGATGCTGAATGAAATCCATCTTCATGATTTTGTGTTTCCGCAGATGTAGGTACAACTTCCACAACAGTTACAGGAACAACTACGGATGTTGTAGTTTGTTGATCTGTAGATGTGAATGTTGTTGGAATGTTTTCTGATGGATTGGGAACTTCAGTTGAAGGAAATGAATCATCTCCGGAAGTAGATGGAACATCTACGGATATGGATGGATCTTCTACGAAAGCATTGTTAACTTCTGCTGATGCATTAGTTACCTCTTCTGAAGTTGAATTTCTGTTTCCACCAGAATTGTCATTGCTTGTTTGAGATGAAGGGCCTGGATCAGCAACACTTGAAGTGTATGAATGAAATAATCTTGGAGGATCAGTAGTCAGTGGCACTTCACTCAAACTTGGAGGTACATAAGGATAACATGTATCCATAAGACCTGCAACATTCAAATAACCAGAGTTAAATGAATTTATTAATGCATCTATATCAAACAACCAAGATGATCCTTTTACTGATTTTGTAAATAAAGATTCATCAAAACATACATTAGGTGTTTCCTCCATAATGTGGTGATGTGGAATGTAGACTCTATATGATTTAGATGTTGATGAGTAACCAACAAAGAATCCATCATAAGCTTTTTCCATCAAACTTTCATAATTGATCTTTGGTGTTTAAAATAGACACATGACACCCAAAAGCTCTAAGATAGCCTATAAAAGGTTTTCTTTTAAACAAAAGTTCATAAGGTGTTTTATTATGTTCTTTGACAATTAATGTTCTATTTTGAACATTGCATGCTGTGTTCACTGCTTCTGTCCAAAATGTGATTGGCAACTGTGAATCAGCTAGCATTGTTCTTGCTGCTTTAATTAGAGTTCTGTTTCTTCTTTTAGTAACTCCATTTTGTTATGGAGTTCTTGGTGAACTGAATTGTCTGGCAATGCCTTTTTTCCTGCAAAAGGAATCTAAAACATGATTAACAAATTCGAATCCATTATCCCTTCTTAAGATTTTAGTCTTTAAATCAAGTTGATTTTCAAACTTAGTGATAAACTCCATTACTGTTTCTGATGTTTCACTTTAATGTTTTAAGAAAAAGACCCATATGAATCTAGTGAAATCATCAACAATCACCAAACAATATTGCCTTTACCAATGCTTAATACATTAGTTGGACCAAAAAGATCCATGTGTAGCATTTTGAGTGGGTTTGTGTTTGTGTTGATTGTTTTGGACTTGTGTGACACCCTATGTTGTTTTCCTTTATAACATGATGAACAATGATTAGAACAGTAAAATTCTTTCTTAGGAAGGCCAATGACTAAGTCATTTTTGACCAACTTATTCATGTTTTTCATGTTTGAATGAACCATTCTTCTATGCCATAGTTAAGCTTCATCTTCTGATGACTTAGAGAACAGGCAGGTTTCATTACAGGTCATAGAGGTGTTGTTCATGTCCAAAACATATGTGTTTCCTTTTCTTGGTGCTTTAAGAAGGATCCAATTTGCTGAATTTGAAAACCTGGCTTAAGAATATAACATAAAGTGTTATAAAATAAAGTGGTATAATTTTGATCACAAATTTGAGATACACTAAGTAAGTTGTATTGTAAATTTTCACAAAAATTTACTTTCTCAAATTTGAGTACACCATTTGTTACCATTCCTTCACCAACAATTCTATCTCCCTTCTTATCTCCACCAAATGCCACATATGAAGCATTTTTATGATTGAAATCATAGAGGAGAGAATAGTTTCCTGTCATATGCCTGGAACAACCACTATCAACATACCACTTTTTGTCAGTCCTCCATGGATGTTCCTGCATAATAATGAAATCAATTATAGCGTGGAGCCCAAGCCTTAATGGTCTTGGGCTTGCCATTATTATCTAGGATTATTACTCTCTCATGGATCAGCCTAGATGTCTCAGGATTGTTTTTAAACTCAATTGATTCATTATGTTTTGTTTGGGGTGTGGATGAGTCTGTTGAAGATGAACTTGAAGTACTTTGTTCTTGATCCTCAATCACATCTTCTGTTACCTCTTCTTTGAGTATCTTTTTCTTTAAACTTGATAATGATACTTGAGTAGAGAAGGTTTCAGCATCTTTTGTCTTTGATTTTGGCACTTGATTGCCTTTCTCAAAGTGATCATAGAAAGCTTCATCTTCCTTCAGATCTATATTCTTATGAGGTGTCTTGCTTTGAGAATTTTGCTTCTCATTCTTCTTCTTTGTTTGATCAGCAGATGATGCCATTTTTGCTTTTGGAACCTTCTGTTTTGGTTGTTGCCTCTTTTGTTTTTGAACCTTTGATTCATCATTTTTAGAAGATTGTGAATCTAATTCAACAGTCTTAGATTGTTGCTTCTTTGGCACTTTTGTTTTGTTCTTTTTGTTGAAGTAACATTCTTGAGTAGAATGGTTCTTCTTGTTGTAGATAGCACAGTGCTTGTTAAAGTAACAATCAACAGTCATATGATTGTTCATGTTGCAAATAGAGCAATAACTGCTGAAGTAACAATCAACTGTATTGTGGTTGTACATATCACACCACTTGCAATATTTTTCTTCAGCTTCACTCTCAGACTCTATCACCTTCTTCTTCTGCATCTTTAATTCTTTCTCAAGCTTTGCAGTTGAAGAATCTTTACCTCTTCCTGGTATGATGTCACCTAGTTCTTGTTGCTTAGGATTCATAACTCTCTGTTTCTTTTCTTTCTTGATGTCAGTTTGTGATTCAGCAGATGATTTCTTCTTTCGTAGATCTTCTACGGATGACTGTTTTGATGCAGATGATTGCTTCTTCCATAGATCTTCTACTGAAGACTGTTTTGAATCAGATGATTTCTTCTTCCGTAGATCTTCTACGGATGATTGTTTTGGAAGATCAACATTCTTCCTTTGCTTTTCTACGGATGGTTCTGTACATGTCTTCTTCTTCCACAGGTGTTCTGCAGAAGTGATTCTCTCTTCCTCTTTCGTAGTTCTTTTTGCTGACTGACTTTTGTGCTTTTTGTTGAGCTCATGAATTCCTTCATTTAGCTGATGGATTCTTATGTAGATGGTCTTTAACAAATTTCTTTGTTTGGGAGGATAAGGCAGCTTGATCTCATCAAGAACTTTGGGAATTATATGTTCAATTAATACATTCTTACCCTTACCCAAACCAACACATTCTTGTTCATTAGGCTCATCAACCTCATCCAGATCATCACAGTCATCAAAGTCAAATTCTGATTCATTTTTTTTTAAATTCTGATTTAGATGAATCAGTTTCACTGACTTAGTATCTTCACCATTTACCAATTCATTATTTGCAACTTTTGATGCAGTTTTGGTGCTAGATACAAAATGATTTGGCAGACTGTTGGTCATGGACTCAGGTAGGGTGGTGTAGTTATCATTCACTGGTGGTGCAACAGCATGAAATCCCAACCCATACATGTTCTTTGATTCAATATGAGAATTTAACAGTTTCTCATATTGTTGTGATGAAAATTGGAACTTCTGAAGTTTCACTTCAGTAGATGCATGATCATACATTGATTTTGTTAAAAAGATGGTCAGATGCTCAACTTGTGCTTTTAAATTATAATTTTCAAACACAAGTTTATCTAAATCCTTTTGTAAGAAAGTGATTTTGACCTGATACAGTTTATGTGCTCTTACATGAGATTCATTCAAAATCATTGTTTCTTTGACTTTATCAGCCAATTGTTGAGCATGGACCCTGTATCTTTCAACCTCTTTAACACATCTGGAAGAACATAACCTATCCCTTACCTCTATGGCCATAGGTGGAATTTTGTTCTCCATACTAGCCATCAATGCCTGATTCTCTTCCTGGACTTCCTTCTAATACATGCTCCAGTCATAGGTACCATCCTGCAAAATAATCAACCCAGTTTCTTTAGTGTTACTGGTACCTGCTGAAGAACATGTGGCTTGTGGGGATGAGTTTGTAAGCTGATGTTGCTTGAAGCTCCTTTGATTTGCTTGTCTCATGTCATTTGTTGATTGCTGATTGCACTCCCTTGAAAAGTGACCATATAAATTACACTTGTAGCACCTCACTTTTGATTTATCAACACTAATTTTTGTTGTTCTTCCTGCAACAGATAGTCCCTAATTCCTTCTCATATACATCTTGGCTCTGTAAGCAATCATGGCCATTTGCTATTGTAAATCCATTTCTTCTACTTCATGAGGATGAAGTTCTTTAAGGTCTTGTTGGCAGATGTGAGCAGGAGTCAGAGTACTACCCAAATAAGCTTGAAAGCTTGAACTGAAGGCTGTAAATGCTACTTTCTGTTCTTCTGATTCTAGAACCACAATAATTGGTTCAGATTTGGTGTTGCTTTTGTTGTTTGAGGATCCCTTTTCTGCTTTAGCATTTGAGTTTTGAATCATTAGGTTTCCCTTTCACCTTCTTGTTAGAACTGCTTTGAAAGTTAGATTTAGAGGACTTTGCTGTATAGAAACCAGCTTCAACACAAGAGCTTTCATCATCATCATTGGAGATGAATGCACTTCCAGCACCCTTTGTTTCTTGGAATTGATATGGTGCTATTGGTACTTTTACACTCTTGTTTCTTGTTTTCTCATCCAACTCCAATGCTTCTACCTTTGCTACCAAAGTATCTAGTTCAATTGCCTTTAGATCAAGGGTATTTTAGAACATAGACACAGTTTGAGTCCAACTTTCAAGCAAGGAGTGGAGCATCTTTTTGTTCAACTCCTCATTGCTATACTTCAACTCAAAGATATTCATCTTAGTAATAAGTTGCATGTATCTATGGAGTTGTTGAGGAATAGATTCACCCTGAATATGATGAAATGTCTTATACTATGAACTGAGGGTATCCTTCCTGATGCTTCTGATCTCATCACTTCCCTCACACAAAGAGGTCTTCAGGTAAAGCCATAGTAAGCATACTATAGGCCTTGATATCAATTTTGACCTTCTTAACATCATCAGGAGACAAATCTTTCAAACTTATGGGCTGATTGTTGTCATTGTAATCAGGTCCAAGAATAGGTGGAATGTAAGGACCTTCAGTAATGGACACCCATAAGTCAGAATCAGTATAACTAACGTGGTTCCTGAATCTGATTTTCCATGTTTTAAAATCAGCTTTGTTCTCCAACTTTGGAGGTTGGTAAGCTGAGCCTACAATTGAGTTACTCATTTCAATTAACTTGTTAATTATTAAATTATCAACAAATCTAATACTCTATGAATGTGAAAAGTAAATGAAACGCAGACACACTCACACAGCAATAACAAATCACTGATAATATTGATATTCAAATCAACTAAGACAAAAATTCCTTAGAATTTATGACTTCTGTTGTGAATGAGCTAATTAATGGCAAACTGTTAACAATTAAGAAGTTATGGTCAAAATTAGTCAAATCGCTCAATGAATTCTTAGTGGATTTGAAATTTGAGATGTTAAATGATGAGATTTTGTTCAAATTTGTTTAAACAACCTAGAAATATCGAATCAACAACACAAATCCACTAATCAAAATGATTCTGATGTAGATCGAGGTTAATCAACCAATGGAAAAGTACTCGATGATTGATATAAAAAGGGTTTGATGATCTTAACAAATTAAACCAAAATCGTTGAGTAAAATACCTTTGTTAGCTATTGATTAGCTAAACTCAACTTGTGTTTTGATTCAATCGTTCACCAATCACGCTTAAATCTGAGTTATGAACTCTCAAGCTATGATGAACACCCAAAAACAATTTGAAGCTACCATAATCATATCTAATCAGAAACTGATAGATCTAATGAAATAAACAACTAATTCGACTAATCAAACTGCTAGATCAATTGATCTAGATCAATGAGCACGAGGCTCTGATACCACCTGTGAATCCAAGGATCGAAACAGAAACTATCAGTTTGATTGAACGAATGATGATCGTGGAATTTTCATAACTTGATGTTTAATTAATTGTTTGAGAAATGTAATCGTAACACAAATTGATGAGCAACAAATAATAGAAATGGAAAACAAGATAAAGTAATGCGATAAACAAGTTTGCTTCAATTGATTTCCATTAATAATGAAACGGTTACAATTGATTTTGATATTTGGATGACCTGGTAATTGCTAGGTGTTCTTAGTGTTCTTGGTGTTTTTCTATAGCTATTGCTATTTGATGATTGTTGGTTAATTGTTATGATTGATATTGGTACTGTTCTGGTTAATTGGGTTGCCCTAAAAGTGTGCACCCATGCCTTCTATTTATAAGCAGAGGGGTTCACTTTTACATGGATAAAAGGTAAAAATCATGACATGACATGAAATATTCGATTTTGACTAAATTGAAGTCTTCCGTAGATGTTGACTTGATGACATCACTTCAGTCAGCTTGACTTGTTGACTTCATATGTTGTACTTGCATGATTGGAGATCATGCAAGTATTTTGTTCTTCCGTAGGAATTGGCCTTCCGTAGGAGTTAGCCTTCCGTAGGAGTTGGTTCTTTGTTAATCTTGAACTTCATCCTCAGGATCAAGCTCTTCCGTAGCAACAGCAACTTGATCTCTGAACTTGTTCTTCAGTAGATGTGATTGTGCTTCCGCAGGAGATCCACTGATGCACATTGACTTGTTCATTTATGCTCCGTAGAACATCTATGGAAGAACAAGTTTAGAGATCAAGTTGATGCTGCTACGAAAGAGCTTGCTCCTGAGGATGAAGTTCAAGATTAACAAAGAACCAATTCCTACGGAAGGCTAACTCCTACAGAAGGCCAATTCCAATGGAAGAACAAAATACTTGCATGATCTCCAATCATGGAAGTACATCATATGAAGTCAACAAGTCAAGCTGACTAAAGTGATGTCATCAAGTCAACATCTACGAAAGACTTCAATTTAGTCAAAATCAAATATTTCATGTCATGTCATGATTTTTACCTTTTACCCATGTAAAAGTGAATCCCTCTACCTATAAATAGAAGGCATGGGTGCACACTTTTAAGGCAACCCAATTAACCAGAACAGTACCAATATCAATCATAACAATTAACCAATAATAATCAAATAGCAATAGCTATAGCAAAACACCAAGAATACCTAGCAATTACCAGATCATCCAAATATCAAAATCAATTGTAACCGTTTCATTATTAATGGAAATCAATTGAAGCAAACTTGTTTATCGCATTAATTTATCTTGTTTTCCATTTCTATTATTTGTTGTCATCAATTTGTGTTATGATTACATTTCTCAAACAATTAATTAAACATCGAGTTATGATAATTCCACAATCATCATTCATTCAATCAAACTGATAATATTTGGGTTAACATATATATCTTGCATTACATAAGAAAAGAGATTAACAAATGATCATTACAAGAGATGAATAAACATCTAAACCTATACATTAGATCTAGTCCTAACATCCCCAGCAACAACATTACCTGCCAACTGATATGCATATCATTGCTGAGTGAGTTCTAGTTTTGATAATATAGAAAATATACATTTTATAAGCTTCACTTTGTGTTCATCCATCATTATACATAATCATTCATTAAGAGGTTCTTTATCTTTCTTTCTTTCATTATCTTTCTTTTTCTTTAACTAGGATTGCATAAAGCAAGATCCTACATAGCTGGTTGGCAACAGATGCCGAACCCCTGTTGGCAAACGTTTATCATGGTAGCTAACCCATCGATAGTTGACCCACACTGCTAGGCACGAAGCCTGCTCATGAATACAAGTCCCATTGATTTATTGGTCAATCCCCAGGATTAGACCCCAGATGTGCATCTTGAATTAGCCACATATCAGTTGAGCTAATGATAACAAGGTCATGCACCTCATTCCATTGTGCTTGCAAGGCTTTCCATTTATGATAAGGGCCCGGGGGTAACATTCATTAAGTTCCACTGTCTTCTTTTATTTCTTTGTGTCCACTTGGTTATGAATAATACTTTTAAAATATTCATCACCTTATAATCACATAACATGAAACATAATAAATATTATCCATAACAGTAGGCCATAAGAAAAGAATCAAACATTAGAAACATCAAACAAGCATAATCTTTCCTTATACATAAGTACTTAACACTTAAATTATATTCCCCAAAATTTTAGAATAATTCTCAGTGTCCACAGCGCTTGAATAAGTTATACAGCGGATGGCTTAAATGCTAAGTGTCCACAGCGGACAGCTAAAGTCCATTGCGGACGTGCATGAATACGTTAAGTGTCCACAACGGATGTACAATGTCCAAAGTGGATGTACAATGTCCACAGCGGACATGCATGAATACCTTAAGTGTCTACAGCGGATGTACAATGTCCGTAGTGGACGTGCATGAATACCTTAAGTGTCAACAGCGGATGTACAATGTCCATCGAGGACGTGCATGAATACCTTAAGTGTCCACAGCGGATGTACAATGTCCACAGCGGACGTGCATGAATACCTTAAGCGTCCACAGCGGATGTACAATGTCCATAGCGGTTGTGCATGAATACCTTAAGTGTCCACAACGGATGTACAATGCCCATAGCAGACGTGCATGAATACCTTAAGTGTCCATAGCGAACAGCCTAAAATCTCCAAAGGGTCCACAGCGGACATGCAAAGTCCACAGCGAACATGCAAAGTCCACAGCGGACAGTCTTAAATGCCAAGTGTCTACACCGGACACTCTAATATCCACAGCGGATTGCAGGCAGAATTCTCTAAGTGTC
The DNA here is from genome assembly GCA_025506505.1 of Flaveria sonorensis. Lineage (NCBI taxonomy): Eukaryota > Viridiplantae > Streptophyta > Magnoliopsida > Asterales > Asteraceae > Flaveria > Flaveria sonorensis. The sequence continues at coordinate 33,476,293 of CM046426.1, read as the reverse complement.
CACAGCAGACATTCCAAGCCCACAACGGACAGCATGATTCACCAGCAATTCAACTTATGCAGTTTCTAGTCCCAGACATCATTTCTAAACATATTCTTAGCATGGATCTACCAGTTTCACACTTAGAACATAACAAACATCCAAACAACAACATAGAAATCATTTAAAACCAACTTCCTTCATATACAGTCGTACTTTTCGTGGAAAATCATAGTTTGGTTCAGAAAACAACATTTTAATATGCATATCATCCCCAAACAAGCAGAAAACATGTAAAAGAGGGGATCTAGAACTCACCTCTAACAGCTTTCGAGTAAAACACCTCCAACTCGAGAGCAACCTGGAGTTCTAGCACCTAAACACACGAAAAGAAGCAACCAAACATAAAGAAACACATAAAGATTGGTCCAGAAGCTAGAACTTGACTGAAACCAAGAAGAAAACTCTTAAAAATCTTACTTTCTTGAAGAACTTTCCACTTTCTCTCTCTAAAACTGGATGAAACTTATTTCTCTCTTTCCAGCCGGGAGTTGTGCATTAGAGAGAGAGGTATTGTCTGCCTTATCACCCTTTTTGAACCCATTATGGGCCAGTTTGGCCCTTGCACGCTCTTAACCCCTTGCTTTTGAAATAATATCCCATTTGCTCCTTTAATTTTCTTTTCTTTTCTTCTTTCTAAATTTTTCAGGTGTTACAAGTCCACCCCCTTATATAGGTTTCGTCCCGAAACCTGTCACTCCTCGAACAGCTACGGATGGTGCTGTCTCATCTCTTCCTCAGTCTCCCATGTAGACTCAGATCCCTTCCTGTGTCTCCACTGTACTTGCACAAATGGAACCACTTTATTCATTAGCCTCTTCTCTTTTCTGTCAATAATGGCCACTAGCTGTTCTACATAACTGAGCCATTCATCCACCTCGATGCCCTCGAGTGGCACGATCATATCCTCATCGGCTAAGCACTTCCTCAAATGAGATACATGGAACGTTGGATGAATTCCACTTAACTGATTGGGTAGCTCCAATCGATAGGCCAGCTCTCCTAGTTAAGAAATGATCGGGTAGCTCCAATCGGACTTAACTTTCCCCACTTCCTGAACCGGATGATCCCTTTCCAAGGCGAGACCTTCAACATAACTCTATCACCCACCTTGAATTTGATCGGTCTATGTCTCTTGTTGGCATACGACTTCTGTCTATCCTTTGCCCCCTTCATAAAGGCCTTGATCTTTTCTAACTTTTCGGTTGTAGCCTTGATCACCTCAATGCTCCCCAACTCCTTCTGCCCGATGCCACCCCAACATACGAGCGTTCTACACTTCCTGTCATATAGCATCTCATATGGAGGCATACCAATGCTGGCATGATAACTATTGTTATATGAGAACTTGGCTAACTGTAGGTGTTCATCCCAACTTCCTCTAAAATCAATGACGTATGCCCGGAGCATATGCTCAAGCGTCTGAATGGTTCTTTCTGATTGACCATCTGTCTGAGGATGGTAAGTCGTACTGATGTGCAACCTCGTCCCCATCGCATCATGGAATCTCTTCCAAAACTTTGATGTAAACTGAGTGTCACGGTTAGAAACGATAGACAATGGCACACCATGACGAGTCACAATATCTTTGATGAACAGATCCACCAACCTCTCAGATGAATAGGTCTCGCGGATTGGTAGAAAGTGAGCACTCTTCGTCAGGCGTTCAACTATTACCCATATGGCATCGCGTCCCCTTGCCATACATGGCAACTTAATAATGAAGTCCATGGTGATGTGCTCCCATTTCCACTGGGTATATCCAAGCGTCGGATCTTCCTGTAAGGCTTATGATGCTCCGCCTTCAGTTGTAAACAAGTAAGGCACTTACTCACATACTCCGCCATATCGCGCTTCATTCCCGGCCACCGGTAATCTTTCTTTTATCATGATACATCTTTGTAGCACCGGGATGAATTGAGTATTAAGTCTTGTGAGCCCCATCCATGATCTTCCCACATAGATCCCCATAACGAGGAATCCACATCCACCCCGATCGGGTCCTGACACCAAGAGTGTTCTCCCCCAACTCAACGACTAGACCTTCATCCTTTTGGAGTTAATCTGATCTTATTTCAGCACTTCATCCTGAAATTCTTTGAGCTGCTTCATCACATCGGAGGTCATGATCATCTGATAAGCCTTTACCCTAATTGGCTCGGGTCTCTCGTTTTGGCTAAGGGCATCCGCTACCACGTTGGCCTTGCCCGGATGGTAGTGGATCTTGCAATCATAGTTCTTGATAAGCTCCAACCATCTCCTTTGCCTCATGTTCAAATCCTTCTGCTCGAAAAAGTATTTCAAGCTTTTGTGGTCGGTAAAGATGGTGCACTTTGTCCCGTACAAGTAGTGCCTCCAAATATTCAATACAAAGACCATAGCCGCCAGCTCCAAGTCATGAGTAGGGTAGTTAGCCTCATGGATCTTCAACTGCTGGGACGCATAGGCTATAACTTTTCCCCGTTGCATCAGCATGCAACCCAACCCCGAATAAGAAGTATCCGAATAGACCACCAAGTCTTTGCTCCCTTCAGGTAACGTCAAAAAGGAGCTTGAGTTAGTCTCGTCTTTAGCTCCTCAAAAGCATTCTCCTACTCTTGAACCCATTCGAACTTCACCTCCTTACGGGTCAACTTAGTCAATGGTGAAGCTATCTTAGAGAATTCTTGAATGAACCTCCTGTAGTAGCCCGCCAAACCCAAGAAAGTACAAATCTTGGATGGCTTCTTTGGAGACTTCCATTGCATCACCGCTTCAACTTTCACCGGGTCTACCATAATCCCTTCAGGATTAACCACATGACCCAAAAACTAAACCTCTCGCAACCAGAACGCGCATTTTGAGAACTTGGCATACAGCTTCTCTCTTCTAAGCGTCTCCAACACCTCGCGGATGTGACTAACATGCTCTTCTTTGCTCTTTGAATAAATCAGGATGTCATCAACAAACACGATCACTAATTTATCTAACATGGGTCGACACACCCGATTCATCAAATCCATAAAAGCAGCTGGCGAGTTGGTTAAACCAAAGGACATCACGAGAAACTCGTAGTGCCCATAACGTGTGCAAAAGGCTGTCTTAGGGATATCCTGCTCCTTCACCTTCAGTTAATGATACCCCGATCGAAGGTCTATCCTGGAGAACAAACTAGCACCCTGGAGCTGATCAAACAAGTCATCAATCCTTGGTAACGAATACCGGTTCTTCACGGTCAACTTGTTTAGCTCACGGTAGTCGATGCACATCCTTATACTATCGTCCGTCTTCTTTATGAATAAAACCGAAGCACCCCATGGAGAGATACTCGGCCGAATAAAGCCCTTATCTAGAATATCTTGCAGTTCCATTCAGTTCGGCCTTTGTTAATTCTGGTTCAAAAAATCCAGCTGGTTTGAATTTCTTATAGAGAACCATAGCCTTTTGTTTGTTGTCAGGCTTTGCTGCTTTGGATTTTTATGGCTGTGTTTGTTTTGAATTGATTTCGTCAATGACATGGTTAGTACATCTCAATGTTGCTTTGTTTGGTTGGTTGGTTTCTTCATCACTTTCAGCACTTGCAGGATCTCCATCTTGACCATCACAGGAATGAAAGGTTTCATTCTGTGGTGATTCTGGTTTGGGGTATAGCTTTGATACAATTTCAGGAGAAGTGATTTGAGTGATAGTGGATGGTGGATGAATATGCATATTTAAATCTTCTTTGACTGGACTTGTCATTGAAGTTGGCATTTCTGTGTAGGTATCATTGTAAGGAAGAGGAACTACATGGTATGTAGTTCCAGCACTCTTCTTCTAATCTCTTTGTGGATCAAGTAGTTCTTCCAACTTGCTAGCAGTCAACTTTAAATTCTCAAGTTCAACTTCTGTTGATGCATGATCTGCTTTTGTCTTTGTTATAGACTCGGTGAGTCTTGTAACTTGAGCTTGAAGACTAAATCTTTCTCCAAGGAGTTTGTCTACATCCTTCAGTAGAGAATTGATTTTATCTTCAAAGGCTTTATGTTGTATCTTCAATTCTACATTTGTAGCCTTTTATGTATTGATTGCTTGATTTAGACGCTCAATGTAATGTTGCAAGTTATTGATTGTTTTGGTTGTACTTGCTTCTGATATTTTGGCTTCAACTTCAGCCTTTGTGTTTGTTAACTTCACAGAGAGTTTACTTGCATGAGCATTCAGCTTGTGGTTTTCTTTAAGCAAGTTATCAACTTCTTTCTCTAGTGAACTGATTTGATTAGCAGAAGTTTGTAGTTCCTCTGCATGTGAAGCTCTTTCCTCCTTTATCATGTATGCTAGATTGTTGAAATATTTTTGATATGCTTGTACTTCATCTATGCATGCTAATGAGCATAGATTGATCTTTCTGTCTTCAGGAATTTCAGGCAATGGAGGAATGTTTGTGTTGTTGTTCTTTGTGGCTTTTGCAAGCTCGGCAGTTAACTTTTCTAGTTTGATTTGTTGTTAAACCATTTTGTCTTGCAACTGGTTCATCTCTTGAGCTAAACTGATGTTTTGTTGATTCAACATCTTGATTTGTGCTTGATCATTTCTTTGAGATTGTTCCACCTCTGACCTGCATTTGATCAAATCATTAGACAATGTCTTGTTTGAATTTGCAAGGTCACATAAATGTAAATGCATCATTTCTTTCTCAATATGACTGATGTACAACTGAATATTTGTCTTGCCAAACAATGAATTGTTGTTATTGTTTGATATGCTTCTGTTGTTTGGTTGGTTGCAGCTTTTGTTTGATTTGCTGCTGTTGTTTGGTTGGTTGCAGTTTTGGTTTGATTTGCTGCTGTTGTTTGGAATGTTTTTGCAGCTTGGTTTGCTTTGTTTGAATTCTTGAAACTTCTTTCTACCAACAGCTAGAAAGATAGCTCGGTTTCTTGAAACACGAATGTTAGTGAATGATGTAAATTTTCCATTTTGTTTAAAAAAAATGATTTAACAATTGTTTTTGATTTTCAAACAAAATCAAATTTTAAAATTTTAATTGAATCCAAAGAACGTCGAAACTCAATTTAATTAGATCAACCTAATTAAAGAGTTAACATGGTTCAATTACAATTTAGTTAAGCTGGACTAAGATTAATCTAGCTTAATTTAAAAGTAACAATATTTGGATCTTCTCAATTAAATTTTAAATGATTTTGTGACTTGATTAAGAGTAACTCAACTCTTCCGAAGTATATATATTTTGATCAACAGGAAGTCAACATGAAGTTCTCAAATCTTCCGAGAACAACTTATAAAAGTTAGTCAAGTTGAAAACTTCCGAGAACAAGCTTTAAAAGTTTGTCAAATTTAAAAGCTTCAGAACAAGGAATTCTTTTGAGTTCAAAAACTTCCGAAAACAATCAAAAACCTTCCAAGAACAACAAAATCTTCTGAGAACAAACTTTTGATGCTGTGATGTTTACACGTCCGCTGTGAGTTGTGTTTTGAAGCAGATGAAAATGAAAGTAACGTCCACTGTGAGTTGTTGTGTTTTGTTCAACGTCCGCTGTGGACGTGGTTGTTTGTTTCTGTCTGCTGCGAAGTTACCGTCCGTTGTGGACAGATGAATGTCCGCTGTGGACCTGTTGTGTCAGTTGTGGACTATGGTGTCCACTGTGGACTGTTGTGTCCGCTATGAGGTGTTTGTTTACTCGTCCATTTTGGACCGATGGTATATTAAGATTATTTGTTTGCTGTGAAACTTAACACATCAGCTGTGGAAAGTTTTGTTGATCAGCTGTGGATGATTTGTTCATCAGCTGTGAACAATTGAGAAAATTTGATGACTGATGGTCTTTATCCCCTATGGAATTTAACACATCAGCTGTCAAGACATGGTCAAAAATGGATGTTTGAAGTGTTTGTCTGTTGTGGATTTAAAACATCAGCTATGGATGTAACACTTGGTAAAAATTTAGAGTTCAAGATGTAATTTGTATACTTTGTAAAATTCAATTATGAATGGAATTTCACTTACAAATACACAAATTGTTGTATGAGTGATTGTTAAATGATCAAATGATGAACAAATGAATCAAAATCTGAATTAAATCATAGATTTGTCTGATTTTTGAGATTTCAAAACAGTTTGACTTTGAAAAACTCAAACTACATGTTCTTGAATGAACAAACTTTTGATTCTTGGATTTCTGATGGAATTTGATAAAACCAAATGTTATAATAGCTATAGGTAAGTGATTCTAAGCTAAAACAACAATCAATTTCATATAATCATCATCTAAATCGGATTTAGATGATGAACACATAAAGAACACAATGAAGAACAAAAACCCAGATATGAGAATCAATGTTCAAAAATGAATGATTTGGATGTTGAAAATGATAAACGAACCTTAGATTTGATGTTTCTAAGCTAAAACCACTATCAATTTCAGCTAAACAACATCAGATTCATGATTTTGATGATTTTTCGTTAAGAACAGTGAACTTTTCTCAAGAACACAAAATTTTCAAAAATCTTCAAATTCAAGAATTGTGGTTGTTCAATTGATATGAAACTTTGCAGATCTATTAGTTATCACAAACTAAAGCTATTAGAAGATTAAGTTCAATCAAACAACATCAAAATCAAAATTTCATGTTCATGAGCATTTGAAGACTTGAAGGACAAGTTTGCTTAAATCTTCAAATTAATGGCTCAAATGAACTTCAATTGATGTGAACACTTGCAGATCTTCACGAATTAAAAAATCTAAGCTAATGGTAGCTTGATTTCATCAAAAAAACAACAATTTGCAGATCAAACTTGTGGTTCAAATTTTTAAGAAAAATTTGAAGAACAAGGAGCCATGGCTCTGATACCACCTGATGAAATCAACAAAGGCTGATTATGAACTTTAAGAACAATAAGAGCATAATCAGGTTGATTCCCCAAGGATCTTTTCAAATCTCTTAATAAATATAACAACAAATTGTTATATTGTATTCAACAAACAATAATCATAGCACGGAAATCCATGATTAATGTTATGATATCAGTGTGTGTGTGTGTCTATGTGTGTGTGTGATTGCTAGTGATTTGAATGCTTTGAATGATAATAAACTGCTTGATTGTATTGATTTTTCAAAAACTTACAAAGGATTAGGGTATTATGCTATTTATAGCCTATACAGACAGCTATCTATAATTACAAAAATACCCTTATGTAAACAAAAATTACATAAAAATCCTAAGTCTAAGTCGTCCGCTGTGGTTGATAGACTGTTCGCTATGGATGCTAAGTCATCCACTGTGGATGTTGAATAAGCTGTCCGTTGTGTCTTGGATGTTGTCTGCTGTGAACACTTGTTGTATGTTTGTCTTGTTAGTTGTCCGCTATGGAGTGTTCATCCGGTGTGGATTGAACATCTGCTATGGACTGTTCATCAGCTATGGACTTTGGTCATCCGCTGTAGACACTTGGAAGTTGTTCTTCATCCGATGGATGGACTTGGTCATCCATTGTGCGCATTTCTTCATCCGCTGCCAACACTTGTCAAAATTTCTTTTATCTAAAAACCTGAAAAAGAAATTTAACCAATAATTAGTGTATGTTATGAATGTTAATGATGCTAATACGTTAGTTAATGATTGTTTGAATGTTAGAACAAATTATGTTTGATTATGGCAGGCACTATCCTTTAAAGCATTATCCTATTAATACACTTGTTGAGTCCAACAATTATGCTTTGAAAGTAATTAGAACTGCACTACCTGTCCCTCTTAAGTTGGTTGCTGGGCAATCAGTCTGTATCTTCCCTTTGAAGTTAATCTCATGTTCAATAGAGACCTTAGGTTGACCAACTTCCTCCTCAAAGGTAGGTGGTGCACTCAGCCTTTGAAGCTCTTCAACTCCAAAATAGGCAATGGCAACATCAGGGGAGGGTTGTTCAAGTGAGGAGCTTATTAGAAACCTGGTTAAAAATCTATTAAGATCAATAAGAATCCTTGGGTCCACTTGAATAGTAATAAGAGGGGGTTGGGGAAAATGGTTGTAGGGTGTTGCTGTATAGGATAGAATAAAGAAATGGCATCAAGGGAAGTAGTGGCAAGGTTGGGTTCCACTTGAGTTAGTATCTGCTCCATAGAGTGAGTAGATATCTCCTCATCATGCCTTTGTTTCTATACATTCTTCCCCTTTTTGTTAGCATCATCTTGAGAAGTAGATGAGCAGGAGGAAGAACTTAAAGAAACCTGAATTGGTACATGCCTAATAGACTTCTCAATCTGTTTCGTAACTAGTTGAGCCTTGAGATTTTCAATCTCAAGTTGCTGAGTGGCAGACCTATCTTTTAAAGTCTTAACCTTTAATTCAAGGTTTGAGACTTTAGAAAGTAGATCTCTGATAGTGAGTTGCAGACTACCCTCATCTTCTTTTGAAGAATCATCGAGAGATAGGATAACATACCTAGTATGTTCATCCCCATCACCAGTAGTGGTTTCTTGGCACCCTGGATACCCTTGCATACTGATGTCTCTTTCAGAGGCATCAATTGGCAAGGTTGTCGTAGATTCAGTCTCACTAATGTTACCACTGTCCTGAGTGACTAGTGAAACACTTTCAGTAGTGGAATCTGAATCTACATGAGTCACCTCCACACCAGGTGGACTCACCTCACTTTGGTCTAGCTGATATGGGCTAGATATCAGAGGTTCCCTGGGGCTCTGTTGATCTTAAGAATGGTGAGGGAGATCAACATCATCGCTCTGATGGAACATGATATCCTCATCAGGTCGGGTTTAAAGGTCAAGAAAGGATAGGGAGATTATATCTAATGACCCGGGATGTTGGTCAGCACCTAATGACTCTTCTGCAAAAGCAGTTGAGCCAATGATATGACTAGCCTTTTTTGGCTGCTCAGGGGAGTGTTGAGACTCATCCTGAGGGCTTAAGGCTTTGGTAGTGGGGTCATCAGGTTGAGACTAAGGAGACTCAACACTAACATTAAGGTTAATGGTGGAGGATGGTTAGACCTCTAGCTGAGTGGGAGCCCTGAATTCCACTCTAGCCTTTTTGGTTTGAACAAAGGGGACTTCACCATCAGAGTAGATTGAACAAGGGTTCATTTAGGGCGTCTTTTGCAGGTAATTTTAATTGGGTGGGAGGAAGTAGATGGCAGTATAGTAGTGGTGTCTGGTGTGGGTTCGTCACTTGCTGGGCTTGCAAGGATGTCACCAGGAGCCATTGGCTCAAGCATACCTAGAAGAAGATCAGTGATCCTTCTAGTGAAGTTGGTGGACACCTTCTTTAGAGTCTTGAAGATACCAGGCCTCATGTGAGGGACCAGTAGAACATCTGCATATTGTAGTTTGTCCTGGTCTACTCACAGTTGATTATGTGCTGAATGAACCGGGGATATATATAGAATTAAACCCGGATGAGATTACCTCTTAAGTTTTTTAGCACAAATCTTGAGTAGTTGAAGCGTAGGCCCTTTACCAACCCAGGGACTAGGCAGCCCAAATCATATGGGATTTGATCCCATCCCCCTAACCTGTTGGATAGGTTGTGCAGGACGATATGCAGCAAGAACTTCCAATTGTAGGAGAAATTAAACTTGTAGACAGTAGACTTGCTCATATCTCCGCCATATAACATCTGAGGGTAGGTATCCTCTAAATCAGACTTGGTGAAATCAGTAGGGGTGCCTTCATTATGGAGTTCCAGATGCTCCCTGATGGTGGTCTCACTTATGGTGATCTCCTGTCCTTAGATCCTCGATCTGATGACCTTTTCATCATTTATCATCTCGCTTTAACCATTGGCCCAAAATTCGGGTATGTGGTTTGAGTAGATGGTGGGGTTAACAACAAGGGCAGTGAAGTATGTCGCTTGTGACAAAAATTGGACAATAGGAGCAAAATCGGCATCCTTTGAAGAATCAAGGATGGAGACTTGGTTGTGTTGGGGATTCAAAGCCTTCTTTTCAGAAGGTACTGTTTGATTGAAGGAATTGAGAGTGAAGTGAGTGAGTGTGAAGAAAACAAGGGTGATTTGGGATGGTAAGATCATACAATCAAGAGCCTAAAAAGCTTTGATACTAATTGTAGGATTGGTGTTTGTCTCACAACACAAGATATTCTCACAAACTCACTTAATATCACTAGGGTTGATGAAGCAGAACCTCTACTAAGTTCACAAGTAATATAATAAGTTAATGAAAGCACAATAACACAAGAAATGGTTTTTCAAGATACTTGTATATATTACTTCTCAACTCAGTATTGCAAGACTCTTACAAGCATGGTTACTAAGTTACATGGAAGAACTATATATACTACTATCTACAGCCGGTTATACTTGGAAAACCAGCTGGAATTTACAACTAGACAAATACTACATTGCTAGAAGTAAAGCATCTAAGATAAAGTAATAATATCCTATATTAGGTAGTCATGACAGGTCCATGACTTACCTTTTGTCACCAACTAAGAATGGCAACTGTACTAAGTTGAGAATGGTGAACATTGGATTAAAGTATGGTCAACTATAAGGGCATGGGAAAGCGCCATGTAGTATATCAGAGTTGTAGTGGGCTGTCAGACAGACCACATTTATGTACACTGGTTCATAGTTGGTTCTTTTGAAGGTAAATGGCTTCAAAAGAATAAATTCTTCCGAGGTCATTTTGGCTTCGGAAGAAATAACTTCTTCTGAACTTCTGCAAGTCTTCAGGACTTTATTCTTCGGAAGACTTTGTCTTTGGATCTTCTAAGTTATATACTTCGGAAGGAGAACAACTTCGTCTTGGAAAACTGAGTTCTTCCTTTGGAAGTTCTTCATACTTTGAGCTTTGGAAGATCTTTGACTTGGCTTTGGAAGAGCGGCTTTGTCTTCGGAAGACCACTTCATTTTGTACTTCAAAATTCTTCTAAGTGTTGTTTTGGTTGCACCAGCCTCTTATGATCCAACATATTTTCCTTTCAGTATTCAAAATTTTAAAATCTTTAAAGTTTTTATCTCATATGGATATAAACTTTAGGGGGAGTAATTAAAATTTAATAAAAATATTCACAAAAACATGAAAAATTTGCAAAATCTCAAAATAATTTTAATTATGTTGTACAGTTATTTTTGTTCTTGAAAAATATAAAATAGAAAAATGGTTGTGTTGGTGTGGAAGTTATACTATAGTATCTTAGTGTATGCAGACCTTTGGTTGCACAAAAGTCCAAGATCAGTCAAAACTGGGAGATTTGTATCACACCGGGTGTTCAATTTAATCCAAGCAAGAATTGACAATCCCAGCTTAGTCAAAACTTCATAAAAGTCAAAGCAACAGTTCAAAAACAGTCAAAACTATCCACAGCAAAAACATTAATTTTTGACAAAGTTCAAATTTAATGCAAGTAACAGCGTTGGTTAATGCGGGTGAAGGTAACCCAAGCATTTAACCAATGTAGGTAATAGTTTTGTGCAAGAAAAACCAAGTGAAACTAATGCGGATATGTTAAGTCATCCGCATTTGTCTCCTAGATGAAAAACAAATGCGTATAACAATGTCTTCATAAAGCATCAAGGCAGAAAACTTATACAGACAAATTTTTTGTTCTTTCGCATTTCCCAATGCGGATAAGTTTTTGTTCAACCGCATTTCCTTAATGCGGATGGCATGGCCAATACAAATGACAGTGTTGTGTATTTGTACCAAAAATAAAACAAGTGTTTGAACCTTACTTAATGTAGATGTCAGCATTAACTAATGCGGATAGAAGTTCAAAAATACGGTTAAGTTAATTCTCTCTCGCATTTGCTACAGTACACAAATGCGGTCAAGTTAACTCTCTCGCATTTGCTACAGTACACAAATGCTGTCAAGTTACATCTCTTCCGCATTTGCTACAGTGTAAAACTTAAATTGTCCACATTTGTTCATTCACTTTCAAAGTTTGAGAAATTCATTCACTTGACTATTTAAACGCTTTTATCAGACTCATTTAATACTTTTCAAATTTGAGAGAACCAAAGTGCGACAAGCGTTTTTCGACTGATCATCATCAAACATTCAAATCATCACAAACCTTGCATGTTGATTGTTCATTCAACTTCATTTCATCTATATTTCAATTCTTAGCACAAGTAGTATCGAAACATGGTGATTCTCGGTCGATTTGAGTACATCGAATACCGAACAAGTGATGAACATAAAACCATAGGTTTAGAAAAATCAAAATTAACCATGAACAATGGATTTCAACTACATTTTCGAGTTCAATGTAACGGATTCTAATGTTTACAATAGGGAACAATCGATTCAGAAACCCTAGGTTAACCACGATGAACAATAGAAACCAAGACCTAAAATGTTGAACTCAAATCCAATGTTTCAGTGTAATAAGATGTTTAAAGCAGTTAATATGATTGAAAATCATCAAAAAAACATAACACAAATGGTTAAAAATCATGAAATCCAAGATAGGTCAAATTGCTATACAACAGTGACTTTGAAATCTCAATTTTGACCAAAGAAAGTCAAACTAAGAAAGTCAAACATGTTCTTGTTGTACAATTTGATATTTGTTAGTACATTACTAATACATATGTCTCTATTGCAGATCTACGGCAAATCTTATTTGGAGCAAACTCCACAATGTCAGTGGATATCTGGATCTGGATGTGCCAAAAGCTGAGGGCTTAAGAGATATGATCAGATTCATCTCTACAACAGGAATAGCACATGCCATCACTGTTAGACCGATTATCTATGAGAACATCATCAGATCATTTTAGGGAACTGCTAAAGTGAATCAAGTGGATAGTGTGAGGACCATATCTAGAAGGATCACTGATGATCATACTTTAGTTATCTCTGAACAAACTATGAGACAATGTCTATAGTTTGGGGATGATGCCAACTTTCCCCAAGGAATGGAAGAAGATGACATTCTGACATTCTTTGCTGATATTGGCTATGAAGGGGACTTCAAGGGAAAATAGATTGTCAAGGGATTAGAAGATTTACAGTGGAGATTTCTAATTCATCTATTCCAACACTGCTTGTCAAAGAGGAAGACTGGTTGGAATGACATCCCTATCACTACATCTTCAGCAATTGGTGCCTTTTGTACTAACAAACAATTCAATATGTCTGCTTATGTGTTCAATGGCCTATTGTCCAACATTTAGGAAGGTAGAAGACGCATGTCTCTGATGTATCCTCGATTCATTCAATGCTTCATCAATGAAGCATTTCTAGATATTGTACCAGAAGGCCCTATGATGGACATTCCTCACTACAATGCCAAATCCTACAAGTATATCAAGAAGAGAGACCCAAGGAACTTCTATAGTGGAACATTCAACTTCCATGGATGCTACAATAGAACAATCCAAAAGAAGTTCATGAAGAAGAAGCTGAAGAAGCTATTCATGATGTTGAGGAACAAGTTCATGATGATGTTCCTGTTGATGTGCATGAGACAATAGAATAACAAATAGCTGCTCATGATCAACAAACTGTTGAAGAGCATGCTGAAGCAGCAGAAGAAGGACTAAGGCAAGTGTCACCACATGTTGATGTAGGTGGTGATCTTCACACTATGCCTTCAGCTCAAGTTGTTGATATCTTATCACCCTTCAGAGTATCTCCTATTCATTCACCTCATGTATCTTCCATTCATTCTTCTCCAGACGCTGCAGCTGAATCTGTTGACTCTGGTGAATCTACCAGTTCTTTAGATAGTTTTGAATCAATTTCGGATGGTGAGGATCCTCATACTGGTTTTCAGATGCCTGTGAGACAAGTAAGTTCTGAGACAGGTCCTTTAAAAGGCTTTGCAGAATCTAAAGTTAAACAACCTGATGCCAAGGATAAAATGATTTCTCTTACTGAAGGTAGCTAGAACCGACAAAATTGCTGGATAGAAGATCCAGCATCATAAGAGACAGACTTGATGAACTAGCTGAGAAGGAGAAGGAGTTAAAAGAATTAAAGGCCAAGTATCAATCTGAAAAAGAAGAAAAAGATAAAGAGATTGATAGTCTTAAAGCAACTCTCAAACATGCTAGAGAAGAAGTCAGTGGACATTTGGTTACTGTAAACATCCAAACCCTTGCCATGGAAGAACAAAAGAGTCTTCTTGACATCCAATGTGACATAATCTCTGATCTCAATAGATAGATAGAAGCTCTAACAAAGAGAGTTTCTGAACTTGAGAGGTTTCTCAAAGTTAAAGAATAGATGGCTAAAGAAAAGGAAGATAATATAGATGAACATTTCTCCAGTGGGAGAAATGGAGATGATGTAGACAAGGATGATGAGCCTAAAACCCAACATAGTGAGCTTAGGGTGGAAGAAGAAAGTCTTGCTATGGTTGTTTATTCTGAACCATCATCTGAAGGCAGATTTGATGAGGAGACCAAAATGAAAAACTTGATTGAAGACTTAACTCTTCTAGAGAGTTTATTATTGATGATGACATTTGGGAATTTATCAGAGAACACAGTGCTCCAGTTGAACCAATTATGGTTATTCCTCCAAACCATGTGCCATTAGAAGAAGAACTAGGCCTACAACTTGTTCCTGTAGTCACTTTGACTGATGAGCAAAAGGAACTTGTCATAAAGCTGTGTAAAGAGCTTAGAGAAAAAGAAGCTGCTGAAAAACAAAAGGAAGAAGTTGAAAGACTTGAGAAAGAAAGAAAAGAAAAGGAAGCCGAAGCCTCAGTACCCTCTTCTTTTGGTCCCCGTTTACATACATATTCCAGGAAGAGAAAGTACTTGTCTGAGAAGGCCAAAGGCAAAATGCCAATGGCAGAAGAGGAACCGGCTCCTAAGAAACAAAATGATGATCCTAGAAGCCTAGTTGTTATTGCTTAATTTCTAGATGAGCATGAGAAGGATGAGGAACAGTTAAAGAAGAAAATTGAAGTGATTAACTTAGAAGAAGGAGAAATTAAGGTAGGATATGATGAAAGTCTACTTGATGACCCTTTGTTTAGGGACAGTCCTGCAAAGGTTGAGTCATTTGTTGAGGAGATGGTTGAAAAAGCTCAAACTTATGTATGAGGGAATGGTAGAGGAAGTCAACAAGATGCAAAAACTTCTAGATCCTACCTTTGTGACCGATTATGAGAAGATGAAAATTGAGAAAGAGACAAAGATAAAAAAGCATGATTTGATAGTCAGATCCCCAATCTCATTTACTCCAAGACAGACTCAACAGACCTTAGTGCCTCAACCCTAATATCCAGATCCCTACAACATGATAGATAGGGAAATGAAGGATTATATCTCCATTCAAGGCTTCACTAGAAGAAAACTAGGAAACATGAAGACTAATTCCCTCCGGGTTGCAATCCTCAAGATAATCAAAGAAAAAAAAGAAAGATTGAAAACAGTAGAAGAGGAAGTTGCAGGGAGGAAGCCCAGAACTAGAGTTTCAACTCAAGACATACAATTCACTACCAATGACCATGATGTCTTGGAACCCACATTGCACAAAAATCCTGAGTGGTTCATTAAACCCTCTCGGAGCTACATGAAGGGTTGACTATTTCAGAGATGATTAGGGGTGTGTCTCCAGAAGGCAAAGTAGATGTAAAGATAATTGCCTGGAAGTATGACAGTGATTAGAACATGTATATGGTGAAACGTATCTCAGGGCTAGTTCAATTCTTCATTGAGTACTCTACTTTAGTGAACTCCCTGCAGATACATGATTTGAAAGAATTAGCAAAGCTGGAATTGATTAATCACAAAGTAATGTACAGAAGATATGAGTTTGAAGAAATTCTGAAGATGTTTAAGAAAACTAACAACTTCAAAGCTCTGAAGGAAATATGCATCAGAAAAGACAAATCATTTAATAATCCTCTAGAAAAAAAGAAGAAAAAGAAAGAGACTAAAGAGTTGGTATTTTTTGAACTGAATGTAAAACCCATTAAGTCATTATAAGGCTGGAACCCACAAGACCAAACCAATCTCAAATGTATTCTATGATGTGAAAACTAATGAGTTGGTAATAGAAAGAACTTAGGGAGGAAAAGAAGGACCTGAGATAAGGCTGTTTAGTGGATATGAGGTGAGATTGCTAGATGAATTCTATATCCACTACATATTCACAAGACACTTTAGAAAAATAGATAATAAGCTAGGAGAAGCTGATATGTATTTCTTTTTGAAATGCATCAAGATACTCAAATTAGCCTTTGACAGAATCAATAGAAAGAAAGAACAGAAGAAAAGAAAGAGAGTTCCACTATAATTCGGGAACATTGTGAAGCTAAATGTTAACTCCAAAGGTGAGCTGGTTATGCATAGGGATGGAATGTCATCCTTTTCTATGTATGAACCTCAAATGCTTAGATGAATTCCTCTTGAAACTATACACCAGATGAGGGAAATGATTATACATGTTCTAGATGTCGATCGGATGAAGGAGGCACAGGAATTTGCCACCATGATCAAAGCCATTTTGGATCCAACCATTACTCAATTCTCCTTTGATCCGGACCTGTAACAGCTTCTACATCTGCCCCCGAACCATATGTTGATCCATTCTTCCCAGCACAAGTGAAAGAAGAACCACCAGAATCTTCACAACCTCCACCACCATCAAACCCTTGAAGTACTTAGGATGTATAATCCTTAGGGGGAGTATTGTTGGACCCTGAAAGGATCATATATGTCAATTCAAGAGGTGGTTGAAGGTTGTTCTGGCTGGAAGGAGCTAAGTTAAAGAATTAATGTGGGTGAAGAAAACAGAAGAAAAAGACAAGTATCGGTTGTCCGTATTTGTCAATGCGAATGAGTAAGAACAAATACGACTGAGTATTTGTTCATTCATATTTACAAATGCTAATATGCAAAATCAAATGCTAGCAAGTATTTGTTCATCCGCATTAGTGCATGCAGATGACATTAGACCACTACATCAGCATTAACTAATGCAGATGTACAATACAAATGCAGATTATTATTTTATACTTAGACTACTATTTTGATGTATAGTTGTCAGGGTAGTTTAGTCATTTTGTACATGCATTATATCTACCTATAAATAGAATAGTATACACTA
This sequence comes from Flaveria sonorensis, assembly GCA_025506505.1. Taxonomy (NCBI): domain Eukaryota; kingdom Viridiplantae; phylum Streptophyta; class Magnoliopsida; order Asterales; family Asteraceae; genus Flaveria; species Flaveria sonorensis. Next base: position 33,459,229 of record CM046426.1, on the reverse strand, counting down.
TATTTGTAAGTTTCCAGTGCTACAAGCTTTTTGCTACAAACCCTAGCACACTTTGTATTTTGTTCATCAGTATAATATACAAAGCATTTATTAGAATTTTCGGCATTTATGATCATTGATTCTGTATTTTCGCTACATAATCATTGCCCTAGCACGTTTAGTATATCAAAATAGTATATGCTTTAAAATTTCAGATGATCAATACCATTGTTGATCAAATAATCTTTCATTTCTCAAGCGGTAATTCAACAATTGGGGTTGTTTTAAACATTTGTATATTCAAAATAAGGATTTATGAAAAATCCTTAACATTTTACATTGTTCTCAAAATGTTAAACCTTGAAAGTAATACAAGACACGCCAGTTCCATAAAGTCTAACTAAAAGGTCTTCAGGTCTCCCAATTGATTATTCCATGCCAATTGATGATTCCATGCTACAAGGTCTAATGAATGCATAAAACTTGTCTAATAACATATATATGTCATTTACCTGAAAATATTTTGAAAATAAAACATCATCATAAAGCTGGTGAATCATGTTACTAGACTTTTTTAAAAGAGCATGACTAGTATCAAAAATGTCATCACAAATTGTTTTATAGTTCCATTTATTGCCAAGGCTTATATCGGACAACTGATATACACTAAACACATGTGGTTCATATGTTGAAAATGAATTCAGCCGCATGATAGCATAACACAAATTTACCCACCAACACATGTATCTTTGATCAAGATACCTATAGTGTCATCGTCACTTTAAACCTTTTCTTGATCAATTTAACACAACCATATGCTGGTTTTGCATAAATGTAAATATCTGTAAATGAAAATTTAATGAAAATGCTAAAAAAAACATTTGATTAAATTACACAGGCAGTCCCTAGGATATGCACGTATTGCAACTTTAGTCCCTACTTTCAATAAATTACAGATGCGGGCTTGAACTTTGCATGGTATGCACATCAGAAGTCCCTGATGCTAACTGAAATTAAGTTTCTCTGTTAAGTCAATGTAAATTACCAATATACCCCTTAATTTAAAAATAATGATTTTCTAATAAAACCCAACTTTCCCTTCCCAAACCCCACCCATCTCGCCTTACCCTAACCCTCCATCTTCTTCTACCATTTTCATCTTTATCTTCATCTTCATGACCACTACTATGTAAGAATTCAAGCACCACCAACACTCCATCGTCACTACCACTGCACCCCATCTAAGTATCTCTCTCTCCCTCTCTCTCTTCGCAGACACCCGCTCATGACGTTATCATCATATAAAGTGGTAGCGATGGTTGTTTGATTGTGTGGTGGGTCAAGGGTGTAGCAGCGGCGACGGTGGTGGGTCAAGGGTGTAGCAGGTGGCGGTGGTGGTGGGTCAAGGGTGTAGCAGCGGTGGTGGTGGCGGGTTAAGGGTATAGGCGGTGGTGGTGGGTTGAATGTGGAGAAGAAGATAAAAGAAGAGGTATTTTGGTCTTTTTAAAAAAAACTAACACTAAAACTTAACTTTAATTAGCGTCGGGGACTACCGATGTGCATACCATGCATAGTTCAGGCACGCATCTGTAATTTATTAAAAGTGGGGACTAAATTGCAATACGTGCATACCTTAGGGACTGTCCGTGTAATTTACTCAAAACATTTGTACAAGTAAGACAAAAATATGTAAATGAAGTTTCATAAACATGTTCAACTTAATCGATAAGCTAGAACCCTAACTTAATACTTTCTAGAACCTTGAATATCACAACCACCAAGGATCCCTAAGCTTTTTGGTGTAATATATTGGCATAAGCGGGTTAATGGGGGTATAGAGCTTATATGTGTAAAGGATATCATAAAAAGACACACTTGTGGTCTGAATTATGTAAGCTTATATAGTATGGTCAACCTCACCATCACAGACTGTTACTCAGGATGGTCGCGATCTGCGACCAAGATATGGCGGATTAGAATATTGATAGCTAATCAAAATTTGCCACGTGTCTACACGTGTCAACATCAGATGTCTTGTTATCAAACACCTGTTACTCGAGGATGACACATGTCATCTTCCCAATTCTCATCAACGTGCAACGTGTCAATCCACGAGGGATTTGCTCGATGACCGCATAGTAGATTGCTAAGAATTTATTAAGTATGATAGGATTTGCGCAACTCTAATCTAGCTTATAACATACTGTTAGGCTATTTGGTCATAGTTCACGACTAGAGAGAGAACCCTACTTTTTTGAAATTTTCATTTCAAACCCTGGACTTTTTAGATTTATCATTTTATGTATAAATTTTTTCTCGAGATGTTACAGGTTGCTTCCATCACTTTATGTTGTTTTTCTAGTTGGATTCTAAAAATCAAACAGATCGTGAGGGTTTTGCCAGCGTGTGTGGTATTTGATGGTGTCGTTGTGGTGGGTTGGTTAGTGTTTAGCTAGATAGATATAGACCGAAGGGAATCGAGAGAGAGAGAGAGAGAAAGAGAGAGAGAGTGATGTAGAGAGAGGAATGAAGAAGAAGCAGTCTTGAAGGAAGAAGAGTGGTTTGTCAACATCTACCGTCGCTAGACCATTTCCTTATTGGGGTTAATCGATGATCGCGGAAGCGAAGATGATAGTGGAGAACCCTGTGAAGGCGTTGGTCACTATCTTCTTCTCCACAACCCTCTCTCTATTTGTCTCTATCTTTTGAATATACTAAAAAAAGTGAAATTGCTATAACATACCACATAAAAGCAAAAGGATAGTTTGAAATGCATGATTGGTTTGGACCATGTCTATTACTCAACCACACTAAACAAACTTTTGATAATATAGATTCTTATGAGATTAAAGTTTTATTTTAATCATAATTTAATGTTATAATTTGTATTTAAGAGTTTTCAAAACCATGATTTGGTTCTTTTATGTGTGTTGTTTAATTGTATTTTTCAAAGTCTTGGCCATTGATAATAATATGATTTTCCACAGGTGTCTGAAATTCCGGTAGCATGCAACTAAAGTTTCACTTAAATTCATAGATCTATCTATAGTTTGATAGATCATGTTGGTGGATTTACATAACAGTGAAACATGATAAACAAAATCCTATTTCAATAATCAAATCTGAAATTTTCAGGATTGTCACATATTTCAATAAAATTATCGAATTAAATCAAACCAAACAGGTTTAAGCATCAACTGTGAAATTTTAAACTCGGTGGTAGTTTTTGCAATTTCCCTTTTCTTGTAGAGAACGACACATCGAGCTTTCACTTCAATCAAACAAAACCTAAAACACCTGTAACGTTTTCATCTCCATTAGAGCAGTAGTTCGAAGTGTCCATAGCAGGAAAAGGTATCATTTGCTCCTCATCTTTGCGTAATTCTTCCTTACCAGTGCATCTTCAATATTCATTCTAATTGTTGTTCGAACAGGAAGAAGATAAAGATCAGAATAACGTGTTTCAGCTTAATCAATTCAGGTATATTAACGATTGATCAAATGCATTCTGTTTGTGTTCTCCTATTCTAACTAGAATGAATGTAATGTTGTCATGATTACATTTTATTTCCGTTAGCTTACTATCATCGATTCATCTGATCTCACGTTTATGAGTGATTAGATATCCTCCGTGTGTATTTTACTATCTTGATGCGCAAGTGCTTCTCCTGTACTTTTTCTGTGTCTGGAATAATAATATTTCGACCTTCTAAAAGAACAGGAGAGTATAAGCATGAAACTAGTGACAGTGCTATTTTAGTATCTGATGTCTACGTTGTGATCATGATTTTGTGGAGATAGTGATCTTTGTATTACATTTGCAGCATTTGGAACTGTTTATTATTATGACCCCAAATCAGTAGAATCAACATTTTCCTTGATATGTTCAATTACATGTTACTTGTTAAATATCTAAAATGCTCTTCAATATAGAGAAAACAGATGAATCTTGTGAACCCAAATTAATAGAATAAAATTATTGGTATTGATGAGGGCTTATTAGAAAAAGTAAATTGGGAAATTTGATGGAGCATGGAAATGTTGCAACTTTAACGGAACAGAGGAAGTAACATTTTCCACCAATCAACATGCTCCAGTTTGTGGCTTAGTCTTTATTCACCATCACATCATGTAATAAATGGTTACATCTTCGTTTCTTTCCGCACTTTAGATGCAGAAAATGAATGTAAATGTAAACTACTTGGACCTAAGCAAGTAAGCATGCAAAGTGGTTAAACTACTAATGATGTGTAGTTGAGAAATTATACGCATTGAAATTCTACTGTTACACGTTAACTGTACTTAGCACTCCCAAAGCAATATGTAAACCGATGCCGTCGTAAATCCGTTAATACTAATATTAAAACTCTGAAATAATTGAGGATAATTTGACTGTTTATTTTGATTCACCTCCAATCAGATCATAGGTTATCAACTTGTTTACTATCACTTAATTTGATAGTTTTTCTCGGGTTTGTATTATGCAGGAAATGGATTCTTTATTGACCCCAAACGGAGATACTCAGAGGACTCAGTACGCACTATTTATCTCCATTATATACACTCATGGTGTAACATGTAGGATTATAGATCTGATGTTAGCTAAAAAATATATGAAGCAGAAGCTAGGTTTTTAACATTTTAATCAAACATTTTACATGAAGACACAAACTCACTTTCGGCCCTTACCTCTTCATGTTTACTCAATATGGTAGGGTCTTTTCATCAGTTGCAGGGTTTGGGGGGCCAAAGTTGTCTTTGCGTTTCCATTTTAATAGATGTGCCAGGGTGGGCTCATGCCATTTAGGCCTTAAGCTAACTTTAAAACGGGGCCTTGTTGATTAATACAGTTTACATATCAACATTATCAAATCTTTTATGAATAATACATTTTTTTAGTTTATGTTATACATTCATTTCTGTATACCTTTGACAGAAATATACCATTTTCCAATCCATGTTTTCTTTGATTTTTAACAAGAGCTTTATGCATATTAATACAAATAATTTTTTCTTGCAAGCTTTTACTAACGAGATTAAATGCAAACAATACATTATACCTAAATCCAAAAATAATTAATAATAAAAATTGACATTTATCTAGTTCATACCTTGTTAACTTCAGTTTCTCTAAACTGTTCATGTTATGTACTTCCCCTCAAACTAATTTATCTTTGCTTAATTCAAGTTCTTTAGTTGATTACACACACATGTATGTGTGTGCGCGTAGGCCTCATGCTTTTCAAAGCTCTCTCTCTTTCTCTCTCTCTTTCTATATTAAAGCAAAGATTATATATATCTATATACATATAATCTTTGCCTTAGAAGCTTTATTCTCGAGTCACCCCTGAGATGTGCGCTCTGCATTCTTGAACAAATTTACCCTTCAAATTCGAAAGGGTTAATACCATAAAAAACCAACATACTTTCCTATTTTTCATGAAAAAAGGACCGTTAACTGAATTTTGGCATATTAAAGTCCCTCAACGTGTAAAAAAATACACTGAAAAAAAATTACACTAATTTAACTTTTGTATATTAAAGTCCCAAAAGTTGTCCAAAAGACACATACTTGTGAATTTTATCTTTAAAATAATGACTTGTTAACTCTTTAATTGGTCAAAATAAGATGATATACACTCGTTTAGCAAAAATATTGATTCTCACTTTATCAGCTTATTTAAGAGTTAAGTAGTAACAACTCATTGTTCAAAAGAAATTCACAAGTAGGTGCATTTTCGACAAGTTTAGTGATTTTAATATACAAAAGTTTGCTTAGTGAGTATTAGAAGTATTTTTTACAAGTGGAGGGCCTTTAATACACAAAAATTGGGCTTTTTCATGAAAAATGAGAAAGTATAGTGGTTTTTATTATCAGCCCAATTCAAAATTGATCTGGAGTTGCTGAAACCAGCCATATGCTGAGTTTTTATTATTATTTTGCCTTGAATTTCTATGTTTCTTTGGTTTTCAATATTAAATGTCAACTTTTGCTAGTAGTTTTCAAATTCAATTTGATATGGAGTTTTCACATCAATCATTTGTTGGATACTGCTATTATTTTTATTAAAAAGTCATTAGTATTTTTGTTCATAGTGGAAGGTGTATGTTGCAAAAGTTGATGGTTGATCTTTGAAATAGGTATCCATATGTAACCAGTACTTCTGTCATTGGGATCAAGTACAAGGATGGAATTCTCATGGCTGCTGACATGGGAGGTTAGATAATTTTTTATGACCTCGGACAATTGTTGAATTCTTTAACTTCTAGAAGGACTTGCCTCGTGAAGTATTTGACTGCCGAAGTTTAAACCAAGGGCGATATGTTGTATGAATATTAATACGTTTGCATTATCTGATAAGTAATATGTTATATATTTGTGGGTGTTTGTATGCGCATATATGTATATGTGTGTGTGTATTTGCTTATGATGCAATATTACATGCTACAGGTTAGCGAGAGTATCTAATTATATCTCTTCATTCTCACATATATGGATCAAGCACAACTTGCAAATTTATCATCTCTTTCTGTAATATAACTGTGAAGATTGAACATATCATTCTTTCTAGTATATAAACTTGAGTATCTCATAATTTTAGTGATAGAACTCAAAATAGCAGGCTTGATTAAAACAGAAAAGAAATACAAATAGACGGTTCGAGATGGGTTGATCTCCAATAACAAGGAATTAACCTTAATCAAAGTACTAAAAAACAAGACAAGAAAAATAACATGAAACATCAATAATTAAACTAAAAAATGGTGGGAACAGTCGTCCTCCGTCTCCTAATTTCATGGCTTCCCTTCCTCCACTCTCTAAGATAAATGACTTGGTCTTGGGTCAAAGAGTGGGGTCTGAATTTGATGTGGAGCAGGGACTTGGGTTCGTATCATTTACTATCGTCTGTCTCGCAATCTTAACCCCTTAGTATTGCTCAAGTCATCTGAAATATGTGAATTCCATTTTGTTATTTGTACATACATGCTCATAGCTGGAATGAAAAATGTGGGGAAATTCACGTTAGGAACAAATGTAACTGTTTCCATTTGTGTTACCTTCAATTTTGAAGTAATTAGCAATGCCATCACAGGTTGTGGAGGCAACTGATTGCAATTTGTAAATATACCAGCTAAAATAATTATTAATCATGAATCAACAATATAGGAATCACGTTTACTGGATACTAGTGATACTGTTTTTTGACTTTTACATACACAGGGTCATACGGATCCACCATTCGCTACAAGAGTGTGGAGCGAATAAAGCAAGTGGGCAAACATTCTCTTATCGGAGCAAGTGGTGAAATCAGTGATTTCCAAGAAATCCTGAAGTACCTTGATGAACTCATGTAAAGTGATACATATTTTCTAAGAGTAATACTTGAAAGCAATTGATCCATTTGTCTTTGAATGTTGGGGCGTGCGGGTTGGGTGACGTGTCAAAATGGGTTTTGGTTGTAAATGTGCATAATGCTTGGTTGATGTTAAACACTCCTTGTCAATAATTATTAAATATTTTTGTACATAATTGGTAAGCCAATATGATTACAAACATTATTTTATTTAAATAATAATATACTTTTGTGAATGAAATAAGTTTAAGGCATAAAAGGTTTATGCATACCATTTGACCTGTTGAGGTAAAACTAACATGTAAATTAATAGGTTGAAGGCGCCACCTCCACTTCTAAATGAAAGTTAAAATCTTTGAGTTGCAAATTGTGATTTTTACTAAATACAGCTTGCATGACAATATGTGTGATGATGGGAACTCACTCGGACCTAAAGAGGTGCACAATTATTTAACTCGGGTGATGTACAATCGACGCAACAAATTTGATCCATTATGGAATTCACTTGTAATTGGTGGAGTGAAAAATGGGCACAAGTATCTTGGATTGGTAGACCTTTTTTTATTTTTCTATTATTAGCATTACAAGAACTCATCCCTTTCGGAATGGCACGTTGCAGCTGTTGATGTAGATAATATTGATGTGCAGGTTAGCATGATTGGTGTACATTTTGAGGATGATCATATTGCGACTGGATTTGGAAATCACCTTGCTCGCCCAATACTTCGTGAGGAATGGAAGGAGGACTTGAGTTTTGAGGAGGGTGTCAAATTATTGGAGAAATGCATGCGTAACCTTCTATACCGTGATAGGTCTGCTGTCAACAAGATCCAGGTGATGATTATAAGTTTTTAAACTACTTCATAATAATCAATATTTTATATGTTAGGATTCATTCATCCAACTCATGAGCTTCTTAAGTGTAGTTTATCTACCCTTAGCTCCATTCTGCCAGATATGGCAAAATATAGTAGCGGTGGAAATATGTTTAACAAACGTATTCCTGTTCCTACTGTTAGGATCAAAAAGCACGAACACACAAAGAGAAAACAGTAAACAAAAAAGTGACACGACAGATTTATAGAGGTTCGGTTGCAGTGTGCAACCTACGTCCTTTTGGGACAATTAGGGTTTTTCTTTTTATCGAGTGATAATGATTACAAGTGCAAAGAGATATATTTATAGGTTACAATTAGGGTAATCCTTTTAGCAATGGCGGACCCAAGTGTAAACTTGGGGGTCGCTTGCACCCCATGAAAAAATAAATTTGTTCGGTATATATACGATGTAATCCCGACCAAACCCCAATAAATTATGCGACCGACCCCCATAAAACTATGTCACCAACCCTCAAAAATTTCTGAAACCAACCCTCAAGAAAACTTTGACACCAACCCTAAACTGATTAACATATATCTTAAAAAATTATAAAGCTGATAACCATTTAAACTATTAAGCCTCTTACTCCGTTAATTCTTATAAACTCAATTACCTAAATTATACCAAACAACCATTTCATAAAACTAAGCTTATTACTCCATTAGTCCACCATTAAACAATCAACCAAATAATTAACAAACAACTGTACTACATTGTTTAATGGAGTAAGAGGCTTAATTGTTTAAATAGTTATCAAATTATTAATAAACAACTGTACTACATCTTATAAAATTACAATATAAGCGGAAATTAAAGGGTTAATTAGTTCGGTCACTAATTTGTATGTAGTTACACGCCACCTGTCTCAAAACAAATTCAATTTTAAGCAGCCCTAAACTTTTAATTTAGATATTGCCTTTTAAATATTTTTCAAGATTTTACTTTATTATTTGCTTGATTATTCCTCAAATGTTAGCTTGAAACTTGTTAGTTGAATGTTTTGTTAATGGTTATTGATTAGCAGACTAACAAAATAGATAGAGGTTTTTAATTTATTTCTTGAGGAAATTAATTCTTGAAAACATGAACTTGAAATCATAAACATGAATGCTTACTACATTAACTAAAAACGTCAAGTTGATGTAATGACTAGATTAAAAAAAAAACCCGTAGAAAGCAATTATAACGATATTGTATTGTTTATTTTGTTGCTATTGCGATTGACGTACTTTTATTATATATCCAACTTCCCTTTTTTAAAACAGAATAATTAAGACATCTAAAGAAGTCTAAGTGAAAGATTGAAGTCATTATAACATTTTAAAGAATACATGGAATAAGTGCTATTGATTTGTATGTTTTGATGTAGATCATCAGCAGTGTATATCTCAAGCAGACCTTAATATCATATTAAGTAACATAAGTAACATTCAAGCTAAACCTGATCTAGTAACATATTTGAGTTTTTATTTTATTTATTTTTTTATTGTCTGACATGACTCGAATAGGAACGGACCTAAAATATATTAAATATTCAGAAATACGAAAATCGACCTCTAAAAATTTCCAACCCTCATAAAAAAAATCCGCCACTGCCCTTTAGTTAACAATCTAACTAAACTAGGCCCATTTAGAACTTGGGCCGGCCGAGCCCAACTGCTCCAAATTAGTTCACCCAAAGCCTACACCCAGCACCTACTTCAAAACTATTAAATAAATGATTTGTGTTAAATATTATTTTAAAAAATATATTATTACTGTAATAACCTAATTGTGTGGCTTAGGTCTTCAGGAGATTTTTAAAACTACATTATCTTTTAAAACTTACCTATCAAGAACTATATTATTTCAAACACGAAATTATGACAATAGCTAGTTTAGAAACCTGTGTAGTACACGGGTAGAATGAAAATATTAAATTAATAGTTGGTAATTATTATTTAAAAATTATAAAATATTTTTTGACATAACATATGATTGAAATTATGTATAATTAAACTTGCTATTTAAACAATGTCGTTTTTTTTAATGTTCTTTGTATTAAAAGACTTCTTATTTTATAAATTTTTGTTTTTGAAAAATTGTGTTTTAATAATAAAAAAAACATGTATTCCGTTTATTAAATTATTTGTTTTATAATTTGAAAAGAATATAAATAATATCGTTAGAATTAATATCATAATTAAATGGTTGATGACATATGACAAAATGGGTGTGAGAACATGACATGTGGCAAAAGTTATTTGCTTTTATTAGAGAAGTATAACACATGCTGTAAAAACTTTGGCCTGTTTTGACTCAATTCTTGAGAGATGCAAAATAACCTAATTCAATACATTCATAGTCGACATTTATTTGGATTTCATCACTGGTAAAGCTTTATTAAACTGGTTTCATCACTTACAAAATTATTGTTATAGTTTCAATGAAGTTGATCAGAAGTCTAATTGACATGGATGAGTCTCATCATATAACTCCCTTCCCCCTCCCATCCAATTACATTTCTCTTCCTACATAGAATAGAATGTAAATATGGAAATGTAGGCCTCATTACCTAAACAAATCACTTGTAACACTAGCAGAATATTTCGATTGTAAGTGGCAAATGGGAATGGGTCAAAACATGTACGTCTTGGTATAGGTTGAATGGGATGGGTTGGTTGGGTTGACTAAACACTTTTGTCCAAAATTATCATTTGTACAATTAATTACCATGTCAAATATGATCAATAGATTTTTACTACTTTAATAATAATATAATCTTTTGAACATGTCAAATATGATCAACAGATTTGTACTACTTTAATAGTAAGATAATCTTTTGAGAACATGATTTAGTTAGTTTTGCGCATTAACAATACACTCCGAGTAACTATGACCCTTTTTTCTCAAAGCTTGTTTCCTATCTTGTTTCACTATATCCCAAGTTAAACCCATTCATAAGTGAATGAGTTTAAAGAGCCACTTCTATACTTATAGATATCTCTATCTCTATATACATAGGACCATTCACTACAAAAATAATTTGGAGTAAAGAAATTTGATAACCATATAAATAGTTGAATCTATTGCTTTAATTTTAATACATGAAGCGGTTATGTTACCACATAAGGCATAACCGCCTCTGTCTCTCTCCCACCAAGTCTGCACAGAACTATATTGTTCTCATCTTAAAATTGGTTTATATATATGCTGAAATGATCTTATGGAGATATTTAAATCTACAGATAGCAAAGATTACTGAGGAAGGTTTGACCGTCTCCCAGCCTTACTCTCTCAAGACTTTCTGGAATTTCGCTGCTTTTCAGAATCCAACAGTTGGTGTTGAGGGATCATGGTAGTTGGCAACTCAACTGTTAGAATCCAACATGTTCAAATTTCAGTTATATTGACATCGACTCTTTCTTTATTTTCAAGTCCGTCAGGATCTGATTGTAAGAATTCTGTGTTTTGGCATGTTGTTGACATATATGCATCCATCTATCACATATCTGTTATTATTGCACTTATCGTATATGTGCTCTTTGCCAACTTTCTTATTTCCAACACTAGTCAGTTTTAGATTTTCTTGTAGTTTTGTAAAACTTTCTTGGCTGTGAAAACCTGAGTTTCTATAGGTTTACAACCGGTCTTTTTTCTCTTTCCAAAGAGGTTTTTATTTGTAACACCACTGGTGTTTGAACCTTTAGAACAAGGCATCAAACATTACAATGCAATGTTGTATTTTGTTACATGTAGACGGTTGTTATCACATTAGAAACAAACCAAATCAAATGTGGTGTCCGAGAACACGGTCATGATCATTTGAAATTATGTTAATATAAAAACATAGATAAGGATGGTAGTGGCATTGATATGGTACCGAGTATTGGTAATTTTAATATCATGTAATTTCAATCTCACACTTGATTAATAGTGGTCACTGTAATTCCAATCTCAAGAACATCATGTAATACATGTTAGGTACTTAATTAACAGTGACCCTACCCTTTAGCTTGTTAGAACTCCTGTTGGGATGGTTCCATAACCTTTAGCTTGTTTAAACTCCTGTTGGGATGGTTGGGTGCCGGGGCTTGATGGTAAGAGACGAGTCTTAGTCTTTTGGTCATAGGTTCAAACCTCACGCATGGCAAAAATTCATCAAAAATTCTAGTATGAAATAATAATAAAAAAATCTTGCTGAGATAATCACATTTCTTGCTATCTATACTTGAAAGGAAACACAATACTAAAAACTTAAAAGTCAACGGATTAGGAGATTAGGTTAAAGAAAAATACAAATAAAATAAAAAAATAAAACGTAAATTCGCACATGATTGCATAAATGGTTTAGGTAAAAGGGTATATATGTTATGGGTGACAGGATCTTGTATCATGTAATATTGTGAAAATTTTTATAACAAATTTCATACTTAGTCTTGTATTTAAAAATACTCGTTCTATTATTAGTCCAATATGTTTTTGGCTCCGAGTTCTGTCGGCTCGAGTTTGTTTGTCATATATATATATAAAAATTGAGTCTATCAGTTACACGACGCTCAATGAACATTTGTGTATCTTTACTATTTTTTATTTTTTATTTTTTGAACAGCAAAGAGATTTTATAATATACTAGAATGGTTAGAAAACCTAACCAATCTCATCAACGATTACAAGAATAAGAATGGATTTTTCATCCAATCGACCCAATTCATCTTAGACTTGTTATTCCTACTGTTACATCACATATAAGAGAAATGAACAATAAAATAGAAAAGAGGCTCTCTGTTGACATCATTTCCTTTGAATATGGAGTCGTTTCTGTAATTCCAAATAAACAATCAAAATCGCCTTTGACAGTTGTTTCTTCCTCTTCGACCATCCAAGAGAATCTAACCACGAACAAAGAGACACTGGAGACCATGAACTGGGTGAAGGCGCCTCGATCTAAGCCCCAATCGAATCCCAAATAGCCGAGGCAATATAACACTACCCAAAAACGCGATCCACTTATTCTACTTTAAGTGAACATGAATCACCCAAAATACCTTTGTTACTTACCTTCTCTCTTGTGAGAAGACGTGTAGTAAAAGTCTTCACGACTAATATTAACTTTTTTCGGGGCCTAACTATTCCATCTAGTAATCAGAAGCGAACTTGGAAGCAAACAATAGTCGATATATTTCCTCACATGTTTCACATAAAGCTCATTTAACATATCAAGATCCCAACACCAATAATCTCTTTTGTTATTATACCATGAAATTTCCGATGGCTCTTCAAGATCTAAAAGAAAACATTCTTCAACACCCTCTAACGACTCTATGCCAATTTCATTGCCAAAAACCATCATGTTTCCTCTCTGCAATGGTACATTATTTTTGAAATACCAAGTGAAATTATCTTGGATATATTTTTCATAACAAGTGACCCCCAACCATTCATCAAGCCAGAAGGCGAGGTCTCCCATTCCCACTCTATTCTTAGTCAAAGATATATTAATTACATTTTTATCATTGATATCATGTAAACTTTTAACAATCTTATTTCAAGTGTCATAACCCTTTGCCACCTTTCTTTTATCAAACATGTCAAAATTACTTTATGAACAGAACTTACTATCATTCACCCATAAATAATTTGGCTCGTTGAAAAACTGCCATTTGCATTTTAGAATAAGAGCCAAATTCACAGATACTAAACTACCGTCACCCATACCATAAGATTGTTTATCTGTCAAAACAAGATCCCATTTGACCCAAGCCATTTTATTGGATATGCTATCCCCAGCCCAAATTTTTTTTGCCCTTAACCCTTCCAATCTCTTATTAACATTCACAAGCATTAGAAAATAAGGATAAATAATACGTCCATGAGACCCAAGCACCGAGGCAATAAGCGTTGAGCGACCACCAAAAGAAAGAAGGTTCATTCACTAGCATTAGAAAATAAAGACAAATAATACTTCCAAAAGAACCAAGAACCGAGGTTATAAGCTGTAACATCCCGAAAATTTAAAAGAAAGAAAAAGGGACCGAACTCCATTTAAAATACAATAGGACTACTAAGAAAAGTGTAAAGGGATTAATGTATATAAAACCCTAATATTTAGTATATAAAGGATCTTGACAGCCCCATGCATGTTGCCTTGTGAAAACGAGCTACTAGAGAGAGAAAATTAGTGTTCTAGATATAGAAAGTTCAAGAACTCAAGTAAGGTACCAACTTTTATGTATGGAATGTAGATCTAGCCTAGATATATGTTTATTAGGTGTTTATACATTATTTTGATAGATAAAGTTGAGACCTTTATGTGTAAGAAATGTAGATCTCGGTTCATACTCATCAGGTTAGGGTTTCTCTCGAGTTGTATGTGAAAGGTGAGTTTTAGATCCCCATTTTTTTATGCTTTTTATTGATTTAGGGGATGATATGCATGCTTAAATGAGTTTTATGTATAGATCTAATGTTTTGAAGTATAAAGTTGTCACATTTATATCTAGGGTTCGTATTATGTTTAATCTATGATGTTGTTCAAAGTTATGTAAGAACCCTAGATTATAAGTCAAAGACTTAATGGTTTTCAAAGAAAATAATAGTGTAATTATACATGATTTCCACCACAATAGTATTAGAACAACCCGATATTAAGTGATGCTTCCGGAAGAAATCGAAGAATTGATTGGGAATCCTATTGCAGGACCGTTGAAGGGTGATCAATGCAACAGTTTCACAAGGTGGAGAGATTTAGAACACTTAGCAGATCAAATTGGGAAAAAGTTAGGATGAAACAATCGACACCAGTAACAAGAACAATAAACAAAAACACTCAAATATGGTTTTCAGAAATGATGTATATTGCTCTCAAGTTCTTACAAGTGTTACAAACATTAATCAGAAGATACAAGTACTTGAGATACTTTATACTACATCCTACAACCGGCCATACTTTTAAGGCCAGCTAGAAACACTAATCTAGACAACAAGATCAATGTAGAGTCAAAAGACAGATTGCCTTTTGACTAGTGACCATGACATGTCATAGCTCACATCCTAATATATTATAAAAAGATAAAAGTACATAGTTAGAAAGTTACAAACAAAAGACCTTAATCTATAGTTGATAAAAGTATGGACTTTTCACCAAACCATGCTGGTTGGTGAGTCTTCAGAAGTGGCAGCGAAATATGGTTCAGCTTTTGTCAAAAGGTGATTCAGAGAAAGCATGTCTTCTATGTCTTCGGAAGAAATCAGTCTTTGAAAGACTTTGTCCTTGAAGCATCGAAAGACTTCATCTTTGGTTTCAGAAGATATGGCCTTTTGGCTTCGGAAGATTTGATACTTAGCATAATTCACTTATTTATATCAAATCTTCCAAAGTAACTCCTTGTACTTCACGTGTGCATGCTGAGAGCTTTTTAGTTGATCTTTGGTTGCATCAGCCTTTAAGTGTATTCCTTAAAAACTCCCCCTAGGCTAATGCTACCAAAACTGAAGAGACCTTTAAGTCTTGTTCTTCATCTATTGATAGTCCTCATTAGAATCACGACGGTCAAGTATGTTTTGCTAGAAGTACATGTCTTGACCCCCTTGATCTCTAGTGACATACCATCTATCTAGATTGGTGGCAAACATCCAGGACACGATGGGTCTCTCAGCAGCAAGAGGCTCTACTTGAATAAGAGTTGGATGAGCAGCCTTTTCTTGATCACCTTCAGGATGTTCTGACCTATCCTGAGGTGGAGAGGTGGATGCCTTGGACTTCTTCTTCTTCTTCTTCTTGTCCCTTCTTATGGCCTTCCTTTTCCTCTTTCTGTATTTTAACTGAGGAGACTGGCCTGTAGTACCAAATTGTTCTTGTTTGTCTTCTTTAGTTGGGTTCTTGTCCTTCACAAGTTCAAAAGGAGAAGGATCAGGACTCTGCTGTGGATCAAAAGATGAAGTTGGCTGTGATGTAGCATTAGGTCCAGGTTGTGTTGTCTCTTGGGGTTCAACCTTGACCTCAGCTTCAGGTTTAGCTTAACTTGGTGAAGAATGCAAGTCAATCAGCTCACTCCTTTTGATCTTTTGCTTGATCACTCTAATGTGCTCATCCATGATGGATAGAGACATTAGACCAAGTATCCTTCCGGAGAATCCATACAGCTTCAAGAAGCTCACCATCTTTTGTCTATCAGCAGACTTCTTCAGATTGACTCTGATGGTGGCTCTTGACCTTGCAGCCTCTTCCCTCATCTTTCTCTTTGTAGCTTTTTGCTCTTTTTGCACTTGTTACTCTAGCTGCTTGAGGTATTCAAATTCAATGTAGTCATATGGTAAGGGAAGAAGGTCTGCTGCCTGATAGAGACCTGTGGCACTCAGGTAGGTGATCATGTTTTATCTGTCTTGTTCCCTACCAACCTGAGTTTGTTGCTCAGTAGCCACAGTCTTTGTCTCAGGACTTTCCTGAACTGGAGAGAGGGTAGAAGCTTTGTAGATTCTCTTTCTCCTTCTTTCTTCTGATCTTAAGAAACAGTTCTACAGTCTCAACTTCCTTCCTCTCCTTTGACACTTCCATGTTAGCTAGTTCATTTAATTCCTCCAAGGAGAGAGAGATGAGTTCATCAATGCTTTAGTTCTAGACCCTAGATAGTTTAATATGACTACCATTAACTCATCATCTTGAGTGTTTGGCCTGGGGGCAGCCCTGATTGCAGCTTCCATGAAGCAAGGGGTCCTACTTGAACTCTCTCCCCTTATCTTCCTCTTCCTCTCTCTTCTCCTCCTCAATCTCTTCAGGAGTCATCTTCCTTTTCCATTTATCACTCACAAGCCTGTATGACTCAGGATGGAGAGAGCTTTGGCCTTCATTGTTTGGTTCTGGACTTGAGCTCTGGCAAAAGAAAGGATGTGAGACACCTTTACCAGCTGGTGCCTCACTGAGGGTAATGGGTGCTGAAGCAGCTCCTATCTCAAGGTTCACAGGCTCAACTGCTAGGCCTTTAGCCAAGGTTTCCCCTTCGAAGCTAATTTTAGGGTCCACCTCAGCATCCAGTTGACCTACAGTCTTGCCTGCTAGCCTCTGTCTATATAATCTGGTTCTCAGCTTGAACTCTTTAAGCACCCTTTGTTGAATCCTCTCAGCTAACCTTGCAGCTTGCCTTTTTTGACTTGGGTTGGCAAGTAGGATTTCAACTAGATAGGTACTCTTATAGTATCTTAGGTTGTAGAAGTTAAAGATCTCTTGTTGACCCTGAGACCTAGAGATTATCATGGCTCTCCTTTCAGCATCATACCTCCATCCCACTATTGGATTTTCAGCAGGGTGAGATGGAGTAGGCATAGCCCTTGGTATACCCTCCTCAAACAAGCTTTGAATGAGTGATTCCACATCAATGTGGACTTGGGGAGGTTGTTGAGTATGGACAACTACAAGTGAGGGTGGTGAATCCAGCCACCGTCAACTCATTCTTAATTAATTTATTCATATTCTTAAAGTTTACATGGCATATTCTTTTATTCCAGAGGAAAGAATCATCACTATTGGCTTTAGATAGAAAACAAGAAACCTCTCCTTAAGGGGATGTTTCTTACAGATCCATCTTGTACATATTCCCATTCTTGGGGTCTCTGAGCAGGATATGCTCTTGAGAAATGACCACCCCGGGCTTGAGAACAATGCACTCATGCTCAGTAAAGAGCATGTTATGTCTCTGATCACAAAATTAGGATACACTTAAAAGATTGTACCCAAACTCCTTGACAAAGTTTACCTTCTCAATGTTGAGCTTACCATTTGTGACCCTGACCCTTCCTATAATGTAACCACCTAATTCTCCTCTAAAAGCAACTGACCCTCCATCAATTTCTCAAAGTTTTAAAGCAAAGAGCCATTGCCTGTCATGTGCCTGGAACAACCCCTATTAATGATCCATACATTCCCTTTGGTCTTTAATTGTTCCTGCATATAAAGAGATAGTTAGTTACATTTGGAAACCCAAGCCTTATTGGTCTTGGGCTTGTTAAAGTAAACAGAAGATAATGCAACAGTAATTGATCCTATATGCAAGTTCTGAGGATCATTGGCTGTTGTTGATGAAAAACTTTCAGTCACATGGCCTTCCTTCATCTTCCACACCATCTTTGGAAGACTAGACTTGGCCTTCAACACTTTGGAAGTTTTGATGACTTCGAAAGTTTTGGAGACTGGACCTTCGGAAGATTTTGCATCCACTGCAGCAAACTTCAGTACTTCGAAAGCATTCCTTTCTTTTGAAACCAAAATCTTCTGAAGGTAAGTTTTCACTTATCTTCTTCTTTACTTTTGAGATTCTGAAAGGAAGAGATTTTTCTTTCGAAGCTATCTTCTTCTTTTTCTTCTCAGAAGTTTTCTTCTTGGTCATGTGGATAGTACTTTTGGGATTGTAGATGCATTCCTTGGCAAAGTGAGAAATACTACCACACATGATGCATTCATTTTGCATGCTTCTGAGAGTCTTCCTTTGAGTGGGAGGCTGAGCTTGATCACTTTCCACTTCCTTCTTCATCTTCTCAGATGATGCAACAGGCTTCTTGGGATGAGGCTTGCTCTTGGAACTGGATGGTTCAAGCTGTGTAGTAGTGGTGCATATTTTATCAGCCTTCTTCTCTAGACCAGGATGATTTGGACATGAACTAGAACTCTTGGTACTAGAGTTCATAGTTGAGTCTTTAGTCTTTACCACTTCAAGTCCAGCAGAAATGAAAACTTGCTTTTGCTTGGAGTTAAAGATAGCCTTGATCTCTTGGGCTTTCTTGGACTTTCTTTTGGCTGCCTGATTAAGTTCTTCCTAGCAGACTTGGTTATCCTTGGTTCTTTCTTCTCTCTAGGAGAATAGTGTCCCTTCTTAGGATAACCCATGCCACTCACCTCAGGTTCATCCTTCACTATCTACTCTTCATCTTCATCCTCTTCTTGAATAGGATCTATGGAGGGCAGCTCATCTTGACAAGTTCCACACCTTGGAGGTCTTACTGATAACAATGTGTATGGAGGAGCTATCCTACTTGAACCCAATCCTTGCCTATTCTAATAAAAAAATCTTTGCGTGCATAGATGAAGATATTATGTTCTTGAAGGTTTCCTCTTCAAGAACACATTTTTCTGCCTTAGCTTTGCTGATCACAAGCAGTTAACTTGGTAATGAGATCATTTATTTGAGTCCAGTAATTTGTGTGCTCATACTTAAGAGTTGAAATGGTTTTCTCTAAATCTTCTATTTTAAGTTTATAATCATTTTTAGCTCTTTTAAAATTAGCTTTTAAAATATTCAAAGACTCAAGGTCAGGTCTTACTTTCAAGTTATAGGACCTGTACATGTTAACTTTAACAATGCATTCAGGAGTACAAAGATGATCTAATACCTTGGCTTCTTTATGATCAGTCATCAGTGCCTGGTTTGGAGAAGCATCTTCTACCTGAAAGCTCCAGTCAAAGGCTCCTTCTTCAACAGCAACAACAACATGTTGTTTTGGTTGGCTTGTCTTCTTAGTTCTTAGAGCTGCATCAGTGCAATTTGGTCTGGATTGTGCTTGGCCATCATTTGTCCTTGGTGCCTTGCACTCTCTAGCAAAGTGTCCTATTTGGTTACAGTTGTAACACTTCACTTTTCTTTTGTCCCATTCGAGCTTTCCACTCGTCGTATTGCTGGGAAACTTTCTTCATGTCCTCTTGTAGAACTTCTTTGCTCTGTGAATGAGAAGAGCCATTTGTTGAACTAACTCCATATACTCCAGATCATCTAGATGGAAGCAGTCCAAGTCTTCAAGAGTGAAGAGAAAGTTGCCATAACTTTCATCAGCAGACACAAAGGCTTGAGCAGAGCTTGTCTCTTGGAATGGGCTTCCTTGGATGTAGCTCTCCCTTGGTGTCTCAGGGAAGGTGATGAAAGGACCCTTTTATGAGTTTTTAGGGAAGCAGATGAGATGATGCTGTAGTTCTATGCTATCCTTTTCAACCACATGAAGGGCTGAACTCTGCTGATTGTGGGAAGAGCTGTTTGATGGATTTTGCAAGTTCATCTCCATCTGGTAACCACTAAGGATACCATATAGTTCTGTGAGAGTAAGAGTAGAGAGGTTCTCAGTTCTCTTGATGGCCACACAGTTGTGAGTCCATTGTCTGGGAAGAGAGAACATGAACTTCCTCACTATGACCCTATTCTCAAGTTTTACTCGAACATCCATTAGAGTATCCACAATCTCAACATACCTTAAGTATTATTGAGTTATGGTTTCACCTGTCTTGTAGGTGAAGTTTTCAAACTGCTGCTTCATAATGTCTTTCTTGTTCTCCTTGGCTTCCTCAGACCCCTCATACATGAGCTTCAGTGCATCCCAGAGCTGCTTAGCAGTTTTGCACTTCTTGAAGCCTTTGTATATGGAGTTAGGAAGAGCAGTTTGAAGAGCGGTCATGGCTTTCTGATCTACATCTATTTTCTTCCAGTCTTCTTCAGAGTAGTCAGCCATTTCCTTTGGTATCATCCCACCTCCAGCAGTGGCTGAAGAGGTGCTTAGGATGTGAGGTCCTTCAACAATAGATCTTCACATCCTGCTATCTTGAGACTTGATGAACCCTTTCATATGTTGGTACCAAGTATCAAAGTCATCAGGAGTGATTAGTGGAGACTTTGTCATAGTATCGGTTTCCATATCAGCCTTAGAAAGAGCTGCCATTTGAGTTGATAAGTGTTTTGTGAAACTGAAGTGATCTAAGATGGTGAGATCTTATAATCAAGAGCCTGAAATGCTTCGATATCAATTGTAGGACCCTTCGGTCAATGCAACAGTTTCACAAGGTGGAGAGATTTAGAACACTTAGCAGATCAAATAGGGAACCGGTTAGGATGAAACAATGAACAAAAGTAACAAGAACAATAAACAAGAACACTCAAATATGGTTTTCAAGAATGATGTATATTGCTCTCAAGTTCTTACAAGTGTTACAAAGCTTAATCAGAAGATACAAGTACTTGAGATACTTTATACTACATCCTACAACCGGCCATACTTTAAAGGCTAGCTGGAAACACTAATCTAGACAACAAGATCAATGTAGAGTCAAAAGGTAGATGGCCTTTTGACTAGTGACTATGACATGCCATAGCTCACATCCTAATATATTACAAAAAGGATAAAATTACATAGTTGAAAAGTTACAGACAAAAGACCTTAATCTATAGTTGACAAAGCATGGACTTTTCACCAAACCATGCTGGTTGGTGAGTCTTCAGAAGTGGCAGCAAAAGTGGTTCAGCTTTTGTCAAAGGTGATTCAGAGAAAGCATGTCTTCTATGTTTTTAGAAGAAATCAGTCTTTGGCTTCGAAAGACTTTGTCCTTGAAGCTTCGGAAGACTTCATCTTTGGCTTTGGAAGATATGGCCTTTTGGCTTCGGAAGATTTGATACTTAGCATAATTCACTTAGTTATATCAAATCTTCTGAAGTAAATTCCTTGTACTTCATATGTACATGCTGAGAGCTCTATGGTTGATCTTTGGTTGCATCAGCCTTTAAGTGTATTCCTTACAACCTATATGATCCGTTTGTTTTTTTCTCTAACAGATGGTCAGAACTTCATCTAGGTTCAAATTCTACTGAGAGGTCCACTAGAGATTAAAAATTGATTGTAACACCCTAGGAAAATCATATATCGGCCGTGTATATGAGAGATTCTTGGTTCATAAGGAATGTCATGCCTCTAATATCACCAACGCATTTTGGGCGCATTGGCTGTGGGTGAGAGGAGAACTCCATAGTTAAGCATGCTTAGGAGGCAACAATCTAGGGATGGGTGACCTCCCTGGGAAGTTTTCATCCAGGCAACCAAAAGGAATTCCGTAAACTCCTTGTGGGCAAACCGGAAAATATTGGTGGTACGAGAGGCCGGATGTTATAGTAACTATACATGATTCCCATCACAACCGTATTAGAACAACCCGATATTAGAAG
Source organism: Flaveria sonorensis (assembly GCA_025506505.1). Lineage (NCBI taxonomy): Eukaryota > Viridiplantae > Streptophyta > Magnoliopsida > Asterales > Asteraceae > Flaveria > Flaveria sonorensis. The sequence goes on along the minus strand of CM046426.1, from coordinate 33,437,070 downwards.
TACTATTACCTATACTTGTTTTACTCAACCTTATTACATGTGTCTAATTATGGCCAATGTAGAGGAGTGAACTGTTACCTGCTTTACCCACTATCCGCATAGGCTAGCTCTATTAAAGTATAGCTAATACAGATGAGTAAAAGCTTCACCCATATTTATATTTACTTAGCCTTATTTCTCAATGGTTACTCATATTTGTATTTACTTAGTCGTATTTCTCAACTGTTACCTACATGTGTATTTACTTAACCATATTTCACAACTATTACCCACATTCATTATTACCCGTATTGACCCAAAAATCAATTTAAAAGCTCATCCGCATTGATGTAACCTATTAGTATTAAACTACATTCACCCGCATTGATCCAATACTTGGTCACTTGACTGCCATTCACCCGTATTGGTTGATAGTCACCCGTATTGACTTGTGACCGTCCACATCGAATGACCATCACCCGTATTTGGTTCACTTGGGACATTTCTCTTATGTTCACTTATTGTCCATGCCCATGGGAATACATGCTTAGTTATACCTATTACAATTAATCAAGGTTAAAATAAGTTTAAAAGGATCCTTATATGCTTTACTCTTTTTCCTTGTGAAATGTAACATCCCACATCGATTGAGAAGGGGAATGAAAGTCTCTTTATAAGGGGCTGGATACCTTCCCCTATCGGACACATTTTAAACCTGTGACGGGGGTATTCTCCCTAAGTAGAGGACAATATCCGGTGCGGTTTCCTGCTTGTTACAGTTGGTATCAGAGCTAGGGTCGGGCCGGTGGGCCAGCGAGGATGCTGTTCTCCCAAGTTGGGGAGGATGCAACATCCCACATCAGTTGGGAAGGGGAATGAAAGTCTCTTTATAAGGGGCTGGATACCTTCCCCTATCAGACGTGTTTTAAACCCGTGAAGGGGATATTCTCCCTAAGTAGTAGATAATATCTGGTGCAGTTTCCTGCTTGTTACATGAAATCATCAGCTTGCTTTGCTTAGTGAACCACATGGATTATCAGCTTGCTTTGCTTAGTGCATTGCATGAATTATCATCTTGCTTTGCTTAGTATAATGCATGGATACCATTAGCTTGCCTTGCTTAGTGCAATACATGGTTTATTAGCTTGCTTTGCTTAGTCAAATGATAGTTTATTAGTTTGCTTTGCTTAGTGCACGACATGGTTATGTTAGCTTGCTTAGTGCTTGTATCAGCTTGTCTTGCTGAAAGGCATGACTAATGTATGCTCTCCATGATGGTGTTCACCGGGTAGATAAGTTATATTTTTTAAGCCATTGATGCCTTAGTAGGGTCTAATGCCACCATATGATTTGTTTCATTATTGTCATTTATCAACGGTTTCAAAATATTAATGATTTACTGTTTTAAACTAAAACTACAACTTACTCAGCAATGCTTACTTGTAGTATGCATGTTAGGTAAATCTAGTTGTAGTTGAGTTAATAATGAATGAGCATGAAGAAGCATTTGGATTAAAGACTGGCATCCCATTTCAAAGTTTAGTTATGTTATCTATGTTTGAATGAATCCATGTTATGTAATAGACTAGTAATCATGATTTGAATGCTGAATGAAATTATGTTTCTGCTATTTGTTTTAATGAATTTTTCGGTTTAAGAATTGTGGTTATGCTTATGAAACCAACTGCGAGTTTGTCTAAAAATGGGACCTTACATAAGCGTGGAGTGACCACCAATGGAAAGAAGGTTTTCTATATATAATGATAATCTTCTTTTAAATTTCTTTATAATTGCCTCCCACCCTTTAGACATCGCCATATTCATCCCCAATGGAATCCTTAAATAATCAACACGAAGTAAGTTTGGTTTACAAACCACCATGAAAATCAAACAAGAATCCTTCTGTAAATCTACACCGACACCAAATATACAATTTTTTTTGGGTATTAAGCTTCAATCCCGAAATCAAATAAAAACAGTTCAATGCATGAACCACATTTAACAAATTTTCCTGCAACTCCTTAGTAATGATTACATCATCCATGCACTTTAGGTGGGACAAAGCAATATTATGATAACCAATCCGGCAACACGAAACAAATCCTTACTAACCATGTCATTAAAAAAACCATCAAGACATTCCATAGCCAATATATAAAGGAAAGGATATAGTTGATCTCCTAGTCTAAAACCCCTTTCAATCATAAACTCTATTGTGGGCTAGCACTAATAAGAATCAATGCATGAGCTGATATCAGACAAGATTAAATCAATGAAATCCATTTTTCACTAAAACGCATACATTACATAATACTAAAAAGAAATCGTAAGATAATGAATCATAAACTTTTTTGCGAAATCCATTTTAAAATGTCATCGTTCTTTTCGTTTATCTTTTTGTATCAATCAATCGTCTTAGACAAAATAAGAGGTCCGTCAATAATTTGATGACCCTTGATAAAAGTCGATTGCTTAATGTTCGCTACTTTAGGATTAGAGTTATGAAGAAGCATTATGTAATGCCTCGTTCAGGGAAACCCCACAGTTGGATTTGGACATCAGAAACACAAGTTCTCGAACATCAAATTTCATTAATATACGCAGCGGAACGTACAAAAAATTTCTATCGTTTAACATTTACATCAAAAGATCACTTTAGCTATCTAACTAAAGCTCTATGCCGGGATGCCAGTCTCGATCATGTTCCAGGTAGCTCTCTCCCATCCATGCCAAGCTCACCCCCCAAATATGTATAGCATACCTGTCAATCTAATATGCATACAAAAGTCAGCAATGCTAAGTGAGCTCTAGGTTTACTATAACAAAACTCTGACATAATCATACACCTTATCATCTTCAACATTTCATAAAACATTAACTGTATACATCAACTTACCGAACTCGCTCGATAATTATACTTTAACTTTTACTTTACCATTCGCTTTACCGTTACGTTACCCATACCTTACTTTACCATACGCTTTACGTTACGTTACCCATATTTTACTTTACCATTTACTTTACGTTACATTACCCATATTTTAGTTTACCATTTACGTTACGTTACAAACCCTATTCATCAAGTCCATGAATGCTGCAGGAGCATTGGTTAGACCAAACAACATCACGAGAAATTCATAATGCCCATATCGCGTCCGAAACGCAGTCTTTGGGATATCCTGTTCCTTAACCTTTAGCTGGTGATAACCCGACCGAAGATCGATCCTCGAGAACCAACTCGCACCTTGCAACTGGTCGAACAGATCATCTATTTGAGGCAACGGGTATCTATTCTTCACCTTGAGCTTATTCAGCTCCCTATAGTCTATACATATTCGCATGCTACCATCCTTCTTCTTCACGAACAACACCGGAGCACCCCAAGGAGAAATGCTTGGTCTGATAAATCCTTTATCGAGAAGGTCCTGTAGTTGGGCTAATAACTCATTCAACTCTGACGGAGCCAGACGATATGGCACTTTAGCGACGGGCTGAGCTCCTGGCACAAGGTCAATCTGAAACTCTATCTCCCGATCGGGTGGTACCTCTGTCAAATCATCAGGGAACACATCCGGGAAGGCACACACCATGGACACATCTGTCAACTTTACAGTTTCAGCTTTAGCATATTTAACGTATGCCAAGAATGCTTCGCACCCTCGTCTCATAAACTTCTCTGCCTTTATCATAGAAATCATCTTCGAAACTTCGCAGATTCTGTCGCCGTAAATCGTGACTAAGCTACCGTCAGACACTTTCATCTGAATCATCTTCCTCTGACAAACTATGTTAGCCTTGTAGGCGGCTAACCAGTCCATACCCAACACGACATCAAATCCTCCTAGGGTCATAACCAACAACCTAGCGGGGAATCTATGACCTTCCAATTCTATGCTTCAATCCTCTAAGGCCTCAGTTATCTTAGTAGTCTTTCCAATGGTAGTCTCTACCTCAAACACATGATCTATTTCTTTGGCCTTAGCATTCATTACATAATAGAAGGTGGCAGCTATAAAACTCTTACTTGCACCAAAATCAAACAGAACAGAAGCAAGTATGTTGTTAACTGGGAACATACCTGACACAACATCAGGTTCCGCTCTGGCCTCCTCTCTGGTCATCTTGAAAGCCATAGCCTTGGCCCTTGGCTTGTCAGCAGCTTTCTTTTCCTTCTCATACTCCTTTCCCTTGGCCGAGTCAACCACTCACGCCTCTTTACAATCTCGGCTGTAGTGCCCCAACTTGCCATAGTTGTAGCACTTTCCCGTACTAGGGCAATCCTTAGATAAATGCCCCTTCTTCCCACATCTGTAACAAAGACTAGAACCGAGCCTGCATTCACCAACGTGCTTCCTCCCATATTTCCAGCAATCACCGGATGATTCCACCTTTATCTTTTTGGCCTGAACAACAGACCTCTCAATTCTCTCCCGCTTCACACTCCCTGGCCAACTTTTCTTCTTTGCTTCCTTGACAAGCTCATCAGCCACCACATCGTCATACACTATCCCGCTTAACTCCACCAAAGACTCGAAGGTCTTCGGCCCACTTGCCTTCACATACGTCCTAACCTTTGAAGGCAAACCCTGTACATAACACTTCATCCTCCTCTCCTTCGTACTCACCAGGTGAGGCACCAACCTGGCCATCTCGTTGAAGCGAGACGTGTACTGTCTGTGGGTCGATCTCATTCTGAGGGCAGAACTTTCTCATCACCAAATCCTTCAGGTCATCCCACTTCAAGTTCCTGAAATCACAAGGGTCTTTAGTTTGCTTGATGGTGTTCCACCAATGAATAGCTTCGTCAACAAATGAGTGAGCTGCGAACTTCACAGTTTGGTCATCTCTACACTCACTGATCTCAATCACTGCCTCCATCTCCGACACCCACTGGAGAGTGGCAACATCACCACCCTTGCCTTCCAGGGATGGAGGATTGCACCCCTTGAAGATGCGATACGAACACCCTTTGGCTAAGTCCCCATCGGTTTCATCCCCCTTCATCCTTCCCATCCTGCCCCGAGCCTTCCCCAGTACCTTCACTATCTTTCTTACTAGCTTTCTTCTTCATCTCCAATGCCCACTCCTTGGTTACCTCCTTCATGGCCTCAGTCATGATCGAAGACATGATATCCCGGAGGATATTATGGACCTCTTCAGCGATAGCCTCCCTAATAACAGGCTCCAAGGTAATCCTCTCCTCAGAATGATGAGAGTTTTCCTCGCTAGTGGTGTGAACAGAGTCCACATGCACCTCCTCAGTCGTCTGTCCTTGGTTCCTGGTGACTGGTGGCCTTTCCCTACCACCACGAGCACCTCCTCGAGTAGCTTTTCTTCCTGCCATTGCTTGCTATAAGATGCAAAAGGCTAACATTATCATTCCATGTAATAGTTAAGATCATGTCAAGTAATGTATGTTCCTAATGATAGTGGCTAGTTGTAATTAACTACTTACTTTACTCTTCATGTCCTAAACATTTCCTATCCTGAGTCACATCAGCTCTCAATCTCTCTACAAGCACTATAACTTCAAGGAACCTCTAACAGTCGTAACCTTCTTGGCATGGAGCTACTGGCACTGTCATCCCTTAATCGATCCCATTCTCAGTTTGAGTCTAGACATCAGAGTGACTAAATCTCTCAAACTATGGCTCTGATACCAACTTGTAAGGCCCCCTTCCGGGAAACCCCACAGTTGGATTTGGACATCAGAAACACAAGTTTTCGAACATCAAATTTCATTAATAAACGCAGCAGAACGTACAAAAAATTTCTATCGTTTAACATTTACATCAAAAGATCACTTTCGCTATCTAACTAAAGCTCTATGTCGGGATACCAGTCTCGATCATATGCTAGGTAGCTCTCTCCCATCCATGCTAAGCTCACCCCCCCCCCTAAAAAAATGTATAGCATACCTGTCAATCTAATATGCATACAAAAGTCAGCGATGCTGAGTGAGCTCTAGGTTTACTATAACAAAACTCTGACATAATCATACACCTTATCATCTTCAACATTTCATAAAATATTAACTGTACACATCAACTTACCGAACTCATTCGATAATTATACTTTAACTTTTATTTTACCATTCGCTTTACCATTACGTTACCCATACCTTACTTTACCATACGCTTTACGTTAAGTTACTCATATTTTACTTTACCATTCACTTTACGTTACGTTACCCATATTTTACTTTACCATTCACTTTACATCATCATTTGAACTTAGCACGAAGCTTAGTTCCTATCGGGTGAGAATGCACAAAGCATGTCTCTATCAATTTGAGCACACCAAAGTGTAACTCCTATCCTGAGAATGCGCGAGGCATATCTCCTATCAGTTGAGCACACTAAAGTGTAGCTCCTATCGAGTAAGAATGCACGAAGCATAACTGCTATCATTTGAGCACACCATAGTGTAGCTCATATCAAGTGCTTGCAAGACTTCTTTAGCGTTTAACGTTTTCACAGCTGTGCTATACAGGGTAACAAGGTAACTATTCTTTCACGTTTCACATGTGAATTATCATTGTTCTTTAGCCTTTAACCATCATGATATATATATATATATATATATATATATATATATATCTACATACGTACTTTAAATCTTTAGCATTAAGTTCATGATTAAGTCATTATTAATGCACGTTTATGGGGTAACATAACACGTAACGGTTTGGAGTTTTCGCGTGAGAACCCGCATTCGTGCAAGAACTCCTCTTTCGCGCGAGAACTTCATCATTCATGCGAGAACTTTCAAATGATAACCGTCAACCGCCAAAATCACATTTCACACGAGAACTTACCTCTCGCATAATAACTTTTCTGCTGTACACAATTGGCTCCCCAAGTTATCACTCCTTTAGCCCATTTTATGCCCAAAACATGCTATAATAGTTATAAACATCGTTCTCTTACAAAACATTCATTTAGGTATGCATATTAGCCTCAAAACATGATAAAACACGTAAAAGAGGGGTCTAGAACTCACCTAATGATATCCTTGCACACGAACACCACAAAACCAAGAGTGTTTCAAGCCAAAAGCTACATAATCATTGTACAATATCATTACATACGATTCATAGATGCTTAAATACATCAAATATCGACGAATACATACCTTAGACACCACCTAGCACCAACTTCTCTTTTCACAAGCACAACAGCAGGACTTTTCGCATGAAGTAGAGAAGATTGGGTGCATGGGCCTATTTATAGTGTCTCTCTCTCTCCTCGCAGTTATTCTCGCGTGAGAACTTCTGTTCGCGCTCCATGCTAGAACTTGCTGACTCTCGCGCGAGAACTTCTTTCTTCATTCAAAAAATTTCGGGGCGTTACACATTACATCCTTTTGGTATGTTGCTACTGTAGAATAATTCCATAACAAAATCCCTAATATCACCATATTATATGTCCCAATATCTCTTGACAAAACCAAAAGAGAACCCATCTAGAACCAGAGATTTATCAAAACCACATGACCACACTACCTCTTTTATCTCTATAAAACAGGGATCTTCAATCAATAAATCATTTTAAACCCTCGTCACGCAATTAAAAGCCCACCCTCCTCAAGAAAGAGATCCCGTCAAACTTCTTAAATCTTTCCGAATGATAATTCAAGAATACATTTTTAAATTCTAATCATACAATGAACCAAATGCCTTTATCTTTAATCCTCGAAATATATAATTGTCCTCTTCTTTTTTTATATAACGATATCAAAGAACTTAGAGTTCTCATCCCTTTCAATCGCCCATTGAATTTTTTATTTATGACCCGATACTTAGTGAAATTGTTTTGCTATTTCACCTAGTTTTTGTACCACCTCCCTTCTTTTTTAAACTTGATACATATAGCCCCCTACCATCGATGATAGCATCTAGATTATGAAGGCTTTTTTCAAACATAATTTAGAGTAATGGTTCTCTTTCTTCTTTTCTCTTATCCATAGCTTTATCTCCTTTTTAAGGACTTTTAACTTTTCTTTAAATCTAATCAAAGAATTTGAGTTCATATACATAAATCATCAAACAAAACCCTCTTCATCAAATCATCAAACCCATTAATATCCATCCAATAGTTATATAATTTAAATAGGAGTGTTCTAAGTTCCACTAAGTTTTGCTTTAATAAGATTGGTTGATGATCTGAAAGATTTCTATCTAAAGCTGTAAGGTCCCGTTCCCGAAGAACTCACAGTTGGTCAATCATAGCATTATACATATAAAACATTACCCGTTTCATAAAATTTCGCAACGGATCAAGTTAACAAAAACCATTCATCTTATTAATATTGATTGTTGCTAAGCAATACATTATTGTTTCTTAGGTTACAAAAGACCTTTTAATTTCATTACAAAACAACAATATCATTAAGATCAAACGGATGCCAGTCTTGCCCCGACGAGTAGCTTCCCCTGTGTGCCATCCTCAGCAATAATTACCTGCCAACTGAAAATGCATAAAAGTCAGCGTTGCTGAGTGAGTTCTAGTTTTAAAACGTTTAAAATACCTTGTACGATTTATATATGAAAATATCCTTTTCAATAAAATATTTCCTTTACTTTCGCACGTGAGCATTCATCATACATACATCAAGGTATAATCACCAAGACTGATCCCCCTGTTTCGCACTGTGAGCACACAGCCACCTCACTCTCGGGGTTAAGAGACAAGGACCCCGTTTCGCACTGTGGGATTAATCACCAAGACTGATCCCCCTGTGTGTGAACCCTCATGGGTTAGCCAAGATCGCACACTATATTACACACAGTTGAGCTAGCAACTCTCAATGAGTTGTGAACCTCCTTTCTTATTTGCTTGTAAGACTTTCATTCATTTCTTATGTTCCTCTTTTCATTAACATTAATCTTTCACTTTCTTCAATGATAATACTTTACGTATACGGATATATATATTCACACCAAGTAAAGCCATTAAATAGATACATAATATGGAACATAAGAACAACCCAAAAACACATGCATAAAATAAACAATGATAAACATCAAGTCAAACTAGGGTCAAACCCTAAAATATTGATTTCCCAAAATTCTAGAAATTTTTCTAAGTCTTTGGGCGCATGAGTACTACGCAAGCGCGTGAGTACTGCTTGGGCGCATGAACACTATGCAGGCGCATGAACCAACACTTAGACGCCTGAGGGCCAATCCTGGGCTCATGATTACTATATGGGCGCATGAGTTAACACTTAGACTATTTAAGCAGTAGGCGCATGAGGAACCTTGGGCATATGAGAAACTATCAAGCACATGGCAACTATTGGGGCGTATGACTAAGCACTTAGAAAATATTTGGGCAATTCCCTGGGCGCATGAACTCTATTTGGGCGCATGACCCACACAAGCACTCAAGTCAAATCTTCAGGCGCATGAGCCCTATTTGGGCGCATGACCAACTGTTACGCATATTTCAGACTTATTTTCGAATTCCATCTACATACTATCCTGTTCTAAGCTTATATCCACCATTATAAGCATCAAAAACACACACACAATCATAAACACAAACATAAACACACATATACATACGGATACATATTAAACTGTGGTAAAACATTTTGGTTAATACATTTTCAGCCCCAAAAGTTTAAAAACACATAAAAACTAGGGTCTAGAACTCACCTAATATAGTCTTCAAGTAAAACTCCACCAAACTTGAAGGCACAAGAGTTTAAACACCTAAAACACAACCAAGCAAACAACCAAGCACAATAAACACAGAAAATCGGTTTCATGGTCAAAAACCCAACAAAACCGAGCCAAATATACAAAGAACACTCACCAAATTGCGAAAATCAGCCTTTCTTCCTTGAATAACCGAGAGAGAAGCTTCTTCTTCTTCTTTCTACACTTTTCAATTGAACAACAGGTGCAAAAAGGTGTTGGGCGGCCATACTCACAATATATTAAAATATTTGAGTTTTGTACTTTTTACACTTAGCCCCCTTCCAGTTTGGCTCCTTTGCCCTTTTTGCAAGTTACTTTTCTTTTATCAAAATTTTTGGATGTTACAAAAGCCATGACCTCCAAATTGCTAATATGATAAAGAACGTCTTCATTGATCAAGAATCGATCTAGCTTACTCATTTTAGCAAAATCACTACTAACTTTAGAAAATTTTTATACTGCCCATTGTGATACCTTTGCTGAAGAATATGAGAAATTAGTAGCAAACATTTCCAACTTATAACAAACCACATTAAAAATCTCCAAAAACTACATAATTTATAATCATATTCCATAACTTCTCTTCTCTTACTCATCTTGAGGAGTAAAAATATTTACAATAAAACACTTTAGAGTAAAAGTGATCCACATCCTTTCAACTATTAGGACATTGTCAAACGAGAAAATAGAACCCTTTATAAACATTCGGGGTTGCATATTTACATATGTATAAGTTTTTATCAATTACACATGTGTAAAATTATAGGATATACAAATACATATAAATTATCACATATAAATCATATAAGGATGTAAAATTTAATAATAATGTTAGTAATGTAGTTATAATTATGTTTTTTAGTGTTTTTCTTGAGTTCTCGGAGATCTCACAAAATTTATGAGTTCTCACAAAATTTATGAGTTCTCACTTTATCTTTATATATATATATACATATATATATATATATATATACATATATATATATATACATATATATATATATACATATATATATATATATACATATATATATATATATATATGAGATGGATCAAATGAAAACCATGTTTATAATTGAAAATCATGAAAACCACCAATATCCAATCATATAATTTATAATTGATTTAACTCTTTAATTGTTTAAAGTATCTTTGAGTAAACTTAAACCATATTTTTTAAGGTCATTATACATTTTTTTAATTTAAACTCCAAGGAATGACGATGATGACGAAACGACTTACGTATACGTAACTTGTATAAGTTACATGTACGTAACTCTTAGTTGTACATTTAATAACATGTACTTACATATGCATAACCCCTACATATACTTAACTCTTAGTTGTATACTTTGTAACACATACTTACTTATATATAACCCCTGGTTTTTATGGTTTTTATTTATAACTTGCTTTTCAAGGGATCCCTCCCCTATATATATATATATATATATATATATATATATATATATATATATATATATATATATATATATATATATATATATATATCGGGATCATTACAAAACTACTTTTTATTTTTCAAACAAAAAACCATTGATTTATATAAATGTAAGTTAAGGCTGGTGATATTTAGTTTATTATTCATGTATGATATACACATATATAAAACAGCTTATGTACATCAGACTTATTTGTATTTATATAAATCAAGTTTTTCTTAGGTTCTGAAAATAAAAAACAGTTCTGTAATGATCCTATATATTTTTTGAAATCGCAAAACCAATCTTGACCACTTATTATTTTTCATTCTTAAAAATTAAAAATCAAACAAAAATTGTATAATAGTAAAATACCAACTATTCTCTCTTATTAAATAATTACTTAAATAATCTCTTATCTTTTCTATCTCCTCTCTCCTTTCTCCTTTGTCTTATCTATCTTTTTTGGTTTTACACATATGTTACATATAAAAAATGATAATGAATTTATAATACGTTAAACTATAAATATTTTTTTTATACAAATGTAAACATTTTTTTGTATGTTAATTTTTCTAATAAGTATTTACATGTGTGTAAACAACTTTGCAATGATGAATTACTAATTACATATATGTAAATAGTCATATCAAATATACATCTTTTTCAACTTAATAATTATTTACAAATATCTAAATTTCATACTAATCATTTACTTTTCAGCTCAAATGCTATTTACATATACGTAAATCATCAATCTGGACGTCTATTTATATATAAATATTCATACAAATTGCATGTCTTGAGTTGCTTTTTTTACATATACATAAATATGATGTTTACATATGTGTAAATTGACTAATTACATATATATTAATTTTTTATCTTCATGTCTTAAGTTGCTTCTTTTCAATCACATCTATTTTTAAATAATATGGGCCAAATTTACCACCTATAAGCTACAATCCTTGAATTGATATTATAGAACTAAATCAAGGTGTCAGTTTGTCTTAAATAATTGAATCTTTTTCCATCCTTTGTTATTTCTAGATGTAGAATTTTCTAGCTTGAGTGCATTTGATGAACACATGTTATGTTTACACCCAACATTAGATATCAAATCAAATAAACTTCTAGTTTATACTACTTTACGAAACCAATATCTACTTATAATGTAATCGCTCATAATGTTAAATAAGCATCAAGATTCATGAATTAAGCTTTTACGTTTATTGCGATGACCCATTAACCCAACTAGTAGTCCACATTAGGCTATGTCGTCACTATAAGTTAAAGTTACAATGGTAAAGCTAGTGGTACACAATGAACGTTAAAAACTAATATGGCAACACTATACTTGAATTAAAGATATTAAAATGATCTATTTAATGATGTAATTTGTATAAAAATAATATTATACAAAAAAGTTAAGAAAGTTTTAAAAAATGGTTGAAGCTTTTAAAAAAAAAAGGAGGAAAATTTTGAAAATAGACGAAAAATCATTACATTCAGTGGTGTAAAAGTTAGTTTACTACATAATTATGGTGTAAGTGTTGTTATATTAGCGTTAAGGAGTAAGGGTTAACAAAAGAATTTTACCACACACACACACACACACACATATATATATATATGTATGTATATATATATATATATATATATATATATATATATATATATATATTTATATATATATATATATATATATATATATATATATATATATATGGTTGGGTTCAAATGAAAATCAAGAGACTCCACCTTTGATGTTTTAAGATCAATGTCTCATTTTTTTTAAATAAAAAAAATAGAAGCTTCTACTCTTGTAGGACCATGTGTTCAGAAAGTCAAAAAAAAATATAAGTCATTGATCTTGATACATTAAAGGTGGAGATTTAGTTTATTGGTTTTCATAAATTTTCTTGGTTTTCATTTAAACCTAACCATATATATAGGTCTGTATGATTTGGTGTCTTAGATAAACATTTTTCTTTTAGGATTAAACTATACATAAACAATCACAATACACAAAAACACATAACATAAACAAAAATCAAATCAAAATCTTGTAGACAATCAAAATAAAATCTTGTAGATACACACAACTAATGTATATGCGGATTTGTTTGAATGATTAATCAAAATAGAAAACACTCACCTTCCAAGTTCTTTTCTTTCTAAGAAAACGTAAAAGTACAACTGATTCGGAAGTGTTGTTGTACCACATAACCATTAAAGCAATCTTCTATCAATTATTCTAAAGGTATCACCAAAATGTTTTTTTGTTTGGGCATGAGTTCAGTAATTTTTTCTGATTTTCCAAACCGGGTGAGGTAATTAGGGAAGATGAAAGCAACCACAAATGTATTTTATACTACTTTGGTTTTATTTGAAGTAACAATGTGAATGCATGAAAAAATCGTTACATAAATCATCTTGATAATGTTATTTACATTATAATATGAAATACCTTTTTTCAATATAAGAATATGTCATCCTATTTAAAACAAGTAAATGTTGCGGGGATATTTCTGTGGAAAGTTCCCATGAGCCATTACTTGATTGTCCTTGTAATGAGGTAAGGTGGTTTGTTACAACCTATGTGAAAAGTGCACTGGCCAAGCATATTGGTTGGGTTGGACATCATATGTTTTAAAGTACAGCACTTATGACTCAACCTTGTGAAAAATATGATGGACAATCACAAGGGGAGGGTAAGCATAGATAAGGATAAACATGCAAAAATAACAAAGCAACGTTAATGAATCCCAAGGATTTTATAGTTGCAAGTAAGCAATTGCTTTTGAAAAACCTATCTAACAACTTAATTCTTGTGGAAAGTGTGCATACCAAGTGCAAGAAGTTAAGTGTGCTAAGGACCTTAGCAGTTAACTAATTAAGATTTTACTATAAAGAATGAGGTACTTAATTATTAAATGATTTAAATATATAAAAGTACTAAAACTTAACCCCTTATTGCATAGATGCCAACACCCATAAACACCTCAATCATTCCCGCTACAAGAAACGACTGACAAGACTGCTCAAATCAGAGAAAGAATCAAAGAAACCAAAGACAGTCAGAAAAGTTATGCTGGAAATTGATTAAAACTTTAGAGTTTTGAGTTGGTGAGAGAGTTTTACTAAAGGTATCACCATAGAGGGGTGCCATTTGTTTTTTAAAGAAAGGTAAACTCACTTTAGATACGTTGGACTGTTTGAGGCACATATTCAATATGCTTCCCTTAAGACATATTATGTGCCTCCTCTTATACTAATGCATCCGTCTTCTAGAGTACAAGAACCAGAATTAGTATGTAACTGCTGAAGATGACTCTCGCTCCCAAGGTTTCACTGGGGATATAGTGTTGTAAGATTAGAAAAGAAAGGATAAAGTTTAAAAGTAATTATTTATATTTCTTATCTCTAGTGGGTTGCTTGACTCTCCTCTTCTACATGAGTATTATAGTTTTCATCTTTTAGTTAAATGAAACGGAATGTTCATTTATACTTGCTACTCAAAGCAAAAATCCATATTTCATTTGGTTATTGAAACAAAATTATGTTATATTTATTAGTCAAAACAAAACAACTATTGATCAATATAAATTTAAATAGAATTAAGAGGTTGAATCTAAAGTCCATATTGATTCATGAAATAGAATAATGAGTAACAAAACAAGTCATTATTTTGATTTAGAACATAGATTTATAAGTAAAAGGCAAAACATATATATTGATTTATATAGGATGGCGAATGGATGTTAACGCGTGTTTATTATGATAAACCGTTAACCTTATATCAACCATTGATTTAATATACAAAAGTCAAGATTCTAAATGGATGGTAAAGATCACATTAGGGTAGTTTAGTCATTTTTCCTTTTGTACTTTACTTGACAACATTTATAAATTCCTTTTCTTACTTTCTAGAATATATTTTCTTTTTATGATACACACACGTAGATGAAGTTGGTTTGATAATGAAGATGGTTTAGATAGAGCAGGTTCAATGATGAAGATGAATCTTCGACAGCTGGTTAGAAGAAGGTTCAATGATAAAGATGAAGCTTCAACGACCACAACGAAGATGATATTTGATGTCTCCCATTTTTCAGATCAGTTCAATTTGTATATTGGTCATCATCTTTTATTTGTAAGAGTCGGATTCAATCTCTCCACCCTCTACAGATAGCGATGATTTCAACCAGGTACATGGGCACTTGCAAGCTTATTCATAGTAGCATACACATTTCAGGCGGTATTCTTTTCATACGATATGAATATGGTGATGAGGAGCAGTTATTTTTAGTAAGATAATGTTTATGTGGGTTTTATATTTTTTTAGATAAAGGCAATTTATTAATGTAATACCCCTGTTACAATAGAGTAACCAATTATTTTTGGGAAGATGATGTTCATATGGGTTTTACATTATTACATCAGCATAGTAACCCAGGTTACATCAATATTTTATCTAGTCTATTTTCTTAAATTATAGATCTATAATGGAAAGCTTACAATTTGTATTTGTTTGTCATATCTGGTTGTTTGTGATGAAATTAGTTATACATATGTTGTTTATAAATTTGATTTGTATTGCCTACTTAATTTTTTTCATTGATCTGGTGGTTTTGAATAAACAAAGTTTGTTAGACTAGTCGTTACAGTGAGTTAAGTTTGACGTAATTGTTTGTTACAGTGGTGTAGTTATAGTGTAAGTGTTTGTTATACTGGTCTTTATAGCTAAATTATTCATCACATTGATATAAGTGTTTATTATAATGATATAAGTGTTTGTTTAAGTGGTGTAGTTACACTATAAGTGTTTGTTATAGTGCTGTTACATCATACTTGTTCATCTTACTAACATATGTAATTTCTTGTTTTATGTAATGTTGCAATTTTAGTGTCATTACATCAATGTATTTTGCTTGTTACACCAATGTTCTTCTGTAACGCACGTGTTCGTTACCATGAATTTTGTTTGTTTATTATGTATACTAATGTAAGTGTTTATTATAGTGATTTAGTTACAGTGTAAATGGTTGTTGTACTTGACATTACAACATATGTATTCATCAAAGTGATGTAACTGTTCTTCATATTAGTCAAAAAAAAATTTGGTCAAGACTATAGTGGATTTAAAGAGAAATATATGATGAGTTTTTTGGTGTACTTTTTATAAAAAAATAAATTATTATAAAAAAACTATGTATGTATAAAAAATTTGAGGGTAAAATGTTTTAAATAGATGAAAATACAGATGGTGACACTTGTCACCACCATATTAAATTCAACTATTTTAAGTGATGGTAAAATGTCGAAAATACCCTTCTCATGTACAATAAAGATGTGGACACATGGCAACATTTCATACAACTTGAAGAAGATCAATGGTTATGATTTGGTTTATGGGTTATCGCAATAAATGTAGATTAACAACCGTTGCTTCCCCTATGACATGTTTTGTTAACTTTAATCAAGAATATGTGTAACATACAGTTAATAACATTATCAACATTAAGTATGATGTAATATGTGGAGACCTGAATCACCAAAGTTTAAGAATATTCAATTCAACCACTAAACTTTTAACATATATTTATCATTAGTCTAGCCCCATTTTAAACACGATTTGATTCGTGTGATGCTCTTAAATAGTAAAACACAAACTTAAAAAAATTTAATTATATAACTTGTAAGGCCCCGTTTTTGGAGACCTCACAGTTGGACATTCACAACACTATTCATAAAACATTTAATAATTCATTATCACATTGCAGCGGAATTTAGACATTTAAAAGCCATTCATTTATTTATAAATGTTGTGCTAAGTAATACATGTTTGGTATAGTTACAAAAGATCATTAGTTTGCATTACAAAACAACAATGTTATATTCCTGAATGGATGTCAGCCTTGACCCGACGAGTAGCCTCCCCGAGTGCCATCCTCAGCGATATTACCTGTCAACTGAAATGCATAAAAGTCAGCTTTGCTGAGTGAGTCCTAGTTTAAAATCATAAAAATATCTTGATAGATTTGTATACAAAATACTTCTTAAATAAAATATCTTAACTTTCTTTCGGATGTGATCACACACCATACATACAAATCATATCCATTAAATCATTCCCATTTTCTTTCTTGCTTATTATTATTATCTTTCACTGTCGATATGGACCAAAGTGCTATACCCCCCATATAATGCGCATAAACCTGGTACTGGGCCTTGAAGTCTATAAATAGACTCCATCCGTGGTGCACATATGCTGGCACCAGTACCGGGGCAGCAACAGTGGTCCCCTCAATCTTAAAGATTGACCCTGTGTACATCCTTTGGGTTAGCTAAACCGTACACAGTTAAGCTAACGACAACATGGTCGTGCACCTCCCGTAAATTTTTACTTGCAAGTCTTTTCATTCCTTATGTTCCACTTTTCGTTAATATTAATCTTCCACTTGATTAATAATAATACTACATAAGGACAACCCACAATATGCATAAGATAATTAGATAATCAAGTCAACCATGATCAAACCCTAATCCTGATCTTCCAAAATTCCAGAAAATTTATTAAGTCTTAAACTAATGCGGATGAACAAAACCAATGCGGGTGAACAACTGTAAATGCGGGTGAACAAAAACTAATGCGGATGAACAAAAGTGAATGCGGATGAACACTTGAAAATGCGGATGAATAACTTGCAAATGCGGATGAATAACTTGCAAATGCGGATGAATAACTTGCAAATACGGATGAACAACTTGCAAATGCGGATGAACACTTGCAAATGCAGATGAATAACTTGCAAATGCGGATGAACAACTTGCAAATGCGGATGAACACTTGCAAATGCGGATGAACACTTGGTAAATATTCTGTTGTAAAAGAAATGCTGATGGACATTACAAATGCGCATGCATAAAAACAAATGCTGATGGATACTTAGGCTGAATTAAGGCAAATGCGGGTGAACAAAACACTTAGGCAATTATCACAGTGTAAAGGCGGATGAACCATCAGACCTGTAAATGAGACTTATGCTATAACCAGTTCTAAAACCTCATTCTCATACATTCTTAACCTAGATCAGTCATGCTAAACTCTTAGAACAAGCTTACAACCTCACAGAACATAGAAGTTCATACACGTACATTCACATTTATCGTACATAACGGTTGTAAAATATTTTAAATGCATTTTCAGCCCCAAAGAAGTTTAAGAACATAGAATCGGGGTCCTAGAACTCATCTATTGCAGCAAACAAGTGAATCTCCTCCCAACTTACATGCACAAGAGTTCAAACACCTAGAACAAGCCAAAACAAACACCAAAAACACATAAAAATCAGTTTCTAAGGTTGAAACCTCAAAGAAACCGAACCAATTAATTACAAAAACCTACTAACCTTGAATAATCTTCTTCTTCTTCACAATTCGACCGAGAGGAAACACAAAAACTAGCTTTCTTTTCTTTCTTTTCTTATTCGGAAAGCAGCAGCAGAAAGAGCATGGGCGATCATGCTCTTTATACACCCACTTTTGACTTTTTGGTACTATTTACACAAAGCACCCCTCAACTTTTCCTTCTTTTTATTTTCTTCAAATTACTTTTCTTTCCTTTTTATTCTGACGAAATTTCAGGTGTTACAAGTCTACCCCCCTTAAAGAGGTTTCGTCCCCGAAACCTGTCACTCTTCGAATAACTGTGGGTAATACTGTCTCATCACTTCTTCAGTCTCCCACGTAGACTCGAATCCTTTTCGGTGTTTCCACTGTACCCGCACAAGTGGAACCACTTTATTTCTTAATCTCTTCTCCTTTCGGTCGATGATTGCCACTGGTTGCTTCACATAATTGAGCCGCTCATCCACTTCAATATCATCCAATGGTACAATCATATCTTCGTCAGCTAAGCATTTTCTTAGATGAGATACATGGAATGTTGGGTGAATCCCACTTAACTCATCGGGCAATTCTAGATGGTAGGACACCTCTCCTACTCGTGCAACGATTCGAAAGCCCCTATGTATCTTGGACTCAACTTGCTCCTCTTCCAGAATCGGATGATCCCTTTCCAAGGCGAGACCTTTAACATAACATTATCACCCATGTTGAACTCGATGGGTCTACGCCTCTTATCGGCATACGACTTCTGTCTATCCTTCGCCGCCTTCATAACGGCTTTGATCTTTTCCAGCTTCTCAGTCGTAGCCTCAATCACCTAGATGCTTCCCAATTCTTTCTTCCCAATGTCTCCCCAACACACGGGCGTTCTATACCTCCTACCGTACAACATCTCGTATGGTGGCATACCAATGCTGGCATGATAACTGTTGTTGTACGAGAACTCTGCTAACGGTAGGTGATCATCCCAACTTCCTCCAAAATCGATCACACATGCCTGGAGCATATCCTCGAGTGTCTGAATCGTCCGCTCAGACTGACCATCTGTCTGAGGATGGTAAGCCGTACTAATGTGTAGTCTCGTCCCCATGGCATCATGGAATCTCTTCCAAAACTTCGATGTGAACCGGGTGTCACGATCTGACACAATAGACACCGGTACACCATGGCGAGCTACAATCTCTTTGATGAACAGGTCCGCCAGTCTCTCGGAGGAATACGTCTCGCGGATCGGTAGGAAGTGAGCACTCTTTGTCAATCGGTCAACTATCACCCAGATGGTATCGCACCCCTTCGCAGTATGGGGTAGCTTCGTTATGAAGTCCATGGTGATGTGCTCCCACTTCCACTCGGGTATATCCAACGGTTGGATCTTCCCATATGGTTTCTGATGTTCTGCCTTCACTTGCAAGCAAGTAAGGCACTTACTTACATACTCTGCCACGTCCCGTTTCATACCCGGCCACCAGTAGTCTTTCTTCATGTCTTGATACATCTTGGTAGCACCAGGTGAATGGAGTATCGAGTTTTATGAGCTTCGTCCATAATTCGCCCACGTAGATTCCCATATCGAGGAATCCACATTCGTCCAAAGCGGGTTCTAACCCCGTGGGTATTCTCCCCCAATTCTTCAACTAGGCCTCTCATTCGTTCAGAGTTGAGGCGATCTTCTTTTAACGCCTCATTTTGAAACTCTTTAACTTGCGTTATCACCTCTGAGGTCATCACCAACTGATACGCCTTTACCCGAATCGGTTCGGGTCTCTCCTTCCGTCTAAGGGCATCGGCCACTACGTTGGCCTTGCCCCGGTGGTAATGGATCTCACAATCATAGTCTTTGATCAACTCTAACCACCTTCTCTGCCTCATGTTGAGATATTTCTGCTCAAAAAAGTATTTCAAGCTCTTGTGATCTGTGAAGATTGTGCACTTGGTCCCATATAAGTAGTGCCTCCAAATCTTCAACGCAAAGACCACCGCAGCCAATTCTAAATCATGAGTGGGGTAATTAACCTCGTGGGTCTTTAACTGTCGGGACGCATAGGCTATTACTCTCCCACGTTGCATTAACACGCAACCCAGTCCTGAATAGGAGGCATCCGAATACACCACTAAGTCTTCACTCCCTTCAGGTAATGTCAAAATAGGAGCTTGAGTTAATCTTGCTTTTAACTCCTCAAAAGCATCCTCCTGTTCTCGTCCCCACACAAACTTCACATCCTTGCGTGTCAACTTAGTCAAAGGTGAGGCTATCTTGGAAAAGTCTTGGATAAACCTTCGGTAGTAACCCACCAAACCCAAGAAACTGCGAATCTCGGATGGCGTCCTTGGAGACTTCCATTGCATTACCGCCTCAACCTTTGCCGGGTCCACCATAATTCCTTCGGTATTCACCACATGACCCAGAAACTAAACTTCCGGCAACCAAAAAGCACACTTAGAGAATTTAGCATACAACTTCTCCTTTCTAAGTGTCTCCAACACTTCACGTATGTGGCCGGCATGTTCTTCTTTGCTCTTCGAATAAATCAGAATATCATCAATAAACATAATCACTGATTTATCTAACATTGGCCGACACACTCGGTTCATCAGATCCATAAAGGCAGCTGGCGCGTTAGTTAAACCGAATGACATAACGAGAAACTCGTAATGTCCATAACGCGTGTGGAACGCTGTCTTCGGGATATCTTGTTCCTTTACCTTTAGCTGATGGTAGCCAGATCGAAGATCTATTCTGGAAAACCAACTGGCACCTTGGAGCTGATCAAACAGGTCATCAATCCTCGGCAATGGATACCGATTCTTCACCGTCAACTTGTTCAACTCGCGGTAGTCAATACACATCCTCATACTACCGTCCTTCTTCTTTAGAAACAAAACCGGGGCACCCCATGGAGAGATACTCGGTCTAATGAAGCCCTTATCAAGCAACTCTTGCAGTTGCTCCATGAATTCCTTCAGCTCAGAGGGGGCTAACCGATACGGTGCCTTGGCAACGGGTTGCGCACCGGGTATCAGGTCGATCTGAAATTCTATCTCACGGTCCGGTGGCACACCTGGTAGATCTTCGGGAAACACATCCGGGAAATCACGTACCACTGGCACTTCTGATAATTGTGGTATCGACACGTCCACATCTTTCACGTATGCCAAGTAGGCACAATATCCGCGCCTCATACACCTCTCTGCCACTGCCATCAAAATCACTTTCGGAACCATAGTGACGCGATCACCATAAACTATCACTGAACTCCCATAGGGTGCAACTAACTGAATCATCTTCTTCCGACACACGATGTTTGCCTCATAGGCTGCCAACCAATCCATCCCCAGAACTACATCAAACCCGCCTAGGGGCATCACAAATAGTTTAGCGGAGAACCTATGGCCTTCTAACTCTATGCCACAATCGTCAATCATATCAGAAATTCTGGTAGACTTACCGATAGTAGTTTCTACATCAAAAGGTTCATCGATGCTCCTACTACTAATAGGCAATTTAGCACAGATGGCAGCAGATATGAAACTCCTACTAGCACCAGAATCAAATAGTACAGAGCCACAAGTTTGGTTTACTAGGAACACACCTGACACGACTTCGGGGTCTACCCGAGCTTCCTCTCGGGTCATCGTTAAGGCTCTTGCACTTGCCCTCTGCCCTCCTTCTTCTGGCCTCTTCTTCAACCTAGAACTTTCAGCCCTTGGCTTCTTGCAATCCTTGTTCATGTGACCGATTTCACCACAGTTAAAGCACCGTGGGGCTCCACACATCTTTGAAATATGACAGGGCTTGCCATATTTGTAGCAGACATTCATTCCCAAACGACATTCCCCGCTATGTTCCTTCCCACACTTATCACACCGCCTCAACCCCGAGCTTGCAGTAACCACTCGGTGACCATCCATCCTCGGCCTCTTATTATTCGGGTTGAAACCACCACACCCGAATCTCTTCCCGTTCCAACTCTTGTTATTACCACCCGTCTTCTTCCCCTCAACCACCGCTACTTCCCTTTCATCATACAACATTCCCGCCAAATCCACTGCCGACCTAAAAGTGCTTGGTTGGGCAGCGATCAAATGTCTGCGGATGTCGGTCGGTAGTCCCTGAATGTACCGATTGATCTTCCTCTATACTGGCGTAACCCGACCCGGCACCAACCTCGCTATTTTGTTAAACTTGGCGGTGTATTGCTGGTGGGTCATAGTTCCCGCCTCCAGCTGTAAGAACTCCCTTTCAATCTTGTTGAGTTCTCGGTGAGGACAGAATTCCTCAATCACCAGCTTCTTCAGCTCACCCCATCTCATTCTCTCGATGGCCCTGTCACCCTTGGCTTGGACAAGATTGTCCCACCAACATAGTGCCGAGTCGACAAACGAGTGAGTGGCGAACATCACTTTCTGGTCTTCCCGACACTCACTGATCTTCAATACTGCCTCCATCTCCCTTATCCAGCGGTAGGCAGTAGCAGCGTTACCGTTGCCGTCAAAAGTAGGGGGTTTACACCATTGGAATACCCCGTAGCTGCATCCCCATAAAGTCAATCCACATAAAGTCACATGCTAATATCATAATAGGCACATAAGGACAGCCCACAACATGCATAAGATAATCAGATAATCAAGTCAACCATGGTCAAACCCTAATCTTGATCTTCCAAAATTCCAGAAAATTTCTTAAGTCTTAAACTAATGCGGATGAACAAAACCAATGCGGGTGAACAACTGTAAATACGGGTAAACAAAAACTAATGCGGATGAACAAAAGTGAATGCGGATGAACACTTGTAAATGCAGATGAATAACTTGCAAATGCGGATGAATAACTTGCAAATACGAATGAATAACTTTCAATTGCGGATGAACAACTTGCAAATGCGGATGAACACTTGCAAATGCGGATGAATAACTTGCAAATGCGGATGAACAACTTGCAAATGCGGATGAACACTTGCAAATGCGGATGAACACTTGGTAATTATTCTGTCGTAAAAGAAATGCTGATGGACATTGTAGCAAATGCGCATGCATAAAAAGAAATGCTGTTGGATACTTAGGCTGAATTAAGGCCAATACGGGTGAACAAAACACATAGGCAATTATCAAAGTGTAAATGCGGATGAACCATCAGACCTGTAAATGAGACTTATGCTATAACCAGTTCTAAAACCTCATTCCCATACATTCTTAACCTAGATCAGTCATGCTAAACTCTTAGAACAAGCTTACAACCTCACAGAACATAGAAGTTCATACACGTACATACACAATTATCGTACATAACGGTTGTAAAACATTTTAAATGCATTTTCAGCCCTAAAGAAGTTTAAAAACATATAATCGGGGTCCTAGAACTCACCTATTGCAGCAAACAAGTGAATCTCCTCCCAACTTGCGTGCACAAGAGTTCAAACACCTAGAACAAGCCAAAACAAACACCCAAACACCAAAAACACATAAAAATCAGTTTCTAAGGTTGAAACCTCAAAGAAACCGAACCAATTAATTACAAAAACCTACTAACCTTGAATAATCTTCTTCTTCTTCACAATTCGACCGAGAGGAGATACAAAAACCAGCTTTCTTTTCTTTCTTTTCTTCTTCGGAAAGCAGCAGCAGAAAGAGCATGGGCGATCATGCTCTTTATACACCCACTTTTGACTTTTTGGTACTATTTACACAAAGCACCCCTCAACTTTACCTTCTTTTTATTTTCTTCAAATTACTTTTCTTTCCTTTTTATTCTGATGAAATTTCGGGTGTTACATAACTCATATATAACTATTATTATTTATGACCAAGGCCAATAAAACACATATTTTCACTATATTTCCAACACACACATGCCACAAAAACACACACAAATAAATTTGTTTTCCATATTGTCATAACTATGAGTATAAACTTGTTAAACTTATTTAAGGGGTTGTTTCGTTGTCCTCTTAATAATTCCATTAAGAGGCTACATGTTTTTTGAACAGTAAATGTGCGACCTTGCTTCGGAGGACAAGTGTTATCTTAATCGGACCCATCTATCCGTGTCCCAATCGGAACCGCACCCCCACCCCCCTTAAAAGGAAAACCATGACATGTAAATATGGGGGAGGTCTTCAAGTCTTACTCTGAGCAATATGCTCAGATTCCTCCTAAGGCAACATGTGAATCGGTTAGAGGTAAATTGTATTCGGTTCACTTAAAAGTCATCTTTTAATGGTTGATGAAGTCTTTTATTGAATAAGTTTTAAAAGTATGCTGAATGATTCAATGTCCACATCTTATTCGGTTGCAAAGGAGTCTCTACAGTATAAACAACTAAAACAAACGTTTTAGGCCCCCAAATTGAGAAGAAAATGCTACTTTTATATATATTCTAGACTGAAAATATATGTGATAATCCAATCAATATTTGTGTTTTTAGAATTAAATAAGATGGATAACAAAATATGAAGGTTTATCGAGATCAACGTACAAAACTTGGTTCATCAGGGATGAGTTACGAAACTTGGTTAATCAAAAGTTTATCGATTGTTCGCTAGTGATGATTATTTTTTGGTTCATAAATTCCAAATTCTCTTTTGCAATTAATTACCTAATCTACTAACTATTATTGTATGAACTTGATTTATATTCAATTGCTTTAATCTACCGTTGTTCTTTTATCAATTTAATCATTGTTGTCAGTTTTGATTATAATCTATATTTGCAATTGATTTTTCTCTTTATTTTAATATATCGTTGCTTCTTCATTATTTAATCATCTCTTTTGCAATTGATTTTGTTTCGCTTAATTAAGTTGTTTTCTGCCCGGTTTTTGCATAACTATAAATAATTTTGTTTATGTCGCCGGTTCGAGGCAAAGGTCTTTAAGAATAATATATGGACGAGGGTAACAAAATTTTGTTTTGCTTTATGCTCGACCTTGTTCGGTCGGAAATCTTAATAACTCAGCACAAATTTATCAAATAGCCCTAAGTAATTGAAAGTGTTTGTTTGTCCTTCGCATTAAGTGTATGTGTGTGGTATAAGAAACAAATGAATATTTTGGTATATTTGGTTATCAAATGAAAGGATGTATTTTAGTAATTTGCATTGAGAAAGCAGTTTAAAAAACTAGAAGGAAGGAAAGACGAACATGACATTATATACTCGAAAAGGAAGACAAAACGTAGCGTGGGTTAGCTATAGCGTGGGTTAGCTATCACTACCTAACCCCTATTAAAACCTAACAATGATATTTAAAATGATACACAAGACCATCACCATTTACTTCATAATCATACCCAAACACTTGTAAACAGTAAACATGCACCATAAATCTTTTAAGGTAAACGGTTAACTGCGAGATAAAAAAGTTTCGATACATAATTTCTCTCATCTAATTTGAGTTTTTTCTTAAAGTGTCGACTAACATCGTACTTAAATATTGTGGTCTGATAGTATTACAATTAACCGTTAAAAAACCTTTTCTATGAGACG
The DNA here is from genome assembly GCA_025506505.1 of Flaveria sonorensis. Taxonomy (NCBI): domain Eukaryota; kingdom Viridiplantae; phylum Streptophyta; class Magnoliopsida; order Asterales; family Asteraceae; genus Flaveria; species Flaveria sonorensis. The sequence continues at coordinate 33,411,051 of CM046426.1, read as the reverse complement.
CCGGATTGAATAACATTTTAAAAGCTAAAGGTTGTAAATTGTAAGTTATGTTTTGTACTTTATAAAGACTAAACCGAACAGCATTATCCATTTCTAGCAAAATCCCTCTTTCACACACGATCTACAGAACCACAGTTACCAAATCAATGGCCCGTCTCTTCTCGCAAACCCTAATTCGAACATCATCCCCTTCATCAAATCCCTTGCAAACATTTAAATTAGGTCTCTCACAGCATAATCGATATTCGACCCAATCGGGAAAAGCTCAATTGATCGAGGTTGATCTCGAATCCGATAGTGAAGTGGAGGTTTTAGGGTTGAGAAAGCTCGAAGATGCAATTCACAGCATCATCGTGAAGCAATCGGCACCTGATTGGCTTCCGTTTGTTCCAGGTTCGTCTTACTGGGTTCCTCCTCGCCGACACCGGCATGATTCTCAGGGGATTGTTAACTTGCTTAGGAAGTTTTCGAAGCCGTTGACGGATGAAGAGTCCTTGTCTGTTTCTTCGTCTCGTGGCTGGCCTTCTTCCGCTTATTTCATCGAAGGTATTGTTTGTGATTGTGGTTTTACTTTTTTTGATGTAGGATTAATGGAGAAATTGATATTTTGGTTGTTTAGATTTGTTGATAACGAAATTTGAGTTGGAAAGAAGTAAATTCTCTTTCTTTAGAATCGACAATCTTGTTTATATTAGATCATAATCAACGCTGATATAATTTGTAGCATTTTAGGCTGTTGATTAGGTTTTTTTCATGTAGAAGGTAGTCGCTGGAAGGTGAGAAATAGATTACTGGTGAAGTTGGAGTAAACATGAGATTCTTGTATGAATCCACTATTAATATTAATTTAAACAAAAATTGGATCTTTTTGAGAGTGAACACTAATTGTTAACCGTAGAGAGCATTACTGTTGGTACTCTAAGTTGTTTGGTATGTTAAAGGTATTTTCTAGGAATATTCAAATGAATTGATATTAAGATTTTTTAAAGGATAACTTCCTTCACCTGACTTGTTCCAACGTTAGTTCGTCGATGTTTAAGGAGCAAATGTGATGCTATTCAAATGGATTTGACATAATGAAAATCAATGGACTTTTAATTGTTGGTTGAAGACTTGTAGAGGTGAATGAAAAGAGGAATCACATTCAAAGGTAGTTGGAGGAAATCTTAAACTAAGAGTGGGTGTTTGTATTTAATGGTTAGGGATGGATGTATCATAAGGAAGGATGAGGGATGTTGTTTAGAGTAGTAGATGTAGTGACTCAATATAAAAAAAGACTATATAAATTGACATGAGACTTTTTATGGTAAACAATAGCTTGAATGTTGTGTATGCCAACAAGATCAATTTAGCATACCAATTCATTGGAGGTATGTAATGGAACTCCTTCACAGTCTTAGTGAAATAGAGATTGGATAGTTTCTTACTGGAAGTCTCGATGAAGTATAACTATATAAAGGTTCAGATTATGCTGCTGCTTCTAACTAATCAAGGTCAAATTATCTTCAGCTTAATAGATCGCTCATAAGCTAGAAAGAAACCATATACAAACTACAAAGGATGTGTTGCTCTTATTATCTAATGGAGAAAGCGTAGTTTCTACATTGACAATCATTAAGTGGCCATTCACTCAGTTGTATTTGTACTAAGTAGGATCTTGGTATGGGGTGTATGCAGAAGGCACATGTGTGCCATATTTTGGGACACTTAAGCTTTGAAAATATCCAAAAACTGGGATAATGGATAGGTACAAAGGTACACATGAAAATCTTAGATGCATACACGTACAGATAAATGCATAAAGCTAATTGCAACAAAGAATCTTGATACTTGATTAATCCTGTATCAAATTGAACTGTGGATGTTTATATGATTTTCTAGAACAACCTATACGTTATGTATAAAATATGAAGCATACACAGGCTTAGAAAATCGTAAAAAATGGTGTTCGTGGGTACACCGAATTACCATGCATGAAATTCTTATATGCATTTGCATAGAAAGCTTGCATAAAGCTAATCGTGATACTACTATGATGAATATCAAATCACATTGAATTGCAACTTTTCTTTAGTAGTTTCCAAAGACAACCTATATGGTATGAACGAAGTATGAGACCTGAAACTGCATATTAATGATGAAAGCATTTGATTCTAACCTATATTTTAGCAATATATAGAGAAAAAAATACTCTTGTTAATTACTTAAATATTGTCTTCTCCGGTGAGTTGTTCATTAACACGTTATAATGTGTACAACTTTGTTTGTGTTGCCACTAATTAGCTTTGAATAAACTATACACATATCCATAAAGAAGTGCCCAAATAAGATATAATCTTAACAATAGTATAATCAGATATAATTTATTTGTAAAAGGGCAATGACCTTATTTAATGATGATTCAAACAAAATTCCATCTCGAGAAAAGGAGTCACATATTTTGCTTTTTAACCAAATCAAAATTTCATGTATGATTTGAATAAAAGTTGTGAGATCTTGACAACTATGAGTCTTGCATTAAAATGATCATTGTAATCTGTACATGATCTCTGAGTCAATAGATAACATGTGTATTGTGCATGTGCTTCTATAGCATCCATTCATCCTCAAGTATCTGATATGAACAAGATCGAATAGAGCATCTTATTGTTTTTCACACTAAAATATATAAATAATGAATAGAGTATCTCATTGTTTTGTACACTAAAATAATATAAATATGGTCATCAAAACTTATTCTTAAAAAAATTTAAGTATGAAAATTTAAACATGTTTTAGACGTTTGCAACTTAAATGCAGGGTTAGGTGCAGGTTTACAGTATCGTTCCATGTGGTAGATAAATTGCTATTTAGATGTGTGGTATGAAGACACCATGTACATGTATGTCCTGTGTAATATGTTATATATAATTATGTACACACACACCAAGAAACATATTTAATTGATAATGCCTGATTACTTATTAAGACAGTTGTTGAACCAACCTTAGGAATTTTGCAAGTTTGTGAGCTTTGGTTTGTTAACTAAATTTGATGATAAGTACTCTCAGGCACATCCACTATGCATCCAGTGCCCATTGAGATGGAAGCAGAGGGGGTTCATAGCAATGAAGAGAATATGCCTGATGCCAAGAATGAGGAAGGGTGAACGTTCACGCACCACAAATCTCTGATCTTTCAAGTAAGTTTCCCACCCCCCTCCCTCTTCGCTCCCTCCCTCATCCTATTCCTCTGATAAGTGAAAAGATGGCACCATGGCTGGGATGGTTAGTGGGTTTAGGTGCAAACATGTAGTTACGTGTTGAATGGTCGGGTCGGGTTGATATGGAACATGTTTGGTTCAAAATTTTCTATTAGTGTGCCAAATGTAATTACGGAATTAGATATGTTAATATTTTGAATAAACTAATTAGGAGGTTTTCTGCTTTAAAAATACATTTCCAGTTGCTTTCAATTCATTTGATATATTTTCATTTGCTTGATAACGTTTTACTGGACACTACAGGTTCGCTTACTGTTGTAGATATTTATGAAAGGACTAAAATACCCTGTGGATCGAAGAAGAGGAAGCAAACTTGTTCTAATAGTTGAGGCTTGGGTGGTGTGGTTTGCATAGGGGCTGGGGTATGTTGTAAATGTATGTTGTTATAACAATCTCATAAGCTGCAAGGTTTCCCTTAATTTACTTCTGTTATGACTTCCAAATAAAAGTAATATTACGTTGGTAAAACGCTCTCCTTGCAGGATTCTGTTTTTAAACCACACATTCCAATCATCATTCTTCTAGAACGAGTGCGATTATCGTTCCATATGATATGCCTGATGGCACAACCTTTAATGCATGCGTGATCGCATGGAGCATATGAAAGATTCTTACAAGAAATCAATTAGTGATGATTTGTTCACCACTAAATACTTCAAGCATTATATTAGGGCGTTCATGGATTGTTGAAACAGTTACTTGTTATTTATTTATTTTTGGAATATGCAATTACATTTATGAACCATCTTTGTTCCTTTATAAAATTTTTTACAAATGATTTTGGAAGGAAAAAAAATAGTTGAAACTATCAAAAACCTGGATGTCAAATTGTCAAATGGCTAATGATTTGTCGTTTTAAGACATCGTATTTCGGAAGAATAGTAGTGTACGAGCTAGGTAGGGCAAATCCAAGCAAACAAAACAAGCATATAGGAGTATGCTAAGGCGCACACACACGAATGAGCTATTGAAGACGGATAAAGTAAGGCAAACAAGGGTGTAAGACTGTAGGTCCTAGATAAGCACAAGTTAGGCAAGTGTATGGTAAGACAAACAAAAACTATAAAAACATACCAAAGCTTTATGAGAGATCCATAACTTCTCATGCTAGTCCATAACCATAATCACATGCCTTCAAGAACTTCTAATCCTGTCATTCAAATTTATGATGTGTTATGGTGTTGGTATGAATTTTGATTTTAAAATTACAAAGTTTAATATATAAGTTTAGAGGATGTTAGGTCCTAATAGCCTTCATTAGAAAATGTGGCATAATAGGTGACCTCATTTTTCATTTTCCAGACTTTGTATTTACCATCACCATCACTGCCACCACAACCTATTGATCGTCAGAGGCATGACCATTATCACAACCACGACCACGACCTATTGTTTATTGTTTCTCTTGAACACACAATATGCACACCTTTACTTGGTCTGAATAGAAAGATACACATACTAAACATGCATTCACATTAAGCACAAGTGTACAATCCACAAGGTATTTACAAGCACGAGTATTTGTCGATGACATATCAACCAGCATATCCCTCTAATTTGGCAGGTACATTTGCTTCCATTGACTAACTTCTAGACCCGTTAATACGACACAATCTGGACTATGGTTTATATAATACAAACACATTATATATAATTAATGCTTTAAAGGATTGTTACATAAAATTGAAAGGTAACAAATTTCCAATTAGACTGTTCATTATAACCTTGGGAGGTATTTATGTTGATTAGGAATGGATTGGTTAGCCTACCACTAAGGGTAACATAATCTGCCAAACGAAGATGATTCAACTGACAACACTTGATAGTAGTCCCGTCACGATCTATGGTGATAGAATATGCATAGTGTAAGGCCCCGATCCCGGGACGCTCACAGTTGGACAATCATCGCACATAAAACATATAATTTACATTTACAATTTCTAAAACATTGCAGCGGAATAATTTTAAACCATTTCTTTATAATTGCTTTTGCAAAATAATACATTATAGTTAACTGTTACAAAATATCTTAATTTGCATTACATCACAAAAACATTATAATCAAAACAACGGATGCCATCCAAAAATGCCAAGTAGCTGCCCCGTGCCATCCTCAGCAACATTATCTGCCAACTGGAAACACATAAAAGTCAGCGTTGCTGAGTGAGTTCTAGTTTTATAAAATAAAATACTTTTCTTTCGTTTAAAACCATTATTTCTTTACTTTCACATGTGATCATGCATCATACGTACACATAGATAACAACTTATTATTATCTTTCATCGTCATTCGTTGACTTCCGTTCATTCATCCTCGTACGTCATCTTTATCATTCGTTATCTTTCTTTCCGTACTATATGTACACTCATTAACTTCTGATGACATGTACTGTACCCCGAACGTTGTGCACGAAGCTGACTCAAGGGCCTGGGGCAAGTACACACATCATTATCATTCATCTTTCATTCCGGACCAATGCCATGTGCTATACCCCGAACATTGTGCACGAAGCTGGTTACTGGGCGTGAGGTCTATCATAGACCTCGAACATTATGCACAAAGCTGACTCCAGTACCTAGGGCAAGCGGCAAGGGTCCCATACATATGGTCAATCACAAAGATTAGACCCCTAGTGTGCATCCTTCCGGGGTAGCTAACCCGCACACAGTTGAGCTAACACCCTTCATTGGGTGTGAACCTCCATACATTACTTGCAAGACTTTTCATTACATCACTCATTAATGCATGCATTCATACTTTACGTTCCTCTTTTCATTATCTTCCGCTTTACGTTACATAATACTTTCCATTTACTTTTCATAATCATACCACTTAAAGCCACGGAAAATATACATACATAATAAGGAACATAACATAAACATAACCATACCATACATAGCATCATCACATCACATATGACATCATAAGTTTACTTACATCACCCCCGGGAACCTCCCAAGTCAAAGCCTACACTTTACATTTTCCCCAAAATTTCAGAAAATATTCCAAGTCTTAGGCGCATGGGCACTATGCAGGCGCATGGCCTTCTGGGCGCATGGGAACACTTAGGCGCATGGGAAAGGTTCCGGGCGCATGGGCACTACTGGGGCGCATGACCCAACACTTAGTCATTCTGGGCATTTCTAGGCGCATGGGCACTATGCATGCGCATGAGTGCCTAGGCGCATGGATACTATTCGGGCGCATGGGTTTTGGGCGCATGGGACTACACTTAGGCAATTTGACCATTGGGCGCATGGGCCAATTTCAGGCGCATGGGAAACCAACACATACTAATAACATTATAATCAGTCCCAAATCATCAATTCATCATGTTCTAACTTAGTTCTAGCATTCTAAGCATCATAACATGAACATGGCATCATCATAACATCATAAATCACCCAAATCATAACCCACCCACATTCACACATACACATTCATACAGGTACAAAACCCATTTTCATAAAAACATACATACATGTATTTCTAGCCCCAAAATCAGTTAAAACATGTAAAAAGGGGGTTCTAGAACTCACCTTTGACAACCTTCGAGTATGACTTCTTCAACCCGTTTGCAAATGAGTTCAAACACCTAAAACCCACCAAATCACACAACCCGAACACACAAACAAACACATAAGCATACAACCGAGGCATAGGCTGGCCAAGAACAACTTAAAATGATGAATTCTTACCTTGAATTCGGTTTCTTGTTCTTCCTTCTTCAAAATCCGAACTCTGCTCTTTCTCTCTCTAGAAAATCCGATGAAAAGAAGATATGCAGAGAAGTGTGGGCGGCCATGCCCACTTTATGCACCCACTTTTATTCTTTTTGTCCTTTTGACACATTTAGCCCCTCAACTTGGGTTAAATTGTGTTTTCTTTCTTTTATTCACATTTATTCCTTCTTTCTCGTGTTTTAAAATTTTCCGGGTGTTACAAGTCCACCCCCCTTATATAGGTTTCGTCCTCGAAACTTGTTATTCCTCAAACAGATGTGGGTAATACTGCCTCATCTCTTCTTTAGTCTCCCATGTAGACTCGGATCCCTTCCTGTGCTTCCATTGTACACGCATAAGGGGAACCATTTTATTCCTTAACCTTTTCTCCTTGCGGTCAATGATTGCCACTGGTTGCTCCACATAATTGAGCCTTTCATCAACTTCAATATCCTCCAGTGGTACAACCGTATCCTCATCATCTAAACACTTCCGCAGATGAGATACATGGAATGTCGGGTGAATTCCACTTAACTCATCGGGTAACACCAACCTATAGGCCACCTTTCCTACTCGAGCAATGATTCGGAAAGGCCCTATGTATCTCGGGCTCAACTTTCCCCGCTTCCTGAACCGAATGATATCTTTCCAAGGTGAGACCTTCAACATAACTCTGTCACCTACCTTGAACTCAATCGGTCTACGTCTCCTGTCAGCATACGACTTCTGCCTATCTTTAGCTGCCTTCATAAAGGCTTTGATCTTTTCGAGCTTCTCAGTCGTAGCCTCAATCACCTCAATACTTCCCAACTCCTTCTGACCAATATCACCCTAACAAACGGGTGTTCTACACCTCCTACCGTATAGCATCTCATAAGGGGGCATACCAATACTGGCATGATAACTATTATTATACGAGAACTCAGCTAACGGTAAGTGGTCATCCCAACTTCCTCCAAAGTCAATGACGCATGCCCGAAGCATATCTTCTAGCGTCTGAATAGTCCTTTCCGACTGACCATCCGTCTGAGGATGATAAGCCGTGCTAATGTGTAACCTCGTCCCCATCGCATCATGGAACTTCTTCCAAAATTTAGATGTAAACCGAGTGTCACGATCAGAAACAACGGAGACCGGCACACCATGACGGGTTACAATCTCTTTGATGAATAGATCCGCTAATCTTTCAGAGGAGTACGTCCCGCGGATCGGTAGAAAGTGGGCACTCTTTGTTAAACGATCAACTATCACCCATATGGCATCATACCCTTTCACGGTACAAGGTAACTTCGTAATAAAGTCCATGGTGATATGCTCCCACTTCCACTCCGGTATATCCAATGGTTGGATCTTCCCGTACGGCTTCTGATGCTCGGCCTTCACTTGCAAGCAAGTAAGACACTTACTCACATACTCCGCTACATCGCGCTTCATACCCGGCCACCAATAATCTTTCCTCATATCTTGATACATCTTTGTAGCATCGGGATGAATGGAGTATCGAGTCTTATGAGCTTCATCCATAATCCTCCCATGTAGATCCCCGTAAAGAGGGATCCACATCCGTCCGAATAGGGTTCTAACACCAAGAGTGTTTTCACCTAATTCCGCAACCATACCTCCCATCCTTTCGGAGTTAAGATGATCTTCTTTCAACGCTTCGTCTTGAAACTCCTTGACCTGCTTCATCACATCAGAGGTCATAATCAACTGATAAGCCTTCACCCGAATCGGCTCGGGTCTCTCCTTTCGGCTAAGGGCATCCGCCACTATGTTGGCCTTGCCCGGATGGTAATGGATCTCACAATCATAATCCATTATGAGCTCCAACCATCGCCTCTGCCTCATGTTCAGGTCCTTTTGCTCGAAGAAGTACTTCAAGCTCTTGTGGTCCGTGAAGATTGTGCACTTCGTTCCGTATAGGTAGTGCCTCCAAATCTTTAGTGCAAAGACCCAGCTGCTAACTCCAAGTCATGAGTAGGGTAATTCACCTCATGAACCTTCAATTGTCAAGACGCATATGCTATCACCTTTCCTCGCTGCATCAACACGCAACCCAACCCCGAGTAAGAAGCGTCCGAAAAGACCACTAAGTCCTCGCTTCCTTCGGGTAATGATAAGACAGGAGCCTGAGTCAACCTTGCTTTTAACTCCTCAAAAGCACTCTCTTGAGCTTGACCCCATACAAACTTCACATCCTTACGGGTCAACTTAGTCAACGGAGAAGCTATCTTAGAGAAGTCTTGAATGAATCTCCTATAATATCCCGCTAAACCCAAGAAACTATGAATCTTGGATGGCGTCTTTGGAGACTTCCATTGCATCACCGCTTCCACCTTTGCCGGGTCCACCATGATTCCTTCCAGATTCACCACATGACCCAAAAACTGAACTTCGTGCAACCAGAATGCGCACTTGGAGAACTTGGCATACAACTTCTCTTTTCTCAACGTCTCTAACACTTCCCGAATGTGACCGGCATGCTCCGCCTCATTCTTCGAATAGATCAAGATATCATCGATAAACACAATCACTGATTTATCCAACATCGGCCGACACACTCGATTCGTCAGGTCCATAAAAGCAGCTGGCGCGTTGGTCAAACCAAAAGACATAACGAGAAACTCATAGTGTCCATAACGCGTGCGAAAAGCTATTTTAGGAATATCTTGTTCCTTCACTTTCAACTGATGGTAGCTAGATCGAAGATCTATCCTCGAGAACCAACTGGCACCTTGGAGCTGATCAAACAGGTCATCAATCCTCGGCAATGGATACCGATTCTTCACCGTCAACTTGTTCAGCTCGCGGTAGTCTATGCACATCCTCATACTACCTTCCTTCTTCTTCACAAATAAGACCGGAGCACCCCATGGAGAGATACTCGGTCTAATGAACCCCTTATCAAGCAACTCCTGTAGTTGCTCCATCAATTCCTTCATCTCGGTCAGAGCCAACCGATACGGTGCTTTAGCAACAGGCTGGGCACCCGGTATCAAGTCAATCTGGAACTCGATCTCGTGGTCCGGTGGCACACCTGGTAAATCTTCGGGGAACACATCTGGGAACTCACACACAACCGGTACATCTGACAGTTGTGGTGTTGGCGTATCTACATCCTTCACGTAGGCCAAGTAGGCACTACATCCACGCCTCATGCACTTTCTCGCCACCGCCATCGAAATCACCTTCGAGATAGTCGTAACTCGATCACCGTAGATCGTCACCAAACTCCCGTCGGGCACTGTCAGTCGAATCATCTTCTTATGACATATGATATTCGCCTCGTAGTCCGCCAACCAATCCATTCCTAGGACTACGTCAAATCCGCCTAAGGTCATCACGAATAGTCTAGCAGGAAATTTATGACCCTCTAATTCTATATCGCAACCTTCTATCAGGTCAACAATCCTGGTAGACTTACCTATGGCAGTTTATACATCGAAGGGCTCATCAACACCTCTACTACTAATTGGCAACTTAGCACAGAAAGCAGCAGAAATAAAACTCTTACTAGCACCAGAATCAAATAACACGGAAGCAAGAGTTTGGTTTACTAGAAACGTACCTGACACAACATCGGGGTCTGTCCTAGCCTCCTCCTAAGTCATCGTGAATGCCCTGGCGCTCGCCTCTGCCCCTCGGTCCTGGTCTTCTGCCCTGCTCCGGAACTCTCAGCCCTTGGCTTCTTGCATTCTCGACTCATGTGGCCCTTTCCACCATAGTTAAAACACCTTGCTGCCTTGCACTCTCTTGCCATGTGGCCAGGCTTTCCACACTTGAAGCACACGTTCAATCCCCACCTACACTCACCGGTGTGCTCCTTCCCACATTTGCCACACCTCTTCGACTCCGCACCGGATGTGACCACACGCCGGTCATCCACCCGTGCATTCTTGTTGTTTGTCGGGGCACCACCCCGACCAAACCTCTTCCCATTCCAGTTTTGGTCACCACCGCCTTTCTTGCTCACCTCAGCCACCACCACTTCCCTCTCGTCGTACAGCCTTCCCGCCAGATCAACCACCAACATGAACGTATTCGGCTGGGCGGCTATCATGTGCCTACGGATATCCGTTGTTAAGCCCTGAATATACCTCTTGATCTTTTGCGACAGAGGTGTTACCTGATCTGGCACCAGTCATGCCATCTCGTTAAATTTGGTGGTGTATTGCTGATGCGCCATGGTTCCAGCCTCCAGTTGTAGGAATTCCTTTTCAACCTTGTCGAGCTCCCTATGAAGATAGAACTCCTCGATCACCAGCTTCTTCAACTCTGGCCACTTCATTCTTCCAATTGCCCTACTACCCTCGGCTTGGACGATATTGTCCCACCAAAACAGAGCCGAGTCCACAAATGAATGAGTGGCAAACTTCACCTTCTGATCCTCCCGGCACTCGCTGATATCAAGTACAGCTTCCATCTCTCTCACCCACCGGTGAGCAGCAGCAGCAGTGCCATTTCTGTCAAAAGTCAGGGGCTTGCACCTTTGAAATGCCCTATAGTTACAGCCTCGTGCTGCCTCCGGCACAGGCTCTTCTTCTTCTTCCTCATCAGTAGAGACAACCGTCTCAGTCCCCGGTTGCTCCCTTACTCCCGAGGACCTATTCCTCTCTTTCCTTTCTCCTTCTCTCACAGCCTTTATCACTTCGGTCACCACAGACGGTAAGATCGTCTGCATGACCTGGTGAACCTCTTCCACCACCGCCTCCTTCACTGAGGCTCTCAAGTTAGCACTCTCATCACCGCCCTCTGTATGAGGGGTCTCGGGCTCTTCATGAGCCACCTCTTCAGCTTTAGGCCTTCCTCTCGTGACCTGCGGTCCAGCACCACGTCCACCACGACCTCCACCTCGAGAAGCCTTTGAAGATCTACCACCGGCCATCCTCAAACATGCTATAAGATTCAAACACTAACACGGTCATTCAAGGTAATAGCTCAGTTTATGTCAAGTATAGTAAGTCCCTAATTACAGTGGCCAGTTATGATTAGCCACATAATACCGGTTATCATCAAGAAAATACCTGATGGCACGTAGCTACTCGGACTGGCATCCCTTCCCTTTGTCCAATTCTCAATTTAAGTTTAGGTTTCTTTTGAAAATTTTAACCCGTTTCACTGAAACTTTGGCTCTGATACCAACTTGTAAGGCCCCGATCCCGGGACGCTCACAATTGGACAATCATCGCACATAAAACATATAATTTACATTTACAATTTCTAAAACATTGCAGCGGAATAATTTTAAACCATTTCTTTATAATTGCTTTTGCAAAATAATACATTGTAGTTAACTGTTATAAAATATCTTAATTTTCATTACATCATAAAAATATTATAATCAAAACAACGGATGCCATCCAAAAATGCCAAGTAGCTGCCCCGTGCCATCTTCAGCAACATTACCTGCCAACTGGAAACACATAAAAGTCAGCGTTGCTGAGTGAGTTCTAGTTTTATAAAATAAAATACTTTTCTTTCGTTTAAAACCATTCTTTCTTTACTTTCACATGTGATCATGCATCATACGTACACATAGATAACAACTTATTATTATCTTTCATCGTCATTCGTTGACTTCCGTTCATTCATCCTCGTACGTCATCTTTATCATTCGTTATCTTTCTTTCCGTACTATATGTACACTCATTAACTTCCGATGACATGTACTGTACCCCAAACGTTGTGCACGAAGCTGACTCAAGGGCCTGGGGCAAGTACACACATCATTATCATTCATCTTTCATTCCGGACCAATGCCATGTTCTATACCCCGAACATTGTGCACGAAGCTATTGTGCACGAAGCTGGTTACTGGGCGTGAGGTCTATCATAGACCTCTAACATTATACACAAAGCTGACTCCAGTACCTAGGGCAAGCGGCAAGGGTCCCATACATATGGTCAATCACAAAGATTAGACCCCTAGTGTGCATCCTTCCGGGGTAGGTAACCCGCACACAGTTGAGCTAACACCCTTCATTGGGTGTGAACCACCATACATTACTTGCAAGACTTTTCATTACATCACTCATTAATGCATGCATTCATACTTTACGTTCCTCTTTTCATTATCTTCCGCTTTACGTTACATAATACTTTCCATTTACTTTTCATAATCATACCACGTAAAGCCACGAAAATATACATACATAATAAGGAACATAACATAAACATAACCATACCATACATAGCATCATCATATCACATATGACATCATAAGTCAACTTACATCACCCCCGGGAACCTCCCAAGTCAAAGCCTACACTTTACATTTTTCCCAAAATTTCAGAAAATATTCTAAGTCTTAGGCGCATGGGCACTCTGCAGGCACATGGCCTTCTGGGCGCATGGGAACACTTAGGCGCATAGGAAAGGTTCTGGGCGCATGGGCACTATTGGGGCGCATGACCCAACACTTAGTCATTCTGGGCATTTCTAGGCGCATGGGCACTATGCATGCACATGAGTGCCTAGGCGCATGGATACTATTCGGGCGCATGGGTTTTGGGCGCATGGGACTACACTTAGGCAATTTTACCGTTGGGCGCATGGGCCAATTTCAGGCGCATGGGCAACCAACACATACTAATAACATTATAATCAGTCCCAAATCATCAATTCATCATGTTCTAACTTAGTTCTAGCATTCTAAGCATCATAACATGAACATGGCATCATCATAACATCATAAATCACCCAAATCATAACCCACCCACATTCACACATACACATTCATATAGGTACAAAACCCATTTTCATAAAAACATACATACATGCATTTCCAGCCCCAAAATCAGTTAAAACATGTAAAAAGGGGGTTCTAGAACTCACCTTTGGCAACCTTCGAGTATGACTTCTTCAACCCGTTTGCAAATGAGTTCAAACACCTAAAACCCACCAAATCATACAACGCGAACACACAAACAAACACATAAGCATAGAACCGAGGCATAGGCCGGCCAAGAACAACTTAAAATGATGAATTCTTACCTTGAATTCGGTTTCTTGTTCTTCCTTCTTCAAAATCCGAACTCTGCTCTTTCTCTCTCTAGAAAATCCGGTGAAAAGAAGATATGCAGAGAAGTGTGGGCGGCCATGCCCACTTTATGCACCCACTTTTATTCTTTTTGTCCTTTTGACACATTTAGCCCATCAATTTGGGTTAAATTGTGTTTTCTTTCTTTTATACATATTTATTCCTTCTTTCTCGTCTTTTAAAATTTTCCGGGTGTTACACATAGTGGCTAAAAGTCATCTTTATGTTTTAAGGCTGTAAAGTATTGATCGTAATTATTTATAAAGTAACAGTTCCAAGGATGAAACCAAATGTTAAGGGGTAGACTTGTAACACGCTATTTTCATAGGAGTAGTAGTCATAGTAGTAGCAATAGCAGCAGCAGCATCAATAGTAACTGTAGAAGTCATAGAAGTAGAAGTAAGAGGAGCAGTGGTAGTGTTACTATTATCGTTGCCGGTGCTATTGATGTTACTCCATAGTTGCTCATGTCGTTGTTGTTTATAAAGTTTAGGTTAGAATGTAAAAGAGGATATTATGAGGGATTAAGGGGTGAAAGCTGACAACCAAAGTTTTCAAAAAAGGGCATTATGAGTCACCTCCCTCTCTTTTCCCTCATTGTTACTTCTTTTTACGGTTGTTCATGAATCAAGCATAGTCAAACCAAGAAGAACCTTGCTCGTGATTGGCTCTTTTACAAACCTAACCAAGACAATAGGCTTGTTTACAACCTAGATGAAAATTGAAAGGGTATTTTTCCAGCATTAATATTTCGAGCGAGTGTCAAGCGAGCTGTGAGGCGAGCAATTTTGATAGGCCTACTATCTTGTGTGTAATTTGCTTTAAGTTTATAGAAAGAGACAATGAATATGTTATGTCTCAAGTTTTTAGGCCTTAAAAACAACCACATTTTATAAAATACTTTCATGATTAAGGGTTAGAGATTGTCGCTTAGCTGCTAAAGGGTTTTACTTTTACATTTGTGTTATATTTATTATTTGGTTTACGGGTTTACTATGTATAAAGATAAATTGTATATTTGCATATAGTGAGTTGTACAATAGAGTGGTATGTATAACACTATAAATAAAATTATATATTTTTACATGTGTGTGTGTATGTAAGGCCCCATTCTCGAGACGCTTACAATTGATCAATCATCGTATAAAACACTTAAAACACATCATTTTGTGGCGAAAATATATTTTTTTCATTAATAAATTAAATTATGTCAAATCATCACATCATTTCGTTTACATCTCAAAAATTATATTAATACAATATCATTCTAAAAAATATGGATGCCAGACTTGGATCATCCCCAGTAGCTTATGCATCCATGCCTGCACCTCCTCAGAATCAACAATTACCTGCCAAATGATATGTATATAAAAAGTTAGTATTGCTGAGTGAGTTCTAGTTTATAAAAAAATACATTGCTTTCGTATAAACATATCCTTTCCTTTCATACGTGATCATACATCATACATACATCTTGATAATAGTTATTTATTATCTTTCATCATCGTTTATAATCGTTCATTTTCGTACTTTCTTTCATTAACATATTTCACTTTTTATCTAGATCCCGTCATATGCTATGCCCCATCATTGTGTACGAAGCAACTACCGTGTTGGGGTCAAGTGACAAGGATCCCGTTTCGCACGTCTTAATCAATCACAAAGATTGACCCCCTGTGTGCACCCTCATGGGTTAGCTAAACCACACACAGTTGACCTAACAATCCCTCAAGGAGTTATGAACCTCCATTCAATTTGCTTGTAATACTTTCATTCATTCATTCATTACGTTCCACTTTTCATTATCGTATCTTTCACTTTCATTACATAATACTTTACATACATATACATATCATGCCACGTAAAGTCACATCATAATACATAATATGAAATATTATAATTCACAACAGCAGCTCACAAGCAGATAAAACATTAGAAACATTAAAACAAGCATAAAATTCCATTAAACATAAGTACTTAGCACTTAAATTCTATTCCCAAAATTTCGGAACAAACCTAAGTGTTCACAGTGTATGAATAAGGAATACAGCGGATGACTTAAGTACTAAGTGCCCACAGCGGACAGCCAAAGTCCACAGCGGACTACCAAAATCCACAGTGGACGACTAAAGGTCACAACGCATGAATAAGACACTAAGTGTGTCCATAGCGGATGACTAAAGACATTACAAGTGTCCACAACGGACAACCATAATCCACAGCGGACAGTCTAACATATTTAAAGGATCCACAGTGGACGACTAATGTCCACAGCAGACATGCATGCATACTAAGTGTCTACATCGGACATGCATGCATACTTAAGTGTCTACAACGGACAAACAATGTCCACAGCGGACGGCATGAATTATCCTTCTAAGTGTCCACAGCGGACATTCTAACAATGTTCAAGTGTCCATAATGAACAACATGAATAATCCTTCTAAGTGTCCACAGCGGACATTCAAAGCCCACAGTGGACAACATGCTCAATACCTATGATCCAACTTATGCAGTTTCTAGTCCCATACATCATCTTAAGCTTATTCTTAACATAGATCTACTAGTTACACACTTAAAACATAACAAACAACCATTCAACATCATAAAATCTGTTAAAAACATTCATCTCTCGAAAACAACCATATTTTCATGAAAAAAACTTAGTTTGGTTTATGAACATCGGTTTAATATACATATCAGCCCTAAACAAGTAGAAAACATATAAAAAAGGGGATCTAGAACTCACCTTAACCAGCTTTCGAGTGAACCACAACAAACCCAAGAGCAACCTGGAGTTCTAGCACCTAAACACATGAAAACAAGCAACTAAACACATAGAAACACATAGAAATCAGTCCAGAAGCCTAAACTCATCTGAAACCAAGAAGAAAACACCTTAAAATCATACCTTTTGAAGATTTCTTCCACTTTCTCACTCTAGAACCAGATGGAAGCTTCTCTCTCTCTCCAGCCGAAAGTTTTGAGAGTGGGATAGGAAGTATGGGCGGCCATATTTCTTTTTAAACCCATATGGGCCGGTTTGGTCCTTGCACACTTTTAACCCTTTCTTTTTGAAATAATAACTTGTTTGCTCCCTTTACTTTTCTTTTCTTTTCTTTTTCTGAAATTTCTGGGTGTTACAATGTATATAAGTGTATATATATAATAAACTAATTAAAAATAATTTGAGTTGAACCGAGCTTAGCAGGCCTTTGTATGTGTTTGGCTTGTTTACAAACTGAACGAGTTGATTTTCACATTTACAACCAAGTGTAAATCGAACGGACATTTTTTGAGTGATCGTCTAGCGAGTGGCAAGTAATTTAGATAGCCCTACTTTATTTACAAGAAACCTATGGAGAGAAGGTTAGAGAGATAAAGAGAAAGAAGATTACAATCACAACTTTGGTTAGCTAGGGGCATCAACAAGGTCTTAGGGGAGAGATTCAAGGCAAGAAGGAGGAAATTAGGGATCGATTTTTTATAATCTTATGCATGAACGGCTAAGTTCTAAGGCCCTGATTCAAGGAGACCGCACAACTGCATTTTCATATCAGAAAACATAATTTTTTAACCTAAACAACTATTTGTTTATTACAAAAACTTAAACAACATCACATTGTCATTCTCATAAAACATTACAACATAAACTTTAACTAAACATGTCCTTTAACTAGAATGTCATTCTTAAACATAACCGGACAGTTCCTCAATCAATGCCAAGCTAACAACTTTATTCATTCTTTGTACCTATCAAATTTAATATGCATACAATGTTGGTGTTGTTGAGTGAGTTTTAGTTTTAACCTTTAGCAAAATACCCTAACATATCAATTTCTATCATACTTTATCATGTACCATAAGTACACATGGTCATACTTTCACTTTATCTGCTACTTTAGCATTGATTATCTCTTTAGCTTTAAGTGTCACTTTAGCTTTATCTGACTTTATTTAAAAATACTTTAATCTGTACTTTAATTACTTTAGCTTGTCTATAAAATTATCATATCTTTTTTTAAGCTTGTACACAGGTTATGTCTCCTATCAGGGCGAACATTCACAAGGAAAGGCTCCTAAGGTGAGCATACACAACGCAAGTCTTCTATCTAGGCGAACATGCACAAGGTAGGTCATACTTTCACTTTGTTTGTAAGTTCAGCATTGATTATCTCTTTAGCTTTTAGTGTCACTTTAGCTTTATTTGACTTTATTAGAAATACTTTAATTACCTTAGCTTATCTTAAAATTTATTTTATCTTTTTATTTGAGCTTGTACAAGTATTGAGCTCCTTTGGCTGATGAGCTAACAATAAATTGCTAAGCTTTTAACTGGTGAGCATACACAAGGTATGTTTCCTATCAGGGTGAATATACACAAAGGAAGGCTCCTATCAGGTTAGCGTACTTATGAAACAACTCCTATCAGAAAAGGATGCTCAAGATGAACTCCTTTAGTAATGCTTGCAAGACTTTGAAATTTAGCTTTCACATGTAAACTCTAGCATTTTAGGTCCTTTTTATCATATTTTACTTTTAGTGTTACTAACATTGTCATTCTTTAACTCTGTATCATAATAGTATTATACTTTATCTCTTTATAATTCTATCACGATCATTACCTCATTGCTTTAGCTTCCTTTAACTGTATTATTGCTTTCTCTATTTAATTGCATTCTTTAACTTCATACTATTATTATCATTACATTAGAGTTCGCACTTTGTATTACGCTTTACATACTATCACATTTAAGCTTTTACTTTACCAAATGATAAGTTAGGTTAGCTACGAAGAGCAGTAATAGTTGTGGAGATGTAGTTACTTACAAGGGAATTTTTGCTAAGTATGGATAGTTATGAGGAAGGGTGGTTACAAAGGCTTTTGCTCTAGTTACCGGGGTGTAGCTTAGTTATGCTCGTAAGCTACGTTCATAGAAAACTTGTTGTAGGGATTTGATCATATATTTGACCAAGTATTAAGAGATATGGGAAGATAAATTTAATTAAAGAGGCTTTACTCCTCTTATGGAGTTTTTATCTTGAAATGTCCAAGTGTGGTAAATTTCAAAGAGGCAACTCCACTTACGAAGGTAGAAGCCTAGTTGCATGGACTTGGGGTTCATTTTTGTCTAAGTATTAGGAGATATATAGACACTCTATTATCGGAGGTGTTGAACCGCATACGGGGTCTTATGACTTCACTTATCATTCTACGTATTGGGATCTACGAAGTGTGAGTTAGTTGCAGGGGTCATCATTACAAACATTCCCCTGTAAACGTTAGTTGCGGAGGCTATAAACCACTTATGAAGGCGCTATAGTGCTTCCAACTTTATTGTTGTATGTTCTTAATATATTTTTCATTATCTCATGCAACATAATACATCTAGAGTCTATCTTTCTGGGGTTACCATCCTATATCATTTAAATTTAATAAAACATGTAAACATCATCAAAACCGTAGTTTCTTTCATAAAAATGTAAACTTTACTAAAGAAATCTATGAGCTGTCATATAAATACGATTAGGTATGCATACTAGCCAAAAAATCATCATGAGTGAATAAAGGGGATCAAGAACTCTCCTAGGATGCTTTTGTCAAACAAAACCCTTGACAATAGCTTTTTACATCGATATCTACATGCATACCCATAAAGTTACCACCTTTATCATAAAACATTAACAAATACATGATTCTATCATGATGTATGTGTAGATATACGAGGAGAGGTAATGAAAACTTTACTTTTTTTCTTTCACATTTTCTCTTAGTAGTAGAGGATTCTCTCTCTCTAGTAATTTTTAGAAAGCTTTTCACGCAAGATAGGAGGAGCGTGACGTCTCCTCTCTTTAAATTGGGAAATTTTAGGGTTTTATTCTTCCTTTTGCACCTTCAGCACTTATGTTTTTGTAACAAACACAATTATCACTCGTAACTTTTAACTAAGTCTTAACTCGGAATCTGGTGTGTTACATTAGTTTGGGTTGTTTGTGACCAACGGTAAGAGATTTACTTAAAGTTTGCACGTTAACAATGAATTTTTCTCCAAATATTTGTATTTGAAGTTGTTAATAAGTTTTAACAAAATATATTGAGACTTGATGTGTTTTAATAAAAAGGAGTACAAGCCACCATTGTTAGGGTGTTTGGGCAAGCTTCTTAGTTCAGGAGAAAGTATGGGTACGTACAAAAGCCTCCAGAATTTTGGACGAAAGTTTATTTTAAAACAAAAGAAATGTTTGGACGATGTCCATAGACTTTTGGATGAAAATGCAGGAAAATGTGTACCTAAAAATGAAAGCCATGTTCTAGATTAAAGGTCATAAACTTTCACACAAAAGTTTTAAATTATATCATCAACAAGTTCTTGCAAACTATGTAACAACATCAACGAACCTCTTATCTCAATAAAATTTACATCACGTACTACACTACCTGACTACTAAATGAATTTCTTGTAATAACTATAGCTAACTGAAATCACGTAATAACATAAAGGCGTTTGCAATCTTATTAGATATAATAATAACGAAATAAAATGCTAGTTAGGATAAAATGAATATATATATATATATATATATATATATATATATATATATATATATATATATATATATATATATATATAATATCACTTATTAACATTAATAAATCTGTTACGACAGTAACAATTATAGCAATGAATAATAAATCATGTTAGCTGCTAATCACGATAGTGCCTGGATCACAAACACAAATATGTAGAATTGATTTCTATATATGATATCAATTATAAAAATCTTAAATTAATCATAGAGTAAAAAAATAGAATTTACTTGAAGAAGACGATTCAATCTTTTGAGTATGTAATAAAGCTAAAACCATGATGATTAATTTGATTAAAAGTCTTGTTTGCCTTCAATTTAATAAATTGAATTATTTATGGTGTTAGGGTTTTCTTTTTCTCTTGATGAAGAATACATTGAGAAAGAATGTGGAAGAAAAAAGTATAAATCATTAATTGATAAAAAAATTTCCTAATCAATTTAACCATCAATATTTACACATTTGCCTATTAGGATATTAATTTTCATAAAAGTAGATACCCTAAATATTAAGACCATGCACACATAACCCAAATACATATTAAATGCTCAAAAAGCCACATAAATATTTCTAACACTGTCCCACTTGGCCGTTAGACCATTTTACTAAACAACTATGTGTGACTATTAGCATATAATGTATCATTAATTGGCCAAGTGATCAAAGTTAATCATGTTCATTATACCTTCTTATGATAATATCAAAGCAAACAGACATAGTCATTTGCATTATTATCAATGACCTTCATCCATTATGGCAATGATATCATTGCAACTTATAGGTTAGGTGGTAAAGAATGTGTTGTCCACATTATACATAATAGTGCACATATATATTCGTAAGTATAGACAAGTTTTACATTTGAGTGAAGTTGGTAAATAATATATTAAAAGTGATACATGACATTCATATAACGTCTCACATAAAACCATTATGTACATAATTAGTGAATATTTTAGGCAGCAAACCCTTTGTAAGTGGATCCATTAACATATCATGCATACCATAGATTCAACACCAACACTTTGATCCTCCACTTGTTCTCGTACAAACAAGTATCTTGTGTCGAGATATAGTCCAGCGCCACTTAAGCTATTACTAGTTGAAAAACTCATCATCATGCTATTATCACAATAAATTTTCATAGGCCTCTATATGGATTTAATAATTTTAAGTCCCTTGATTAGATTTCTTATAAGCATCACGTCGCACGTGGCATTATAACATGCAACATATTCTGCCACCATCATCTATGTAGTATTCAACTGTTGTTTGTGACTCTTTCATGATACGAGCAACCCTAATAACATGATGATGTATCCTAAAGTAGCCTTTTTATTGTTGTTACACTTTGCAAAATCAGGCTCAGTATAGTCGATAACTTTAAGATCATCTATCTTTTATAAGTCAACTTATACTCTTTTGTCCCTTGTAAATACTGTAATAGCTTTTTTAGCAACTTTCCAATGATCTAGACTAGGATTTGATTAATAACTATCTAGCATGCCAGTTATATATATACGAACGAAAGCATATGGTATGAGTCTTATTTGTTCAATTTTTGCATCTGATTTAAGGAACTAATAAGATGTAATATTATCACCCTTAACTACATGTGCAACAGATGAAGAGCAATGATGCATATTAAATCTTTTAAGTATCCACTTAATATTTTCCTTTTGAGACAGTCCTAATTTCCCATTGATTTGACTTCAATGGATTTCTATTCCAATCACATAAGATGCTTCACTCAGATCTTTCATGTCAAAATTAATGAATGATAATTTTTGGATTCATGCAACATGTCTAACTTATTACTTGCTAGTATGATGTCATCGACATATAACACAAGTATGACAAATTTATTCCCACTAATGTTTAGATATATGCCTTTTAATCACTTCATTTGTCAAGGCGATTGCTTCAACCCATAATTGACTTATTCAATTTGCATACCATGTGTTCTTTGTCTTTAGGGTCAAAACCTTTAGGTTGTTTTATAAATACATCTTTGTGCAAATCCGCATTTAAAAACATAGTTTTAACGTTCATTTGATGTAACTCTAAGACAAAATGTGCTACTAAGGCCATGAATATTTTAAGGGAAACCTTTCTTGACACAGGAGAAAAAGTCCCCTGATAATCAATTCCCTTTCTTTGAATATACAAACATTATTTATTTTCATTGATTTCAACTTATCTTTCGTAGCACTATACCATTGAGCTAATTGGTCGCAATTCATGGCCTCTTTCAATGTAGTTGGGTCATCAATTTTACCCAAATCAAAGTTAGTCTCATGAATGTAAGTCACGAAATCATCATAAGTTATAGGCTACCTAGCTACAAGACCTACTTAATTGAAGTTCTTGAGTCTCTTATTTATTAACTTTACGAGATGTGATGAGATTTGATATAGATGGTTCCTCGATGTTTGTTGTATTTTCATTATGAGAAACTGGTGAATCAATAGAAGGTTCAAGTGACTAACTAATAGGAACTGGTATATGGATGATTGGCACCTCTTTAGTTTCTTCTTGAAGATCTATTTGTCTACCACCATGTGTTACAAGGTATTATAACATTCAATGATTCATAAATCATATGGCTTAAGGCAATACCGTTCTTCGCTAGCCATTCTTTAATCATTGGACAATCCCTTTAAATATGCCCCTTTTCATGATAGAAACAACATTTGGGAGTTCCTTTGAATGTGTTAGTACTTTCCCCAGGAGTAGAGAGTTTTGACCTATTTCCCACTTCATCCTTGCCTTTAAATGAGCCATTCTTTTTCTTGGAGTCAAAAGTGGTTAACTGAACAATATATCGCTTATCTCTTTTTAGTGTTCTTCTTCTTGAGTGCACATGGCAATCAGTTTGCTCATCCTCCATTTCGTTTTTTAGGTGTTAGAGTTAATCTTAAAAAGATCTAACTGAGAAGGAAGAGATATCATAATGAAGTGAACTAAAAATCCTTCACCAACTTCCATTTCTAGGGATTTCAATTGGTTAGCCATGTTATTCATCATCATTATATGCTTGCACACACAACTTAACTCCATTGTACTTTGTTGTTAACATTTTAAAGACTATGATACCAGTATTGGTTTTTGAAGCACCCTTGAATTGCTCTTTAACCAAGTTCAAGTAAACCCTTAGAATTACCAGAATCAGGGATGGCTACCCAAATACCCAAATTGATAAAGATGTTGAATTCTTGATTATCATGAGTGACATTTTATTAGAATGCTCCTACCGATCATGAGTTTTCTTTTGTTCTACCATGTAATCATCGGTAAGAGAAGGGGGAGCATCATGTCTCAAAGAATAATCAAGGTTAATAAATCCCAAGGTCAACTTAACTTGTTCTACCCAAGTACCAAAGTTATTTCCATTTAAAGGTTTAATTCCGTGCAAATAACCGGAACCTGCTCGTAAGGCAGATGCTGATGTATATAAATAATAAATATGATGCTTAATTATGGCTATATAGAAACATAATTGGAATACAAACATAAAATATAGCAGATAAAAAGTTAAGAACTATTACTAACACCAAATAATAGGTAAGAATACACAACATGCTCATTTATAAACATCTCGTTGGTTCAGTTAAAAATTAAACTTAAAACTAGTATTAAGCTCGCCGCGTTGCGGTGGGGGCTTAAAATCATACCAAGTAACACCAATGTCATACCACTATCAGCGACCATCAACACCAGAAAAACTCATATTTAAAAAGAAATAAAAACGAAAGAGATAAAACAAAACGAAAAGTATACGTAAAAACGTTGAACCACGCACATGACATGTAAAGTTTAAAAACGTAAAGTTTAAAAACAACAAGTAAGTCGTTCTACGACCCCGATGTTACGTCGGAGATGTTAAAGAGAAAAAAATAAATGTAACAACGTTGAACCGCACGTCCACGTTATAACGTATTAACTGTTAAAATTTAGACCGTAAATCGAAAATTTTGTAAAAGATGAAAATTATTAAGGACTAAAGTTGAAAGTGAAAATATTTAAGGGGTTGAATTATGAATATGTAAAAGTACTGGGTTTAAAACAAAAAGTTAAAAGGAAAATAATATGTACAATCTTTTATGCACTTGATACAACATCTAATGCATCTTTAAGTTAGTAATTAGTAATATTTTAAATGTTGAATTAAGAAATTTGGTAAACATACTTATAACAAAACACTGTGAGGTAAGATGTAATAAATATGTTTATTTTTATCGTCTAGATTATTAAAAAATTACTGTTGGGTTCATGAATTAATAACTTAAACAATATTCATTAAACAACTCAATAATAATATTTATGTCGAATTTTTTAACCTCCCATTGGTTTGTTTATTCAAATCATTATAGCATGTCATTGACAATTTAGTTTGAATGACTTTACAGTTGCGATATTTCATTCAAAATCGTTTTCTTTAATTGAATTTCCAAGAGATCAGAAGATAGTATATGACAATCTCACACGATGGCAATTCATGTCACTAGTATTAATCATCAACTGATCACTCAAAATAGGATATATGTATTTTCTTCTTTTCCTTTTGAAACATATAAGAACTTAAGTGCCCATAGATAGCTTAATGAATTTCTTGTAGCCATGATTTACCCATTGAATAATAGTTTATAGAATAATTACCAAATGAAACCCATGAATAGTTTTCTTAGTGGAATACAAATATCATCATTTGAAACCATTTTATTAATTCCATCAATATATCAATTTGTGAGATATATAAATACACCATAGATGCATGGTTTATGGCGTGAATGAGTTTTGAAAATTATATTATCTATATACAGAAGGATGGCATCAATGAAGTTTTGAAAATTATATATATCTAAATCGAAAAGTCCACCAAATTTTCAAATCGAATTTCATAAGACAAACTATAAAATTGCAAAATCCTTTTCTTAAGTTTAAAAACATCATGATAGGTATTTAACCATAGCTCTGATACCACATGTAGAATTGATTTTACATATGATATTAATTTTATAAGTCTTAAATTAGACAATAGAGTGAATCCAATAAAACTTACTTAAAGAAAACGATTCAATCTTGTTATAAAGATGAAGTCATGATGATTGCAGGATCGGTTTTGACACTTATCATAAATTTTCTCTCACGAACTCACAGGATATCACTCGGGTGATGAAGCAGAATCTCTAACTAAGTTGATGATACTATAATAAGTTGATGAACACAAGAATGGTTTTCAAGATACTTGTATATATTACTTCTTAACTCAGTGATGAAGCAGAATCTCTAACTAAGTTGATGATAATATAATAAGTTGATAAATACAAGAATGGTTTTCAAGATACTTGTATATATTACTTCTCAACTCAGTGTTACAAGACTCTTACAAGCATAGTATTTTGAGTTACAATGACAAACTATATATACTACTATCTACAGCCGGTTACACTTGGAAAACCAGCTGGAATCTACAACTAGACAAATACTACATTGCTAGAAGTAAAGTATCTAAGATAAAATAATATCCTAGATAAGGTAGTCATGATAGGTCCATGACTTACCTTTTGTGACCAACTAAGAATGGTATCTATACTAAGTTGAAAAGATGAATAGTGTATTAAAGTATGGTCAACTACATGGCCGTGGAAAAA
The DNA here is from genome assembly GCA_025506505.1 of Flaveria sonorensis. NCBI lineage: Eukaryota > Viridiplantae > Streptophyta > Magnoliopsida > Asterales > Asteraceae > Flaveria > Flaveria sonorensis. Next base: position 33,384,784 of record CM046426.1, on the reverse strand, counting down.
CGCCATGCAGTATCTCAGAGTCTGTCAGACAGACTATACTTATGTCCACTAGTTCATAGTTGATTCTTTCGAAGCTAAATGAATTCGGAAGAATAAGTTCTTCCGAGGCCATTTATACTTCGGAAGAAACAACTTCTTCCGAGTCTTCTACAGGTCTTGATGACTTTATTCTTTGGAAAACTTTGTCTTGAATCTTCTAAGTGTGAATGCTTCGGAAGGAGAACTGCTTGGTCTCGGAAGACTTTGTTCTATCCTTCGGAAGATCTTCATATACTTCGGAAGGAAAACTACTTAGTCTCAGAAGACTTAGTTTTCCTCCAGAAGCTCTTCAGACAATGCTTCGGAAGATCTTTGACATAGCTGCGGAAGAGTAGTTTTGACTTTGGAAGACTTCTACAACTTGTACACAAAATTGTTCTAAGTGTTATTTTGGTTGCACCAGCCTCATATGATCCAACAAAATCCCCCTACTGATGCTACCAAAACTTCACTTCCTTCTGCTCCTTAAGGTCTTCAACGCCAGGAAAAGTAGATATTTATATGTTTCTTTGTTTTTCCCTGATGTGGTAGTGAGGAGCTTGTATAGGTCATTCATGGATAATAAATCCAGTTTGTTGCTCTGAATGATGTGTACTCTTTGCTGCATCCCTCTGAAGAGAGTTAGTTAATGGGATTGATAGTCATATTCCCATCTAACTATAGGATCTAAAGTGGAGCCTTCAACCATCTGTAGAAGGGTCTTCCCTTTTATGGTTGTGCCTTCTTCTGCATCCTATGCTCTCTTTTTCAACTCTTCTTCAATCTTGGCCTTCTTTGTGAGCTCGGCTAGATGAAGGTTGCTTAAGTGGTTTCTGATGTGAGCAGCTATCTCAGAGTTGGAGGGATTTGAGAATGGCTTCTCTGCTAACTCAGCAAGATCAAATCTGCTGGAATGTAGCAGAGATGAAGTGTTAAACCTGTCAACTTCACCATTTTCCCTTTCTACAGCAAAGCTGTGGGAATCTTCAGCAAACCTCCAATGGACAATTTGTTTCCTAGGATTAAGGGGTTTTGTTGGCAGTTTATCCAGTTTCCTAGTGTCTAGTAGAGTCACCAGCATTCTTCTTAACTTCTTCTCGACTTCATTGAGAGTATCTGAATTTATTGCTAGAAGTTGAAGAGCTTGGTCCAGTGTTCCTCTAGGAAGTTCAAGAAATGCATTTCTTGTAAGGGAACTGGAAGAGCCATCAATGAAAGTTAGCTGAATGGACTCTTCCTAACAAGAGATGTCACTCAGTGTTGTGCAAATTATGAGCTTCTTCTTTATATCCTTGAATTCTTCCAAGGTCAAGGGTTTTGATGGATCAGAGGATGGTTTGGTTTTTGAGTGGGTTCTTGGTTGTGTTTTGGGTTGTAGGATTGGTTGTGGTGGTGGTTGGTGGGAAGCAGTGGGTGAGGGTGTTGGTAAGATTAATGGTGAGGGTTTAGGTGTGAAAGGTTCTGTTTTTGGAAGGGAGAAGGTGTAGGTTGTGTTTTGGGTAGTGGTTTGGGTGCTAGTTTGGGTGCCATCCTCTGAACACTAGGAGTTTGAGCAACCTCCTGCCTTCTTCCTAAGTGAATATCAGCCTTGATGTCACTGACATGTCGCTGTAGGGTCTTGATTGACATGGGACCCACCTGCATGCCGGAGAAGCCATGAGCTCGGAGATAGGATTTCATCCAATCTTAGTCTCCTTCCTTTTTGGCAGCTGCAAGTTCTCCCTCTACCTCTTTCTTCCTTTTCTCTTTAAGCTTTTCCCTGGCAGCCTTCTTCCTCTCCTTGTTGATTAAATCTTGCTCCTTGTGAAAAAGAAACAAGATCATGTTAGCTTTATGAGGTACCAGCTCCTCTTGAGAATATCCTCTGGTGCAGAGAAAGGCTATTCTCTCCATCCTTTCCCTTTCTCTGTCCTCTTCCTTCTTCTTCCTTCTTTCCTCTTCTTTGGCCAACCTTGTTGCTTCTTCCTTTTCTTTTTGTAGCAGGGTTGCCTTTTCAATTTTCACAAGTTCATCAGTTGGGAGTAGGAGTTTCTTCGTTGGCTACTCCCTGGCTGATGAGCCTGTCGATGATTTCCACCCTCCTTTGATTGTTGAGACTTTCTTGGGCGGCTGCTGTTGCTTTGCTACTTGCAACCAACAACTTTCCAGTATCAAGTCTGCCTTTCTTCTTTAGCTTCTCCAATCTTTCCTCCTCTAATAGTTCCTCAGCAGTGAGCTTTCTCTTCCCCTTAGGATCAGAAGAACATTCAGCCTTTGGAGGTTCATGTTCAGAAGATTCAGGTTAGAGTGAGGGTGTTTATGGTAGTGGTTCTTGTAAGAGAGGGGTTGTAAGGAAGTCCTCACTGTTAATCTCAGATGCTAGCTCAAGAATTTCCTCTGAGATGAACAGATCACTAGATAATAAAGACAGTCCAATTATTCCTTCGGCAGCTTGGATTTTTGCCTCGGAAGTAATTGGGTCTGCATCACCTGTCCCATCTAAATCAATTGCTGGGCCATCAGTCTGTACATTCACTTCGAAGTTAATCTTAGGTTTAGTAGAGGCCTAAGGTTGACCAACTTCCTTTTTAGAGGTAGGTGGTGCATTTAGCCTTTAAAGCTCTTCAGCTCCAAAGTAGACGACAGCTAGATCAGGGGAGGGCTGTTCAATGGAGGAGCTCATCAGAAATGTGGTTAGAAACCTCTGAAGATCTATGAGCATCCTTTGGTCCATTTGAAAAGTAATGCAAGCTAGTTGAGGAAAAACTATTGTGGGGTGATGCTGTTGGGGGTAAAAGATAGATAAGGCATCAGGAGAAGTTGTTGTTATGGTAAGACTGGGTTCCTCATGGTGTTGTTCCTGTACATTCTCCCCCTTTTTGTAGCATCATCTTGAGAAGTAGATGAGCTGGAGGAAGAACTTAAAGAAACTTGAATAGCTACATGCCTAACAGACTTCTCAATCTGTGTCTCAGCTAGTTTGGCCTTGAGATGTTCAATCTCGAGTTGCTGAGTGGCAGACCTGTCCTTTAAAGTCTTAACCTTTCATTCAAGGTTTGAGACTTTAGAAATCAGGTATTTGATAGTGAGTTGCAGACTACCCTCATCTTCTTTTGAAGAATCATAGGGAGATGAGATAACATACCTGGTATGTTCATCATCACCACCAGTAATGGTTTCTTGGCACCCTGGATACCCTTCCCTACTAATGTCCTTTTCAGAAACATCAATTGGCAAGGTTGCCGTAGACTCAGTCTCACTGATATCACCACTTTCCTGAGAGGTTAATGAAACACTTTTAGTAGTGGCGGCTGAGTCTACATGAGTCACCCCCACACCAGTTGGACTTACCTTAGTTTGGCTTAACTGATGTTGGGTAGATATTAGAGGTTCCATATGGCTCAGTTGATCTTGAAAGTGGTGTGGTAGATCAACATCATAGCCCTGATGAAACATAATATCTTCATTAGGTCGGGTTAATAGGCCAGTGAAGAATAGAGAGGTTAATTCTAATGACCCGAGACCTTGGTCAGCACCTAATGGTTCATCTGCAGTAGTAGTTAAACCAGTGATGTGGCTGTCCTTTTTTGTTAGCTCAGAGGAGTGTTGGGACTCTCCTTAAGGGCTAAAAGCTTAGGTTGTAGGCTCCTCAGGTTGAGACTGAGGAGGCTCAACACTGACATTGAGGTTAATGGTAGAGGATGGTTGGAGCTCTGGCTGAGTGGGAGCCCAAAGTTCCACTCGAGCCTTTTTGGTTTGAAAAGGAGGGACCTGACCAATCAGAGTAGATTGATCAGGGGTTCGCTTGGAGCGTCTTGTGTATGTAATTTTTATTGGGTGGGAAGAAGTAGTTGGCATTTGAGTGGGGAGGTCTGGTGTGGGTTCATCACCTGCTGGGCTTGTAGGGATGTCACAAGGAGCCGTTGGCCCAAGAATATCTAAAGAAGATCAGTGAATCTCCCCGTGAAATTGGTGGACACCTTCTTCAAGGTCTTGAAGATGTCCGGCCTCATGTAAGTGACCAATAGAATATCTGCTTGTTGTAGTTTGTCCTGGTCCAGCTCACAGTTTATGTATGCTGAATAAACCGGGGATACATAAAAAATAAATCTCGGGTAAGATTACCTCACCGCCTTTTATAGTTGAAGCAGAGGCCTTTTACCATTCTATGGACTAGGCAGCCCAAGTCATATGGGATTTGATCCCAACCCCCTGTTTTGTTGGATAGACAGTGTAGAACTATGTGCAACAAGAATTTCCAGTTGTAAGAGAAATTAAACTTGAAAATAGTGGACTTGTACACATCACCGCCATATCCCATCTGAGTGTAGGTATCTTCCAACTCAGATTTGTGGAACTCAGTAGGGGCACCTTCATCATGAAGCTCCAGATGCTCCCTGATGGAAGATTCAGCAATAATGATCTCTTGTCCGCAGATTCTCGACCTGATTACCCTTTCATCATTCAGGGTTTCACTTTGAACATTTGCCCAAAATTCAGCCATTTAGTTAGAATAGATGGTGGGGTTTACAGTGAGAGCAGTGAAGTATGTGGATTGTGTCAGAAATTCGACAATGGGGGCAAAGTCAGCATCCTTAGAAGAATCAAGGATTGCGACCTGATTGTGTTGGGGATTTAGGGCCATTGTTTGAAAAGTACTATTGGATTGAAGGAATTTGAGAGTGGGTGAAGAAGGTAGTGGAAATTTGGGGCTTCAGCGGTGGTAAAAAGCTAAAGAGAGAGAGTCGGAAATTTTAAATTGGGGAATAACTAGCCAAAACCGATAAGGTGAAAAGACCTTTTCAGGTTTTGATTTGACAGGGGAGGTAAGGTAAAAACCTTTTAAAATATACCAACAATCATCACAAAATCTTACTTTTTTTTACAGAGTGGGGCCTAAAGGTTTCCGTTACACAGTGAAAAAGTTTTTTCTTCCGAAGATAAAGATTGTTTCCGAGTGAAAACACTTGTGTTTCCTAATATTGTCTTCCGAAGTCATTTTTACTTCCGAAAGCAAACTATATCTTAATGATAAGTTTGCTTCTGATAGTACATTCTTGTTCCGAGAACAAATATAAGTAAGCTTCGGAAGTAGGTTTAATCTGTGATCAAATCTTCTTCCGAGGCTAAAAACTCTTCGGAAGATAATATTCATAAAGTAGAGGAATTTGCCTTCGGAAGTTGAATAAAGACTTCTTCTGTGGATAAATTTCTCTTCAGAAGAATTTATACTTAGAATTTTGAAGAAAAGCCTTTTTGTAACAGGGCTTATATTGTATGTAGACAACATAGACGACACATTAAAAAGGTTTTCAGAAAAGAATAACTAGTCAATGTTAATCATCCTAATAGTTGTGATTAAGTATCAGAATCTTTGTTCATCAAAGGCTTTTGTGAACAAATCAGCATATTGCTTATTTGAATTAACTTTGACTAGTTTAATTAGATTTTTCTCATGAATATCTCTAATGAAATTATACCTGATGTCAATATGCTTTGTCTTGGAGTGCTTGACCGGATTTTCTATGATAGAAATAGAACTATTGTTGTCTATATGGATGGGTGTCTCCATGAAGTTGAAACCATAGTCCAACATCTGATTTTGAATCCATAGCAGTGGAGCACAGCAGCTCGCAGCAGCAATGTATTCAGCTTCAGCAGTTGATGTAGAGACACATGATTGCTTCTTGCATTGCCTAGAGATGATCCTTCCACCAAGAAATTGACATCCTCTGGATGTGGATTTCTTGTTGATGTTGCGGCCTCCATAATCACTATCAGTGTATCCATAAAGATTGAAATCCGTATTCTTAGGATACCAGAGTCCCAGTTTGGGCGCTCCTTTGAGGTATATAAGAATTCTCTTGACAGCCATTAGGTGGGACACCTTGGGAGCAGCCTGATATCTTGCACAGATGTAGGTAGCAAACATGATATCAGGTCTACTTGTAGTGAGATACATCAGAGATCCAATAATTACGCTGTACTGTTGCTGATCAGTATCCTCACCCTCCGAATTAGGATAAAGATTTTGATTTCTGGGTATGGGTGTCTTGGCTGGCTTACAATATTTCATATCAAATCTTTTTAAGATATCCTTGACATACCTAGATTGATTAATAAAGATCCCTTCTTCCATCCGCTTCACTTGAATTCCCAAGAAAAATTCCATTTTTCCCATGGAACTCATCTCAAACTTCTTTCTCATGATGCTTTCAAAGTCTTTGCACATTTGGTCATTTGAGGAACCAAATATGATATCATCAACATAGACTTGAACAAGCAACATGTCCTTCCCAGACTTCTTGATAAACAATGTCTTATCTATGGTGCCTCTAGTGTAGCCATTCTTTATAAGAAACTGAGACAAGGTCTCATACCACAACCTTAGTGCTTGATGCAAACCATAAAGAGCTTTATCCAGTTTGCACACATAGTTGGGTGCTGTGGGTCTTCAAATCCAGGTGGCTGACATACATAGACTTCTCTATCAATATTCCCATACAAAAATACACATTTGACATCAAGTTGATAAACAGTGAAGTTCTTGGATGCTGTAAAAGCAAGAAAGATTCTCATAGCCTCAAGTCTTGCAACAGGTGCAAAGACATCAGTGTAATCTATTCCTTCCTCCTGTGTGTATCCTTGAACAACAAGTCTTGCTTTGTTCTTGATGATTAAACCCCTATCGTCTTTCTTATTTCTGAATACCCACTTGGTGCCAATAGGGACTTAGCCAGGTGGTAATGGACACAAGTTCCATACCTTTTGCCTTTTGAATTGAAGCAATTCTTCTTGCATAGATTCAACCTAATTGTTGTCCTTGAGGGCTTCTTCCACCATCTTTGGCTCTATTTGAGAGAGAAAGCATGAGTACAAGAGACATTCCCATTATGAGTCTGACTTCTTGTTTTCACACCTTCTGAGACATCTCTAATGATGTTCTCAGATGGATGAGTGTTATGTATCCTGAGCTTAGGAATCATATCTAGTTGCATAGATAGATCCAGGTTTGAGAAGTTTTGCTCAGGATTTTGAACACCATGACTAGCTGTTGTCTCACACTCATTCAATGAGGACTGATTGAATGAATGTATGACAGCATCAATGATATTTTGCTAAGAATCAGCATCAACAGTTTCCTGTTCCTCCAGATGACTATCTTCACCAGCTTGGTGTTGAATGCTGGAGTTGTCAGTTGAAGAGTTTTGAGGCTCAGAAGGCTGACAACTTTTTGAATCTCCATTATTTCATGATATATTTAGACTTTCAGGGCTTTCATCAGTGGGAGCTTGTTCATCAATTCCTTTGGAGAACTTGGAATAGGTCTGGGTAACTCGAAGAGTTGATCCTCATGGGAGTTGCTTTGAGTTCCTGTTCCAGCTGAAACATTCTCATAAGATGATTTAGAATAGTTTGGAAACAATTCTAAATTAAAGATATGATCAGGGCCATTCCCCCTAACACAAGGAGTGTGCTCATTAACAATAATATTAGATGATACCTCAAATTGTTGGTTTTTGATGTTATAAACTCTATAGGCAATAGAGGTTGAGGAATATCCAACAAAGATAGCATCATCCGACTTTTCTAGTAAATTTTACTAAATTGTCTTTTGTGTTAAGTATGATACACCTGCTGCCAAAGGACCTAAGAAAGCCAATGAACGGTGGCCTCTTATTCCATAGCTCATAAGGGGTCTTTCCATGGTGCTTAACAATGAGAACCCTGTTCTGCACAGAGCATGTAGTGCTGATTGCCTCTGCCCAGAAAGTTAGAGGCAGCTTTGAATCAGCTAACATGGTTCTTGCAGCCTCAATAAGTGTTCTGTTCCTCCTCTCAGCAACACCATTCTGTTAAGGAGTTCTGGGAGCACTATATTGTCTGGCAATCCCTTTTGAGTTACAGAATGAGTCAAGATCTTGATTCTTAAACTCAGTCCCTTGATCACTTCTAATGATTTTTACCTTGTGATCCTTTAGATTTTCAATTTTAAGAATAAAATATTTTAATATTTCAGCAGTTTCATCTTTAGTTCTTAAAAAGAATACCCATGTAAACCTAGTAAAATTATCATCAATCACAAGACAGTATGATTTTCTTCCAATGCTTATTATACTTGTAGGACCAAAAAGATCCATGTGCAATAAGTGTAATGGGGTGGTGGTAGAGTTGACCTATTTGGATTTATGAGAAACCTTGTGTTGCTTTCCTTTCAGGCAAGCAACACTGTTATCTTTACAGATAAATTCCTTTTTGGGCACACCATGTACCAAATTATTTTTAACCAGCTTATTCATGGTTTTAAAATTAACGTGGTGCATTCTTTTATGCCAAAGAGTTGACTCATCACCATTGGCTTTGGAAAGAAAGCACGATACTTCACCCAGTGGGGAAGCATTGTTCATGTCCAGCTTGTACATATCCCCTTTCCTGGGAGATCTAAGAAGCACTAATTCTTAAGGAATTGTCATCCCGGGTTTGAGGATAATACACTCATGTTCTGTGAAAAGCATTTGGTGTTTTTGATCACAGAATTGAGAAACACTTAACAGATTGTGTTCAAGCTGTTTGACAAAGTTTACTTTGTCAATATTTAACTTACCATTGGATACACTACCTCTACCAGAAATATATCCTCCGGCTTCACCTCCAAACTAAACAGGACCTCCATCAAAATGTTCAAATTGTTGTAGAAGAGATCTGTTCCCTGTCATGTGCCTGGAGCATCCACTGTCCACAATCCAGACATTTCCATTCTTATCACGTAGATGTTCCGGCACATAAGGTGAAATGTTTAGTTACTATTAGAAACCCGAGCCATGTTGGTCTTGGGTTCTTCCAATGTAGATAACATAATTAAACCAAAGTGTATGCATGTGGGTTCAACTATGGTTTTTGAAGAAGAGGCTTATGCTGCATCATCCTTTCTAATCTTCCATTCCATCCTTTGGTTGATCAGTGTGGATGAGCCTGAAGAGGCTTGAGCAGCATGACATTCTTTCGAGGCTTCTTTCTTTTCAGAAGAGATCTTTACCACCTTTTCTTCCGAAGAAGTCTTCTTCTCGGAAGATTTCAAAGGATTACTTTTATTCCTTTGTTTGTTCTTTGGCTTACCTTCCGAAGCCATTTTCCTTTTAGAAGAATGAGTTTCTTTCGAAAGCAACTTGGCTTTGGAAACAAGTTTTCCTTTCCTTGACACTTGGACCATGTGGTAAGGTCCAAATGTGAAACCTTCCTTAACTCCTTCTTTCTTAACATTGGTTGCATAATGTGTGCTTGCAGGATTGTAGTAACAATCTTTGGTCATGTGGTTGTGCAGAACACAGATTATGCACTCAATGTTATTCTTGATGGGGCCTGAGGGCTGTTGTTTCTTGCACTTCTTTTCTTCTTCATCAGCCTTCCCTTTTAACTTCTGATTCTTCAGCTGGATAGGAGTGCTGGTATTACCTTCCTTTCCTGAATTAGAGTTTCCAACCACTTGGAAACTGGCTGAGATGAATACACCCTTTTGTTTTGGGTCTATTTTCATCTTGGTCTTAGCCACCTTCTTGGTAGTTTTACTTGCTGCCTGGATCTTGTTCTTCCTTGCTTTGGCGGTCAAGGGTTGATCAGCGGTGGAGATGAGGTTTTCTACCTTATCTTTTCCTATGGTGGTTACCTTTGTTGCATCATGCTTCTGCTCACTAGGTAGTGGGTCAACAGTTAGAACCTCTTGCTCATCAGTACCAAATCTTGGTTGTCTAACAGACACAAGAGAGTGTGGTGGAGCAATTTCATTAGATCCCAACCCACTTAAGTTTTGGTAGCAAACCTTGGAGTGGGAGGATGATGCAATAGTGGTATTGAAGTTATGCTCTTGAATAGCATACTTCTCTGCTTTAGCCTCAGCTATTACTATCTGGGCTTGAGCTTCAATTAACTTGGATATTAGATCTTTTATCTGAGTCCTATAGTTGGTATGTTCATGTTTTAAAGAGGATACAGTTGTTTCTAACTCTTCTATTTTGCATTTATAGTCAGATTCTGCCCTCTTAAAATCAGATTTTAGGATATTTAAGGACTCAATATCAGATCTAATTTCCATGTTATAGTCCTGATATAATTTAACCTTAGAAATACGTGCTGGAGTACAGAGATGTTCGTATACCTTGCTGTCATTTTTTCCAACCATGAGTGCTTGGACGGGGGTGACATCTTGTACCATAAATCTCTAGTCAACCTCTTGAGCAACAGCTGCAGTTTGTGGCTTAGTAGGTTTGGTTACAGCCTTTAAGGTAGCAGGATGTTGAGAGGCTTGAGCAACTCCAGGATTAGATCTTGGTGCTTTACATTTCCTAGCAAAGTGACCGAGCTGGTAACAGTTGTAACACTTGGCCTTGCTTTTATTAAACCCGAATTTGCTATTTGTTGGGTTTTGGGGAAATTGCCTTCCAGTTCTTTTAAAGAACTTCTTCGCCCTGTAGGTTAAAAGAGCCATTTGTTGGACAATGTCCATATACTCAACATCATCTGGGCTAAAGCACTCTAGATCATTAAAGCCAAATTGAAGATCTTTAGAGTGTTCATTTCCTGAAACAAAAGCATAACTTTCCTGGAAGGGAGTATGTTGAGCTTGTTGAGACCTGGGTGTCTCAGGGAAAGTGATATATGACCCAGAAGAAGGTGATGGCTACTGAGGATAATTCAAGTACAACTAAGGTTGGGGAGTTCTTGATCCTTCAACAACATGCAGAGCGTTGCTGATAGCTGGATTTAAGGGTCTGTTCATCTGGTGGCTCTTCTGAGTCTCCATTTCCATACGGTATCCATCAAGGATTTTGTACAATTCTGCCATAGTGAGAGTGTTGAGATTTTCAGTCCTTTTGATAGAGACGCAGTAGAAAGTCCATTCATTAGGAAGTGCACTCATGAATTTTCGGACTATGTCTCTTTTCTCAAGCACTACTCCCATAGTCTGGAGAGATGTAATCAAGTTCATATACCTAAAGTATTGTTGGCTCAGGGTCTCACCAATAACATAAGTGAAGTTCTCAAACTTCTACTTCAGCATATCCTTCTTGTTTTCTTTTGATTCCTCGGAACCAGAGTACATCAGTTTCAAAGCATCGAATAGTTCTTTTGCAGACTCGCATTGCTAAAAGCCTACCATTATGGAGTTTGGTATGGCAGTGAGCAACACAGTCATAGCTTTTCCGTCGATGTCCATCCTCTTAAAGTCTTCATAAGAGTAGTCTTCAACATCTTTCTCAATCATGGCACCATACCAGCCGGGGCTGCCACCTTTGGCTTGTAAGGACCATGAGTGACAGATCTCCACATGCGACTGTCTTGATACTTAATGAAGCCTTCAATACGTTTACACCATGTTCCAAAATCATCAGGGGTGATGATAGAAGCCTTGGTCATGGTTCCCATCTCAGACTCAGTGGATTTTTGGATAAGAGCCATTTGAGTGAAGTGAGTAAGTGTAAGAAAACGAGGGTGATTTGGGATCGTTAGATCTCACAATCAAGAGCCTAAGGAACTCTGATACCAACTACAGGACCGGTGTTGACACTTATCACAAATTTTCTCTCACGAACTCACAGGATATCACTCGGGTGATGAAGCAGAATCTCTAACTAAGTTGATGATAATATAATAAGTTGATGAACACAAGAATGGTTTTCAAGATACTTGTATATATTACTTCTCAACTTAGTGATGAAGCAGAATCTCTAACTAAGTTGATGATAATATAATAAGTTGATGAACACAAGAATGGTTTTCAAGATACTTGTATATATTACTTCTCAACTCAGTGTTACAAGACTCTTACAAGCATAGTATTTTGAGTTACAATGAGAAACTATATATACTACTATCTACAGCCGGTTATACTTGAAAAACCAGCTGGAATCTACAACTAGACAAATACTACATTGCTAGAAGTAAAGTATCTAAGATAAAATAATATCCTAGATAAGGTAGTCATGACAAGTCCATTACCTTTTGTCACCAACTAAGAATGGTATCTGTACTAAGTTGAAAAGATGAACAGTGGATTAAAGTATTGTCAACTACATGGCCGTGGAAAATGCCATGCAGTATCTCAGAGTCTGCCGACAGACCATACTTATGTCCACTGGTTCATAGTTGATTCTTCTGAAGCTAAATGGATTCGGAAGAGTAAGTTCTTCCGAGGCCATTTATACTTTGGAAGAAACAACTTCTTTCGAATCTTCTATAGGTCTTGATGACTTTATTCTTCGAAAAACTTTGTCTTGAATCTTCTAAGTGTGAATGCTTTAGAAAGAGAACTGCTTGGTCTCGGAAGACTTTGTTTTATCCTTCGGAAGATCTTCATATACTTCTGAAGGAAAACTACTTAGTCTCAGAAGACTTAATTTTCCTCCGGAAGCTCTTCAGACGATGCTTCGGAAGATCTTTGATATAGCTGCGGAAGGGTAGTTTTGACTTTGGAAGACTTCTTCAACTTGTACACAAAATTGTTCTAAGTGTCGTTTTGGTTGCACCAGCCTCATATGATCCAACAATGATCAATCTGATTAAGAGTTTTGTTTAACTTTACTTTGATGGATTGAATTCTTTAGAGAGAATTTAATATATATCCCTCTAAATTTGTTAAATATCATATATATTCAAATAAAATTTTAAATATCAAATATATCTCTTTCTAATTTATAAAATATCATATATATCCATTTTAATATAAATACCTCTTAAGATGACTATTTTACCCTTAATTATTCAATATCAAATACATCCCTCTTTAATAATTAAAATATCATATCTACTCATTTTAATATATTTCATTAATAACTTTGTTTGTAAACATTAAATCATTCCCCTTTAACTTATTATTACCACTAAGATAATGAGGAACATTGTAATGCTTAAAAGAATTTAACGATCTAAAGCTGCGAAATGGATCAAGGCTTCAAATTATATTGAACAATACTAAATGTCAATTTACAAAATGCTTAGTTGTTTCACCAATATATGTTTTTAGTTACATCTCTAGTAAAGATCCTTAAAAACGTTAAAATAATAAAATTAAATGATAAAAAATAATCATAAAATATGCAAATAACAATTATTAATGTTGATAAATAACATATTTCAAAATAAAAGTAACCCATTACCTTACAAAAGAAACCATCTTTAACTCCCTTGGCTATTTTGAAGAGTTTTTTATACTCTTTCTTCTTCCTCTTTTACTACTTGATGATTCATGTTGGTTATAACCTTGAGATGCTGAACTCTTATATGTTTTTTTATGATGTCCGTACTCACCACAACATGGATATTTATGTCTTCTTTTAGGCTCATCTTGTGTAGTATGAATTCTCCAATTGCACTCGAGGTGTGCACACCTTGCTGTGAATCGTTTTAGGTCACTTTTCTCGATTAAGTATTCGAATTCATTTACGAGTTCATAATGATTGATCGCTCTTCTAAACTCCATCACATTTGAAACTTAGAGTTTAATTTCATGGTTGGACTTTTCTTTATATGTGAACGAGTGTCCTCTTCGTAATTTCGTGACTGAACTTCATTATTAGTACTATAATGACTATGATAACTTTCATCACTTTGATTACCATGTGGTTCTTCAATAACTTCATCTTGAACCCTGCATAAGATATTAATTTTTTTGTTAAAGTTATTAATGTTTGCAAGATATTGAATTCACATCCAAATTGAAACGCTTATACCTCTTTTGATGAGAATTGATGTCATTATTTTTATTTGTCGTCACATAAATAGTTAACTCTTTCCATCTCATACATACTAAGCATCAAGTGAAAATTCTCATTAGAATCAAGCTCTATAAATGTTTGCTCCAAGGGTATGAGGAATTAAAACATAACTCACCTGCATATGAAATTAAATGAAACAAGTGTAGTAAATGAAATGGAAGAAGCTACAACAACTAATAAATTATAGATGAATGGCTAGCCATGTTAGGGTTAGATTGAATAGAGATGAAGTGCTGGCTATTATAGGGTTTAATTGAAGATAAATCCTCAAGGGTTAAAGATAATTTTTATTAGAAAGGGTAAACTTGTTGTTAAATTAAAGTTTATAAAAAAAGGATACATTTGATATTAAAAATTTTGTTTGAATACATATGATATTTAATAAGTTTAGAAGGATATATATGAAAATTTCCCAATTCTTTATGATGTTTGGGTTTCCATAGGAACATGGAAGAAGAAAACATATCTCATTAATTGGGGAAAAAATATTTGTAATCAATTTAACCAACAATACTTACACATTAACCTCTTAGTATATTAAATTTCATCAAGTTTGAGATTCTAAGTATTAGAACCACACATATAACCCAAATAAATATTAAATGATCAAAAGATCACATAAATTTTTCTAACATAATCATTTTCTGTTTGATACAAAACAAATCAAATTCAAATCAGTATTTTGATAACAAAAAATAAAACAAAATAATAACCTAAATGAAAAATACAGAAAATAACCTAAGTGGCAAATACAAACAATTCATTACGAGAATCGGGAATCTATAAATATGAATTATGACAATTATTCGTATAAACGTATTCATAACAAGGTTTGTTCCAAAGAATGTGTTATTCAATTCCACATATATCCACCAAAAAGGATAAGAAAAAGATGAAATCACGACACAAATCATATAACAAGTTAGATACGTTCTCTATCAATCAAAATTCACTAACCAAAGGAACATCGTGTGTAACTGTCTTCCTTATTTTACTGATTCCAATAATCATGTAATATTTTCTAATTCAAACGTAATTAAAAGGATACATGTGTAAGTCTATTGTTCTTCTCTACACTTCCTATGAAAATTACTTTTTGTATCTTGTTTGATAGTTCACCTCCTATATATGAATATTACAATTGGCTTATAAGTTCTGATAATAAAGCTCACACCCAAGACAAATATTCTGCTTAACTCGCATGTATTGTTTTTATTAGTTAGTGGTTAGAAATGGAAAACATTTCATATCACATATTCTATAATAATATAGTTGATTATTAAATAACACGTAAGTAACTCCTAAGAAGAATTGGTTGAGATGACATATGGAACACATTCAACTTTACTATTATTAAACAAAGACAGATAACGATGTGGTGACATGAAAGATGATAAATAATTATACACAAAAGAAATATAAAAATGTATAAAAAATTGTTATGGATATTCGTGGTCCATGAAATATTAGATTCCTTTGCAAAGGATTCATAATGGCACGATAGATTCATCCTTGGTTGGATGCTTGGATCTTGAAAAAGTCAAAAGATTCCGTTTTTGTTTAAATAGATTGTTTGTTGCGTAAATTTCGTGTTTCTTTAAAGGATGTAAGTAGAAAACTTATTTATTAATACGAGTGTTTTAAAAAATGTTTATCTAAATAAGTGTTTAGGGAATTGTTTTTTTATCTCACTTATAATGTCATTGGTTAAATTATTTTAATTTAAAATATTACTATTTGAAGAGAGTAAAAACCAAGTTTCAATACAATAAAACCATAAAACTATTTTATTCATCTATAGTATTTAAAAACAAAAATTTTTTCTAAAATAATTTTTAGTTATTTTATAACATTCACCCAGACTTGGTTTCAAAACATATTTCTATATAGAAAAGTTGAAAAAAAAAATTCATTAATAATTTTATGTCAATTTCTTAAAACAAAAGTAAACACAAATTTGTTTTTTTATACTTTATATATATATATATATATATATATATATATATATATATATATATGTATACACATATATATACATATATATATATGTATATGTATATATATATATATATATATATATATATATATATATATATATATATATATATATATATATATATATATATATATGTCAATTTCTTAAAACAAAAGTAAACACAAATTTGTTTTTTTATACTTTTTATATATATATATATATATATATATATATATGTATATATATATGTATATGTATATATATATGTATATGTACATATATATGTATATGTATATATATATATGTATATGTATATATATGTATATGTTATATTGAAAATTCTATATAGAAAAGTTGAAAAAAAAATTCATTAATAATTTTATGTCAATTTCTTAAAACAAAAGTAAACACAAATTTGTTTTTTTATACTTTTTAATATATATATATATATATATATATATATATATATATATATATATATGTATGTATACACATATATACATATATATATATATATATATATATATATATATATGTATATGTATATATGTATATGTATATATATATATGTATATATATGTATATGTATATATATATGTATATGTATATATATATGAATATGTATATATATGTATATGTTATATTGAAAATGTGTAAGCAGCTTATTCTATTATGAAACGTAAATGAATTTTTCAATTACAATGACAAGGGTGTCACTACAAGGTTCCCAACGATAACTAAGAGAGTAAAGGAGTCACGTCGTCTCGTAAGTTACTCTGACCGACACGTGAAAAGTTCGAAATAAGACGAGGTTAAACGTGTTCGATGTCATTTTACGGCTCATTAAATAAACGATTTTGAGCCCGAGCTTTTGCTAGAGAACTCGGGCTGGCTCGCGAGCTGAAACAAGCCTTATATTTATATAATTTTTATTTTATCTATAAAATATATATTTATATAAATGATTGTTATTATATATAGAATTATGTTTAAAATAGTTACATAATATATTGCGTTATTTAAAAAAAAAATATTGTAGCGTTATTTTCAAAATATTACACAGACAATTTAATCTCTTAAAAGGAACTTTCTAGATAAGAACACCTTTTCTATATATAAAGAAATTAGAAAAAGTTTTAATCAAAAAATACCAACGTCTATGTAATAAGAAAACCTTATTAAAAATGTTTTAGAAGACCTTTATAAAAAGAACAAGAGGAACATAAATAACAATTATTACCGATGCATAAACTTGTTTTTATTTTATTAAAACTTTTAACTTTTTTTAAATAATATTATTTTTAAATAATATTATTTTTAAATAGACTAGTATGTTCCCCAATCATATAATGAGTGAGAAAAACTAACTTTACACTAAAAACCCATTTTAGTAAAAAATCTTTCAAAACACCCATTTTAATAAATAATTTTTCCACTAACACTACTTTGGGAAAAAAAACTCGTAAATATCCACTTAAGAATATAAAAAATAATAATTTTTTTTTAAGTTTTTATTATTGAAAACGCTTTTAATATACTTTTAATCTCATTAACCATCTATATGTAAAATTTAAATCTTTAAAGTGTAAGAAGTCACTTTACCACTAACATGCCTCATTGGAACATTGAATAGTGTATTTTAAATTTAAGGTGACAATTAAATGTGTTTTATTTTTTGAAGTTATAAAAATTTATTTTTAATAGTGTTGAGTATTAATTAACTTTATTCTTTTTAAGGATCTTCGATAAAAGTAAGGTAATAATCTTTTTTTTGAACGACTGCTTAGTGGTTAATAAGTTAGTAATAACAAGCCAGTAATGTTCACACATGTCAGTGATTAAACCTATGACCTCAAATAGAAACAAAACTTCCAACCTCCCCTTTAGACCATTAGACCAAAAGATCATTGACAAGTAAAATATTAATTAACTTTATACAATCAAACAATTTCAAGAAAAGTGAATTCTCTGTTAGACCCTGAAAGGATCATACATGCCAATTCAAGAAGTGGTTGAAGGTTGTTCTGGTTGAAAATTCCTCCAAGTCCAAGAAGAAATACGGGTGGAAGATCATGAAGAAATGCGGCTGAAGATATAGAAGAAAAAGACTAAGTGTTGGTTATCAGCATTAGTAAATGCGGAAGACCAAAGAATAAATGTTGCCAAGTATTTGTTCATCCGCATTTACTAATGCGGACAAAGAACAAATGCGGCCAAGTATTTGTTCATCCGCATTTACTAATACGGACAAGGAACACAAATGCGGCCAAGTATTTGGTCATCCGCATTAACTAATGCGGATGACCCAGTCAATGCTGAAGACAAACAAAAGAAATGCTGATGAAGACTTCTCATCCGCATTAACTAATACGGATGAACACTTACAAATGCTAATGATATTTTGTACTTAGACTAGTATTCTGATGTATAGTTGTCAGGGTAGTTTAGTCATTTTGTACAGGCAATGTATCTGCCTATAAATAGATCAGTATAACCTAATTTTGAAAAAGAGAACAACAACATTAAAAAAAAATTTCACCAGCAACCCTAGCACACTTTATATCTTGTTCACTCTCATCAATATGCAAAGCATTTATTAGTATTCTTTCAGTAATTAATGTTCTGTGATTTAGTTTTCGCGACTTAATCACTGACTCAATCATCATATTCGATCCTAAGTTGAGTCACATCAACTGAGATTCATATCTTGGACCCAGTCATTCTCTAAATGTTAAGAACTGATTGTTGGGATTTGACATTTTTTAACGGTTAACCATTTTTAAAGAATCTAGCAAGAAGTTAGATATAAAAAGTACACGAGACTTAGAAGGAAAGTTACACCAAAACTTCCAATCTAAACCAGAGATTCTTTCAGGGTTTTTAATCCTTAAGAATGTTTTTAGCTTGATCTTAGCAAATATAACTTCTGGCCTCCTTGGATTGCTGTCGAAAACTCTCTGGTTTCTATACTTCCAAATACACCATAGGCTTGTGAGAAAGATAGCATGTACCACATCCTTTTCCTTTGATGAAAACAACCAATTTACATTCATGCATAGAACATGTGACACCACTCGAGGGTCAGATCCCATGTAAGAGTTATACTTAGATGCTGGTGCAATCAAAGTTCTCTCAGCATGCACAACTGAAGTACAAAGGAAGTAACTTCGGAAGATTTATATAACTTAATGAAATTCACTAAGTATCAAATCTTCCAAACCAAAAGACCATTTCTTCCGAAGCCAAAGATGAAGTCTTCCGAAGCTTCAAGACAAAGTCTTTCAAAGCAAGAGACTGATTTCTTTCGAAGATATAGAAAACATGCTTTCTCTGACATGCTTTTGACAAAAGCTGGACTACTTTCCTCTACCATCTTTGAAGACTCACCAAATTATATAAGTTGGTGATAAGTCCATACTTTTGTCAACTATAGATTAAGGTCTTAGAGTCTGTAACTTTCTACTTCGTACTTTTATCCTTTTTGTAATAGATAAGGATGTGAGCTATGGCATGTCATAGTCACTAGTTAAAAGACAATCTGCCTTTTGACTTTACATTGATCTTGTTGTCTAGATTAGTGTTCCAGTTGGCCTTTAAAGTTCGGCTATAGGATGTAACATAAAGTATCTCAGGTACCAGTCCTTAGGACTAAGCTTTGTAACATTTGTAAAACACTTGAGAACCATATACTTCATTCTTGAAAATCATCTACTTGTGTTCTTATTGTGTTCTTTACTTGTGTTCATTATTTTATTTAGCCAGTTCCCTATTTGATTTGTTAAGTGTTCTAATCTCCACATCCATTTTGAAACTGTTGCATTGCTCTAATTCACCGGTCCTGCATCCCATACCTTGATTAGATCCCATAGCTGGCTAGCCACCCTACACGAAACTGTCACACCCTCTCTTATAGCGGAAATACGAGGATGTAACGGACAGGATCGTCATAACACATTGATGGTTAATCTATAGGCACTAAATGATGAAAAGCCAACGTGTCATGACATCCCCCGACACAAACGGAGACTTGTGTCACAGTTAGTCAATTCCACGACAAACATAGTCAAAAAAGTGTAATGGTTTTGAATCCCACAACCCGGGACCAAGTAAATGTAAACAAGTCTAACAGTATTAACCTAAAGTAAAACATAATAGTTTGAAACGCTAGAGCAAGTCTATTATGAAATCCTTAGGGTCATCACTAAGGCATCATTTCTAGCTATCTTTGATGATTGTTGTTACCTGAAAAGATATGCTCAAAAAGGTCAACACATGGTTGGTGAGTTCACAGATCTAAATAATGAATAAAAATTAATGTTGTGTAAAAGTTCGTTGGACATAAGTGTATACAGTTATAAGCAAGCAATATCACATGTAAACATGAGCCTCACAACTAAACCTATGACGTACACACAGATCTTGTGAGAACATATTCACCCTAGGGCCCGTCAGTGGCCATTGTCAGTCCTAATTAGTATACCAACAAACAAGGGTGGGGGTGTCAGCCCAATAGTACTATCAATACCTGTCCGTCGGCTCCAACACCAAAGTTAAATAGTTATGAATAAAGATCCAAACAGAAAACTCATGTATGTACCAGATATAAACTTGCAAAACAGTAACACATAGTCCCAAATGATTAAACGAGCTCACAGCATAAAAAGGGTGAACATATTTCCCCCCATTGATTACTATAAATAATTGTTATAAAACATGTTCGCGAGACTCACCTTGTGTGATACAGCCATTAATGAAATCAAAAGACTTCTTGCAACGCGCGTAAACCCAAGCAATCAAACACCTATTACAATATATAATTGGTCTTGTAACACGTCTAATAAACATTATAACACATTCGATCTCTCTTGGGTTGATTCGGGTTCGACGCGTGAATTCACTCAAAAGGATATATCTTTATTTATACTTATATATATAGTAATTTTGATTTCTCGTATATTTAAACACGGGGGAGACTATATATATATATATATATATATATATATATATATATATAATTAATTAATTTGAGTAGTCTATTATTATACCCTTATATTTATATAGTTTAGCCAAATAATCACACGTGTTTATTCCTTATTTCATATGTTTTACACATACCCATTTGTATCTTAACTTATATATATATATATATATATATATATATATATATATATATATATATATATATATATATATATATAGGGGAGGGATCAAATGAAAACCATGTTTATAACTGAAAATCGTGAAAAACAACACTACCCAATCACATAACTTATAATTGATTTAACTTTTTAATTGTTTAAAATATATTTAAGTTACTTCAACCTTATTTTTCGAGGTCATTATATGTTTTTAAATTTAAACTTCAAGGAACGACGATGATAACGAAAAGACTTACGTATACGTAACTTGTATGAGTTACGCGTATGTAACTATTAGTTGTACACTTGGTAACACGTACTTACATATACATAACCCCTACATATACGTAACTTTTAGTTGTACACTTTGTAACACATACTTACACATATGTAACCTTGGTTTTTATGGTTTTCATTTATAATATGGTTTTTAAGTGATCCCTCTCCTATATATATATGTTTATCATAATTCCCAAAAAAAAAAACACACACATATATATATATATATATATATATATATATATATATATATATTATATTATTTTTATATACACACTCACTTACATATATACATTTGAATCCACACACGCGCGCGCATATATATACATATACCTACGGACACACACACATATACCTACACGCACTCTATACACGCACACACGCTAATACACACATTACACACCATCGACACACCCCGTTACACGCCCTACACACACTACCACACACATTATTACACACACTGTTACACACAAAACACACACTGTTACACAAAACACACACACCCAGCACCTATATCAAGCAAAAAAAAACACATACACACTTCATATACAACTAAACACACACACACACTTCGTATACAAACTAAACACACACACCCCTCATGCACACAGGTCATGCACACACACATACAACTTGTATATACATAGGCATTCACACGATTCACACATATATATACACGCATATGAACACCCGGCAGCATGACGACATCAACGGACCGCCACCATAAACCGTCACCCAATAACAACGAAATATATATACACACAGTTGCACGTACACTGTACACACACCTGCATATATATGTACATAAACACACCTCACGGACACACACCGAACCACCGTACGCACCCGAATCGACAACGAGACAAAACTTAACGAAGTCTACAATGATCGCTTACCGGCGAAACGACTAAACGATGAGACGTTGACAATTGGCGGTGACTATCAGCGTCAGGGGAGTCGTGTCGAGGGGGAGGAAGTAGCCTGACAAAATCGCGAGGGGGGGGGGGGTCTAGAGTTACGGCCGAATATATATATATATATATATATATATATATATATATATATATATATATATATATATATATATATATTTACACTCCGGACACTACACTATTTAAGAATTAATTCCTTTTAGTTTGATAATCTTAGACCTTAAACTATTTGTTTCTATTTTTATTTTGCCTAACTTTGAAAACGTAACCCTTACAAACCGACTTGAGTAAATTTTGTATATGAACTTTGACGTGACATGATCTTTTACTAACACGTTAAAGTTTTTGTGTCGTCGCGAGCACGATTGATAGGTTTTCACGAATGATAACTTATATATATAGTTGAAATAATAATATATATAATATTGAACCAAATTTTTTTTATACATTAGAATCTAACACAACTAACTAACGATAGCATTTAACGAAATTACGAACAAACTAATTACACGTAAACATTTAATCTATAAACGAATGATAATGAACTTCAGTTTAATTAACGGTCTTGAAAGTGACGGATGTCACACAAACCAACAAATGGTCCATTGATTCAGGAAAATACATACAAACCAAACAAGTAGTATCAATCAGGATACCACGATTAGCTAGCTCCATTTTAGATGGGATTTTGCTCATACCTACTCTCGAAGCAAATGTTATCTACTATTAGAGGGACCCAATGAAACAAAGGAATTTAAACTATCTTGATGCGACAAAAGATTTGATTCAATCTACTTTCAGACATGTTTAACTATAAACTCATGAAAGGATTCATCTTCCCAACCCCACAAGTCCGAGTCAGTGGACAAATTCATAGAGGCCGTGATTGCTTCACATGGTAATTTTTTGGGATATCACATCTTGATTAGAAGGTTGATGATTCCATTGCCTGTTGATCTATGAAAATAAATGATCACTAGAAATTGATAATGAGACAAGGACTTTTTTATCCCCATCAGCATGAAATAGAGCCAGGAAAACTCCTTAAAGGCCTAAATTTAGTCCAGTTGTCAAGCCAAAATAGAGTGTTTATTTTAGAGAGAATGGGACATTAATCTCCAATCGTTTAACATCCACGATTATCTTGACTATATTCTTCTAAGGCATGCAATTATACTTATTGCATGGAAAAGTTTGCTGATTTTACTTGAGTGGTGAATTGCCCGAATGACGTTAGCCCAAAGAGCCTCTTTGTTTTGTTCTAGACACCATAACCATTTCATCAAAAAAGCCACATTGGCCACCTGAATAAAATCAATACCGAGTACCTCATTCTCTTTGGGTAGTAACATTTTGGACCAAGCGCCCATGAGATCTTTTTCTTAGACTCCGATTCTCCACAACAGAATTCCCTTCTGATTGCTTCAAGAGAACGAATAACCTGCATAGGAGCATTAAATAAAGACAGAAAATATAGTGGTAGTGAACCCAAAACCGATTTAGCTAAGGTGATTCTAGCGCTGAAAGATAGTGCCTTGTCTTTCCATTTTTAGAGACGCTTGGAAACCTTATCAACACCAATTTCCAATTTTTTTTACCAAGTTTATGTTTAGACCCATCAGAAGCCTAAATATGTAAATGGAAAAGAACCACATTGGCAATTAAGAGATTTGGCTAGATCTAACAAAGTTGAATGGTCACCACCCATAACGTAAACTTTGGATATTTTTAGATAGATAGCGAGGTCCGAAGCTAGAGAAAAACATCTTAAAGTATGATAATGATTAGTCATGTTACCAACCAAAGCTTCCCCCATGAAGATGGCATTATCTGCATAGAATATGTGAGATATCATTGGGCCCTCATTTGGTAGAGAAATTCCCCAAAAATGGCCACTTCTAGTAGCTCTAGAAAGCACACATGGAGGGATTCCATAACTATTATGAATAAAAATAGAGATAGGGGGTCACCATGCCTTAGGCTGTGAGAAACGTTGAATTCTTGAGTGGGAGACCCATTAACTAGAATCAAAGTTCTTTGCAAAGAGAGACAACAATTTATCCATTTTCTCCAATGATTTGGGAAGACAATATGTCCAAGAATGCTATTCAAAAGCACCCAATTAACTGAGTCAAAAACCTTGGCATAATCAACTTTAAAGAAGCATCCACCCTGGAATGTTTTAACCGAACAATTATCTCATATATATTAAAAGATGATTGTTCAATGAAAAATTTAAAACACGCTGAGTTAATGATATGGATAGTTTTTGTGGTAGGGTGTTGCTATTTGCATCCTACTTTACACTATTCTAGCATATTATAATAATAAAATATTAGTAATAAATGCAATAAATCATAGAATTCACTAACAACCACTTACTCTCAATAAATGCAAAGATTCTTTAATATTAATACAATAATAAAAAATAAACTTATAAACTTTATATAAATATTGTTACTAATATAAACCAAAATATAAGATAAAATTTACAACTAAACTTTAATGTGTATAAAAGCTTTATCGAGTTTACAAGGATAAGTTGTTTATAAATTTCTAGACGTCGTATGTACATAGTCTGCCATCCTACTGTAGACGGGGCTCTGTGACGGACCCAATATGTCAAAATGCAAGGCATGGGATTCTATCATTCTAATTATACCATCACAAAATGGTTACCATACACATGTGCAACTGTAATCATCTTATGGTGCTAAAACTCTTCTAGACCTTTCCACGTAGGAAAGCAAGTTATATAGCATAACCATCCATTGTTTTGATAGTGCACGTGAATTTAAGAATGACAATAAAGTACATACTTCATTGATTTTGGTAGCTATAATTGTTTTATAGGCACTGTATGTGTTTGTAAGGATCACACTTAGAGGCTGATGCAACCAAAAAACTCTAAGCATACACATGTGAAGTACAAGGAAGTTCGGAAGATTTGATATAACTCAGTGAATTATACTAAGTATCAAATCTTTCGAAGCCAAAAGACCAAATCTTTCGAAGCCAAAGATGAAGTCTTTCGAAGCCAAAGATGAAGTCTTTCGAAGCTTCAAAGTCAAAGTCTTCTGAAGCCAAAGACTGATTTCTTTCGAATACAGAGAAGACATGCTTTTTCTGAATCATCTTTTGACAGGAGCTGAACTACTTTTCGCTGCCACCTGTAAATACTTACCAACTTATATGAGTTGGTGAAAAGTTCTTACTATTGTCAAATTGTAGATTAAAGTCTTATGTCTTTAACTTTCTACTCTTGTACTTTTATCATTTTTGTAATACATTAGGATTTGAGCTATGGCATGTCATAGTCACTAGTCAAAAAACAATCAGCCTTTTGACTCTACATTGATCTTGTTGTCTAGATTAGTGTTTCTAGCTAGCCTTCAAAGTATGGCCGACTGTATGATATAGTATTAAGTATCTCAAGTACTTGTAACTTTAGAAGATAAGCTTTGTAACACTTTGTAAGAACTTGAGAGTAATATACATTATTCTTGAAAACCATATTATCTTGTTCTAGTTCTGTTATTTACTTGTGTTCTTTGTTTCATTAAAGTCGATTCCCTATTTGATCTATTAAGTTTTCAAACACTCTCCTACCAAAACACTTAGATCTAACCATCTTAGATCTCTTTAGTTTCACAAAACACTTACCAGCAAAAATGGCAGCTCTCTCAAAGGCTGATTTGGAAACCGATACCATGAAAAAGTTTCTGCTGATCACTCCTGATGACTTTGATACTTGGTGCCAATGTATGGAAGGGTTCATCAAGTCTCAAGAGAGCAGGATGTGGAGATCAGTTGTTGAAGGACCTCACATCCCAAGCACCTCTTCAGCCACTGCTGGAGGTGGGATGATACCAAAGGAAATGACTGACTATTCTAAGGAAGATTGAAAGAAAATTGATGTAGATCAGAAAGACATGATTGCTCTCCAAACTGCTCTTCCAAAACTCTATATATACAGAGGCTTCAAGAAGTGCAAAACTGCTAAGCAGCTCTGGGATGCACTTAAGCTCATGTATAAGGGGTCTGTGGAAGCTAAGGAAAACAAGAAAGACCTTATGAAGTAGTAGTTCGAGAACTTCACCTACAAGACAGGTGAAACCATTACTTAACAATACTTTAGGTATGTTAAGATTATAGATACTATCATGGATGTTGGAGTAAAACTTGAGAATAGGGACATAGTGAGGAAGTTCATGTTCTCTCTTCCCAAACAATGGACTCCCTACTGTGTGGCCATTAAGAGAACATGCAAAACCCATCAAGCAGCTCTTCTAACAATCAATAGAGTTCAGCCTTCCATGTGGTTAATAGGGATAGTAGAGAATCATATAACCTTATCTGCTACCCTAACAACTCACTAAAGGGTCCTTTCATCACCTTGCCTGAGACACAAAGGGAGAGCTACATCCAAGGAAGCCCATTCCAAGAGATAAATTTTGCTCAAGCTTTATGTCTACTGATAAAAGTTGTGTTAACTTTCTCTTCACTCTTGAAAACTTGGATTGTATCCATCCAGATGATCGTGGAGTATATGGAGATAGTCTAGAAGATGGATCTTCTCACTTACAGAGCCAAGAAGTTCTACAAGAGAACATGAAGGAAGTTCCCAAGCAATGTGGCTAGTGGAAAGTTTGGTTTGAATAAAAGCAAGGTGAAGTGTTACAACTGTAACAAAATGAGACACTTTACTAGGGAGTGCAAGGCACCAAGGACAAATGGTGGCCAAACGCAATCTAGACCAAACTTCACTGATGCAACTCCTAGAACTTAGAAGCCAAGCCAACCAAAACAACATGTTGCTGTTATTGTTAAAGAAGGAGGCTTTGACGGGAACTCTCAGGTAGAAGATGCTTCTCCCAACCAAGCACTGATGGCTGATCATAAAGAAGCCAAGGTATTAGAACTTCTTTGTACTTCTGAATGCATTGCTAAAGTTAATATGTATAGGTTCTACAACTTGGAAGTGAGATCTGATCTTGAGTCCTTAAACATTTTAAAAGCTGACTTTAAAAGAGATGAAAATTATTATAAACTTAAAATTGAAGATTTAGAGAAAACAATTTCTACTATTGAGCATGAGCATACAAACTACAGGGCTCAAATCAAAGATCTCATAACCAAGTTAACTGAATGCCAAGCTGAGCTTGTGATCACCAAAGCCAAGGCAGAAAAATGTGTTCTTGAAGAGGAAACCTTCAAGAACATGAATCTTCATCCTTGCATGAAAAGATTTGTTATCAGAACAGGCAGGGACTAGGGTCAAGTAAGATAGCTCCTACACACACACACTCCTATCTGTAAGATCTCCTAGCTATGGAACTTTTCAAGATAAGCTATCTTATATTGATCATATCTAAGAGAAGGATGAAGTTGTAAAGGAGAGAGTGAAGGATGAACCTGAAGTGAGTGACAAGGTGTAACACCCGGAAAATTTTAAAAGACGAGAAAGAAGGAATAAATGTGTATAAAAGAAAGAAAACACAATTTAACCCAAGTTGAGAGGCTAAATGTGTCAAAAGGACAAAAAGAATAAAAGTGGGTGCATAAAGTGGGTATGGCCGCCCACACTTCTCTGCATATCTTCTTTTCACCATATTTTCTAGAGAGAGAAAGAGCAGAGTTCGGATTTTGAAGAAGGAAGAACAAGAAACCAAATTCAAGGTAAGAATTCATCATTTTAAGTTGTTCTTAGCCGGCCTATGCCTTGGTTGTATGCTTATGTGTTTGTTTGTGTGTTCGGGTTGTGTGATTTGGTGGGTTTTAGGTGTTTGAACTCATTTGCAAATGGGTTGAAGAAGTCATACTTGAAGGTTGTCAAAGGTGAGTTCTAGAACCCCCTTTTTACATATTTTAACTGATTTTGGGGCTGGAAATGCATGTATGTATGTTTTTACGAAAATGGGTTTTGTACCTGTATGAATGTGTATGTGTGAATGTGGGTGGGTTATGATTTGGGTGATTTATGATGTTATGATTATGCCATGTTCATATTATGATCCTTTAATGCTAGAACTAAGTTAGAACATGATGAACAGATGATGTTGGGACTGATTATGATGCTGATAGTGAGAGTTGGTTGCCCATGCGCCTGAAATTGGCCCATGCGCCTGAAATTGGCCTATGCGCCCAACAGTCAAATTACCTAAGTGTAGTCCTATGCGCCTAAAACCCATGCGCCCGAATAGTATCCATACACCTAGGCACTCATGCGCATGCATAGTGCCCATGCGCCTAGAAATGCCCAGAATGACTAAGTGTTGGGTCATGCGCCCCAATAGCGCCCATGCGCCCAGAACCTTTCCCATGCGCCTAAGTGTTCCCATGCGCCCAAAAGGCCATGTGCCTGCATAGTGCCCATGCGCCTAAGACTTAGATTATTTTCTGAAATTTTGGGAAAAATGTAAAGTGTAGGCTTTGACTTGGGAGGTTCCCGGGGGTGATGTAAGTTGACATATGATGTCATATGTGATGTGATGATGTTATGTATTGTATGGTTATGTTTATGTTATGTTCCTTATTATGTATGTTTATTTTCCGTAGCTTTACGTGGTATGATTATGAAAAGTAAATGGAAGTATTATGTAACGTAAAGCGAAAGATAATGAAAAAGGAAACACAAGGAATGAATGAATGCATGCATTAATGAATGATGTAATGAAAGTCTTGCAAGCAATGTATGGAGGTTCACACCCAATGAAGGGTGTTAGCTCAACTGTGTACGGGTTAGCTACCCATAAAGGATGCACACTAGGGGTCTAATCTTTGTGATTGACCATATGTATGGGACCCTTGCCGCTTGCCCTAGGTACTGGAGTCATCTTCGTGCATAATGTTCGAGGTCTATGATAGACCTCAGGCCCAGTAACGTGCACAATGTTCGGGGTATAGCACATGGCATTGGTCCGGAATGAAAGATGAATGATAATGATGTGTCTACTTGCCCCAGGCCCTTGAGTCAGCTTCGTGCACAACGTTCGGGGTACAGTACATGTCATCGGAAGTTAATGAGTGTACATATAGTACGGAAAGAAAGATAACGAATGATAAAGATGACGTACGATGATGAATGAACGGAAGTCAACGAATGATGATGAAAGATAATAATAAATTATTATCTATGTGTACGTATGTTGTATGATCACGTATGAAAGTAAAGAAAGAATGGTTTTAAACGAAAGAAAAGTATTTTATTTTATAAAACTAGAACTCACTCAGTAACGCTGACTTTTATGTGTGTCCAGTTGGCAGGTAATGTTGCTGAGGATGGCATGGGGCAGCTACCTGGATTATTTTGGATGGCATCCGTTGTTTTGATTATAATGTTTTTGTGATGTAATGCAAATTAAGATATTTTGTAATCTGTCAATGATGTATTATTTTGCAAAAGCAATTATATATATATGAAATGGTTTGTTTAAAATAATTCCGCTACAATGTTTTAGAAATTGTGAATGTAAATCATATGTTTTATGTGCGATGATTGTCCAACTGTGAGCGTCCCGGGATCGGGGCCTTACAAGTTGGTATCAGAGCCAAAGTTTAAGTGAAACGGGTTAAAATTTTCAAAAGAAACCTAAACTTAAACTGAGAATGGGACAAAGGGAAGGGATGCCAGTCCGAGTAGCTACGTGCCATCAGGTATTTTCTTGATGATAACGGTATTATGTGCGCATGTTATGTGATTTATGTGCTTCTTAGTAGATTTAGATACTGATGTAGTCAGGATAGGAAATGCTTGGGGTATGAAGAGTAAAGTAAGTGGCTAATCACAACTGGCTACTGTAATTAGGGACTTACTATACTTTCCATAAACTGAGCTATTACCTTGAATGACCGTGTTAGTGTTTGAATCTTATAGCGTGTTTGAGGATGGCCGGTGGTAGATCTTCAAAGGCTTCTCGAGGTGGAGGTCGTGGTGGACGTGGTGCTGGACCGCGGGTCACGAGAGGAAGGCCTAGAGCTGAAGAGGTTGCTCATGAAGAGCCCGAGACCCCTCATCCAGAGGGCGGTGACGAGAGTGCTAACTTGAGGGCCTTAGTGAAGGAGGCGGTGGTGGAAGAGGTTCACCAGGTCATGCAGACGATCTTACCGTCTGTGGTGACCGAAGTGATAAAGGCTGTGAGAGAAGGAGAAAGGAAAGAGAGGAATAGGTCCTCGGGAGTAAGGGAGCGACCGGGGACTGAGACGGTTGTCTCTACTGATGAGGAAGAAGAAGAAGAGCCTATGTCGGAGGCAGCACGAGGCTGTAACTATAGGGCATTTCAAAGATGCAAGCCCCCGAATTTTGACGGAAATGGCACTGTTGCTGCTACTCGCCGGTGGGTGAGAGAGATGGAAGCTGTACTTGATATCAGCGAGTGCCGGGAGGATCAGAAGGTGAAGTTTGCCACTCATTCATTTGTGGACTCGGCTCTGTGCTGGTGGGACAATATCGTTGAAGCCAAGGGTAGTAGGGCAATTGGAAGAATGAGGTGGCCAGAGTTGAAGAAGCTGGTGATCGAGGAGTTCTGTCCTCATAGGGAGCTCGACAAGGTTGAAATGGAATTTCTGCAGCTGGAGGCGGGAACCATGACGCATTAGCAATACACCACCAAGTTTAACGAGATGGCACGACTGGTGCCGGATCAGGTGACACCTCTGTCGTGAAAGATCAAGAGGTATATTCAGGGCTTGCTGGCGGATATTCGCAGGCATATGATCACTGCTCGGCCAATGTGGTCGATCTGGCGGGAAGGCTGTATGACGAAAGGGAAGTTGTGGTGGCTGAGGTGAGCAAGAAAGGCGGTGGTGACCGAAACTGGAATAGGAAGAGTTTGGTCGGGGTGGTGCCCCGGTAAACAACAAGAATGCACGGGTGGATGACCGGCGTGTGGTCACATCCGGTGCGGAGTCGAAGAGTTGTGGCAAATATAGGAAGGAGCACACCGGGGAGTGTAGGTGGGGATTGAATGTGTGCTTCAAGTGTGGAAAGCCTGGCCACATGGAAAGAGAGTGCAAGGCGGCAAGGTGTTTTAACTGTGGTGGAAAGGGCCACATGAGTCGAGAATTCAAGAAGCCAAGGGCTGAGAGTTCTGGGGCAGGGCAGAAGACCGGGATCGAGGGGCAGAGGGCGAGCTCCAAGGCATTCACGATGACTCAGGAGGAGGCTAGGACGGACCCCGATATTGTGTCAGGTACGTTTCTAGTAAACCAAACTCTTGCTTCCGTGTTATTTGATTCTAGTGCTAGTAAGAGTTTTATTTCTGCTGCTTTCTGTGCTAAGTTGCCAATTAGTAGTAGGGGTGTTGATGAGCACTTCGATGTAGAAACTGCCATAGGTAAGTCCACCAGGATTGTTGACCTGATAGAAGCTGTGATATAGAATTAGAGGGTCATCAATTTCCTGCTAGACTGTTCGTGATGACCTTAGGCGGATTTGACGTAGTCCTAGGAATGGATTGGTTGGCGGACTACGAGGCGAATATCATATGTCGCAAGAAGATGATTCAACTGACAGTGCCCAACGGGAGTTTGGTGACGATCTACGGTGATCGAGTTACGACTATCCCGAAGGTGATTTCGATGGCGGTGGAGGGAAAGTGCATGAGGCGTGGATGTAGTGCCTACTTGGCCTACGTGAAGGATGTAGATACGCCAACACCACAACTGTCGGATGTACCGGTTGTGTGTGAGTTCCCAGATGTGTTTCCCGAAGATTTACCAGGTGTGCCACCGGACCACGAGATTGAGTTCCAGATTGACTTGATACCGGGTGCCCTGCCTGTTTCTAAAGCACCGTATCGGTTGGCTCCGACCAAGATGAAGGAATTGATGGAGCAACTGCAGGAGTTGCTTGATAAGGGGTTCATTAGACCGAGTATCTCTCCATGGGGTGCTCCGGTCTTATTTGTGAAGAAGAAGGACGGTAGTATGAGGATATGCATAGACTACCACGAGCTGAACAAGTTGACGGTGAAGAATCGGTATCCATTGCCGAGGATTAATGACCTGTTTGATAAGCTCCAAGGTGCCAGTTGGTTCTCGAGGAAGTTGAAAGTGAAGGAAGAAGATATTCCTAAAACAGTTTTTCGCACGCGTTATGGACACTACGAGTTTCTCGTTATGTCTTTTGGTTTGACCAACGCGCCAGCTGATTTTATGGACCTGATGAATCGAGTATGTCGGCCGATGTTGGATAAATCAGTGATTGTGTTTATCGATGATATCCTGATTTATTCGAAGAATGAGGCGGAGCATGCCGGTCACATTCGGGAAGTGTTAGAGACGTTGAGAAAAGAGAAGTTGTATGCCAAGTTCTCCAAGTGCGCATTCTGGTTGCGCGAAGTTCAGTTTTTGGGTCATGTGGTGAATCTGGAAGGGATCATGGTGGACCCAGCAAAGGTGGAAGCGGTGATGCAATGGAAGTCTCCAAAGACGCAATCCGAGATTCGTAGTTTCTTGGGGTTGGCGGGATATTATAGGAGATTCATTCTAAGATAGCTTCTCCGTTGACTAAGTTGACCTGCAAGGATGTGAAGTTTGTATGGGGTCAAGCTCAAGAGAGTGCTTTTGAGGAGTTAAAAGCAAGGTTGACTCAGGCTCCTGTCTTATCATTACCCGAAGGAAGCGAGGACTTAGTGGTCTATTCGGACGCTTCTTACTCGGGGTTGGGTTGCGTGTTGATTAGCGAGGAAAGGTGATAGCATACGCTTCTCGACAATTGAAGGTTCATGAGGTGAATTACCCTACTCATGACTTGGAGTTAGTAGCTGTGGTCTTTGCACTAAAGATTTGGAGGCACTACCTATACGGAACGAAGTGCACAATCTTCACGGACCACAAGAGCTTGAAGTACTTCTTCGAGCAAAAGGACTTGAACATGAGGCAGAGGCGATGGTTGGAGCTCATAAAGGATTATGATTGCGAGATCCATTACCATCCGGAAAGGCCAACATAGTGGCCGGATGCCCTTAGCAGAAAGGAGAGACCCGAGTTGATACGGGTGAAGGCTTATCAGTTGATTATGACCTCTGATGTGATGAAGCAGGTCAAGGAGTTTCAAGACGAAGCGTTGAAAGAAGATCGTCTTAATACCGAAAGGATGAGAGGTATGGTTGCGGAATGGGGAGAAAACACTCTTGGTGTTAGAACTCGATTCGGATGGATGTGGATCCCTCGTTATGGGGATCTACGTGGGAGGATTATGGATGAAGCTCATAAGACTCGATACTCTATTCATCCCGGTGCTACAAAGATGTATCAAGATATGAAGAAAGATTATTGGTGGCCGGGTATGAAGCGCGATGTAGCGGAGTATGTTAGTAAGTGTCTTACTTGCTTGCAAGTGAAGGCCGAGCATCAGAAGCCATACGGGAAGATCCAACCATTGGATATACCAGAGTGGAAGTGGGAGCATATCACCATGGACTTTATTACGAAGTTACCGCGTACCGTGAAAGGGTATGATGCCATATGGGTGATAGTTGATCGTTTGACGAAGAGTGCTCACTTCCTACCGATCCGCGAGACGTACTCCTCTGAAAGATTAGCGGATCTATTCATCAAAGTGATTGTAACTCGTCATGGTGTGCCGGTGTCTATTGTTTCTGATCGTGACACTCGGTTTACATCTAAGTTTTGGAAGAAATTCCATGATGCTATGGGGACGAGGTTACACATTAGCATGGCTTATCATCCTCAGACGGATGGTCAATCGGAAAGGACTATTCAGACACTAGAAGATATGCTTTGGGCATGCGTCATTGACTTTGGTGGAAGTTGGGATGACCACTTACCGTTAGCTGAGTTCTCATACAATAACAATTATCATGCCAGTATTGGTATGCCCCCTTATGAGATGCTATATGGTAGGAGATGTAGAACACCCATTTGTTGGGGTGATATTGGTCAGAAGGAGTTGGGAGGTATTGAGGTGATCGAGGCTATGACTGGGAAGCTCTAAAAGATCAAAGCCTTTATGAAGGCAGCTAAAGATAGGCAGAAGTCGTATGCCGACAGGAGAAGTAGACCGATTGAGTTCAAGGTGGGTGACAGAGTTATGTTGAAGGTCTCACCTTGGACAGGTATCTTTCGGTTCAGGAAGCGGGGAATGTTGAGCTCGAGATACATAGGGCCTTTCCGAATCATTGCTCGAGTAGGAGAGGTGGCCTATAGGTTGGTGTTACCCGATGAGTTAAGTGGAATTCACCCGACATTCCATGTATCTCATCTGCGAAAGTGTTTAGCTGATGAGGATACGGTTGTACCACTGGAGGATATTGAAATTGATGAAAGGCTCAATTATGTGGAGCAACCAGTGACAATCATTGACCGCAAGGAGAAAAGGTTAAAGAATAAAGTGGTTCCCCTTGTGCGTGTACAGTGGAAGCACAGGAAGGGATCCGAGTCTATGTGGGAGACTAAAGAAGAGATGAGGCAATATTACCCACATCTATTTGAGGAATAACAGGTTCGGGGACGAAACCTATATAAGGGGGATGGACTTGTAACACCCGGAAAATTTTAAAAGACGAGAAAGAAGGAATAAATGTGTATAAAAGAAAGAAAACACAATTTAACCCAAGTTGAGGGGCTAAATGTGTCAAAAGGACAAAAAGAATAAAAGTGGGTGCATAAAGTGGGCATGGCCGCCCACACTTCTCTGCATATCTTCTTTTCACCAGATTTTCTAGAGAGAGAAAGAGCAGAGTTCGGATTTTGAAGAAGGAAGAACAAGAAACTGAATTCAAGGTAAGAATTCATCATTTTAAGTTGTTCTTGGCCGGCCTATGCCTCGGTTGTATGCTTATGTGTTTGTTTGTGTGTTCGGGTTGTGTGATTTGGTGGGTTTTAGGTATTTGAACTCATTTGCAAACGGGTTGAAGAAGTCATACTCGAAGGTTATCAAAGGTGAGTTCTAAAACCCCCTTTTTACATGTTTTAACTGATTTTGGGGCTGGAAATGCATGTATGTATTTTTTATGAAAATGGGTTTTGTACCCGTTTGAATGTGTATGTGTGAACGTGGGTGGGTTATGATTTGGGTGATTTATGATGTTATGATGATGCCATGTTCATATTATGATGCTTTAATGCTAGAACTAAGTTAGAACATGATGAACTGATGATGTGAGAGTTGGTTGCCCATGCGCCTGAAATTGGCCCATGCGCCTAAAATTGGCCCATGCGCCCAACAGTCAAATTACCTAAGTGTAGTCCTATGCGCCTAAAACCCATGCGCCCGAATAGTATCCATACGCCTAGGCACTCATGCGCATGCATAGTGCCCATGCGCCTAGAAATGCCCAGAATGACTAAGTGTTGGGTCATGCGCCCCAATAGCGCCCATGCGCCCAGAACCTTTCCCATGCGCCTAAGTGTTCCCATGCGCCCAAAAGGCCATGTGCCTGCATAGTGCCCATGCGCCTAAGACTTAGATTATTTTCTGAAATTTTTGGAAAAATGTAAAGTTTAGGCTTTGACTTGGGAGGTTCCTGGGGGTGATGTAAGTTGACTTATGATGTCATATGTGATGTGATGATGTTATGTATGGTATGGTTATGTTTATGTTATGTTCCTTATTATGTATGTTTATTTTCTGTGGCTTTACATGGTATGATTATGAAAATTAAATGGAAGTATTATGTAACGTAAAGCGGAAGATAATGAAAAAGGGAACGTAAGGATGAATGAATGCATGCATTAATGAATGATGTAATGAAAGTCTTGCAAGCAATGTATGGAGGTTCACACCCAATGAAGGGTGTTAGCTCAACTGTGTGCGGGTTAGCTACCCCGGAAGGATGCATACTAGGGGTCTAATCTTTGTGATTGACCATATGTATGGGACCCTTGCCGCTTGCCCTAGGTACTCGAGTCAGCTTCGTGCACAATGTTTGAGGTCTATGATAGACCTCAGGCCCAGTAACCAGCTTCGTGCATAATATTCGGGGTATAGCACATGGCATTGGTCCGGAATGAAAGATGAATGATAATGATGTGTGTACTTGCCCCAGGTCCTTGAGTCAGCTTCTTGCACAACGTTCGGGGTTACAGTACATGTCATCGGAAGTTAATGAGTGTACATATAGTAGGGAAAGAAAGATAACGAATGATAAAGATGACGTACGATGATGAATGAATGGAAGTCAACGAATGAAAGATAATAATAAATTATTATCTATGTGTACGTATGTTGTATGATCGCGTATGAAAGTAAAGAAAGAATGGTTTTAAACGAAAGAAAAGTATTTTATTTTATAAAACTAGAACTCACTCAGCAACGCTGACTTTTATGTGTGTCCAGTTGGCAGGTAATGTTGCTGAGGATGGCATGGGGCAGCTACTTGGATTATTTTGGATGGCATCCGTTGTTTTGATTATAATGTTTTTCTGATGTAATGCAAATTAAGATATTTTGTAATCTGTCAACGATGTATTATTTTGCAAAAGCAATTATATATATATGAAATGGTTTGTTTTAAAGAATTCCGCTGCAATGTTTTAGAAATTGTGAATGTAAATTATATGTTTTATGTGCAATGATTGTCCAACTATGAGCGTCCTGGGATCGGGGCCTTACACAAGGTTATCCTAAGAAGGGTCACTATTCTCCTAGAGAGAAGAACAAACTAGGGATGACCAAGTCTGCAAGGAATAACTTGATAAGGGTAGGTAAAAGAAAATCAAAGAAAGCCCAAGAGATCAAGGCCACTTTCAACTCCAAGCAAAAACAAGCTTTAACCTCTACTAGATTTGTAGTAGTGAAGACTAAAGAATGAAGACTCTACCATGGACTCTTGTACCAGGAGTCCTAGTTTATGTCCAAATCATCCTTTTTCTAGGCATCTTTTTCTATGTAAGAACATTTAAGGACGAAAGGAAATATATGGATCATTAATAGTGCCTGTTCTAGGCATATGACAGGTAATGGCTCTTTGCTTCAGATCTTTGAAAGAATTGATGGAGGGTTAATTGCTTTTGGAAGAGAATTAGATGGTTATATCACTAGAAGGGGCAGAGTCACAAATAGTAAGCTCAGTATTGAGAAGGTAAAATATGTTAAGGAGCTTGGGTACAACCTATTGAGTGTATCCTAATTTTTTGACCAGAGATATAACATGCTCTTTACTGTGCATGAGTGCATTGTTCTCAAGCCAGGGGTGGTTATTTCTCAAGAGCATATTCTGCTTAGAGCCCCAAGAAAAGGGAACATGTACAAGATAGATTTGTAGGAAACATTCTAATCAGGAGAAGTTTCTTGTGTTCTATCTAAAGCAAATACTGATGAGTTTTTCCTCTGGCATAAAAGAATGTGCCATGTAAACTTTAAAACCATGAATAAATTAACTAAGAATGATTTAGTAACTGGAATGCCAAAGAAAGAGTTTTCAAGTGATGACCATTATGTTGCTTGTCTAAACGGGAAGCAACACAAAGTGTCTCACAAGCCAAAGGAAAGAAACTCTATCACTACTGATGAGCTCAAAATGGATCGATCTGTGATGATATATGAACACAATTCAATCTAAAACATACAAGTATTCAATTCAACACAAGCAAATCAACAAAAATTCATAGAGTTTTCATTGATTAGCATATAGAAGAATACAAAGTGTAGTAAGCAGTTACAAAGCGTCTTAATCACTCTAAAACTTCAACTCTCCCTACACAATACATATCTATGCTATTTATACTAATCAAGAAAACAAAGGAACATATTTACATAAAAAGTCCCTATACTATGACAAAAATGTAAAAGGCACACAAAGGCAAATGTTAATCTTTAAAGAAGCATCTACAATACTCCCCCTAAGATTTACATGTCTTCGGTCTTCAAAATCTTCAGTCTTCAAATCTCTTTCTTCAATCTTTGTCTTTAATCTTCTTTCTTCAGTCTTCTTTCTTCAGACTTTGTCTTCAATCTTCTTTGATCTTCATTCTTTAATCTTCAGTCTTCTTCTTTATCTCTTTCTTCAATCTCCATTCTCTATCTCCAGCTTTGATCTTCAGTCTTCACAAGGCAAAGAAGTCTTCTGGTTCTTCTTTTATCTTGAAAACTGGCTTTTTCTTATATATCTCTTGTTCCCTTAGAGCTTTGGCAATAGCTGACTTGAATTTTCCTGCTAAAATCCCTTGTTCAGGCTTAGCTTCATTTGTTTTGATCTCTATATTGTTCATTACTTCCAAAGTTTGCTTAGAAAGACCTGCAATATCAATATTTGCATAACATTCAACAGGATTTGCAGTATCTTTGCAATGGATTTCTAAAACACCTTTACTTGAAATTCGCATAAAATCAATATCCTTTATGTCCTTTTTCACTATTTTAGCATAAGCCAATGCCTTCCTTAGTGAAATTCTTTCCATAGCAGCATTTATCACTTTAATTATTGACATGAAGTACTTCTTGTCATTCTCTGCTGTCTTTGGAATCACTTTCTCAAACTTTTGAATTGATAAGAAAGAAATATAACTGGGATGTAGTAATTTTAGCTCAAAGACTCCAAATAATAAAATCATGTCATTATTCCAATCATTTAAATCTCTCACTAACTTCAATTCAAAAGTATATGAATTATAAAACCATCTTAGAATCGGTTTTGACTTTTGAGCTCCATCTATCACCTTTATCCCTGGATTTGTAACTTTATCAAAATATTCATCACTGAAATCATCAAGGAATTTTTCTCTTTTAGTCTCCTTTTCTGTCCTTTTATTCTTCTTCTTCAACTTATAGAAATACTTTTTATCTTCTTGATCCCAACGTGTTTTCAAGAAAGAAGGCATTCTATTAATTCCTCTGTTGAGCAACTCTACAAACATTTCACCACTTTTAGCTTTTGTATGATTTATCAATGGAAGTTTATTCAACTCTTTTAAGTCTTGCACTGGAAGTGATATGATGCTAGAAAAGAAATGATACACATCATATATTGCATTCACTCTTTTGATTAAGAAGGCATCGAAAACTTCATCATACTTCCATGCAACAATCTTGACTTCTTTTGTCGTGTCTGGAACAATCATAGCATTCAACAACTCAGAGATTGATTGTCCTTTCTGTAACACATTTCTAACCAAATCTCCTGCCGATCTTGCTTTATTCCACAATTGTTTCTGTTCTATAGAAACTTGATAACTTTCTTTATCAATCTCCGAAAACATCTTGATCAGCTCTCTTCTTCTTTCATATCTTGAACTTTCCATAGCCATAGATTTAATCTCCCGAGGCTTCAAAATCTTTGTTCTCTTTGTAATTTCTAGATATTGAGGATTGTCCATATCCAGCACTATCATCTTGTTTGTTTGTCTTTTAGTTTCTTGGAAACTTCTTACTAAGTTCCTTAATGATTCACCTTGCAATCTGTTCAATTTCTTTCATGGATAATTACACGACTGTAACCACATTCTAAGTGCAGTAATGCTCATATCATCAGGGTTAGGATGATGCAACTCAGATGTAGATAGTTCTTCAATGTTAATGCTTTCTTGTAATGGGTTCCACTCCCCATGTTCTACTATGATCTTGTTTGGATCAATTGGAGCAACCGGTTCAGCCGTTATACATTTCTCAAATTCTTCATTTATTTGTGATACGGTCAACCCATCAAGAAACACTCTATTGTACTTCATTCTTATGAGATAATTGTATCTTTCTTCCACATTTACAGGTGCATCATCATGACTTATGTCAATTGGAGAATAATGTTCATCTACATTGGCTTCAACCAGATCTTCATCATCTAGAACTTCATTATACCATTCATCATCAAATTCAGCTTCTATATCATCTAAAGCTCCAATGGTTTCTTGTATATCCGAATCTTCTTCATCTATACTTGCATATTCATCAATCACTTTTTGAACTTTGAATGATGATTCAGGTAGTACTGAAACATCAATATCATCTAATTTCCTCTTTCCTTTATCTAAAACAGGTATTCTTTCAACATCAATAGGAGTAACTTCAGAAATAATCATCACTTCAGGAGATGGAGACTTGTGCTTTTCTTTAAGCTTTTCTAATTCTTCTTTCAATGCTTCATTTTCTTCATTTACTTTCTTTAATCTTTCTTCCATTGATTCAAAATCTGTCATCATTACCTCAAATGTCTTCATATTATCGTCTCGACTTTTTCTCAACTCATCAATTACCTTGTCTTTCTCTTTCATTTCTTCAATCAAACTTTCATTGACAGCTTTCAACTCTTCAATTATCTTTAATTGATTCAACTTTTCTTCATTCAATTCATCAATCTTCTTTTGTAAATTTTCTTCTTCAGTTAATACAAACTGATCATTATGCTCTACCATTTCTTCAATCATACTTGCAATTTCTTCAATAGATTGTTCTTCACCTTGATTAATTTCTTTAGTATCCTCACCATGAATCTCTTCAGTAGCTTGGTCAATTTCTTGTACATCTTCCTCACTTTCATCATGAATTTCTTCAGTAACTTGCTCAGTTTCATCTACATTATCATGTATATCTTCATGATCTTCATATCATCAT
This sequence comes from Flaveria sonorensis, assembly GCA_025506505.1. Classification (NCBI taxonomy): domain Eukaryota; kingdom Viridiplantae; phylum Streptophyta; class Magnoliopsida; order Asterales; family Asteraceae; genus Flaveria; species Flaveria sonorensis. The sequence goes on along the minus strand of CM046426.1, from coordinate 33,344,183 downwards.
CATGATCATTCCCATTCCATCACCATCATGACCACCACCATCATCCATCAGAATCATATGAGCTAGAGCTATCTTCTTCATCATCAATGTTTTCATTATCATCATCAACTTCTTCATCCTTTTCAGCTGGTACTTCCTCAATCAAATCAGCTGGGTCAATAGGCTCGTCCTCAGTTAAATGATAATGATCAATAGTGATATCCACTTCATCATTAGCAACATTAAGAATATAATCAAATAATGGAACATTCTGAGCTCCAGTAACTATTGCCAGTCTCTTATAAGATACATCAGACATATGCTCCAATATCAATGTATCACCACTTACACCATCAAGATGAATGTCTAGATGTTCTTTATTGATAATCATCTGAAAGAAACGTGGATACATTAAGTATTTGTTCCTTATGCCCTTTTCCAGATTAAAAATAAACCCATTCAAAATCCACTTTGACATATTAAATCGTCTATTTTTAGTCTGTGCTACAATGGGTGATGCAATGTCAACAAGGAAAGAATTCCATCCCGCACTTTGTTTTGACAAGCAATGTTGGAAAATGTAGCAGATAAGCTTCCAATGGTTATACACATGAGCACGAAAGAATTGTTTCTTAGGAAAATGGTCAGGATGTCCCATTTCCATGAATGTTTGTCTACATTCATCAAACGTTAGCTCGGATAAATCTTCTTGATCATTAGGTCCTAACCTCAAGGCTTGTCTAATTGAGTCTTTAGATACTTCAATCATTCTAAAATTCGTTATAAAGCCTCGGACCACTTTAGCTCCATTATCATCAACATCAACATATGCCGTGCTCCAGAACTTCTTAATCAGACGTGCATAGATAACTGGTTGGTAGCACATGGCATATACGTACTTCGTCTGTAATAAAAATCTGATCATATCTTCGTATCCTATAGCATTTTAAATATACTCATTTAATAGTGCAGCAACGTTGTGTTTCGGGTCAAACTTTAAATCAGCCATCTGCAAAATTAAACACAAGACATTTAAAATCAATATTTTTAAAAATTCATTCTGCTGAAAATCAATTATTTCAAACAAATTGATTTCTTTGATTATTTAACACATTTTAGATTTCAATTTTGATTTAAAAACCTATTTTCAATATGAATTTTTGTTGAAAAAAAAAAATATTTATGACTATTCATCTTCATCATCTGAGAAGAAAATCAACACACAATCAACAGATGATGAGAACTTCGATTTGAATGAAGAAACTAAGTCGAAATCAAGACCATATTATCATTCAATCATCAATTTCAGTTCATTTAGACATTTTAACCATCAATTTACAGATTTGCATACAATCAAGGGTTTCAAACGCCTGAATAGGTCGAAACGCCCAGCTTAAATCAACCTGTAAATCAACGATATCAGTGATTTTAATCATGAACTTACACTTAGAATTAAGCACAAAGACCTTTGAATACAAAAGTAACTTAGAAATCGATCAAAATGAAGAATAAAAGTTTATCGGAAGCACACTAGGTTCGAAGGCTTAAGAGTTCAAGTGAATTTTGAGAATGAAATCTGAAAACACAAAGTGTTGTTTATATACTAAGTGAAAAATTTTAGGCGCATGAGCACTGTTTGTGCGCATGGACTCAGGCGCATGAGTACTGATTGTGCGCATGGGCTTAGGCGCATGAGCACTGTTCAGACGCATAAGCACTGTGTAGGCGCTTTTGCACTGTTCAGGCGCATGAGCTTAGCTGAAACGCCCAATACTTGACACTTGGTGTTTACACTTGGAAGCATGGGAACTGTTTAGGCGTATGGGAAGGATAAAACGCCCAACACTTAACCACATTTTCAGTCTCGACAACTGTTTAGATGCATGACAACTGTTTAGATGCATGAGGTTGTCTGAAACATCCAACACTTGTACAAATCTTGAAAAATCATCATGCTCCTAATCCTGGACTTATGAGCACTGTTTAGGCGCATGAGATGACTTTCATGTGTCCCAACACTTGTAATTTTCAGATCTTTCACCTGTACACTGTTTAGACATATTAGCACTGTTCACATACTAATATTAAAACAGTTAATCAAATTTTGACTTTCACCCAAAATTTTCACAATATACCCCCAATTTTGAACTTTTGACTTTTAAGTTTTTATTTTATTTTGAAATTTTTAATTTTTATTTTTTGACCTTTTTATTTTTGATTTAATTTTTTCAAAATAATTTCCCTCATTTTAGTCTCTAATTTCTAAAAAAAACCTCATTTAACTTTTGCAAGAAGCTTTTCCATTAAAAGTGTTTTTTAGGTTTATTTTTACATTTTGTTACACACATGCTTGAACATATGTAGCATCATCCTTTCCATCCAAAACATTAGATTTTGATTTTTCATGAATTTTCATATCTTGAAATTTGTCAATCAGTTTTCTTAGACACTGTTTTAACTCTTTTTACTCCCCTTAAACTTTTAAGTTTAACAAAACTTAAAAGTTTCTTGAATTTTGTCACATGAAGAGCTAATCATTGTTAAATTGCCTGCACACAGAAAACATGCAAAAATCAAAATGAAAGTAGAATAAAATCCTAATATTCACAATGAATCATGTCTGCAGTGAGATCATATTAGCAGTGATCAGCACATTAAAATAAAAAAAATTGATGGATAGTCACAGACAGTGATTAAATCCTGATCAAGTTTGTTCCAGGTCAGCATTTCTACAGCAAAGGTGACACTAAATCTAAGGACAGAAATGAGTGCTTTTGGCAAGGTACTCCGCACACTTACTTTTTCAACTCTTGGATTTCTTAAGGTACGATTAGATATGACATTATATGAGTCACACTTAGACTAAGAGAGCTCAACCCTCATCAAGATATGCAAGAAATCACTTTTTTCAACTTGAAAACCTGACATATACTTATAACCAGATCTCATGTTTAGTTTGTGCACATTGGCATCTTTTTGCTTCAAGTGAGAATATCCAAGTCTGTAATGACTTAGAACAAAGGATATCTCATCACTTCAGGTCTATCATGACTCATAACAGAGAAGTGTTAGATGCTTTAAATTAATGATATAAACAGATCTCATGGTTATTTATATGATCATCAGGTGTGAGTTTGTGACTTTACAAGCAATCAATTTTGAAGTCAATACTACTCATAGGTACTGAAATGGACAAACACTAATGTATAAGTTATTTAGTTTGATCTCAAGAGTTTACTTGTTCAGTATAATAGCATGAGCTTACCTACACATCATATATGATCACGTCAGACTGTAGTCGTAATCGAAGTATGCAACTGATCATACTAATGTACTATCATTTCTCACGTATTGCAAAACAAATTCATTCCTATATAATTAATAAGGAAAGACACTATTTTTGTGATTTTTGGTTTTATATTTTTATCTTTTGTTTTTCAATTTTCTATTTTTGTATTTGATTTTTGTTTTTCTAATAAACATGCACACACAAAAATACAATCAGGCAATTAATTTTGATAGGTTCTCTGGCTGTGTCCTATTCATATTAGGGAGGGTTCTGATCATATTTAGACTCAATTAACTGAAATACTCAAAAACTAATTTTTACATATGGTTAATAAGACCAATTGACTCTACCAAATACTCAAACCGTCCTGGTAAGATGGCTTTAGTAATAAGGTCGGCCAATTATTTTTCAGTAGCAATTTGAATCAGAATAATTAACCTTTTTCAGAGTTATCTCTGAGAAAATGATATCGAATTTCGATATGTTTTGTTTTAGAATGTTGGACAGGATTAGCTGTAATGAACATAGCAGCTGTGTTATCAATGTAAATAGGTGTTTTAAGAAAGTTAAACCCGTAATCCTAGCAGTTGGTTTTGTAACCAAAGGATTTGAGAACATCCTGCTGAAGCAGCAATGTACTCACTTCTGCAGTAGAAACAGAGACATTTGTTTGTTTCTTGCATTGCCACGAGACTAATCTGGGTCCTAAAAATTGACACCCACCCGTTGTTGATTTTCTATCTTGACAACATCTGCCATAATCACTATCAGTATACCCATGTAACTCAAAGTTTCCTTCGTAAGGATACCATAGCCCTAAAGCCAGTTTACCTTTGAGATACCTGAATATTCTTTTGATAGAAATTAAGTGGGATTCTTTCAGGTCTGATTGATACCTTGCACAGACACAAACTGCATACATAATGTCTGGTCTAGATGCAGTGAGATACATCAAAGAACTAATCATAGATCTGTATAAAGTTTGGTCTACTGATTTTCTTTTCGGATCAGGCTCAATCTTGGTGTTCACATCAGTTGGAGTTCTAATTGACTGACAATCTTGCAGCTTAAATTTCTTCAAGAGTTTGTCAACGAACTTCTCTTGGTTGATAAAAGTACCATCTACAGATTGCTTAACTTGTAGTCCAAGAAAGAAATTTATCTCTCCCATAGAACTCATCTGAAATTGAGATTTCATGATTTCTTTGAATTCATTGCACATTTTTGAACTTGTAGAACCAAATATGATATCATCAACATACACTTGTACACATAAGAGATCATCAGCATCCTTCCTTATGAATAAAGTTGGATCGATTTTCCCTCGCGTGTATCCATGTTGGATTAAGTGCTGTGACAATGTCTCATACCAGATTCTAGGGGCTTGATGTAGACCATATAAAGCTTTGCTCAATTTGTACACACGATATGGATATGAAGCATCTTCAAAACCTGGAGGTTGCTTCACGTACACATCATCGGTGATAGACCATACAAAAATACCCTTTACGTCCATTTGATACACTTTAAATTTCATGAATGAGGCATAAGCCAGGAAGACACTAATAGATTCAAGTCTTGCAACTAGAGCAAATACTTCATCATAATCAATACCTTCTTCTTGAGTGTATCCTTGTGCAACTAATCTCACTTTATTTCGGATAACAATTCCTCGATCATCAGTTTTATTTCTGAATAACCATTTTGTGCCTATGGAATTTTCTCCTTCAGGTAAATCCACCAGATTCCACACTTTTTGTTTGTGGAACTGTAATAATTCTTCTTGCATAGCCTCGATCCAACCATTGTCCTTTAACGCTCCGAAAACGTTTTTAGGAACAATTTGAGAAAGAAAGCAAGAATATAAGCAGACGTTTGCTTGTTCTAATCTAATTCTCATCGTTCTCTCACTTAAAGGACTAATAATCTGAGATGATGGATGGTTCTTGTGAATACGAGATGTCGGAATCTTATCTCCTTGAATATGAACATGTAGATTGGATTGATTCAAGTTGGAAAGCTGATGCAATAGGCTTGAAGAAATGGATTGAAATTGGGAACTTGAGTCGGTGAGTTGATAAAGTAATCAAGATTACCAGAATCAACTATATCACCAGAGATAGATGATGTTCCAGACTCAAGTTGTGCAATTTTTGTACCATCATTAGGAATTGGTTGTGACACATCTTGGTTTTGTGAATCAGAATGATCATTATCTTGATGAGACAGATCATCATTATTAAACTGAAAAACAAAATCTCTAACAAAAGAAAAGAAGGGATAGTCTGAGCTTGAATCATCTGCATCATCAGAATCCGAATTGTCACTGAATGAACCGAGATCTCCTTGAATTTTCTTTTCACCTGTAGAATCAAGCAAGTTAGATTAATTAAACAAGTTGGATTGAAAAGAGTTTGACAATGAATCTAAATCAAATAACCATGTAGGACCATTTGACACTGATGGAAAAGAGTTTTCAAGAAATTTAACATTGAATGTTTCAACTATAACGTTAGTCCTAGAGTTATAAACTCGATAGGCCTTTGAAACAGATGAATATCCAACGAAAAATCCATCATCAGATTTTGATTCAAATTTTTCTAAATGATCACTTGAATTCAAAATCATAACCAGACAACCAAAAGATTTAAGAAAATCTATGTTTGGTTTCCTGCCAAACATTAACTCATATGGAGTTTTTAGTTTGTCTTTAACAATTAACGAACGGTTCTGAACAAAACATGCAGTTGATATTGCTTCATCCCAGAATATGATTGGAATTTTAGCATCGGCTAACATGGATCGTGCTGCTTCAATCAATGTTTGGTTCTTCCTTTCAGCAACTCCGTTTTGTTGAGGAGTTCTGGGAGCACTGAACTGATGAGCTATTCCTTTCTCTGCACAAAACATGTCAAGAGTTAGATTTTTGAATTCCGTCCTATTATCACTTCTAATTATTTTTACTTTTTGATCAAGTTGATTTTCTACTTTTATGAAAACTCTTTTATTAATTCAGCTGTTTTAAATTTAGCATTTAGAAAGAAAACCCATGAAAATCTTGTATAGTCATCAATGGTAACTAAACAGTAAGATTTTCTTCCAATACTCTTCACGTTGGTTGGTCCAAAAAGGTCCATATGCAACAACTGAAGGGGTTTGGAATTTGAGTTTATCAGCGTGGACTTATAAGACGCTCTGTGCTGTTTCCCCTTTAAACATGCTGAGCATAAATCAGTTGTGGCAAACTTCTTTGATGGAAGGCCAATAACATGATTTCCCGCTACAAGCTTGTTCATATTCCTGAAGTTGGAATGTCCGAGACGTCTATGCCAAAGCTGGCTTTCATCATTTGATGCTTTAGCAAAGAGACAAGTTGTTTCTGTAGAAGAGTCCACTTGAGACATATCCAGTTTGTATACGTCTCGGTCTCTGACAGCTTTAACAACCACGCAATCCTTGCTTATCTGAAATCCTGGCTTCAAGATATAACAGAAGAATCATCAAAAAGTACAGAGTAGGATTTATCACAAATTTGGGATACGCTTAACAAATTAAAGTTCAACTGTGAACAGAATTTGACTTTATCAAAGCTTATAATCCGTTGGATACTGTTCCTTCTCGGTTATTTTCCTGCATCACCACCAAAGGCGAATAATCCGTTGGATACTGTTCCTTCTCCGGTTATTTTTCCTCCTGCATCACCACCAAAGGCGACATGCGTTCCATCTTTTAACTTAAAATCTTGTAATAAGGCCTGATTGCCTGTCATATGTCGGCTACACCCGCTATCCACATACCAAGTATTGATTGGTCTTCTCGGGCGTACCTGCAAAACAAAACAATTTAAGTTGAATTATCTACCCAAGCCGAAATGGTCTTGGGTTTTCCAAACTTGTCAACAATAGTAAATTGTTTAAAGTGAAGTTTGTTGACATCAGGTTTATTCTTTATGAATTTACCAATTCTGTTATTTGTAACATAATTATGCTTGTTTGGAAAATTCATGCTTTTTGACTGACCATTGTTTGAAAATATTTTATTTTCAAAACTTTTGTTATTAATTCTCACTGACCTTGGAATGATCATTGAAGTATTGTTTAGGTCTCACTGAATTATTTCTTTTGAAAGTGTTCAAACCCAAGGAGGGTTGGTGTGTTAATCTTTGAAAATCAACATTTTGGTTTCTTTTATATTGCGGATTAACATAACCTTTGCTCAATGTTGAAGTGGCAAATCCTCTCCTCTGTGAATTCTTTCTAAAGTAACAATCTTTAGTGTTGTGAGTTTGCTCATCACAGTAGGTACAGTATTTGTTAAAATAACACTCTGAAGTTGAGTGATTTCTCATATCGCAAATGTGACAGTATTTGTTAAAAAAACATTCAGACGTTTTGTGATTATACATGTCACATATGTTACAATACCTCTGTGGAGTCTTGAATAATTGCTTATTAACCTTTGACGTTGACGCAACATTAGAAACTTGGTTACTTTTAGGTGTCAAAGAGTTAATTTGTTGTTTTTGATTTGAAGAATTATGCTTTTGATTTAAACCACTTTTCTTTTGCATAATTTGTTTTTGTTTTTGAACATGAATTTTATTCTTGTTTTCCTTAGATACAAATCTTTTAGCTACAGCGGAAGTCTTAGAATCTAAACCCGTTTTCAGATCAGAGGTTGATTTGTTCTTAGGATTTTCTTTAACATCTTGAATGGAGTTCACATTCAACAAACCAGCAGATACAAATTTAATTGGCTTTAATTTTGTTGCTTGATTTGTTTCTTTTGTCTGATTTTCCTGAATTTTTATTTGTTTATTTTTAGCTTTATTTATCTTTCTTCTTCTTCTCTGGTTCCTTGATTTTGTAGATCCAGTTTTTGGTTTAGATTGAACATCCTCAGTTGAAGATTCTTTTTCACATTCTTTCTTTTTCTGGTCTTTTTGCCATTTAATGAATTCTGGGTTATTTAGACCAAATGAATTTGAATCTTCTGATGTTTCTTCATCATTTTTGTTTTGAAAATCTGAGTTTTGGTTATTAGTTATAATATTCACTTCCTCCAAAACTGACTCTTTAGGAACAAAAACTTTCTTTGTTTTAGGCTTCGGTTCATAAGATTTTACTTTAACAGGATGACCATTTTTTATCTTTTCGTTATCTTTTTCTTCAAAAATTTCCACATTTGTTTTCTCTTCTTCAGCATCAGACATCTTGGTCATGTTTTGAAAAGCTTTTAATTTTGCTTTGTTTTCTGGAGAGTGATCATGAGTGTTAAGATTGTCTGGTAAGGTATTTGTTATTGATTCTGGCATCGGTTCATGAGTGAAACCCAATCCTGCCTTTTGTTTATCTTTTCGTTCATTTACCAGCTTTTCCACAATGGTTTTAGAACTTTTAACTTTGGCGAGATCAACTTGAGTTGTTGCATGAGCTATCTTCTCCATTTCAAGATTTTTTGTCATCTCTTTAAGTTGTTTGATACAATTTCAAGTTCTCTTAGAGTTTTGTTACAAGAATTTTGAAGAGAGATAATCTTTTCGTCAGATACTTTATGATCATTTTTAAGTTTGGTATGCATTAGTTCTTCTTGCTTAAGTGTTTCACAAATCTTGTAAGAATAATTTCTGTAGTATTCTACATGCTCGAAGCAAGACTTTGTGCATAACTTTTCTCTGACTTCTGATCGAATTTTAGAATATTTAGGAGGAGGCGTTTCAGAGTTAGAGCTTTCAACCTTTGGTTGATCAGATTTTGCCATCAATGCAACTTCCTCTGAATCTTATGTGGGATCAGACTTGTCACTCCAGTCATAATCCTCTTCCTCGTTCTCAAAGTTTCCATCATCTTTTGGATCATTAAATTCAGACCAATCTTCTTTTTGTATTTCTGCAACAAGAGTTAAATTGGAGGTTAAATCAGCAGTAAATTGCTCAGCGTATGCATTCCAATCATAACCATCTTTAATATTAACAACAAGAGCCTTCTTGGTCTCCTCTGATGATTTAGAATCATCTTTCAATTCTGGCATTGGTAGGCTTTGATAAGGTTTCTAAAATGTCTTCTGTGAAGATTGCTGAAACCTTTGATTACTTGAGCTTGATTGGCCATTTCCTACTTTATCCTTGGAGCTTTACACTCTCTAGAGAAGTGACCATAGCTGTTACAGTTGAAACACCTAGATTTTGACTTATCAAATCCAACAGACTTGTTTGCACTCGGCTTGTAGTTTCTGTTGACATACGAGTGTTATTGAGTCCTGTAAGCTATCATAACCATTTGCCAGTTGAGATCCATTTCTTCAACATCGTCTGGATCCATTTCAAACAAATCCTGCAAAACAAAATCAATTTGAGTTAGATGACTACCTTGATAAGCTTGAAAGCTTGCCATAAATGCAGTAAAAGCAGTTTTAGACTCTTCATCTTGTAATAGGATGTTTATTACATCGTTAACTTTGCTAGTTTTAGTAGAGTTAGCAGATGGAGTCTCTGCTTGAGATTTAGAACTTTTAGGCATAGGAGGAGATTGAGGTTGATTCTGAGTTGTATAGGCAGGAGCACTTGTGTAAGTGGAATCAGTGAAAAACCCTACGCCAATGAATAGATCACCCTCATCTTCTGGTCAAGTTTCATTCTTAGCCATGAATGCATTCTCCACAGTACTTGCTAGAGAAGCAACATATTTATATTGTGACATCGAAGCTGCTCTGTCATTGTTTCTAGAACTTTCATCAATTTCAACATATTCTATTTTAGCAATTAAGAGATCAAGATCCATTAGGAATTTCTCAGTATGCTTTAACAGAGTCACTTTTTGCTTCCATGAAGATGGAAGAGCATTGAGAAGCCTGTAGTTAAGATCTTTTAAATCATTCTTGATGCCTGCAGTCGACATCTCAGTAGTTAGTTGAACAAATCTGTTCATCATCTGATTTATTGTTTCACCAGATAAATGTTCAAAAAGTTCTATTTGTCTCTTTAACTTTTGCTTTTTCAGATCTTGGATCTCCTTTCCACCTTCACATATTATTTTCAATGCCTTATACATGGTGTATCCCGTCTGATAAACATCAAGCCTTGTAAGGACTTCAAGTGGCAGTCCTTTGCACATCAAAGAATAAGCTTTTATATCAATTTTAACTTTCCTGAGATCATCACCCTGTAATCCATCTTCAGGATATGGTTCTTGAGATTCTTTGGTGTAAACAAAACCTCTATCAGGACCATATGAAGTTATAGGAATATGAGGTCCTTTTTCTATTGATTTTCATAGATCAGTATCAATAGAATTCAAGTGATGTTTTAATCTAAGTGACCAATTCTTGAAATCTGCTCTATTCTTCAGCTTGGGAACTCTGTTCTCTGAGTCTTCTGATTTTATCATTTTTGGTTTTTGATTTTTAAAAGAAATGTGTTTTTGTTGTTTTTAATGTTTTGAATTAAAACAATGAATTAAAAATATTTTTGGATTTTTTAAGTTTCTGAAAAATTTCAAAAATTTTCTAAGTGTTAAAGCTGATGCGTCCAATTAGTGGTAAAACACCCAAACAGTTGTACTTCCTTTGACTCTGACTTTGAAACGTCTAAGGTATTGCCTTAAAAAAATTCCAAAACTCCCAAGTTGAAAAACGTCTGAACAGTATCAAAACGCCTGAACAGTTGTCAGACGCCTGGTTGGTAAAAAGCTCAAATAGTTCAAAAACGCCTCAACAGTTGTAAAACACCTGAAATTCCTTGGATTCTGTCTTCCAAAGTGTCCCATCAGTTGAAATGTGTCCCAACAGTAGAAAAACGCCTAACTGAAAAATGCCCAAACAGTGGAAAAGTGCCTAAACAGTTGTTATGCGCCTAACACCTAGGCATTTTTCAGCAGTGTTTTTGACATAATGCGCCACATTCATCAGTTTCATACGAACTTAAATTTTCTGAATTCCTTCAAAACTTGATTAATTGATTTGAAATCCTCAAATTATGTAGGAAATTGATCAATAATCAATCCTTCAACTTCAATTTCTTCAATTAACAACCAAAATTCATCTTTTGATTCAAGAACAGGTTCGACAAATGAAGAACAGGCTCGAAGAGCTTTTTGCTCAAATTCACTGATTTGAACGAATTGTACTGCTAATTATGAATCAAATCATGTTCCTGATGATGAAACACAACTGAATTCAACAATTATACGACTGAATTGTTTATCAATCACATATTCAAGTGATTTGGAGTGTTCGACAGTTGAAGAACTTCAATCACTGAACCGAAAGCTCTGATACCATTTAATGAGCTCAAAATGGATCGATCTGTGATGATATATGAACACAATTCAATCTAAAACATACAAGTATTCAATTCAACACAAGCAAATCAAAAAAACTTCATAGAGTTTTCATTGATTAGCATATAGAAGAATACAAAGTGTAGTAAGCAGTTACAAAGCGTCTCAATCACTCTAAAACTTCAACTCTCCCTACACAATACATATCTATGCTATTTATACTAATCAAGAAAACAAAGGAACATATTTACATAAAAAGTCCCTATACTATGACAAAAATGTAAAAGACACACAGAGACAAATGTTAATCTTTAAAGAAGCATCTACAACTACTCCTTACAGTTATTACATATTGGTCTCTTTGGCCCCATCAGTGTAAAGAGTCTAGGAAGGACCTTATGTTTTTTGGTGATCACAGATGACTTTATAAGATACACTTGGGCTTTTTATTCTTAGAACTAAGGATGAGAACCCTGAGATCTTAAAGAGCTTTATTCTGAAAATTAAGAATCAATGTCATCATAAGGTCAAAATCATAATATGTGATCAAGGAACTGAATTCAAAAACAAATCCTTGATATATTTTGTGACGAGAAGGGTATTACAAGATAATACAGTGCTTACAGGACTCCTTAGCAAAATGGTGTTGCTGAGAGAAGAAACATGACACTTATTGAAGCTGCAAGAACCATGTTATCTGACTCTGAACTGCCCATCACCTTCTAGGCAGAGGCAGTCAACACTACCTGCTATGTGCATAATAGAGTTTTAGTAGTCAAGACTCTTGGTAAGACTCCTAATGAATTGTGGTACAAAAGGAGATCTTTCATTGGTTTCCTCAGATCATTTGGATGTCGTTGTACCATCTTGAATACCAAAGATCAGATAGCCAAATTTGCTGTGAAATCAGATGATGGACATTTTATTGGATACTCTTCCCAAGATAAGGCTTAAAGAGTATACAATCTTAGAACTAGAGTACTTAAAGAGTCAGCCAATGTGACCTTCAATGAGCACACACCCAGTGTGAAAGGTTCTGGTCCTGATTGGATATTTGATCTTGATTTAGTTACCAGTTGTTTTAACAAATCTTGTGAAGATGTTTTAGAATCTACTGGTTTGAGCTGAGAAGACAAAGTGATCAAACTACTTCAGCTACAGTAGTAACAAACCCTTTAGTTGGAAATCCTATCATCACAACCATGACAAACTCTTCAGCTGATACATCTGAGGTTCCTATAAATTCCAACATAGAGGCACATAACTCGAATGAAGGAGTTTCCAATATAAGAGGAGATGGAGGTGGTGATAGTGATCAAGAATTTCTTGATGCTGATAACCACTCCATAGAAGATAACATCAAGGATGTGACACACTTATTGGATCAAGCTTCTCTTGATAAGTGTGTTGATGTGGTGGATGACACTCAATCACCAGATCTGAATTTCACCAATTTAGATCCGTCCAACTAACTTGTTATGATTCCTCAACTGAGAATCCACAAGTCACATCCCACCACAAACATTATTGGAAATGTTGAGACAGGGGTGAGAACAAGAGGACAAACCCATGACAACAAATGTTTGTCTTCACTCTTGTTTCTTGTCCAAGATTAAGCCTAAGAGGATTGATGAGGCTGTGAAGGATGGAAGTTGGGTTGAAGCAATGCAAGAGGAACTGCTTCAATTCAAAAGACAAAAGGTTTGGAACCTATTTCCTCTTCCTTAAGGGAAGACTACTACAAGTACCAAATGGGTATTCAGGAATAAGAAAGATGATAGAGGACTTATCATCCAAAATAAGAAAAGACTAGTTATTCAAGGGTATACACAAGAAGAAGGGATTGACTACATAGATGTGTTTGCTCCTATAGCAAGAATTGAAACTGTTAGGATATTCCTTGCTTTTGCTACATCCAAGGATTTCAAGGTCTACCAAATTGATATCAAGTGTGCTTTCTTATATGGGGTGATTGATGAGGAAGTGTATGTCAAACAACCACCTGGCTTTGCAGACCCAGATCATCCTGATTATGTCTGCTAGCTTGACAAAGCTCTCTATGGGCTGCATCAGGCTCTAAAAAAGTGATATGAGACACTATCACAGTACCTCTGTTAGCATGGATACAAGAGGGGTACTATTGATGGAACACTCTTTATTAAAGGAACAGGAAATGACTTGATGCTTGTTAAAGTTTATGTAGATGACATCATCTTTGGGTCAAATAATCCGAAGCTCTGCAAAGACTCTAAGAAGCTGATGAAGAATAGATTTGAAATGAGTGCCATGGGGAAACCCAATTTCTTTCTAGGAATTCAAGTGAAATAGGTTAACAATGGCATATTCATAAACCAGTCAAAGTATGTGCAAGACATACTTACTAGATTTCGTATGACTAAGTGCAAGGTTGCTAAGACACCCATAGCTAGAAACCACTTCCTAGGACCTGATCTTGAGGGGGAGTGTGTTGATGAATATCTCTACACGGCTATGATTGGATCTCTTATGTACCTTACAACCAGCAGGCCTGATATCATGTTTGCTATATGTATTTGTGCAAGATGTCAAGCCAAACCCAAGATGTCACACCTGGTTGCTGTCAAAAGGATTCTTAGATATCTTAAAGGTGCTCCCAAACTAGGCCTTTGGTATCCAAAGAATTCTGACTTCAATCTGTATACCTATACAAATAGTGACTATGGTGGCTGCAATATGACTGTGAAGTCAACATCTGGGGGATGTCAATTCCTTGGTGGGAGGATAGTATCCTGGCAATGCAAGAAACAAAGTTGTGTGTCTGCATCAACTGATGAAGCTGAATACATTGCTACTGCAAGCTACTGTGCTTAAGTGTTTTTGATTCAGAATCAGATGCTGGACTATGGATTCAACTTCAAAGAGGCTCCCATCCATATAGACAACAATGCCATATCTATTACAGAGAATCCTGTGCAGCACTCAAAGACAAAGCACATCAACATTAGGCATTATTTGATTAGAGATAATTTCGAAAAATGATTGATAAAACTATTCAAAGTTAACACAAATGAACAATATGCTGATCTGTTCATAAAAGCTTTTGATGAACAGAGATTTAAGTATCTTGTATCAGTTATTGGGATAATTAACTTTAAGTAGATTTTCTTAAACTATATTCAAGATTACTTTTTCAAATATATGTGTCTTAAGTTGTCTATATCATCACCTATATAAGACCAGTTTACTTTGGAAGAAATTTGTCAAAATGATTTTCCTTAGAATTTTGAGAATTTTAGATATGTTTTCTTTCAGAAAACATCAAGTTGTCTTTGGAAGAAAGTTATATCTTCAGAAAAAATAACTACTTTTGAGAAGTTTATCTTTGGAAGAAATTCTTATATGTCTTCTGAAGCATAAATCTGCCACTAAGTAAGTATATGTTTTGAAGGACTATTTTCTTCCATAAGAAATTAAGTCTTAAAAGCTTTATTCTCTCTTTGAATAAAATTTTTAATATTTGATATCTTCCGAAGCAAAATTTGCCTAAGAAGTAAAAATACTCTAAGTATTTTTCTTCCAAAGCAAATTCTTGTAAAACTAAGGAATATCTTCCGAAGTCAAATTGGCTTCGGATGTTTTCTCAAAACTTCCGGCGACAAATTACCTTCAGAAGATTTTAGACTTTCAAAAAAACTACCTTTTTGGGCATTTTTTTAGAGGTGGGACTGACAACCGGATTTCAAAGTTTATCCTTTTGCTTAACTTTGTCTCAAATCCTTACCATATATATATATATATATATATATATATATATATATATATATATATATATATATATATATATATATATATATATATATATATATATATATATTCGTATAACGGTTCCCCCTCTTTCACCTTCCTCTTCATCTGCAAAAGTTCAAACCCTAAATTCATCCATAAACCAACTTTGTTCTTAGCTTCCTTCACTTTTAAGCTACTCAAAATGGCCAACTCTGGTCCCCGAAACCAACCAGATTTTCCATGCATCTACACAGGCAACATAATTAGGTTGCTCTGTTATCATCTGAGAAAGATCCAGGTTTCTCAGATGTTTGCCACTTCTTATCTCTCTCAAACTACCTCACCGCCCTCACAACCCTCCATTGTATGAAGAGCAACTCCTAGAGTTTTTGAGGATCTTCCAAGAGGTCATCTTGGACGGTGAGAAGGCACTGTCTGCCACAGTGCAGGGGAAGATAATTTTCATCACTCTAGCCACCATCAACTCATATCTAAGGCTAGATGATGCAGAAGGCAAGTTGTCCTACCCCAAATCTACTGTAAACAACTTATTCCGGTAGTTGGGCTATGAAGGGGACTACTCTGTCAGAACCTTCAAGAAGGGTAAGGTTTCCTCTCAATGGAAGTACCTCCTCCATGTGGTAATCTACTTTCTATCCAGTAAACATTGAAGTTGGTACCAAATTCCTGAGGACTTATCCTACATAGTCTATGGGATGGTTCAAGGGGTCAAGTTCAAGTAGTCCCTGTTTGTCTATACAAACCTTCTTGCTTCCTTAGAGTACTATATGTTCCCTAGAAACATTCTTAACTATGAACTGCGCTCACAGTTAAGGGGAACAGGTAATACTTTAAAATTAGGATAGATAAAGCCCGGCATCTTCAAAACAATAAGAAAGTCCACTGCTGGTTTCTCAGGGGTAGAAACAACTCTGTTCCTAAAAATGTTAGAGCTCATTGCTCAAGGTGAAAACTTTGAAGCACCAACCAATGTTGAACCCACACCTTCTACATCAAAACCACCCACACAACCACAAATCACCATCACCTACATCAAAAAATCTAAACGAACCCCTGCTCAGTCTACTCAGGTTAAGTAGCCCCCTTATTACTACCCATGCAGGAGGAAGTGAAAACAAGAGCTCCCACTTCTCCTGAGGAACACTTCCATCATTTCTTTAATCAGAGCTGAGGTTCCTCATGCTTAGCCTGATGAGCTCATTACCCCAGCCTTAAGCCAAAACCTTGATTCTCAAACCTCAAGTGATCAACCTTTAGGGGAAAGCTACCATCTCCAGCCATCAAACTTAAACCAACCCATTCCTGACCTCCAATTCTATGATGATAAGGATACGGGCTTTAGTGAGTATCATGAGTCTCTATTTTCCACCCTTTCTTAGGGAGACATGAGTGCTCTGAATCTCCCCTATCTAGCCCACATCATCTAACCCCAACTAAGGTGGACCTCCTGAATAAGTTTAGGAGTCTCGTATGAAAGAGGCTCTCACTTTTGCAAGTGATTACATCATTAAGACCTCAACCATGGCAACCCAGCCCATTAACACTTCTTTTTAAGCTGTCATTGTGCAGGAGAAATCCAGCAGAAGGCTTTGGTCCTATTCTCTCATCCCCATGATTCTTCTGATAAAGATGAGGGGAGTATGTAACTAAAGTTGCAAAAACTATCAAAACTCTACACCTATTTAGCTTCTAAGGTAAGTCACCTAGAATTTTAGGTAGCTACCTTACAAAGACAGCTTAGTGACCAGCATCTTGAGATAATCGATCTCAAAGCAAGTTAGCTGAGAGACTTGTCAGGCAAACTCAACCAGATACACAAGAACCTGTGGATGTGGTGGATCTAACCCTTAGCTCCCCTGTGCAAAAGGGTGTTGCTATAAAAAATAGGGAGAAAGTACTACCTACAATCATAGAACCTAGGAGTTCTGCCTAGAGTATGGACATAGAGGATTCACCACCCTCACTTGCAGTTGTCCATACTCAACAACCTCCTCAGGCCCA
Source organism: Flaveria sonorensis (assembly GCA_025506505.1). Classification (NCBI taxonomy): domain Eukaryota; kingdom Viridiplantae; phylum Streptophyta; class Magnoliopsida; order Asterales; family Asteraceae; genus Flaveria; species Flaveria sonorensis. The sequence goes on along the minus strand of CM046426.1, from coordinate 33,326,852 downwards.
CATTGATGTGGATTCTTTAGTTCAAAGCCTGTTTGAGGAGGGTATATCAAGGGCAATGTCTACCCCATCGTACCCTACTGAAAATCCAATAGTAGGATGAGGTATGATGCTGATAGGAGAGCTCTAGTACTCTTTAGATCTCAGGGACAACAAGAGATCTTTAATTTCCAAAACTTGAGATACTATGAGAGCTTCTCTTTAGATCGCAGGCAAGACTATTGGTCAACTTGATGCTGAGGTGGACCCTAAGATCAGCTTTGATAGGGAAACCTTGGCTGTTGAACCTATGAACCTTGAGGCAAGAACTGCTTCAACAACCATTACCCTCAGTGAGGCACCAACTTGTAAAGGTGTCTCACAGCCTCTCTCTGGCTAGAGCTCAGTGCAACACCAAGCAATGAAGGCCAAAGATCTCACTACCCTGAGTCACATAGGCCAGTGACTGACAAAGGGAAAAGGAAAATGACCTTTGAGGAGATTGAGGAGGAGAAGAGAGAGAGGAAGAGAAAGGCAAGGGGAGAGAGTTCACGTGGGGACCCCTAGCTTTATAGAAGCTGCAATCAGGGCTGCCCCAAGCCAAGCACTCAAGAAGAAGAGTTGAGGGCTGTTAGACTTAACTATCTGGTGTCTAGGAATTACAATGTTGATGAACTCATCTCTCTCCCCTTGAATGAACTTAATGAACTCGCTGACATGAAAGTGTCAAAGGATAGGAGGGAAGCTGAGGATGCAGAACTGCTCCTCAAAATCAAAGAAGAAAGAAGAAGAAAAGACTCTACAAAGCCCCTACCCTCTCCCTAGTTCAACAAAGCCTTGAGGCAGAGGCTGTGGCTACTGAGTAAGAAGCCCAGGTAGGTAGGGAACAAGATAGACAAAACATGATAACCTGCTTGAGTGCCACAGGCCTCTATCAGGCAATAGACCTACTTCCCTTATCCTATGATTATATTGAATTTAAATACCTCAAGCAACTTGAGCAAGAAGAGCTAAAAGAGAAAAAAGCTGCTAAGAGGAAGATGATGGAAGAGACAACAAAGTCAAGAGTCACCATCGGAGCAAATCAGAAGAAGTCTGCTGACAGTCAGAATATGGTAAGCTTCTTGAAGCTCTATGGGTTCTCCAGAAGGAGAAGGTCCAATGTCTCTATCCACCATAGATGAGTACATTAGAGTGATCAAGCAGAAGATCAAGAAGGGTGAGTTGGTTGACTTGCATTCTCCATCAAGTTAGGCTGCACCTGAAGCTGAGGTCAAGGTTGAACCACAAAAGACAACTCAACCAGGACCTAGTGCTGCATCATAGCCAACTTTATCTTTTGACCCACAACTGGGTCCTGACCCCTTTCCTTTTGAATCTGTGAAGGAAAAGGACCCAATTGAGAAGGACAAACAAGAACCATCTAGTACTCAAGGCCAGCCTTTTTAGTTAAAGTATAGAAAGAGGAAGAGGATGGCCATCAGAAGGGACAAGAAGAAGAAGACAAAGTCCAAGGCATCCACCTCTGCACATCCTGAGGGTGATCAAGAAGAGGCTGCTTAACAAAGTCCACTTATTGTAGAGCCTCTTGCTGTTGAGAGACCCATCCTATCTTGGGCATTTGCAACTAAACCAGATAGATGGTATGTCACTAGAGATCAAGGGGCTCAAGATGTATACTTCTAGTAAAACATACTGGACCTCCCTCTTTATAATCTCTATGACATGAGGAGATACTTTGAAAGTCTGGGGAATCCTGACCAACTGATGATGAAGACAATGGTCTTGATTCTGATAAGGACTATCAACAGATAAAGATCAAGCTTCAAAGCCCTCATTCATTTTTCGTAGCATCAGCTAAGGGGAAGTTTGTAAGGATCACACTGAGGCTAATGCAACCAAAAATCTCTCAGCATGCACATGTGAAGTACAAGGAAGTTACTTTGGAAGATTTGATATATCTAAGTGAATTATACTAAGTTTCAAATATTCTAAATCCAAAAGACCAAATCTTCCAAAGCTAAAGATGAAGCCTTCCGAAGCTTCAAAGAAAAAGTCTTCCAAAGCCAAAGACTGATTTCTTCTAAAGACAGAGAAGACGTTCTTTTTCTTAATCACCTTTTGACAAAAGCTGAAATACTTTCCGCTACCACCACTGAAGACTCACTAGCTTATTTATGTCTGTAACTTTCTACTCTTATACTTTTATCCTTTTTGTAATATATTAGGATGTCAGATATGGCATGTCATAGTCACTAGTCAAAAGACAATCTGCCTTTTGACTCTACATTGATCTTGTTGTCTAGATTAGTGTTTCCAGCTGGTCAAAGTATGGCCGACTGTAGGATGTAGTATAAAGTATCTCAAGTACTTGTAACTTTAGAAGATAATCTTTGTAACACTTTGTAAGAACTTGAGAGCAATATATATCATTCTTGAAAACCATATTATCTTGTTCTTGTTCTGTTCTTTACTTGTGTTCTTTGTTTCATCAAAGCAGGTTTCCTGTTTGATCTGTTAAGTATTCAAACACTCTTCTAACAAGTGTGAAACTGTTGCATTGACACCCCTTCACCAGTTTTCACCATCTAACAGTTATACCCTAATATAGAGTCATTGGTTTTCACTATACCCAAGACAAGCAGCTGCTGCTCGATATACATAATTTCCATCACTTTGTTACGTCATGTACAAACGTGATGTTAAGATGAAATATTTTTAGGCTTTCTTTTATTAGTCTATGCTCTGATGATTCCTCGTTTAAGTCTATCATGCAACAGCCTTGCTCTGACTACTAAGTGACAACCTTGCTCAGTCGGTTCCTCGTTTAAGCCTATTAAAGATGAAATATGTATTGCTAGTTCTTGATTGATACTATTAAAATTTAGCCATAAAAAATCTGATGTTTTTGAAAAGTTATGTCTGTTATGAACTCGTGTTGGAGGATCAACATGTTTCGTTTTTGGTCGTCCATAGTTATTTTTCTTAACCATGAGTTCAACAAGCAAATTTGTAAATGGAAAAAAAAACCCACGTATCTTTCTTAACAAATCATTTTTGACAGGTTTTGATTCCTTGTTATAGGTTTCTTAAAACATTTCCACATCATTAGCATAACCATGATCACCATAATCCATATCTATAGATGATAACAAATTAAGCTTTGTCCAAAAAGGGTCAATGCAATTGAATAGAATACACATCTTTGCATTGAAATAAACATATACTAAGATTATATTTAAAAATGAAGTAATATGATCTGAATTTAGTAGAACAAACATACTTGCATTGCATACATTACAAGTTCATAAGCACATGGTAACCTAAAAATTGATCGTAACGAGCAACCATAATTGTCCAGATATAGTACAAAGCCTTGTGATTGATTAACTTAATCTAAGATTTTTTCCATGGCATGGTGTGAAAAAAAAACATGCAATTTTTTAAATATTGGTTTGTTATATTTTAGGCTTGCAAAGAATCTTGCTTCGTTCAAGACTTTCTTTAACAATAATTTCTTGTGATTTTATGACATCCTCAATAATAAGTATAAATCTATCTGAATTACATTTTTTAGAATCCAAGTGTTTTTTACCTTTGCATGTTGACTCTTACTGTGTTAGTTGTTAAATTTCTAAGATTTAGACGTTTGTCTGTCCATAGTGACACAAACCTTTCTTCAAACTTATCTAGCAAGATTATATGTAGAAACTAAGAACAACTAAGAAGTGAAGATTATAAGAATAAATCAGTTTTGCTGAATGAATAAACGTCAAATATAATAAGATTTCAGAATAAACATGCATAAGACCTTGATAGTCATACAATTATGCTTTAAGGTCTATATAATTTGCATGTACGCAGCATTCGTTGGAGATACAATTAATGCATTCCATATCTGAAAAAAGAAATCCAAGTCTAATGTGACTTGCAATGCTTTGGGATATTAGTTTTGATATTCCATCCACAAAGCAAATGATTACTTTGTGGAAACACTTCTACACATGTGTTCATTAAAACTAAATCTCTATTTGTAATAATAACATGAAGGGAAAAAGACTCGTAATAGTAAACTCCAGACACTTTAATGCCCAAATGTAGTTGTTTGTCTTCTCTTTGCTCATGATTGCAAATGCAATACTAAACATCGATCTTACTTGTTAAAGCAACACCAACAATTTCAAGAAAAGGTCAATTATATTTGTTTGTCTTGTATCTGGCATCCATCAACACAACATTCGGAAATGCTTCCCACATACTTAACGATGTTGGGTGAATAAATTAAAAACTAAAAATTAAAAGTTGTGTAGAGATTTTGAAATTTCCAAATACTATAGTTGAATGTGCAGATTATGTAGTGATTTTGAAAGCCAAGTGGGTTAGGGTTTTCTACGTAGGAATAACAAAAAGTTTCATACATAACTTGTTACTAGAAGTGTTTTAAATTAGGTTTTAATTGCTACTGGGTTTTTAATTTATATGATGGTCAATATTCCATTACAATGCATTAAATGAGATTACTAGTTATAACGGTTAAGTATATTTAATGATTTAGAGTAAGGTCTTATTAGATTAGAGTAGTGTGCATTTAGAAAAACCAATTGTTGTATGTTCATTTTACTAGTCTTAAACTTTAAGAAATTAAATCTATGTTGTAATCGATCGTATGTTAATTTATAACACTAGTAATTCTTGACATTAATTGTAATTAAGTTTTTGGTTAAATATTTGAAATGAATAAAATAACCTTCATTATTAAAATAAATAAATACATGTTATAATAAGGAAAACTTCTATAGAATAGTAAACAAGTTTAGGAGTATTACAATTAGCTAACTCATATTATTATTTTTTTTTCCATTCAGATTACTAATATATTTATATTCCAATCGGGTCACTAAACTTTTAGAAGTGTTCTAATCATGTCACTTTTATTTTTTTAATTTATTAGAATAATTCATAAATAATTTTAAATAATCTAGTTTTTTATAAATATTGTTAATTTTTTAAATATATAAATTTGTTTTTAAATATTTTACAATTTATGCATGATGTAATTAGAATAATAGTAAAACTTTAGTGATCTGATTGTGACAAAAACATTTATAAGTGATTTGATTGGTACAAAAAAATTAATGAGCGATCTAATTACAATAATTCTAAAACTTTATTACTATTTTACAAAGTTATTCCGTATAATAAATATATGCTCCCACCCCTACTCTTTTCCTAAGCTGGTTGTCTCCACCCACTACCACCACCAATTTCCTTTATCACCATTACAACAATTGACAACCATCACCACCTCCATAATCTAAATGCAATATCTAGACAACCAAATTAAATTGCAAGTGCTACATTAAGCTATGTACTTGTAACATCCAACCTGCCGTACTACCAATATTGTATGTTTTAGTCACGAGAAGCTCACAGATTAATTTTTGGTTGCCTTTGTGAAGACTTCCCAAAAGGTCACCCATCCTGGTACTACTCCCACCAAAACACGCTTAACTGGAGTTCTCATCTCAACCACTGTCATTAATACTAAAAAATATTGGTAATACTTAAGATGCGACATTCTTTATGAATCAAGAATCTCTTCTATCCATGGTCAATGTGGGATTTACCTAGGACGTACAATCCCCTCATCACTAATATTATGTGCTTTGCTAGGTAACGGTACAACTAACTAGTCATTCTTATTGTTGGATGTTGGATAGCACTCCTATTCGAGCTCCAAAATTGACTAATAACAGCACCAAATGGGGTATCACTACTAGAAAACTACAATAGATGATGCGCAATGCACGTCATAGTTGGGGTCAATGACGCGCATATGCGCGTCAAGAAAGGGGTACTCATAAATGAAAGATGACATGCATCTACCCGTTATCTCTTTACGACACGCGGAAGATAAAGCACATTTTATGACGGGCAGTAGATGACGCGCATTGCGCGTCAAGGAAGGGCTAGTCATCTTTGTGAATTTTATGATGCGCTCAAAATGATACGCAATGCACATCAAAAATTTAGCTTCTTTATAAAATAAATATTTATTATTATAAATTTACCTGCTGTTTTTATAAAACTATAAATCTATAGCTGTCGAATAATAGTAACACAAAGTTCATTTAATTAAACACTAAAAAAAATTATAAAGTTGTTCCAGCTTCACATGCAAATACATAAAGTTTTAAATTCATTTGATTGATTAATAATGTAGCCCTATACGTAAATGAAATTTGAAACGTAAAGCGACCACTCTTCGTGAATTCCATCCAAATCAGCGTTGGTGTATTCAGCTTTACCTCCTTCAACCTAAGAAAAAACCCATTTTATCAAATTAAACTTGTGAATTTGGACCATTCAAATAAACTAACAACCTGTATGTTAATCAACCTCCATTTCACAATTTCTAACTAAATCAACCAAATTTCCAAGTCCCACATGTAATTAAACAAAATTCAACTACTTTATAATACTACTACTACCTGGTAATATATATACATGTGGGACCTTTTCTTTTTGAATGTTAGATCAGACGACCATGTTCAATGTTAAAAAAGACTAGATCAAGAATAACTCTTTCCATCATCGGATCCCTTGATGCATTTCTTCTTGATCTATAGGAAGCCCTTCTATGGACTCAAATTGCCTCATAAACACAAACTTAGTATGAAGTTAGTTTCAAATTTACAAACAATACTTACAATATACAACGTATCGTTAATCGTATTCACGTGATTCTACCAAATGTCATGCAGGAATCCGACTCCAGAAAAGAAAAAGAAGTCCATAATTGACAGATAAACAAATGTGTACAATATGAAGTATTTAATGATGAATAGATTGATAAACTCTAATAAATAATTGAATTGAGCCCTTGTTCTTTCAAAACTCACATCCGTGCCAAGTAAAACGCCATTCAAAATTTACAAGTACAAGTGGACATAAATAATGAATAAGAAGATCATAAACACAATTTAGTTCAATTATTGAATTAACATACATTAAGGAGAGCATATTTAAGAAAGTCGTTCATAAAGGATTTGGAAGAAAATTATAATTTGATACTGATCAATGATACCAATTGTAGCAATTATGTTTTGACACTATTTGTTATAGAAGCTTGTTTCCTTATTACTTCACTTGTCTTTCTTTCTAATACAATATGTATCAATGTATACAAATCAAATTATTGGGAAAAAAATTCATATGCCTTATTTTCTAAAGCCATATATCACTATTGTTATTTATGTAGACATCATATCAAAACATAAAAGTTGTTATGTTGACACCATTCTTCACTTGATGAATCATTTATTCATCAGCTTCTTCATCCCATGTCAATACTATAAGTAAGATACGGATTAATCTTTCTATAGCAGGTTTAAACTAAAGCTTTTTTACTTGATAACGTATGGGTCGAATTCATATCCTATTTTTTACCTGTAATTTCTTACAAGACAACCATTATAGACCACCACCAAGTCATAGTAATCTTTTATCTCTTCACCATCCACATGACATCATATGATAAACATTATTGTAATACTCACTTGATTTGTAAGTAATATAATACTAAAATGTATTTATAACACATCATTACAAAATTTAATAATTGGATGAGTACCATTCATGATGGTTTGTGAATGTCTCTTTGACTTGCTTTATCCCTCAATAGTCAATGTCTATATAAAGAGAGTAACATATGGCTTAGTCATTAGCTTGACATAAATTTCATGTAGGTCATTTTGGCATATTTTCACTATTGAGTGCGTATCACCACATTCCTTATTTGAAGTTATGTATAAGGTTTAACCACACATAAATTTCCAACCCTTTCATAATCTGCCTTTGGTACTTAATAATTTGAAGACCATAACAATGTAAAATCAATTAAATATCAAATAAGGCTTTAGGTATTAAGGAGATTAAATGTAAGTTTAGAGAACCTTCATCAAAGTAGGAGGAGACAAAAGGCTAATATATGTTTTCATACATATAAAAAGTATATACACCCTTTTATCTCTATTTCATGGTAAGTACTGTTCTTACATATAATCTATATATCTAATTTGAAAAACATAAACAATGAGTTGTTCTTACATATATAAGGTATACACCCCTTCGAAAAGTTAATATATATTCTCAATATATAATCTAAGTTGAAATCGGATTGCTACAACAAATCAGATTAAAACATAAGAAACTAAGTAAAATCAAATTTAAAAAAGTATATTACAGAAACATAATAGACATGTATGATTGAGAGATAATTACAAACCAAAACAACCGTATTCCACTAATAACTAATGGAGATTGAACTGACCTTCTTATCCAATCTTTATGAGTCTATAACATTTTCCTTAAGCATACTAGATTCAATGAATAGAAGGCTAGAAGCTATAAAAACAAAAATAAAGCAAGACGTGTTATAATTTACGTGTACATAATGCATACAATAACACTTCCACAATATATACACATACTTCCAAAAATGGTCAATAACACCAAATCAGGATAACACTTTGACCAATAAGTGCAAACTCATTTGTAAAGCTTGCAAATTTCCTTTTGATTCTATCCAGCTCAAGAATCTAAACACTTTTCAAATGATTTAAGGCTTTGATTATTGTCCAAAACAACTTGAGTTTAGCAAACCCTTTCTTAGATTCGCCATTACTGGTGTTATTGTGATACCAATCAACCACTTTAAACTTGAATAATAAACAACAAATCTACTTGAAACCTAATTTAGATAAATAACACAACAATAATTTCAACTTAAAAAGTTGAGATTTACCTCAAAATTCATACCAAGCTCCTAAAGCAGGACCAACTCCCACTGGAGTAAAAATCCTTATCATAATCACTAGTAAATCCCCTTCACTGAAACCTTGTTATCATCATCTTATAATAAAGAAACTAATTATTGATTTCATGAATCTGAAACTTATGTAGATAGAGAAGATGTGTGTTAGTGTAAGGCGGAGGCATGGTTGTCCAATTATTTCCATGGGTGAGGTAAATCTGAGAATATTTACACTAATAAAATAACACAAAAAAAACACATCATAAGGATGAAAATATAGATGAGAAGCATACGGATTTGAAGGCGGATAGAGATCTGAGCAACCTCCGAATGGAGGGTGAAGAGGTAGTGATGGAAGGCAGTGATAAGCGAAGAGGCGGTGATGGAGCGTGCCGATAGGTGGCGACGCGGTGACAAGGGGTGGCGATATGGTAAGAACCGTGGATCGTCATCGTCGCAAGGGGAAAGAGAAATTAGGGTAAGGTTAAATATACTATATTTTATTATTATTAGAACTTTTTATATATAATAAATCGACATCACATCTCATCTATCAAATAGCCATCTTAATCGTTACTTATTCGTACGACAATATATGAAAGAAAATTTTCATATTTCACACATTTACCACTATTACATTAAGGTTTGGGGTATTACATCCTCCTCCCCCCTACAAAAATTTCATCCTTGAAATTTTGCTTTACTAAAAGAGGTGAGAGTACTTTTCATTCATTTCATTTTCTAATTCCCATGTATACTTGAGCCCATGACGTGCATTCCACTTAACCTTAACCGATGAGATTTCTTTTCTACGCAACTTTTATCTTTTGGTATTCGATAAGTAGTGGTTCTTCAATGAAGTTCAGCTTTTCATTGATATGCACATCTTCCTATGGTATTTTTTATGCTTCATCTATTAAACATTTTCTTAAATTTGACATGTGGAAAGTGTTATGTATATCTGCTAGCTTCTCAGGGAGTTTTAGTCAATGTGCCACCGGTCCTACTTTGGTCGTGATATCGAATGGTCTAATGTATTAGGATTTGAGCTTTCCTTTTTTCCAAATCAGATCACTCCCTTTAGAGGGGATACCTTTAGCATCACTTTATACCCTAGTTGAAATTCTAGGGATGTAGGTCTTTGATCTACATAACTACACTGTCTATCTTAAGCACTTTTCATCCTTCCTTTGATTTGCTAAATCTTCTCTGTGGTCTCGATAATGATTTCTAGTCCTAACAGTTGACTTTTGCCTGTTTTTGTCTAGTAGATAGGAGTTTGACACTTTCTACCGTAGAAAGCTTCATAAGGTATAGATTTGATGCTGACATGATAACTATTGTTGTAACAAATTCAATAAGTGGCAGAGGATTATCCCAACTACCACCAAAATAATTAAACAAGCTCAAAGCATGTCTTTTAACATCTGAATAGTTCTTTCACTCTGCCCATCTATCTGTGGGTGATAGGAAGTTCTTAAGTTTAGCTAGGTTCCCAATTCATGTAGGAAGCTGCTCCAAAACATAGATATGAAACAACACTCCCTGTTTGATATGATTGATACATACACTCCATTCCATGAGACTATCTCTTTGATGTAAATCCGGGCAACCTTGTTCATCTTGTAGTCCTCACGAATTGTAACACCCGAAAATTTAAAAGAAAAAGAATGAAAAGTGAAATATCCCAAGTCAAGGGGTTAAAGTTGTGCAAGTGGCAAACTTGCCCATTTTGGGATTTAAAAGAAGCATGGCAGCCCACACCTCTTCTTTTACAGATCTTGCTTTCGGCTGCAAGAAGAAGAAAGAAGGTGCAATTGGTTCTAGAGAGAGAGAATAAGGAAGAGCTGCTTGTAGGTGAGGTTTTCTTGTGTTTTCTAATCAGTTTTCAGCTGTTTTTGAGCTCCTGGACCGATTCTTACGTGTTTCTTGTGTTGGCTGCTTGTTTCGGTGTGTTTAGGTGCTAGAACTCCTATTTGCTCTCGGTTGGAAGAAGTTTTACTCGAAAGCTGTTAGAGGTGAGTTCTAGATTCCCCTATTTTACTTGTTTTAAACTTGTTTGGGGCTGAAATGCACATTAACTGAGTTTTTACAACCAAAACATGAGTTTTCAGCGTTTTTGCATCTGATGTGTATGCGATGTGGGTGTTTTAAATGCCTTTTTTGATGTTGTTTAGTTGTAAGCTTTGTTCTAAGTGGTTAGCATGTTAGATCTATACTAAGGATATGTTAGAACAAGGATTTGGAACTGGTGATATAGCCTAAGCAATGTGATCATCTGCATTTGCATTTTATTCATCCGCATTTATTGGAGTTCATCCGCATTTGCTGAATTTCAACCATATTGGTTAAGTTCATTCACCTAAGATTTAGCTCATCCACATTTAGTATTGTTCTTCCGCATTTGGACTTGTTCATCCGCATTTGGACTTGTTCATCCGCATTTGGTTCACTCGCATACCTTTAGACACTTAGAATATTTTCTGAAGACTTTCATCCACATTTGTTCATCCGCATTTCTTTGGGGACTTAGGATTTTTCTGAAAGATTTTTTTGAATTTTTGGGAATAGTGTTTAAATTTTAGGAACTTATATTTAATAGAAGTTTATACTTGTTCTATGTTTCTACTGTCTCATTTATCTTCTTATGGGCTGCTTGTTATGGATAGTTATTATTATACTTCATGATATATGATTAGAAAATAGTTGATACTTAAAAGTATTATTCATAACCAAGATAGTGGAACTAAATGAATGTTACCCCCGGGCCCTTATAATTAATGGAAAGCCTTGCAAGCACAATGGAATGAGGTGCACGACCTTGTTGTTGTTAGCTCAACTGATGTGTGGTTGATTCAAGATGCACATCTGGGGTCTAATCCTAGAGATTGACCAACAAATCAATGGGACCCGTATTCATGAGCAGGCTTCGTGCCTAGCAGTGTGGGTCAACTGTCGATGGGTTAGCTACCATAATAAACGTTTGCCGACAGGGGTTCGACATTTGTTGCCAACCAACAATATAGGCTCTTGCTTTGTGCAAACCAAAACAATGAAAGTGAAATATAATGGAAGAAAGAAAGATAATGAATTTTATCTCTTAATGATTGATTATGTATAATGATGAATGATCATCAAGTGAAGTTTACAAAAAGTATATTTTCTATATTATCAAACTAGAACTCACTCGGCAATTCTGAATTTTTATATGCATTTTCAGTTGGCAGGTAATGTTGTTGCTGAGGATGGCATGGAGTTGAAGCTACTTGGCAAGCAAAGACTGGCATCCATATTAGGCAGGGATGATATTTTTGCCTTGTAATACAACTAAATGTTCTTTTGAAACCTAGAACAACGATGTATTTCTTGGAAAGAGTTATTATCAATGCATGAAATGGTTTTTGTGTAATCATTCCGCTGCCATTTTTTCTTACTCAATATATTTTAATGTGTGATGTGCTATGAATAACCAACTGTGGGGTTTCCCGGGAAGGGGACCTTACACGAATTGGCAGAAAATTTGCAAATTTGGTCGGTCTGTCCATAATTATCTAGATAGTATCATAACCATTACTTCATTTGAAGTTTTGTAATAAAATCCATGGTGATTTTCTCCCATTACCATTCTAGAGTCTACGGTTGTTGTAGATCACCAAATGGTTTTTGATGTTCAACTTTTACTATAAGGCAGGTGAGACATTTTTCTAAGTATCGAACTATAGATCGTTTCATTCCCAACCATTAATAGCCACTCTTTAGATCTTTGTACCTCTTGTCATTGTCGGGATGGATACAATACTTAGACTTGTGGGCTTCATCTAAGATTATACCTATACTCCTCCAAAACTAGAATACGTTACCTATTTTCATGGGTACACATCCCATACCATAATGATATGCATCCAAATAAACTTCAAAATCTTCAGTTCTATCGGGAAGTGGTAGTATGGGGCGCTGCACAAATTCAATTTCAATGTGTTAAAGGCTTTTTATTGTTTAGGTCATAATTAAACTTCGAGGCTTTTGGGTTAGCATTGTTAATAGCCTAGCAATCTTGGAAAAGTCTTGAACATATATTCTATAATAACCTGTCAACCCAAGAAATCTTCTAATTTTAGTAGGATTCTTCAGTACTTCCCATTTCTTGATGGCCGCAAATTTTGCGGGGTCAACCTATATTCCTTGTTTATTGATCAAGTGGGTTAGAAATTGGACTTCACATATCCAAAACTCACACTTCGAGAACTCTTCGTAAAGTTTTTCATTCTTAAGCAATTCATGGACTGCTTTGAGGTGTTGTTCATGATCTGCCTTCTTCTTAAAGTAGATTAGGATGTCTTTGATGAAAATGATCATGAACTTATCAAGACAGAATTTATAAATCCTATTCATGAGGTCCATGAATACTACAGGTGCATTAGTAAGCCCAAATGCCATTACCAAGACCAAATGCCATTACCAAGACTTCATAATGACCATACCTAATCCTAAATGTGGTTTTAGGTACATCTTTTGGTGTTACCTTCTCCTGATGATATCTAGATCGCAAGTCTATTTCTGAAAAATAACTTTCTTCTTGCAATTGATCAAAGAAATTATCGATCCTTGGTAAAGGGTACTTATTTCTTATAGTGACTTTATTCAAGCTCTATAATCAATTCAAAACTTGACTTCTCTATCAGGTGGAAGTCCTGGAAGTTCATTTAGAAATATCTCAAGGTATTCACGTACTATTGGCACATCATTAATCTTCTTATTCTTGGTGGTGTTTACAACATAGGCCAAAAAGGCAACACATCATTTTCTTAGGCACTTTTGTGCTTGCGCAATCCTAGCCTGGTTTTTAACCTTGTTAGTGTGATCTCCCAATGTGGTTAACCATTTGTCATTTGGTATACAGAGTTGAACAATCTTTTTATCACATACTATATCTGCGTGATATAGGGCTAATCAATCCATTCTTATGACTATATCAAATTCTCCTAGTTCCACAGGAATTAAATTAATAGAAAATGGATGACAATTTGAATTTATGATATAGTTTTATGATACAGTTTTATAATAAGATTGATACTAAACTTTTGTGGACACCAAAATCAAATAATAATCATGCATTTATATTATTAACAAGATACGTACCCGTAATCACATCTGAAGCATTACAAGCTTCCTCAATGGTCAACACAAATGCATGCCCGTTAAGTTTGTTTGGTTACTGATTATTATCATATTGAAGTTTGGGTAATTGGGTTTCAAGTGTCTTGGATCTTCACATTCAAAACATTTTCTCCTCCTTACATTCTTGAAGAAGATTCCCGGTCCTATTGTAATTGGGTCAGGGTAGTGTACGACACGACCTCGAATGATTCTTCTTACAAAATCAGTATTAAGGCACTTCTTTAGGTTTCTCGAAGTTGTTATTCTTGGTGTCTCCTTTTCCTTCTTCCCATTTTCTTTTTGATGCCGAAGATTCGGTTTGTCGCCGTAACAGCACGACGGACATGATAGTGCCGGCTTCATCTGTTTTGGAAAAGATTTTGAGGGATTTAGATTTGTTGAAAACCCTCATTTTGGATGGTAAATCCCAGATAAACCTATCGATCAGTTGTTCCTTAGTTGTCTTGTTTCCTAGTTTTAACTGGAAGAACTCCACTTCGAGTTGTCTAGTTTAACTAGGAGGACAAAATTGAACAAGACACTGATAAACAAATTCCTCCCAGTTCATCTCCTTGACTTTTTCTTTTCCCTTGGTTTGTGACCACAATGTTCCACCTATGAAGAGCTTCAGCTTCAAACTTATGTACGACGAACCGTACTTTGTTATTATCGTTATAGTCACAAACATCCAACACAAAGCCCATCCAATTTAGCCAGTCTTGAGCTTCCATGGCTCCTTTTCCCCCGTTGAAGGACAGAGGTTTACATGACATATAATGTTTATAGGCGCATTCCTTCATTTTGTTTCCTTCCATTCTTTCCCTTTCTTATACAGGCGTGGAGGCAATCTATCTTTGTTTGGGTTGTTCTTCTGATTTATCAACATTATTATTTTGTATATTCGTTAACATCTTTGCAACCTCCACTGCTATGTTGTGGATAGCTTCAGCATCTAGAACTGGATTCATACTAGATCAAGATTTAACATCGTAGGAGGAAGTTTTAGCCCTATGAGAACTTTCTAAAAACCTATTGCTAACTTGTTCGTATCTAGATCCTTGTTCATGTCTAGATCCTTGCTCATCTGTATATTAAAACATTGCTCCTATCTATAGGTTTGTATAGTTATACAGAAGTTATTGGTATATACTAATCATACTTATAACATAATACTTATGTTACATAGATTTAATTATATAATGCATATTAAGGGGATAAAATACATGGCACATGTTATTTCATCTTATGTCATTTTAAGACCATGTGACTACTTTTTCTAAAAACTTTCTATTTAGCACAACATGAGTCTGAAATTAATCTTATAGAGATCTACTGGTTAAAGATTTGGCATTTCTGTAAAACCTAATTTGCTCAAACCTCAGGATCAGATACTAACTATGACACCTCAGCCGAGACCCGGGCAGGCATCCACAATCAGTACAACTTATAATGGAACTGAGTTCTCATTATAAACTTACTACATTATGAGTACAATACCTTATTTAATTACAATATCAAACAACTAGAAAATTTTATGGCTTTATGTTCCATTGTCTCCTCATAATTCCTAGTGTAGTCTCACTAATTGGCTGTGATACATACACTTATAAAGACGCCAGCTGATGCTGCTGAACTCATACTATACAGTTTACAAAATTATTAACTGAGCTCATACTATACAGTTTACAAAATTATTAACTTTGACTTGCACATAATGTGGGTTTTAGTTTCTGGGTATGTAGGCATAGTGCCACTCTTTGTTTTACCACAACCACTAGCAACGAGTTTGTCAAACCCTCCCGACCGTCAAATAGGTATGAGTGTGTGCATGATGCATATAAGAAACCTTATCCTCTTTTTAGCAAGTTTGACACACCCTATTAAATATATCAGGATCCCGTATACACCTACCAACCCATGCATATTTGTAAGCATTATAATTATTACCAACACAAACATAACAAGTATATTTTGAAAATAGTGATGATAAATTACTTGTTAAGCAATTGTTTAACTATTGATAATTAATTCCTAGTGTAATCTAGTGCTATCTTAAAGTTTTAATATAGTTTAAGTAATCCTAGGTTAGGTAATATTACAACTAACTATTCATTGCCATGGTTAGATATTGGCTAGAGCTTCGTTGCTTAAGCATGGATGATTAGTCCATGCCTAACTAAGGCTAGCTACCCAAAGCCCAATCCTAACAATTACCCTAACGCCTAAAAATAATAATACTATTCTAATACTACTTCTAGTAATAATAGTAAAATAAATAATAATTAACTCGACATAACTTAACGAGAACATACATTATAACTATCTATGGCAATTTGACGTAGAGATCCCAACTCGTGCTCTTACACAAGCTTCAAAATTGACTAATAACAACGCCTAATGGGGTATTGCACTAGGGATTTTCTTTATACTCTAGCGTTCCAAAGAAAACTTCAATTCTAAATACAACCATAAGATTTATATTTATAAGTAAGTAGGCAGGCACCACAAATCCTACAGGGCGAATCGATTGTGGGATGAAAGTGAGCAGTGTAGGACCGGTTAAGGGTGATGCAAAGTTTCACAAGGTTGGAGAGTTTAACACTTAAGAGATCAAATAGGGAACCGACAAATGAAACTAAGAAAAAAGGTAAGAACACAAGCAGAACACAAGTATTTGGTTTTCAAGAATAATGTATATTGCTACCAAGTGTTTTAGAATTGTTACAAGGCTTAGTCCTAAGGACTGGTTACATGAGATACTTTATACTACATCCTACAGCCTGTCATATTATGAAGGCCAGCTAGAACACTAATCTAAACAAGAAGATCAATGTAAAGTCAAAAAGAAAATTGCATTTTGACTAGTGACTATGACATGCCATAGCTCACATTCTAATCTATTACAAAAAGGATAAAAGTACAAAAGTGGAAGGTTACAGACTCAATGAACTTAGTCTACAGTTGACAAAAGTATTGAGATATCACCAACTTATTTAAGTTTACGTATTTAGAGATGGCAGCGGAAAACAGTTAAGCTTTTGTCAAAAGCATGTCAGAGAAAGCATGTCTTCGCTATCTTTGTAATATATCAGTCTCTTGGCTTCGAAAGACTTTATCTTGAAGTTTTGGAAGACTTCATCTTTGGCTTTGGAAGAAATGGTCTTTCGCTTCTAAAGATTTGACACTTAGAGAATTTTTTAGTGCATTTGTCAATTCTTCCAAAGTAACTTCCTTGTACTTCTTAATGCTTGCTGAGAGAACTTTGGTTTGCATCAGCCTCCAAGATAACTCCTACAAACTCTCCCCAGGCTGATGCTACCAAAACTTGATGATGCCTTTGAGTCTTGATCTTCATTTATTTACAGCCCTCATCAGAATCAAGACCATTCCATTCTTCCTCAGTTGGTTCGGATTCTTTAAACTCTCAAAGTACCTCCTCATGTCAAAGAGATCATGTAGAGGAAGGTCAAGCATATTTTGCCAGAAGTATATGTCTTGACCTCCTTGATCTTTTATGACATACCATCTATCTGGGTTTGTAGAGAAAGCCCAAGATATGATGAGTCTCTTACCAGCAAGAGGCTCTACTTGAAGTGGAGTTGGTTGAGCAGCCTCTTCTTGTTCACCGTCAGGATGTTCTGACTCATGTTGAGGTGCAAAGGTGGATGCCTTGGACTTCTTCTTCTTCTTTTTATCACTTCTGATGGCCATCATCTTCCTTTTTCTAAATTTTAACTAAGAATGTTGGTCATGAGTACCAGATGTTCCTCCTTTATCCATCTTAGTTGGGTCCTTTCCCTTCACATGTTAAGAAGGAGGTGGTTCAGGACCTTACTATGGGTTAGAAGATGAAGCTAGCTGTGATGCAGCACTATGTCCAGGTTATGTTGTCTCTTAGGGTTCAACCTTGACCTCAGCTTAAAGTGCAACCTGACTTGGTGGAGAATGAAAGTCTACCAGCTTACCCTTATTAATTTTCTGCTTGATCATTCTAATATTCCCATCCATAGTGGATAGAGACATTGGACCAAGTCTCCTTTCAGAGAGCCCATACAGCTTCAAGAAGCTCACCATCTTCATTCTGTCAGAAGACTTCTTTTTATTGGCTCTGATGGTGGCTCTTCACTTAGCAGCCTCCTCCCTTATCTTCCTCTAAGCAGCTTTCTTTTCTTTTAGAACTTTTTGTTCTAGCTGCTTGAGGTATACAAACTCAATATACTCATATGATAAAGGGAGTATAGCTGCTGCCTAATAGAGATCTTTGTCACTCAATTAGGTTATTACAGGACCGGTTAAAGAGGATGGTCAATAAAATCAGTCTCACAATGAGGAGAGTGTTAGAACACTTAAGAGATTAAATGGGGAATCGAGTTTGTGTAAATGATACTAAGAACACAAGTAAATAATGAGACAAAACTGTTAGGATCAGTGATCTAAGTTTGATCAATTAGAGTTGAATCATAGCGGAATTAGAGCAAGAATTAAACAAAAATAGCAAGAACACAATAAATATTCAATGGAACAGTACACGGTTATATAGAAATAGGGTTTTCTGCAAAGGGATAATAACATTCATGCACACATGCTTCGGTATGGCGGCTGCTAGGTTTTCCTAAGCTGCACCGATTACAATTAGGTCAGCATTCCTTATATAAAGGAATGTGACGTCTGCTGATGTCACTTGATAGTGACGTCTAACAGAATTATTACAAACTACTGAAAGTAAGCAAACTACTGAGAATGTTCACAACAACTGAGAACATCTCTAGTATTCTAAGTACACGAAGAAACATAAAACTACTGAAACTACAAGTACAGAAAAGAAAATACAACTACTGAAAGGAAACCATCACAACTACTGAAGAGGTCTTCTTCAGCTGTTGTGACAATCATCTGAAACTTGGTCTTCAGTCTTTGTCTTCAGCTCTTTCACTTCAGACTTTGTCTTCAGCTCTTGTCTTCAGACTTTGTCTTCAGCTCTTTCACTTCAGACTTTGTCTTCAGCTCTTTCACTTCAGACTTTGTCTTCAGCTCTTTCACTTCAGACTTTGTCTTCAGACCTTGTTATCAGCTGATGTCTTCAGCTGTTGCAGACTACTTCAGTTGTTGTAATGTCCGTGGGACTTAAAGGTTTTTCTGATCAGGCTCATTGGTTCTTTTGGTCCAACAAACTCCCCCTGAACCAATGCAGCCAAAACCTTTAAGCTTATTGAGGTCCCACTTATTCTTGGCAGAAATACTCTCTTGATCAGCTTTAGAGATATAGGATAAGCACAGGCCAGGGAACAGGTTTCAGTAGATGTGAATGTCAAAGGATGGAAGGGAACTCTGTCTTGGGGAACTGGACACAGAGCCGTTATCCCAACCATGAAACCTACTTCCCATTGATGAGTCTATAAGACTCTCTGACGTAGGCCTCAAGGAGAACAACTTGTTCCTCCTTAGTGAGTTCTTCTGCTTCTCCTTCGAAGAAGAACTCTGGGCCATAGTACTCTGATAAGTACTTTATCGTCTTTCCATTTTTCAACTCAACAGTTGTTATCTCTCTGTAAGCAAATTCATCTGGGTGAGTCCCTTCTAATAACAACTGGAGTTCATTTTTCTTGATCTCTTCAAGCCTCTTGTATAACAACCCCTTCTTGACCATTTTGTTCTCCATTAGAGTTTGAGGGGTCATCTTTGACTTGTAGGCTCTCTTGAAGTCTTCAAGTATTTCCCAGGGTGAGACTACAATGGCCAACATAATAGCAGCATCTATGGTCTTTCTCACTTGGCCATTGTATCTACTTGGTATGGATTTCTTATGAATTCTAGAACTAACCCTGGGGTCTGGCCAAATCCTTACTCTCTCCTTTTGATATTGAAAGGTATACCTGAGAGCATACAGCCTTTGAGCGTGTTTCTTCATGGCTTGTATAGATGATGACTGAGGAAACTCTTTGTCAATCATCTTCAAAAGTTGCTCATCGTGCTGTTTCTGCTGTTCTTCTTCTTCAATCTTAACTTTCACCATTTGCCTCTGAAAGTCTGGTGTGATCATTTGTTGACTTCTGGGCTCAGGTAATTTTAGAACAGCAGAGATTGGCAGACTATCTTCTTCATCATCTTCTTCTTCTTCTTCTACCATCCTCAACACCCTTCTCCTCCTTCTGGGTGCATCACTGGATGTGGTTTGAGGTGGTTTTTGGGGTAAGGGAGTTGGTTTTGAGGGTTGAGTTGATTTGGAGAGTTGTGGGGTTGGTTGTTTTTGAGAGGGAGTTTGGGAAGGCTGATCTAGCATTTTTATGGTGAGTTTGGCTTTGGAAAGCTTGGCCATATCAGTTCTCTTCCCAGCACCTGCTTCATCTAGTGCTTCGATAATTAACCCCTTATTGAATGCTTCAGAAGTACAGATTCTGGTGGTTATTGCCAGAATACTGTCTCTGGTCCATGATTTAATCTCAATTAATGATCTTCCCAAGTATTTTGCAGTAAACCTGATCATTATTTCCAACCTCTCCCTTTCCATCACACTATAACTGGCCCATTTTTCTTGTATCTCTTCAATCTCCAGCCTTCTGATCTCAGTGTCTAATGTGGCTGTATCAAAGCCCTGTCTGAAGAGTTGATCTATTATTCTGTCCATTGATCTGCTGTGAGCTTCATCAGCTTCTTTAATCAGATCTTCCAATGATTTCTCTTCATCAGGCTTTTGAGTTTCAGCACTTTTCTTTCTTTTGTATGTGATCAGCTGTTTTTCCTTTTCTTTTTCTTGTTGTTTCTCCTCTTCCACTCTCTTTCTCTTTCTTTCTTTCACTGCCTTAGACTCCCCCTTTTTGGGTGCATTGGGTTCAGGGGTTTGAATGGCAGAAAGCTTCTTTTGCACAGCATCATCAACAAGTGCTTTTAGATTCGAGGAGATCCTCTCATCAATGGCTTTATGCACAATCTCATTGATGATGGGAGTGATGAGAGATAAGGAATTTGGAAAGGTAGCAACCATCTGCTCAGAGGGGTTCTGTCCCTGAGAGGTGGTGCCAAAAACAGTGGCTGGTGGCTCAGTTGAGTGTAGTGGCTGAGTGTTTGGTAAACCTTCAGATGAAGGTGCCATCTGTGGGTTTATTGGGGCAGATGGACTTTGATCCTGAGACATTTTGGCAAGCAGTTCTTTGAGTCTGCTCACCTCAGCCTCAAGGATTGTGTTATGGGCTAAAACATCAAAGAAAAAGCCCAGGTCATCATCAGTCTTTGCTGAATCATCTGACCTCCTGATTGAATCAGGATGTACATGCCCTGAGTGTAGATCAGTTGTAGCATGTGCCCCTTGTTCTTGGTTCTGGGGACTTCCTGCCTCAGGACTGAGTCCTTCATCGGCAGTTGCCTCTGGTGAGGTCTTAGAGATGTTACCAACTTCATCCTGTTCATTTGCTGAATCAGTAGAAGTGGCAGCCTCACCAGATGTTCTAACCTCCTCCTCTACACGGGGAGATTGAACATTATAACCCCTGTGCTGTGGGTTATCAGCAGCATTTTGGTCCTCTTCCTCAGCTGTTGAGGTTCTCCCCATTGTAATTGGTGTCTGGGGAGGAGGAGAGGAATGCAGCTGACTCAACACTTGTGCAACAATAAATGTTGGGCTTTGAGGGGCGGTTGCATTTGGAGATAGGTTTGAAGCAGATTGCACCCGGGGTGACTGGTGCTCTTCAATGGTAACCTTCTCAATTGAGATAGGTTCCAGCATTGTGGTATCCCCAATTATGGTTGCATCAGGATCCTGTTGAGAGGATGCCTGAGCGGCTAGGGCTGGTGGAGTCTTTGACACTACTGGGGGGTTAGAACCAGTAAGTGTTTCCTGTATTGGTGTTACAGGGGCATCCTCAGGGGACTCATCTCCCTGAGTAGCCTTTTTGGGCTTTTTGGTTTTGGGTTTGGTGGGGACTTTGGATCTGGAAGTGGAGGCTGTGGGTTCCCGCTGCTTGGGTTTGAGCAGCCGGGCAGCCCCTTTCATTGTAGGGTCAGAGTTGTGCCTGGAGTATACTTCAGGCAATACAGCCGGAGCAGGGACTCCAAGGCCAACAAGGCCGTCTGATTTTAGCTGTGTTAAAATTATGGCCATGAGAAACCTGGGATATAATATCCATCTGTTTGCCACAGGTTTCAAGGCCAGATCCTTTAGTTCCATAAACACTATCTCAGAAAAATTTAAAGTTTGTCGTTCAAAGATAGAGTATAATACCTGTTGCCATCGGGAAGACATCTGATCCCATGAGGAGGTTTTTGGTGCAAGGCAGACATTCACCATGTGGAATATAAGACGTTCAGCATCATGGAAGTGCTTCTTCAGAATGGTGGTAGCACTTAAGTCTCCTTCATACCCGTTGTTGATGAAAGACATATCGGTTGTGCCTTTCGGGTATTCTGTGACACAGGTGGCATCATGTAGATCTAGGGTTTGTCGAATGATGTCCGGAGTGATGACCACCTGTTTCTGGTTGACCAACGACTGGAGAGTGATTTGGCTATCATTCTCACTAGTTTGCACAGAGACGTTGGTCCAGAACTGGCTTAGGGAATCGGGGTATATGGTAGGATTCAGAAGAAACGCGGTTCGGTACTGGGAATCTACCATAAGATCGATGGCGTTATCAAATTTGTTCCAGAAGGCCGATTTCGAGAGGTAGGCAACACAGTTGTGTCTGGGTTTGAGTTTCATGGTCGCCATTGTTGAGAGAGTGAAGGACGGAAAACGGCTAATGAAACGTTTGAAAGTAGGTTTAGGTATTTATAGGGTAAGAAAAGGCTGATATAAAACGACTGAAAGTGTTGGTGCTGTCATCAGTTGTTTGAAAACAACTGAAGACCTGGTTTTAACTTTCAGAAGTTGTAACAACTGAAGACTTGGTATTAGTCATCAGTAGTTGTGAAACTACTGAAGACATGGTTTTGGCTTCAGGTGTTGTAACAACTGAAGACTTGGTGTTAGTCATCAGTAGTTGTGAAACTACTGAAGACATGGTTTTGGCTTCAGTTGTTTGAAGTGAAGCAGCAGTTGTAGAAACAACTGAAGAGAAAAATTTCTCATCAGCTGTTGTCGTCAATTCTTAGCTCATCAGCTGTTTCATTCTGACCTCAACACTTCATCAGACTTGTCTGAGTTTCAGACGTTTCATGGTCATCAGTACTTATCTGTTATACTGACATCAGTAGTTGTAACTACATCAGTAGTTGTAACCACATCAGTTCTTTTCAACAGATAGAGTACTTCAGTACTTTTAAGTAATTTAGTCTTCAGTAGTTATGAAAACTACTGAGGATAAAAGAACTTATCAGTACTTATTTGTGACAATAGTATACGAATGCTCATCAGTACTTGTTGACTGAGATCATCAGTAGTTGTCACTTATTCTAGCTGCAGCATACCAAGCCTTAACACTAGGTTTTGGAAAGTTGAACTGTCCAAAGGCTTAGTAAATATGTCTGCAAGCTCATCAGCACTAGGAACAAACTTTGGATCAATCAGACCTTTTTCAAAACAATCCCTAATAAAATGGTGTCTGATCTCAATATGTTTGGTCCTAGAGTGCTGGACTGGATTCTTGACAATACAAAGAGCTGAAGCACTATCCATTAGTAATGGAGTCTTAGTCTCTGTAATGCCATAATCCAGTAATTGATTCTGAAGCCAGAGTACCTGAGATGTACAACTTGCAGCAGCAATGTACTCGGCTTCAGCAGTGGATGTAGCAACAGATGTTTGTTTCTTACTCTGCCAAGAAACCAAACAGTTGCCTAGGAATTGACATCCACCAGAAGTTGATTTTCTAGTTAATTTACACCCTGCATAGTCACTATCAGAAAAAGCAACTAATTTGCAAGAGTGCCCAGTGGAATACCAAAGACCTAGAGATTGAGTACCTTGCAGATATCTAAAGATCCTCTTGACTGCAATCAAATGAGACTCTTTAGGAGCAGCCTGAAATCTAGCACAAACACAAGTTGCAAACATAATATCTGGTCTAGAAGCTGTTAAGTACATCAAGGACCCAATCATACATCTGTAAAGTGTTTCATCAACAGCTTTACCTTTCTGATCTGCATCCAGTTGTGTGGTGCTGCACATGGGAGTAGAACAGGGCTTACAGTGTTGTAAATCAAACTTTGCCAAAAGACTTTTTGTGTATTTTGACTGATGAATGAAAGTTCCATCAGCCTTTTGTTTGATTTGCAAACCTAGAAAGAACTGTAATTCTCCCATGGCACTCATTTCGAATTTTTGTTGCATCAACTTTGTAAATGCATCACACAACTGTGGATCAGAGGAAGCAAAAATAATATCATCAACATAAATTTGAACAAGGAGCTTATGCTGACCCACTTTCTTAATGAACAAAGTTTTATCTATGGAGCCTCTAGTGAAATTATTCTGAAGAAGAAATTTGACAGTGTTTCATACCAGGCTCTAGGAGCTTGTTTCAACCCATAAAGAGCCTTATCAAGTTTATACACCCAATCAGGATGTTTATTATCCTCAAAACCTGGTGGTTGACACACATAAACCTCTTCTTTTATTTTACCATATAAAAATGCACTTTTGACATCCATTTGAAAAACTTTAAGATTGTGGAATGCAGCATAGGCTAAGAACAATCTAATTGCCTCCAGTCTGGCTACAGGGGCAAAGGTTTCATCATAATCAATACCTTCTTCTTGTGAAAACCCCTGGACAACCAGTCTGGCCTTGTTCTTGACAATTTGCCCATTTTCATCTGTTTTATTCCTAAACACCCATTTAGTGCCTATTGCACACTTACCTGGGGGTAGAGGAACCAGTTCCCACACTTGCTGCTTTTTGAACTGAAGAAGCTCAAGCTGCATGGCATCAACCCATCCATTGTCTCTTAATGCAATATGATAGTTCTTTGGCTCTTGCTGACTGATGAAAAGAGCATAGAAGCAGAAGTTGGACAATTGACTTCTAGTTGAGACACCAGCATTGATATCACCAATGATTTGAGACGTTGGGTGATTCTTCAGCTCTTGATACACTATGAGATCTGTGCAAGTGTTTGTAGCACGCTCAGCAGCAACAGATGTTGATCCAGATTCTTGAAACCAAGTGTTAGATGGCAGGTCAAATGAAGTAGAGGATTCAGAAATCTCATCAGCATTTGTTGTGGATGGTGCTACTGAAGCTACAGGAACATCAAGTTGAGTAGACTCAGGCAGTTGATCACTAAACTTGAATAGGTGAGTACTGGGATCATCATGAACATCAGTACCACCAGATGGATGACTAGCTGCAGAAGGTGATGAATTCACATGATCTGCAACAGCTGGAGGCTGATAAGGAACATATTGCAGTATGTCCAGATCAAACAACTCCACAGGGTTTTGTGGGATTTTGTCCTTAGGAGATTCATTGAACTTCACATGCAAGGTTTCTTCAACCATCTTTGTTCTACAGTTGAACACTCTGTAAGCCTTGCAAGTGGATGAGTACCCAACAAAATACCCTGCATCCACCTTAGAATCAAACTTTTGGAGTTGATCCTTTGTGTTGAGAATGTAACAAGGACACCCAAATGCTCTGAAGAATGAAATTAGAGGAGCCAAATGATGTAGAACTTCATAAGGAGTCTTCATCAACCTCTGATTCACTAAAGCTCTATTTTGCACATAGCATGCTGTGTTGACAGCTTCAGCCCAAAAGGTCAGTGGCAAACCAGAGTCAGCCAACATGGACCTTGCAGCTTCAATTAGGGTCCTGTTCTTTCTCTCCACTACTCCATTTTGTTCTGGAGTCCTTGGGATGCTATACTGCCTCTTGATTCCTTTTGAAAGGTAGAAATCATCAAGTGTATGGTTTCTAAATTCAGTTCCATTATCACTTCTTATACACTTGACTGATAGGGAATACTGCTTCTCAACATACAACACAAAGTTAATAATTGTCTGAGCAGCCTCATCCTTTGAATGCAAGAAGAAGGTCCATACAAATCTGGAGTAATCATCCACAATTACCAGACAGTATTTCTTCTTTGCCATGCTCATTACTCTCACAGGACCAAAGAGATCCATGTGCAGTAATTGCAAGCAGGCAGTGGACTTTGGTTCTTCTATAGGAGGGAATGAGACTTTGTGTTGTTTTCCTTTTAAACAAGCAGTGCAGGTTTCATCACAGAGGAACTCCTTTATTGGTAGACCTCTTACTAAACTATTGTGGATCAGCTGATTCATGTTTTTGAGATTAACATGACCCAGCCTTCTATGCCACAGTTTAGATTCCTGAGGAGAGGCCTTGGAGAACAGGCAAGGATGACCTTTTAACGCAATCTTCTTTGACAAATCCAAGGCATATACTCTTCCTATCCTGTTGGCCTTCAGGAGAGTATGTTCATCCAATACCTTGTCAATCAGCCTCAGAACTTTGGAAGACAGAATCCGGCAGTTCTGGCTTGTGAAAAGTGCAACATGCCCTTTATCACACATCTGACTGACACTCAGTAGATTATACTTGAGATTCTCCACATGGTTAACATCATCAAATCTGATTTCTCCATTTGACACAAATCCTTTCCCGATGATGTAACCCTTAGCATCATTTCCAAATGAGACAAATCCCTTCTTTCCTTGAGAGTAGTCATTAAGAAGAGAACTGCTCCCAGTCATATGCATAGATCCTCCACTGTCTACATACCAGATGCTTCTTTGGCATGCTGAAGAACCCTGCATTTATCATAAGAAACTAGTTAGCTTTAGAGACCCAAACCTTTTTGGTTTTGGGTCTGTTTTCATCAACAGATTTAACCATAACTTGTTTCTCATGATTAACAGCTGATGAAGGTGGAGATGGTGCTGAAATGGAATTCTTAGATTTGGGCTTGGATTTCCTTTTCAGTGGTTTGATCACAGGTGCATCTAGTTGGTTAACTCTCCCCAACAAATGCTGAACCATCATAACAAGTTGTGTCTGATTTGTTGCTAAAGCCTTCAGCTCATTTGACACATCAGTACTTGTTTTTGATGAGTTCCTGTGACCCACCATTTCCTCCTTGAAATTCACAGACTTCGTCTGATGTTTATCATGAGGAACACTATCAGCTGTTTTCTGATAAACCCCATCCTTCTTTTTGGATTTTGGTGAGGCCTTGGGTTTATCAGTTTGAGATGACTGTGGTACAAACTTGGTTTCAAACTCATTTTCATTTTATTTATCTCTTCTTTAATGAGCTTATCTCTGTTGAGTTTGGAACCCTTTTTGTACCAGCATTCATCAGATAGATGATTGAATTTACCACATATTTCACATGGCTTATTCTTCATCTTGGATTGATCAACTGCTGAAGTGGAAACTACTGAAGGTGTGATCTTCAGTACTTTCCTCCTTTCAGTACTTGTGTTAAGTACTGAAGGATCGGTAACAACTGAAGACTTGTTCTTCAGCTGTTCTCTATCCGTCCTGAAAGACCGTATGATAGATTCCTCAGCAGTTGTTAATCCTTTTATTTCATCAGATTTGAAATGCTTTTCAGATGTTGTGACTTGCCCTTCAGTACTTGGAGTACTTTGAGGAACAACATCTGAATTTCTCAGCTTCATGTGTTTATCAGCATTTAAACCATCAGGCAATTGATTTGCTGAGATCTTAACACTGACTTCATCCTCTAATTTTGTATTATCATTTGAGGATGAATCACATGATGATGTGGTTTGGAAATTACTTTCACCTTCAGATTTTACTATTGATTTTGAAGTAAAATCAGTAGGTGGTGCAGTATGATTGTAACCTATTCCAAACTTCACATTTGAAGCTGTTTGCTTGCTGAGAAGCATTTCAAATCCCTTGCAGGATGTTACCCATCGGTCACACTCAACTTGGGTAGCTGCAAGTGTCTCTTTGAGACTTCTGTGGTTCTCGAGTATGACCTCTACCTTAGCCTTTTCATCATTAAGTTGGCATTTAAGCTTGTAAATCTCATCATCTTTGTCATTAAGTGCAGACACATACTCATCTTTTCTTTTGGAAATAGTTTTCTCAAGCTCAAGATTTTGATTGATTAAAGCTACATTTGCCTCTCTAATAGAGACAAAGGCAGCTATGCATGATTCAGAACATAACTTGGCTTTAGCCTCAGAAGATATCTGGGTTACCTGTGAAGATGAAGCATCTGAGCAGGAACCCTCAGTAGACTCCAGGGCCATGAGAGCAAGATTCCCAAAAGGATGTTCACCACCATGTTGACCAGCACCAGCAGATAATTGCTCATTGAAACCAGAAAGATCATCTGGTAAGCTGCTCCAGTCAACAACTCCTGTGTGAAGAAGCTGTGATGAGGTTGAGATTGTGATGGAGATGGTTGAGGCTCAGGTAGGGCTTGAGGTTGTTGTGCTATAGGGACATGAACTGGATTTGGCTGTGGCATGTAATAGCAGGGATAAGGATATGGCATTGGACCCTGAGGGACAAAGTATGCAGGAGATTGAGGTTGTGAGTGATGACCAGAACTAGCAGGATGTTGCCCTTTGTTTTGTGAACTATTGCTTGGAAAGGTCACAAAGGGTGCAGAGGAGTTAGATCCAGTTGATCTACACTCTCTTGCAAAGTGCCCAAGCCTGTGGCATTTGTGACACCTCAACTTACTCTTGTCAAAACCAACTTTGGTTTTGCCAGAGAGTCCTGGAAATTTCCTACCAGTTCTCTTGTAGAACTTTTGAGATCTGATATTGATCAGGGCCATTTGGCTCAAAATATCCATCTCTTCTAAATCATCATCAGCAATACCCTGCAAATCATCCATGATAAAGCATAAATTATCACTATTACACCCAGAATGACTGTCAACACCAACAAATGCATGATCAGAACTGTTTGAAGAGAAATCTATATGCTCATCATAATGACTTTCTGATCCAGCATATTCTGACTCATGACCGACCAAGGCAGTGTTACCTGGTACAAAGTCATCAGAGAGCTTTCCTGATGATGCCAGTTTCCTTTTCTGCTCTATCTCTCTTTCAAATGTAAGCAGTTTCCCATGGAGTTGGGTGAGAGATAGGCTATCCAGATTTGCACTGGAGCGTAGGACAATGGTGTATGTGTCCCATCTCTCAGGCAGTGATCTGAGGAATCTGTTGTTCATCTGGCTGTTAGTATACTCATGCTTGACCATTTTCAGCTCAGAGATCAAGCAGGAGAAACGCTCAAACTGTTGAGTCAGTGTCTCACCCTTCCTATGAGAGAATGTCTCATATTGTTGGGCGAGGATTTCTCTGTTGTTTGCTAAGACCTCATCAGTTCCTCCGAATTGTTCCTTCAAAGCATTCCAGAGGTCATGAGCAGTTTCATGATGCATAAGCCCAGAATAGATTTCATTCGGCAGTGCCATGGCCAGAATTCCATGGGCTTTAGCATCAATCTCAAACAGTTTACGATCTTCATCTGAGTATTGCTCCTTCTTCTTCGGAACCATTTGATTGGTCTCCGGATTGTTCACCATAGGCTTGTGTGGACCGTGAACCACAGATGTCCAACAACCTGAACTGTTAACAGACAGGTGATGGAGCATTCTTCGTTGCCATATGTTATACTCACTCCTAACCAGCATCGGAGGCTTGGTTGAGGAGCCAGTATTGTGAGGATCATTAGATGGAGTAGTCATTCTCAGATTCAAACCAAATCAATCAAGTTTCAAAAGATTTAGCACAAAAACACAACAAACTCAATAAGAACCAAGAAGAAACTCAAATTAAATAACCAAAAGCAGCAGAAAATCAATCTTTATAACCAATTCTTGCACATATGCTAATTCGATCAAACTATAGATATCAAAATAGCAGTTTCAATGATCAATTGTTAAACCGATCAATGATTAACTAGCTCTGATACCATTTGTTAGGATCAGTGATCTAAGTTTGATCAATTAGAGTTGAATCACAGCGGAATTAGAGCAAGAATTAAACAAAAATAGCAAGAACACAATAAATATTCAATGGAACAGTACACGGTTATATAGAAATAGGGTTTTCTGCAAAGGGATAATAACATTCATGCACACATGCTTCGGTATGGCGGCTGCTAGGTTTTCCTAAGCTGCACCGATTACAATTAGGTCAGCATTCCTTATATAAAGGAATGTGACGTCTGCTGATGTCACTTGATAGTGACGTCTAACAGAATTATTACAAACTACTGAAAGTAAGCAAACTACTGAGAATGTTCACAACAACTGAGAACATCTCTAGTATTCTAAGTACACGAAGAAACATAAAACTACTGAAACTACAAGTACAGAAAAGAAAATACAACTACTAAAAGGAAACCATCACAACTACTGAAGAGGTCTTCTTCAGCTGTTGTGACAATCATCTGAAACTTGGTCTTCAGTCTTTGTCTTCAGCTCTTTCACTTCAGACTTTGTCTTCAGCTCTTGTCTTCAGACTTTGTCTTCAGCTCTTTCACTTCAGACTTTGTCTTCAGCTCTTTCACTTCAGACTTTGTCTTCAGCTCTTTCACTTCAGACTTTGTCTTCAGACCTTGTTATCAGCTGATGTCTTCAGCTGTTGCAGACTACTTCAGTTGTTGTAATGTCCGTGGGACTTAAAGGTTTTTCTGATCAGGCTCATTGGTTCTTTTGGTCCAACAAAAACTAAGAACAAGAACAGAGTAATATGGTTTTCAAGGATGTTGTATATTGCTCTCAAGTTCTATTACAAGTGTTACAAAGCATGAAAAGAAATACAAGGACCTGAGATACTTTATACTACATCCTACAACCGTCCATACTATGAAAGCCAGCTGGAAACACTAATCTAGACAACAAGATCAATGTAGAGTCAAAAGACAGATTGCCTTTTGACTAGTGACTATGACATGCCCTAGCTCACATCCTTTTATATTATAAAAAGGATAACAGGTATAAAGTAGGAAGTTACAGTCCTAAGACCATAATCTACAGTTTACCAAAGCATGGACCTTTTCACCAACTTGTATAAGTTGGTGAGCCTTCAGAGTTGCAGCAGAAAGTAAGTCAGGTTTATGAAAAATTACATCAGAGAAAGCATGTCCTCTCTGTCTTTAGAAGAAATTAGTCTTACTTCATTTGGCTTTGGAAGACTTTGTCTTTGAAGCTTCGGAAGACTTTATCTTTGGCTGATGCTACCAAAAACAGAGAAGTTATTCACATGTTGGCAGTCCTCATTAGGGTCAAGACCATACCTTTCTTCATCATCTGGTCAGAATCCCTCAGACTCTCATAATATTTTCTCATGTCATGGAGATCATGTAGAGAAAGATCAAGCATGTCTTGCCAGAAATAAACATCTTGACCTCCTTGATCTCTGATGACATACCACCTGTCTGTATTAGCAACAAAAGTTCAGGATAAGATGGGTCTTCAAGTTGTAAGAGGCTCTATTTGAGTTGGAGTTGGTTGAGCAGCCTCTTCTTTCACTACCTTAGGATGCTCTGACTCATCCTGAGGTGTCGAGGTGGATGCCTTGGTCTTCTTCTTGAAACATTCTTCTTGGAAACAAGCTTCTTAGGGTGAGCCTTGCTCTTGAAACTGGATGGTTCAGGCTGTGTAGCAGTGATACGCAGCTAATTAGCCTTCTGCTCTCTGTTGGGATGAATTGGACGTGAACTAGAAGTCATGGTACTAGAGTTCATAGTTAAGTCTTCAGCCTTCACCACTTCAAATCCTACAGAGATAAACATTTTTTTCTGCTTAGAGTTGAAAGTGGCCTTGATCTCTTAAGCCTTCTTTGATTTTCTCTTTGCATTCCTGATCAAGTTCTTACTCTTAGACTTGGTCATCCCAGATTCTTTTCTCTCCTTAGGAGAATAGTGACCCTTTTTAGATTGATCTTCTGCACTCTTCTTAGAATCATCCTTCATTATCTCCTCTTCATCCTCTTCATCAATGGGGCCTATGAGGGGAAGCTTATCTTCATAGTTACACACCTTGGAGATCTTACAAACAATAGAGTGTGTGGAGGAGCTATATCAGTAGATCCCAGTCCTTGCTTATTCTGATAACAAACTTTTCCATGCAAGGATGAGGATATCATGTTCTTGAAGGTCTCTTCTTCAAGAAAACGTCTGCCCTAGCTTTGACTGATCACAAGCTCAACCTGGCATTCAGTTAACTTAGTGATGAGATATTTTATCTGAGTCCTGTAGTTGGTATGTTCATGCTTAATAGTTGAAATGGTTTTCTCAAAATCTTCCAAGACTTAATTGCTTTTGGAAGAAAATTTTCCTTCAAATACATGTAAGTACTTAGAAGCATAGTCAAGCTTCGGAAGATATCTCAGAATTTCTTCCAAAGGTAAATTTCTTATAAGTAGTTATTTGATTTGAAGACATAATTTTCTTCCAAAGACAACTTGAAGTCTTCTACTTCAAGTTTGTATCATTTTCAGCTCTTTTGAAATCTGCTTTTAAAATTTGTAAGGACTCAAGATCAGTTCTCATCTCTAAGTTATAGGACCTGTATCAGTTAACTTTAGCAATACATTCAGGTGTACAAAGATGTTCCAATACCTTGGCTTTTTCAAGATCTGCCATCAGTGCTTGGTTTGGAGATGCATCCTCAACCTGAAAGCTCTAGTCAAAGGCTCCTTCTTCAACAGCAACTGCAGCTTGCTGCTGTGCTTCTCATTTTGGGGAGCTCCATTAGTGTAGTTTAGTATGGTTTGTGCTTGGCCACCAGTTGTCTTTGGTGCCTTGCACTCTCTAACAAAGTGTCCCATTTGATTATAGTTGTAACACTTTACTTTGCTTTTATCCAGCCCAAACTTTCTACTGGTTGCATTGCTAGGAAACTTCCTCTCTGTCCTCTTGCAAAACTTCATGGCTCTATGAGTGAGAAGAGCCATTTGCTAGACTATTTCTATGTACTCCAGATCATCTGGATGGATACAGTCCAGGTCTTCAAGGGTAAATAGAAAGTTGTCTGTGCTTTCATCAGTAGACACAAAGGCTTGTGAAGAGCTTGTCTCTTGGAATGGGCTTCCTTGGATGTTGCTCTCTCTTGGTGTCTCAGGGAAGGTGTTGAAAGGACCATTTTGTGAGTTATCAGGTTAGCAGATGAGATGATGCTTTGGTTCTCTGCAATCCCTTTCAACCACAAGAAAGGCTGAACTTTGCTAATTGTTGGAGTTACCACATTCTCAACAGTTACTCCAACATCCATTTGAGTATCCACAATCTCAATATACCACCACCAGTAGCGGCTGAAGAGGTGGATGGTACATGAGGTCCATAGACAACAGATCCCCACATCCTGGAGACTTAAGACTTGATGAAGCCTTCCATTATTTGGCACCAAGTATCAAAGTCATCAGGAGTGATCAATGGGATACTTTGTTATAAACCCGGTTTTCATATCAGCCTTTGTGATAGCTGCCATTTGAGTTGTTAAGTGTTTTCTGAAACTGAAGGGATTTAAGATGGTGAGATCTTACAATCAAAAGCCTGGAAAAGCTCTGATACCCATTGTAGGACCGGTTAAAGGGGATGGTCAATACAATTAGTCTCATAATGAGGAGAGTGTTAGAACGCTTAACAAATCAAATAGGGAACCAGGTTTGTGTAAATGATACTAAGAACACAAGTAAACAATGAGACATAACTAAGAACAAGAACAGAGTAATATGGTTTTCAAGGATGTTGTATATTGCTCTCAAGTTCTATTACAAGTGTTAAAAAGCATGAAAAGAAATACAAGGACCTGAGATACTTTATACTACATCCTACAGCTGTCCATACTATGAAAGCCAGCTGGAAACACTAATCTAGACAACAAGATCAATGTAGAGTCAAAAGGCAGATTGCCTTTTGACTAGTGACTATGACATGCCCTAGCTCACATCCTTTTATATTATAAAAAGGATAACAGGTACAAAGTAGGAAGTTACAGACCCAAGATCATAATCTATAGTTTACAAAAGCATGGACCTTTTCACCAACTTGTATAAGTTGGTGAGTCTTCAGAGTTGCGGTGGAAAGTAAGTCAGGTTTATGAAAAAGTAGATCAGAGAAAGCATGTCCTCTCTGTCTTTGGAAGATCTCAGTCTTCACTTCATTTGGCTTTGGAAGACTTTTTCTTTGAAGCTTTGGAAGAACTCATCTTTGGCTTTGGAAGATTTGGACTTTGGCTTTGGAAGATTTTACACTTTGGCTTCGGAAGATTTTACAATTAGAATAATTTTTGTGGAGAGTGTAAAACTTCCGAAGTAACTTCTACCTTGTACATTAGTGCATTCATGCAGGAAGCTCCTTGGTTGTTTTGGCTTGTTTGGTTGCATCAGCCTTCTAATATAACCTTACAGATATTATCTTTTTTCCATCTTGTTCCCTACATACTTGACTTTCTTGTTTAGCAGCCACTGTCTTTACTTTAGGACTTTCTTGAACTTGAGAGAGGAAAGTAGCTTTATACAGTCTTTTTCTTTTCCTCTCTTCTTTAATCTTTAGGAACAATTCTACAGCCTTGGCCTCCTTCCTTCTTTATACAGTCTTTAGGAAGCTGGGGGTCTCTTTTGTTCTCTCTCCCCTTGCCTTCTTCTTCCTCTCCCTTTTCTCCTCCTTAATCTCCTTAAAGATAAGAATCCTCTTTCCTTTGCTAATCACTAGCTTGTGTGACTTAGGGAGGAGACAGCTTTGGCCGTCTTGATTTGGTGCTGTACTTGAGCTCTTGCTAAGGAGAAGCTGTGAGACACCTTCACTAGCTGGTGTCTCATAAAGGGTACTGGGTGCTGAAGCAGTTGCAGTCTCAAAGTTCAAAGGTTCTTCAGCTAGGCCTTCAACTGAGTTTTCCCCTTAGAAGCTAATCATAGGGTCTGCCTCAGTATCCAATTGAACAACAGTTTTCCCTGCTAGCTTCTATCTATATAGATAGGATCCTCTCGGCTAACCTATTAACTTACTTGTTATGACTTGGGTTGGCAAGTGGCATGTCAACCAGAGGAAAACTCTCATAGTATCTTAGGGTTTAAAAATTGAACACTTCTTGTTGACCCTGAAATCTAAAGAGTACCAGGGCTCTTCTATCATTTTTATATGCCATCCTACTATTAGGTTGTTAGCATGATAGGATGGGGTAGACACAACCCTTGGTATTCCTTCCTCAAATAAGCTTTGAGTTAATGCATCCACATTGATATGGGTCTAAAGAGGTTGTTGAGTATGGACAACTTCAAGTGAGGGTGGTGATTCCTCAATGTCCATACTCTGGGAAGAAATCCCAGGTTCTTTGATTGTAGTAAAGACTTTCTCTCCCTTTTTAGTATCATCAGCTACTTGCACAAGTGAGATAAGGGTTAGGTCCACCACATCCATAGGTTCTTGTGGACCTGGTTGAGTATGCCTGAAAGGCCTCTCAGCTAACCTGCCCTTGAGATTGGTGATCTCAAGTTGCTAATTAAGGACCTACCTTTGTAAGGTAGCCACCTAAGATTCCAGGTGACTAAACTTATAGACCAAGTAGGTACAGGTTTATGATAGTGTTTTCACCCTTTGTTAGAGACTCCCCTCATATTCATCAGAAGAATCATAGGGAATGAGAGAACATAACCGAAGTCATCTCCCTCACCACCAGATATTGGTTCTTGTGCTCTGGATTTCCCCTACTCCATGACAGCTTCATGAGAATTGTCAAGGGGCTGGGTTGCCATGGTTGAGGTCTTAATGACATAATCACTTTCTAAAGTGAGAGCCTCTTCCATATGGACCTACTATCTTGTTTAGGAAGATCCACCTTAGTTGGAGGTGCATGATGTAGGCTAGATATGGGTGTATCTGGAGAACTTATCTCTCCTTGAGTATGGTAGGAGAAGGGAGACTCATGGTACTCATTAAATCCTATATCCTCATCATCATAGATTTAAAGGTCAGGGATTGGCTGGTTTAGGTCCAAAGGCTGGGGATTGTAACTTTACCCTGAAGATTGTTTAGCTGAGTTTTGAGACTCAGAGTGAAGGCTTACAGCTTGGGCAATGAGCTCATCAGGCTGAGCATGAGGAATCATAGCACTGATCATTGAAAAGATGGGAGTGGTCTACTCCTCAGGGGAAGTGGGAGCTCTGGGTTTCACTTTCTCCTACATGGGTGAGTATATAGGGGCCTGCTCAATCTGAATAGACTGAGCAGTGGTTCGTTTAGTTTTTCTCTTGTAGGTGATGGTTATTGGTGGCTTTTAGGGTTATGAAGATGATGAAGGTGTGGGTTCAACATTGGCTGGTGCCGCCAAATTTTCACCTTGAGAACGAAGCTTTAACATTTTTAGGACCAGGGCTATATCTACCCCTGAGAAAACAACAATGGTTTCTCTTATGAATTTGAAGATGCCGACCTTTATCTGTCCTAATTTAAGAGTGTTACATGTTCTTATCAAATGTGAGCCCAGTTCATAGTTGAGAATGTGCTGGATATATCTAGGGAACATGTAGTACTCTAAGGAGTCTAAGTTAGCAAGCAAGTTTGTGTAAAAAAAGTAAGAGTACTTAAACTTGATCCCCTAAACCATTGCATGGACTATAAAGGATAATTCCTCTAAAATTTGATCCCATCCTCTATGTTTGTTTAATAAATAGTGGATTATAACATGTAGGAGGTAATTCCATTGGAAAGATACCTTACCCTTTTTGAAGGTCCTGACTGAGTAGTCCCTTTCATAGCCCATCTGCCTGAATGATCCCTTGAAAAATTCTTTGGGGAAAGAGAGTTCGCCTTCTTTATCATCCAGCCTTGATGATTGTTGATAGGCTGGTGTGATGAAAATAGTCTTCTCCTGAACTGATACAGACAGTGCTTTCTCACCATCCAAGATAACCTCTTAGTAGGTCCTCCAAAATTCCAGTAGTTGATCTTTATAAAGTTGAGGGTATATTGTGAGTGCGGTGAGGTATGATGATTGAGATAGAAAGCGACAAATGTCTGATAAACAAAGATCTTTCTCAGATGACAACAGAGCAACCTAGTTATATTGCCTGTGTAAGTGCATGGAAAAGTTTGGTTGGTTTTGGGGTTTAGGGTTGGCTATTTTTGAAGCTTTAGAGAAAAAGAATGGAAGTATAAGAAGGGTTGGTGGGTGAATTTAGGGTTAGAAGTTTGCAGATGAAGAGGAAGAAGAAAGAGGGGGAACCGTTGTAAGGCTATTTATATGCTTGGGTGTGAGACACAGTTAAAAGGATAAACTTTGAAATCCGGATGTCGGTCCCACCTCGAAAAAAGTGCCCAAAAAGTAGTTATCATGGAAATTTAAAATCTTCCAAAGGTAATTTGTCTTCGGAAGTTTTGAGAAAGCTTCCGAATCCAATTTGACTTCGGAAGATATTTCTTAGTTTGAGAAGAACTGCTTTGGAAGAAAAATACTTAGAGTAAATTTGCTTTCAATACATATTTGGTTTTGGAAGATATTAAACTTCATAAGTTTTATTCAAAGAGTTAAAAAAAGCTTCCAAGACTTTATTACTTTTGGAAGAAAATTGTCCTTCAAAACATATAAGTACTTAAAAGCATATTTAAGCTTTGGAAGATATATCAGAATTTCTTCCGAAGTTAAATTCCTTAGTAAGTATGTATTAGTTTTGATGACATAACTTTCTTCCAAAGTCAATTTAAAGTCTTCCGAAAGAAACTATATCTCTAATTCTTAAAATTCTAAGGAATAACATTCATAAAAAATTTCTTCCAAAGTAAACAAGGCTTATATGAGTGATAAATTAGACAACTTTAAAGACACACATATTTGAAAAACAATCTTGAAATTATATTAAGAAAATCTACTCAAAGTTAAGCATCATAATAGTTGACACAAGATATTTAAATCTCTGTTCATCAAAAGCTTTTATGAACAAATCAACATATTATTTATTTGTGTTAACTTTGACAAGTTTTATCAATCGTTTTCCAAACTATCTCTTATCAAATAATACATGATATTGATATGCTTTGTCTTTGAGTGCTACACAGGATTCTGTGTGATAGAGATAGCACTGTTGTTGTCTATGTGGATAGGAGTCTCCTTGAAGTTGAATCCATAGTCTACAATCTAATTCTGAATCCAAAGCACTTGAACACAGCAGCTTGCAGCAGCAATGTATTCAGCTTTAGTAGTTGATGCTGATACACAGGATTGCTTCTTGTATTGCCATAAAACTATCCTTCCACCAAGGAATTGACATCGCCCTGATGTAGACTTTACAGTCATGTTACAACCACCATAGTCACTATCTGTATATGCATACAGATTGAAGTCAGAATTTTTTGGATACCAAAGACTCAGTTTGGGAGCTCCTTTTAGGTATCTCGAAATCCTCTTGATAGCAACCAGGTGTAACATCTTAGGGTTGGCTTGATATCTTACACATATGCATATAGTAAATAGTATATTAGGCCTACTGGCTGTAAGATACATAAAAGACCCAATCATAGCCCTGTAAAGGTCTTCATCAACACATTCCTCCTTAAGATCAGGTCCTAGAGAGTGGTTTTCGGCTATAGGAGTCTTAGCAACCTTACACTCAGTCAGATGAAATCTGGTTAGTATGTCTTGCACATACTTTGACTAGTTTATGAAGAAGCCATTATCAAACTACTTCACTTGAATTCCTAGAAATAAATTGAGTTCCCCCATGGCACTAATTTTAAATCTATTCCTCATCAGCCTTTTAAACTCTTTGTAGAGCTTCGCATTGGTTGACCCAAAGATGATGTCATCTACATAAACTTAAACCAGCATCAAGTCATTTCCTATTCCTTTGATGAATTATGTGCTGTCAATAGTACCTCTCTTGTAACCATCTTAGACTAGGTACTGTGATAATGTCTCATACCAGTTCCTTGGAGCTTGATGAAGCCCATGAATAGCTTTTTCAAGCTTGCAGACGTAATCAGGATGATCTGGGTCTGCAAAGCTAGGTGGTTGCTTGATATACACTTCTTCATCTATCACCACATATAAAAATGCACACTTGACATCAAGTTGGTAGACCTTAAAATCTTTGGATGCAACAAAAGCAAGGAATATCCTAACAGCTTCAAGTCTTGCTACAGGAGCAAAAACATCTATGTAGTCAATCCCGTCTTCTTGAGTGTACCCTTGAACAACTAGTCTTGCCTTGTTCATAATGACAAGTCCTCTATCATCCTTCTTATTCCTAAATCCCCCTTGGTACGTATTGGCATCTTCCCATGAGGAAGTGAACATAGGTTCCAAACCTTTTGTCTCTTGAATTGAAGCAACTCCTCCTACATTGCTTTTATTCGACTTCTATCTTTCAAATCCTAATCAACTTTCTTTGGCACAATCTGGGATAAAAGCAAGAGTGTAGACAAACATTTTTATTATGGGTTTGTCCTCTTGTTCTCACCCCAGTCTCAACATCTCCAATAATGTTTGTGGTAGGATGGGACTTGTGGATTCTTAGTTATGGAATCACAGCAAGTTGGTTACACAGATCTAATCTAATGAAATTTAGATCTGGTGATTGAGTATCACCTACCACATCAACACACTTATCAAGTGTAACTTGATCGAAAGAATGTGTGACATCATTGATGTTGTCTTCTATGGAGTGGTTGTCGGCATCAAGAAATTCTTGATCACTATCACCACCTCCATTGAAAATTCTTCATTTGAGTTTTGTGCTTCCTTGCTGGAATTGGTTCACACCTCAGTTGTATGAGCTGAAGATTTGTCATGGTTATGCTGACAAGATTTCCACTTGTAGGGTTTGTTACCACTATAGCTGAAGGAATTCTATTATTTGGTCTTCTTAGCTCAAATCTTGGATCAGGATCTTCATCTTGAATACCAAAGATCATAATAGAATTCCTTACTTCTAAGAAAGAACACCCAGGTATATCTTGTGAAGTTATCTGTAATCACAAGACAATATGAAGTTCTTCCCAAACTCAATACACTGGTGGGGCCAAAGAGATCCATATGTAATAAGTGTAGGGGAGTAGTGATGGAGTTCTTTTCCTTTGTCTTGTGAGACACTTTGTGTTTCTTTCCTTTCAAACATGCAATACAAATGGTCATCACCTATAAACTTTTTCTTTGGCATTCCAGTTACCAAATCATCTTTAACTAATTTATTCATGTTCATAAAATTTACATGGCATGTTCTTTTATGCCAAAGGAAAGACTTATCGCTATTGGCTTTTGATAGAAAGCGAGAAACTTCTCCTAATGGGGAGGTTTCTTGTAAATCTATCTTGTACATGTTCCTTTTCCCGGGGGATATAAGCAGGATATGCTCTTGGGGAATGACCAACCTAAGCTTAAGAACAATGCACTCATGCTCAGTGAAGAGAATGTTATGTCTCTAGTCACAAAATTGGGATACACTCAAGAGATTGTTCCTAAGCTCTTTGACAAAGTTTACCTTCTCAATGATGAGCTTACCATTTATGACCATGCCCCTTCATGTAATGTAACCACTTGACTCTCCTCCAAAAGCAACTGGCCCTCCATCAATTTTCTTAAACTTTTGAAGCAAAGGGCCATTGCCAGTCATATGCCTTGAACAGCCACTATCAATGATCCATACATTTCTCTTGGTCTTCAGCTGTTCCTACACATGAAAAAGAGATGGTTAGTTATATTTAGAAGCCCAAGCTTTGATCGTCTTGGGCTCATCAAAGTGAACTGAAGATAGTTCAATAGTTATTGATCCTATATGCAAGCTTTAAGAATCATCTATTGTTATTGATGAAGAACTTTCAGTGACATGGCCTTCCTTCATCTTCCATACCAACTTTGGAAGATTAGACTTGGCCTTTAAGACTTTGGAAGTTTTGATGACTTCAGAAGTTCTAGAGACTGAAACTTTATAAGCTTTTGCATCCACTGCAGCAAACATTAGTACTTCAAAACCATTCCTTTCTTTGGAGACCAAACTTCGTTCCGAAGACAGTTTTCCACCTATCTTAATTTTGTTCACTTTGGAGCTTCCGAAAAAAACTGATTTTCCTTCCGAAGCTATTTTCTTCTTTTTTTAGAATTTTCTTCTTGGTCATGTGGATGGCACTCTTTGGAATGTAGATGCAATTCTTAGCAAAATAAGTAGTACCACCACACATGATGCATTCAACATGCATACTTCTGAGAGCCTTTTTATGAGGAGAAGCTTGAGCTTGATCTCTTTATAGTTCCTTTTTCATCTCCTTAGATAATGTAGCAGGATTCTGAGGGTAAGCTTGCTCTTGGAGCTGGATGGTTTAGGCTCTACAAAAGTGGTGCACATTTGATCAATCTTCTTCTCTTGACCAGGATGGTTTGAACTTGAACTAGAACTCTTGGAACTAGAGTGCACTGTTAAATTTTCAATATTCATCACGTTAAACCTAATAGAGATAAAGACTTGTTTTTGCTTGGGGTTGAAGGTGTGTTTAATCTATTAGGCTTTCTTTGATCTTGTTTTGGCTACCCTGATCAAATTCTTCCTAGTTGATTTTACTATCCTTGGTTCTTTCTTCTCTCCAGGAGTATAGTGGCCCCTTTTAGGATGAACCTCCTCACTCACTCCTGGTTCATCCTTACCTATCTCCTCTTTATCTTCATCCTCTTCTTGGATAGGATCACTAAGGGGCAACTCATATTCACTAGTTCCACACCTTGGAGATCTGATGGAAAATAATGTGTGTGGAGGAGCTATCTTACTTGATCCCAGTCACTGCCTATTTTGACAAAAAGTCTTTGCATGCAAGGATGAAGATATAATGTTCTTAAAGGTTCCTTATTCAAGAACACATTTTTCTACCCTGAATTTGCTGATCACAAGCTTAGCCTGGCATTAGTTAACTTAGTAATAAGATCTTTGATTTGAGTCATGTAATTTGTGTGCTCATGCTTAAGAGTAGAAATTATTTTCTCTAAATTTTCTATTTTAAGTTTATAGTCATTTTATACTCTTTTGAAATCAGCTTTTAAAATATTCAAAGACTCAAGGTCAGATCTCACTTCCAAGTTATACGACCTATACATGTTTACTTTAGCAACGCATTCAGGTGTACAGAGATGTTCCAGTACCTTGGCTTCTTCATAGTCAGTCATCAGTTTTTGATTTGGAGAGATATCTTCTACCTGAAAGCTCCAGCCAAAGCCTCCTTCTTTAACAGTGACAACAGCTTGTTATTTTGGTTGTCTTGGCTTCTCAGATCTGGGAGCTGTATCAATGTACCTCGGTCTGGATTGTGCTTGGCCACCATTTGTCCTTGGTGCCTTACACTCACTAGCAAAGTATCCCATTTGGTTATAGTTGTAACACTTCACTTTAATTTTATCCGGTCTAAACTTTCCACTGGTTACATTGCTTAAGAACTTTCTTCCAGTTCTCTTGTAGAACTTCTTACCTCAATGAGTGAGAAGAGCCATTTGCTGGACTGTCTCCATATAATTCAGTTCATCTGGATGGATATAATCCACGTCTTCAAGAGTGAAGAGAAAGTTGCCACAACTTTCATTAGAAAACACAAAGGCTTGAGATGAGCTTATCTCTTAGAATGGGCTTCCTTAGATGTAGCTCTCCCTTGGTGTCTTAAGGTAGGTGATGAAATGGCCCCTTTGTGAGTTTCAAGGTAGCAAATTAGATGATGCTGTTGTTCTATCCTATCCTTTTCAACCACTTGAAGGGCTAAACTCTTTTGATTGCTGGAAGAGCTGCTCGATGGATTCTGCATGTTCATCTCCATCTGGTAACCGCTCAGGATACCATACAGCTCTGTGAGGGTAGGGGTGGAGAGGTTTTAGTTCTATTAATAGCCATATAATATAGTGTCCATTTTCTAGGAAGAGAGAACATGAACTTCCACACAATGTCCCTATTCTCAAGTTTAACACCAACAACCATCAAAGTATCTACAATCTCAACATACCTAAAGTATTGTTGAGTCATAGTTTCACATGTTTTGTAGGTGAAATTCTCAAACTGCTGCTTTATATGATCCTTCTTGTTTTCTTTGGCTTCCTCAGACCCTTCATACATAAGCTTCAATGCATCCCAAAGCTGCTTTGTAGTTTTGCACTTCTTGAAGCCTTTATAGATAGATTTGGGATGAGCAGTTTGAAAAGTGGTCATGGCCTTCTGATCTATATCAATCTTCTTCCAACCATCCTCAAAATAGTCAACCACTTCCTTTGGAATCATCAACCACCAGCAATAGCTTAAGTGGTGCTTGGGATGTGAGGTCTCGAGACAACAGATCTCCATATATTGCTATCTTGAGACTTGATTAAGCCTTCCAATCTTTGGCACCAAGTATCAAAGTCATCAGGAGTGATCAGTGGAGATTTGGTCACAGTGCCGATATCCATATCAGCCTTAGTGAGAGCTGGCATTTGAGCATGTACTTGTTTTGTAAAACTAAAAAGATTAATGATGGTGATATCTTACAATCAAGAGCTTAAAATACTCTGATACCAATTGTAGGACCGGTTAAGGGTGATGCAATAGTTTTGCAAGATTGGAGAGTTTAACACTTAACACACCAAATAGGGAACCAGCAAATGAAACTAAGAACAAAGGTAAGAACACAAGTACTTGGTTTTCAAGAGTGATGTATATTGCTCTTAAGTGTTTTATAATTGTTACAAGGCGTAGTCCTAAGGACTGGTTACATGAGATACTTTATACTACATCCTACAGTCGGCCATACTGTGAAGGTCAGCTGGAACACTAATCTAGACAACAAGAACAATGTAAAGTCAAAAGGCAGATTGCCTTTTGACTAGTGACTATGACATGCCACAGCTCGCATTCTAATCTATTTTAAAAAGGATGAAAGTATAAGAGTGGAAAGTTACAAACTCAATGAGCTTAATCTACAGTTGACAAAAGTATAGAGATATCACCAACTTGTATTAGTTGGCGAGTCTCTAGAGATGGTAGCGGAAAGTAGTTCAACTTTTGTCAAAAGCATGTTAGAGAAAGCATGTCTTCTCTATCTTTGGAAGAAATCATCTCTTGGCAGACTTTGTTTCGAAGCTTCGGAAGACTTTATCTTTTGGCTTCAGAAGAAATGGTCTTTGGCTTCAGAAGAAATGACACTTAGAGAATTCCTTAATGAATTTGTCAAATCCTTAAAATTAACTTCCTTGTACTTCTGAATGCTTGCTGAGATAACTTTAGTTTGCATTAGTCTCTAAGATAACCATCTTACTCGTTACTTACTTGTATGACAATATATGAATTAAAATTTTCATATTTCGTGCATTTACAAGTATCATATTAAGGTTTGGGGTATTGCAGATTGCCCTAGTGAAGACATCTTAAGAACTCACCAATCCTTGGATAGCTCCCACCCAAGCATGCTTAATTACGAACTTATCCTCTCATCCACATCTAATACGCCCAACGTGCGCTGGTGATATTTGAGGTAGTACATTCAATATAAATCCAACATCTCTAATGTTCATTATTGATATGGGATTTTTCTAGGGTGTTACACTCACCCCTCCCCCTTTTGGACTCATCAGCCTTGATGAGGCTTGGCCCATCATCACATTCATGAAAGTAGGATTTCCCTAATCACCCTAGAGATTTACCATACTCGATGA
Source organism: Flaveria sonorensis (assembly GCA_025506505.1). NCBI lineage: Eukaryota > Viridiplantae > Streptophyta > Magnoliopsida > Asterales > Asteraceae > Flaveria > Flaveria sonorensis. The sequence continues at coordinate 33,282,359 of CM046426.1, read as the reverse complement.
ATTTGTCAAACTATCCTGAATGGCACAGGAGTAGCTCTGATATCATATGTAATAGCCCAAGTTAGTACCAAGATATTTTCTACTTTGTCCTTGATGAGTTACCCAATCAGGATCTCTCGAATTTGCTTTCATCCAATGATTTTCTCACATAGACAAAAAACATCTTGGTATAAAAGGTTTCCACCTCATTATAAAATGTCTTTTTTCTCCCACTTAATCGATATGGGACTTTCATCTCTAACCTCTTATTGAGCCTGGCATGCTTGCTAGCTCATAAGTTCGATCCTTTAGTTTAATACCATCTATAATAGGTGGCCCCTTATACCACCAATATTATTTTCTTTCCTCACACGGAGCTCATGGGGTAGCTTTTGGTTCTTTGAGTGAAAACTTCCTTGAAGGTCACCCATCCTAAGATTGCTAAAACTTAAGCACAATCAAAGGTGTAGTTATGTTATCATCAAAAGCTTATGCACTAAACATCTTTTTTATTCACGGCTAATATGGGATTTTCCTAAGGTCTTATGATCACCCCTTTTTTAAACTCATTATCCTCGGTGAGGTTTGCTCCACCATCCCATTCATTGATTTGGGGTTTTACTAAGATGTCCTTCTAAACACCACCCAAGACTCATAATCCTTAATGAAGTTTGCGTCACCAACACAAACGACACAAGAGTAGCTCTGATACTAATTGTAACAGCCCAAGTAAACCATACTAAGATACTATTAGCTTTGCCCTAGATAGGTTTCCCATCTAGGACTTCATGGTTTTATATTCACCTGACGAGTTACCCACCCTAACAAAATGCATCTTGATAGAGAAGGTTTCCACCCTTTTATAAAAGAGGTTTCATTTTCACCCTCAACCATTGTGAGACTTATATCTTAAAACACGTTAGTGAAAATTGAGGCTGGATATTCCTTGTGAACTTATGAATCTCTTTTGTTCACGACTGATGAAGGATTTTGCTAGTGTGTGACAATCACCCTTGGCTCTTATTAGTCATCGCTCTTGATGAAGTTTGCCTGACCATTTCATTGATAGATGTGGGATTTGCCTAGGGTGTCTTTCTAAAAAAACTTAGGGACTCACTATCCATAATGACGTTTGCCCTACTATTTTAAATGACATAGGAGTGGCGCTAATGCCATCCGTCATAACCTTAATTTCCACAAATGCGGTTTTACCGTTAGGCGCCTAACATAGAAGGATCCCAGCTGATAGTTCCACCAAACAACCCAGTTATTACAAAAACATGTCACTAACGTTCATTAAGTAAAACCAGAGAATAACTCAAAGCTAAATTTCAAAATATTACATAAGCGAAATTTAGTAATCATTCATAAAACCAAATTGCACAAAACAGGCGCAACCAAATTTAGTATAATTGATAAAAAAACCCCAATTAACCATTGTGAAAAGATCATTAATGCATGAACCAAATAATATGCTCCTAGAAGTATGCACTCTTAAGAACCTATGAGAAACATCTAAAGTGTCAACACAAGATTGGTAACAAGTTACTTAGTGTATGGAGTTCACAACCGAAGTGACAAATATAAGTATGCCTCAAGTGTGGTTACCAGACCACTGCAATAGAAATTAGGTCAATTGAATACACATTTGTCATCCAGTCATGCTAGCACGACTAGCCGGGGTTGGGTTTGTCAAGCCGAGTAGACTTACTTAGAATTATGTCACTGAAACACCTAATTAACTGTTCAAAAGTGAGAACTTTCAAATGGTACAACAATAGTAAATAGGTGATTATATAGTAATACTAACTAAATGATAGAACATTTAAAATCACATTTCTCTTCCCCAAGAGAATATAAGTAAAGTGGTGCTACAAAACTCATCTTGAATACGCAACAAAAATAATGAAAAGAACAAGAGCTTAGTTATCCTGAGCACCTGGATTACATTTAATGTCTAACTATTTTTAAATATTAAGAAATGAGCTATACGGTTTTGTGTTCTCACAACCCTCGACACCTACTACCGTAGCAATTACACAACCAAACAACCCTATCCCATGAACCCTATTATACACACAATGCACACACGCACACCTCTGAGTAACCAAAACCCTAATGTATTACTGCATGGTGAACACCCATAAACCATAAAAGAAACACCCTCACCCACCATGCCCTTAACCAAAGATCACATACCTACACCCACCATGCATACACACCTCTGGATAACATACACGCATATAAGATACACCCATGGCTGACCCATAATGGGTGTACCAACACGCATACATACGAATCTAGTTACCCCTGAATCTTAAACCCGCATACCCTAACACACACAGAAGCCATGGACTGGAGTGTCGAAACCGTACATAACAAACATGTGTGATCATTATTGCGAGGTCGCGGTTGATGATGAGGAGTTTCTATCGATATACCATTGCGAACAGAGTTCTTGGAGGTGAGGGTAACTGTCGAGAGCAAGGGTTCCTATTGGGGTTTACCAAGAGAGTAGGAGGAGTCAAAGGATAGATTTCAAAATAGGTTTTCAAAAGTATTGCGGTTTTTAGAGGAATCGAGAAGAGAGTCGGTTACTAGGTGACTTTTGGTGAGTTACTTAGAGTTTTGATTTTTAATCAATTTGTTTATTATTTTCAATCATTTGTTAATTAGAGTAGGTTAAATTTAACAATTATTAGTTTAATAGCACTAGGATTATGATGATTTTCATTCATCAATATAAGATTTAATGATTGCTATAATGGCAGGAAAATAATCCAATGACAGGAGGTTAAGTTAATGATGTTAACCTAATAGCACGGGTTGTTAAATAATCCCCTTGTTAAAGGAATTTTTGTCCCAAAAATTAGAATACCAGGGTCAAGGAACCTTATCAGTGATCTGGAGCAAAGACAAAATGAATTTTGAATGGTTTCGCAAGGGCTATGACATCATCCCCTTGTTGAAGGGAATTTCGTCATCAAATTTAATAGAAAGATACCTTAAGAAGGATACCTTAACAAGTCGATGCTTGATCTATGAACATTTGCAGATACTTTTTCTTATTAGATCTTCACATTATCAGGTAAATTTTGGTCTGTGCTTGAAATTCCATGTTATACATACAATGGGATTTTGCTTCGTTTCAATGTCTTGATTTCCCCGATTCATAAACTCGACATGTTCTTTAATACAATGCAGTTGTTCATCGATTTCCAGTTCCTCCAATGGAATAATAAATGATTCATCACTAGACACTTCTTTAGTTTTGAGACATGGAACATGTTATGCACACCATCGAGTTCCTCTAGTAAGTTCAATTGATAACCCACCGAACCGATCCTTTTAGCAATCTCAACAGGTCCGACATACTTGGATTAAGTTTACCAAATTTCTGGAAACGTATCACATCTTTTCAAGGGGAAACTTTTTGTAATACCTTGTTACCAACTTGAAATTCCAAAGGTTTCCTCCTTTGATCGGCATAACTTTTCTGATGATCCCAAGCTGCAGCCGTACGATTACAAATCTCAACAATCTTCTTAGTTGTTTTATGAATAAGTTCATCACCAGTAAGTTTACTTTCACCAATTTCTATCCAACAGAGAGGTGATCTACACTTTCTACCATAAAGTGCTTCAAACGGTGTTGCCTTGATGCTCTTATGGTAGTTGTTATTATAGGAGAACTTAACCAAAGGAAAATGAGTTTTCAACTGTTTCTAAAGTCTATAACGCACGCTCTGAGCATATCTTCCATTGTTTGAATCATGTGTTCTTCCTAACCATATGTCTATGGATGATAGGTCGTACTCATATCCAAACCACTACCTAAAGATATTTTTAGTGATTGCTAGAAGTGAAAGGTGAATCGCGCATCATGATCAGAGATGATTGAAAGTGGTATGCCATGTCAAGCCATAATTTCCTTCTAGTAGATTTACTACATCTTATCCATTTTGTAATTCATGAAGATAACAAGGAAATGTGCTAATTTGGTTAAACGATCCACTATCACCCAGATTGTATCGTTTCCTCCCATAGAACGAGGTAGTTTAGTAATAAAATCCATCAAGATGTTTGCTCATTTCCACATTGGAATCTCAAGTTGTTGAAGTAATCCTGAAGGTTTTTGATATTCCACCTTAACTTTCGAATAGGTCAAACACTTTGACAAATAGGTGATAATTTCAGCTTTCATACTAGGTGTTGGATTGGGTTATGGATTAACAAGACTTTTTTATTTGATCAGTGGTAATAAATATGAAATCTAAGTTAACTACTTACTAACAAACACAAATACTTTGAGTAAAGATAATTGCACAAGTTGTTCTTTCAAAGTATTCACTTGATTAATCAAAATTGAGTGCAAAGAGTTTTAATCAGTAGGTACACAAGTGGCTTAACAAGCTTACCTTTACTATACAAGTAAGAGGGTTTTATACTATCAAATATAAACAATAAGAATAAACTATTCTATATTTAGAATGTATAGCAACACAGATAATCGGCTCATCAGAGTTAGGCAACTTCAGTACTATGTTGTCTCCAAAAGGTAGAACATAACAGCCATCGGTAAAGACAGTCTTGTCTTATGTAAAAGTTGATCTGGAGTTCATGAAGTTTAGTGTTGATCAGCAACAGTTGATTAGCAGCACATCAGGTAAGTGCTGATCGGCAGTGGTCCAGCATATGCTACGACAGCCATTTGACATATGCTGATTGGCATTTGATTTGGCATATGCTAATCGGCAATTGACTCTGCATTTGGCAGAATTCGGGAGTTAATAGCGGTGCTAAATTCTTGAGTTTTTGGTAGCTTCGTCCTTTTCATGGATCAACAAATTCCCCTAAGAATGATGCTACCAAAACTCTATCTTCATCTATCTAGCATCCTGATTAGTAGTAGTTCATACATGTATCCTCATCTATCTCTTAAGGGGCTTTCAAGAGGTAGATTGTCCAATACTTTCATGTTATGCCAAGATAGTCCAAAGAGGTCGTACTCCTTGACTTCAATTTTTCGGGCACCAGCATAGGTCAAACAGAAAGTGTAGGTTGAGGAATTGTAGATTCAATGTGTGATTGGGTCATGAATGCTTAAAGGAGTCACATGTAAAACATCTTTTTCTTTGTATCCATCTTGTTCAGCTTAAACCTTGTTTTCAAACTTTATCATCAATTATGGAGGCCATGGATTTGTACTTATTTGGAATGCGTTCATACTCTGTGATCAAAGTAAACATCTCTGAACAATTTAAGATAAGAAACACTTTAGTGTAGTCAATTCCCTCCTCTTGAGCAAATCCCTGAACAACTAGTCTTGCCTTGTTTCTTGCTACCACTCCTCTATCATCTGGCTTGTTCCTGAACACCCATTTAGGGCCGATGAGATATTTGTTTGGAGGAAGATCAACTAACTCCCAAACTTTCAACTTCCTAAACTGTTGAAGCTCCAACTACATAGATTCAACCCAACTTGAGTCTTGAAGTGCTGCTGAGATATTTTTGGGAACAATTTGAGATAAGAAACATGTATAGAGACATTCATTTATCAATCCCGATTGACTCCGAGTCCTCACACCATCTGTAATGAAACCAATGATGTAATCATGTGGGTGATCTTTTAAGGTTTTGAAGGTGGTGTTAAGGGTTAATGGATTGGATTGAGATGAAGATGTGGTTTGTGATGGTTGTGAAAGGGAAATTGGTTGTGGTGGAGGTGTAGGAGGTGTAGGTGGAGCATCAAATGCAGGTAGAGATGGATGGTCAATTGGAAGTTTTGAAAGAGGTTCAAGTGGAGGAATGATTTGCATATTAGTTTGAGGAATGACATCATCATCAAATACTAGAAGATTGAATGATTTGAAGACAATGTTAGAGTCATAAAACCATTCCGGGTCTGACCCCATGTTTGGTGAATTAGACTCCTGCCAATCAATATAAAAGGATTCCTGCTCAATACGCGTTCTTTTGTTGTACACTCGATACTCCTTTTGTCAGGTAGAACACCAAACAAAGAAACATTCATCAAAGACTGCACCAAACTTTGATTTCTATACTTGAGTATTCAGTAAAGTACATGAGCAACCAAATGGAGGAAAGAAGTCAATCAAGGGTTTCCTTTTAAGAAGAAGCTTATTAGGAGTCTTCATCTTGTCTTTCACAATAAGAACCCTGTTTAGTACATAGGATGCACAATTGACTGCTTCTGCCCAGAAAATGATTGGAAGCTTTGACTCAATCAGCATAGTTCTTGCTGCTTCAATAAAAGTTCGATTCTTCCTTTTAGAAACACCATTTTGTTGAGGTGTCATAGCAGCACTGAACTATCTGAGAATGCCATTGCTTTCTTAAAGTGAGTCAAAGATGTGATTTCTGAATTCAGTTCCATTGTCACTTCTGAATGCCATAACCTTCCTTTTGTTGATGGTTTCAATTGAGAGGATCAGCTTCTGTAGATCTTCTGCAATGTCTCTCTTGTGTGTTAGAAATCTTACCTAAGAGTATCTTGAGTAATCATCTGTAACAACCAAACAAAAAGATTTCTTAGCAATGGATTTAACACTAATAGGACCAAATAAGTCGGTATGTAACAATTCAAGGGGTTTTGAAATTGTGTTTTCAAGCTTGAGCTTGTATGGCCATTTGTGTTGTTTTCCATGAGCATAAGCCATGCATTTTTCTACCACTGAAAAATCTTTAAGTGGTAGCCCCCTCACAAGATTGTTCTTAACCAACTTATTTATATTTTTAAAATTAACATGTCCTAATCGTTTGTGCCATAAAAAGGACTCAGAAGATGAAGCTTTTGACAGGAAACATGTCAAGGTTGAGGTGAATTCTTTTGATCCTATATCCAGCAGATAGGTATCATTCTTCCTTGGAGCACGCATGATCACCAAATCCTTAGGGATAATAAGCTCTGGTTTAAGAAACAAGCATTCATTGGACATAAACAACACTAGAATATTTTTATCACAAATTTATGATACACTTAATAGATTGAGTGCCAGCTCTAGAACGTAGTTCCCTTTCTCCAGAGTTAACGAACCATTTGATACTTCCCTTTGACCGATCATTTTTCCTCCTTTCTTGTCACCATCAAAAGCAACATATCCTCCATTTATTACGCGATAATTTGTAAGTAGGTCCTTCAACCCGGTCATATGCCTGGAACATCCGCTATCAACATGCTAGAAGCTATTCATAGCTTTTTTGGAATGATCCTGGCATTTGAACAAAAAATTATTAAGACTTGGAAATTAGGACCCAAGTCGTGACTAAATTAGGTCTCGGAACAGAAGATTTTTTACAGAAAAAAATATTTCCTTAATCTACTTCCTAATGAACTATGATTTACATTTCTCCTAACATACTTGGGGTAATGTTTAATTACATGATCATCTTTTCTACTTCTAAAACACTTAGATTTTAAACCTTTCTTCTTATATTTTGAGACAAGAGCTTGATCTATTAATATCTCTTCCTCACATTCAGACATATGTGAATCTAAATCGCTAAAAGAGTCATATAATTCTTTTGATTTTTCTTTAGTATCCTTAGTTTTAGTAGGTTTTGATTCATTTACATTAATATGACTGACATATGAAGAAGATGTCTCTTTAGGTTTAGAAATCCGAATTGGTGTAAAATATGGAATTGGATGAGAGAAGAACTTTTTAAAACAATTTGATTTTGTTTGTTTGTCTGAAGCATTACTTGAACAAGCATCATTTCTATTTACACAAGCATTTGAAACATCACGATTTGATTCATAAACAACTGAAGATGAACAAGCTGGACTAGATCTGGAACTACACATGCCATTGTCTATAATAGACTTTTGGCAAACAAATCTACTTAAACTATTGTCTATGGAAGGCTTTTTGGAATCAAAAATGCTAATACTAGAACTACCCTGACCACTACTTGCACCATAATCATACTCCTCACGAATCTCATTATGATTTACTCCTTCTAAACCTGCATACAAACTATTAGTATCTTTTTGAATTAAATCATTAGCTGGATGAGGTGTAGGCATAGGAGAATAACAGTAAGTACTCGGAGGAGGATAAACATGAGTGGTTTCTTCGCTTCCCAAACCATCCTTAATTCTAGCCTAACGTTGTTTCTTGCAGAGATCCTCATGTTTCATCCTAGAGATTGTCCACTTTTCAAGTTTGGTTTTAATTTGCTTGTTTCAAATTCAGCAAGTGCCACACGTTCTGTTCAAGCATTTATTTCAACATTTCTTTCCAAAAGATTTCTTTTTAAAAGCTTATTTTCCTTTAAAGCTTCATTTAACTTGACAAAATATTTTGACTCATTTGTTTTAAGTTCTTTGTTAATTTGTTTTAATTCTTTTTCATTTTCTAGCAATAATCTGTTGGCTTAATAAACCCTGTTAGACCCTGAAAGGATCATACTTGCCAACTCAAGAAGTGGTTGGAGGTTGTTCTAGTTGGAAAACATTAGTTACAGAAAACAACAGAAGACAAGAAAAGACAATTATAAAGCACCCGCATTTGTTAATGCGGATGACTAGTGAACAAATGCAGACAAGTGTTTGTTCACCCGCATTAACAAATGCGGATCAAGACAAATGCTGAACAGAAGTGTTCATCATCATTTGTCCATGCGGATGAATTAAAGAAATGCTTACAAAGATTGTTCACCCGCATTAGTCCATGCAGATGAACAACAGTAAATGCGGACAAGACTTATTCATACGCATGAACTAATGCGGGTGAGGAAACACAAATGCTGACTACAAACAACAAATGCTGATGAAGACTTGTTCATCCGCATGAACTAATCCGGATGAACAACTTACACTTTTATATTTATTTTGTACTTAGACTAGATTCACTTGTATAGATCAGGGTTAGTTTAGTCTTTTGTACAGGCAATGTATACACATATAAATAGGGTCACATACCCTAACTTTGTAAGTTTTTGACTTCAGCAGTAATATCGACAATATTTTACAACATTTACTTCTGTTCTTGATTCTCTTACATTCAAGCGTTTACTACAGCAATTAATGTTCTTTAATATAGTAATTCTGCTGCTATATTATTGACTCAGTCCACATATTCGATTCGAGGTTGAGCCACATCAACCGAGAATATCATTCTCAAACCCAGTCAATTAGTATCAGAGCTTTGGCTCTTGAATTCATCACAGAATCATCTCGGATTTTGGGTGAAAATCGATTGAACTGTAGACTGAGTTGTTCATCAGCAAGATCTACTCTTCTGATAAACAAACATACTATAATCGAACACCACAAAGTACAAAATCTTCAGATCTACTACTGTCGAACCCAACAACACAAAATCAAGAACTTAGAACTCCTTCAAATCGACAGATCTAAACTTAACAGACCTGTTCTTGATCGAAAACAAAAGATTTGAAGAAAAACACACTATTCGAACTTAAAATCAACTTAAAACAGTATTCAACAAGTTAAAATCAGTTTAACTAACATGGATTCATATAATCATTCTGAAATTGGTCATGCATCTAAACCTCCTATGCTTAAACACAAATCTGAGTTTAAGTAGTGGAAAATTCTTTTTAGAAACTACATTACAGGTGTAGATCCTGACTACTGGATATCTATTTGCAAAGGTCCCTACATTCCACTGTCTATAAATGCTGATCAAGCTGCTCAGTACAAAACTGCAAGAATTCCCATGAGGATCCCAATTTAACTCTTGATGATGAAGAATATAAGAAAATCAAGATTGATCTTAGAGCTTATTCCATCCTTACACAAGCACTGAAAATGGATGTTCTAAAAAGATTAGAATAATATGGAACAACTAAGGGTGTCTGGGATGCTCTATAGATTATGTGTGAGGGAAGCAGTGAAGTTACAGAAATTAACAAAGACAAGTTGATAAATCAGTATGAGACATTTCATCATACCAAAGGAGAGTCTATCCCCAGACAGCTTCACAGATTTGTGCAACTTGTAAATGACCTTGATATTATGGGGGTCACTTACAAGGAGAAGGAACTAAACAAGAAAATGCTGCACAGCTTGCCTGAAAGCTAGAAACAAAATGTTACAATGTTGAAGAATACTCTTGATTTGGAGAGTACTAGCTTGGATATCATGATTGCACAAAGTAAGTCTCTTGAACTCGATGAAAGGAGCAGAAATCTGAGTGGACCTCAAGTCATTGAGGCTTACAAGTTTCCATCTGAAACTCATTCTGTTGAAATTTCCTTTGTTACTGAAGAAGAAGACTTTATGTCATCAAGAGATCAAACAAGAACAACAGGATTTTGTGCTGCTCCACAACCTCAAAAACAACCATCTTCTGCCCAACCCACTGTATCTCCCAACAACATGCATGATGAGCAAACATCTGAAGAACAAAAGGCAACTTACAATGCCTTTGTTGCTAGCTTTGAAGCCTAGCTTGGAGGGAGACTCACATCAGCTCATCTAATTCAAGAAGATCTAGAAGAAATGGATCCTGATGATGTTAAAGAAATTGATTTGCAATGGCAGATGGCCATGATTGCTATGAGAGCAAAGAAATTCTTTCGAAAAGGGAAGAAACTGAGTCTCAATAAGAATACAAAGCTGGGATATGACAAATCCAAAGTTAAGTGTTTCAACTGTGGAATGAGTGGTCATTTCTCTCGGGAATGTAACTCTCCCAAGAGAAGAAACAACAATTTTCAAAGACCCTCACATGGCCAGCATGCTTCTCAACACAACATCAACTTTAAGCCAAGCACTCTTATCCACACCAACAACAAAATCAGCAACAGCTAATTCAGCAACAACAAAATCAGCAACAGCCAATTCAGCAAAGACAACCTCTGCTGACACATCAATCTCAAGGGAGTAATCAACAAACTTCAAGTGCACTTGTCATCAGACAAGATGGAGTTTGTGATTGGAGCGTGTATGCTGAGGAAGTTCAACCACAGTTTCAGAATCATGCACTTATGGAACATATCAATGATGGACCAACTCTAATGCCATCTGAGGTAAAATCCAATCTATGTTCTGAAAAATGTGTTCTAGAAATACAGGGGTACAGGGAACACAATCACAAATTGGCTAATAAAATAAGAGAAGAAAAGGTGAAATCAGAGATGTTAAAACAAGAAATGAGAATTTATGAAGTTAAAATCAAATCTCTGTTGTCTGACATGGAAACACTCCATGGTGAAAAGTACACTCTTGTGGCTGAAAATGAGAGGTTAACTGAATTGTTGACCAAATCAAAAGCTGAGCAATCAGCTACTGAAATGAAACTTGAAAAGATTCAGCTCTCTTCTGTCAAGCTACAAGAGTTACTTGTGTTTCAAAAGGGGGCTAAAGATATAACTGTGATAGGCTACAAAACTTGTCCTCCTCCATATAATGATAGCTACACTGTTATGCCTGAGTAACTTACTCAATCAGATACAAAAGAATCTAAAATTATTGAAACTAAATCAATGATTTCTCAAACAACAAATCTTCAAAACAAACCAGGTGTTTACATTGAAACAGATGAGGATAAAATCAGATTGGGTCATCCTGTCAAACAAAGAGTGCTCAGACAAACATGTGGTTATCAAGAAACCAAAGAGCCCAGTCAAATCAATTGTGCCTTTTGTAAAATTTGTTCCTCAAAATCTTAAAGTGAATCACACTGCTGAATGCTCAGTGAAACCATCTACTGAAAGCAGATCTGATTATGAGATCATATCTCCTAAAAATTCAAGCAAATCAGACAGGGTTTCATTGAACTTCAAGGATAAAACCAAAGTTCCCATAGTTACCAAAGGAAAAACCACCTTTGTTCAAAAATCTAAAGTGAAATCTGATTCACCATCTTCATCAAATATCAAACAAGGAAGTGGGTTTAATATCTTTAACAAAGAACAGGTAGAAAAATTCGATAGGGAAATAAGGGAATATAGAAAGAAGCATCATCAGTCCATAAAAACAAAGCAAGTCAGAATTATGAAACAATCTGTTGGCACTTCAAAGACTGATATGACTTCTGTTTCAAAATTAAAGGACAATCAAATGTATTATGAATTCTGTGATATGAACAATCACAAAACAGATGAGTGCTACTTCACTAAGTACTGCTCTATTTGTTACATGAACAATCACTCAACAAAAAACTGTCATTTTAACAAATATTGTTCATTGTGTGATATGACCAATCACAATACAATTGATTGTTACTTTAATAAAAAAGGATTGAAAAATTCACAAAACAAGCCCATTTCATCGGTTCCAACTGACAAGGTCAGACACAATAGTCCAACAAACCAGAACAAATCACTAAATTCTCATCAAAAATATAAAATCAAAGTGATTTCTGATAAACAAAAATCTGTTCATCCTTTGCATAAAAATCAAAAGGAAAGGTTTGTATACTCCTCTGACACATCAGATGAAATTGATGAACTGAAACCTCAAAGAAACAATAGAAAAGGGCTGAAATCATCCTCCTCTAAAACACACACAAGAGGAAAGTATCAAGAAGTAACAGTGATAGATGCCAAAGGACAACCCAAGACCATTATGGCTTGGGTTCCTCGTTCTAACTAGTTCTTTTTCTGCTTGTAGGGTCATTCATACAGGTCCAATAGCTTATGGTACGTGGATAGTGGATGCTCCTGACACATGACAGGAGACAGATCCCTCCTTCATGACTTCAAGCACATTCAAGGAACTACTGTGGCATTTGGCGGAGATTCACAGGGTGGTAGAATTACTGGAGAAGGTTCAGTGACGAATGGGATTCTGAGCTTTGATAAAGTCAATTACTGCGAGTAGCTGAACTTCAATCTACTCAGTGTATCCCGGATTTGTGACAAGAAATATTCTACTCATATCACTGACACTCATTGCTACATCTTGAAACCAGGATTTCATATTCCTTAAGAATGGGTTGTCTTGAAGACACCAAGGAAGAATAATACATATGTCTTGAACCTTAATTCTGCTCGTCCATCAGAAGAGACATGTCTATTGTCTAAAGCATTATTTGATGAATCACAACTTTGGCATAGACGCTTAGGACACATGAATTTTAAAAATATGAATAGATTGGTCAAAGGGAACCATGTAATTGGACTTCCACAAAAGGAATTTCATTTTGTTGACCATTGTACCGTGTGTCTCAAAGGAAAACAACATAAATCATCTCATAAGCCAAAACTTGTGAACACTAACAAGTGTCCATTGAAGTTACATCATATGGATCTCTTCTGGCCGACTCACGTCATGAGTATTGGCAAGAAGCATTACTGTTTAGTGATGATTGATGACTTTACTCGATTCACATGGGTCTTCCTCCTACTTCATAAGAATGAGGCGCCCCAAATCATAATAGATTTTATAACCAAAATTGAAAATCAGTTTGATTTAAAAGTAAAATCTATTAGAAGTGAAAATGGGACGGAATTTAAAAATGAAAGCATGACTTCATTTTGCACCACAAAAGGCATTGTTCATCAGTTCAGTGCAGCTCATACTCCACAACAAAATGAAGTTGCTGAAAGAAGGAATAGAACACTGATTGAAGCAGCAAGAACAATGCTAGCTGATGCAAAACTACCAATTACATTTTGGGCAGAAGCAGTTAACACTGTTTTGTGCAAAATCGAACTCTGATAATCAAAGAACATAATAAAACTCCTTATGAACTTCTTTTTCACAAAAAACCATTCATTGGATTTTTGAAGTCATTTGGTTATCCTGTCTCAATATTGAACACCAGAGACCATTTAGGAAAGTTTGCTCCTAAGTCTGACGAGGGATTCTTCATGGGATATTCCTCAGTGTCTAAGGCTTTAGGGTGTTTAATCCTAGATTAAACATCATTGATGAATCAACAAATATTCAATTCAATGAGCATTCATTTCCCAAATCATCAAATGGTCCTGACTGGTTGTTTGATATTGATTCATTTACAATATCTTTTGATCAGTTAAATTAGTCAAATGCATGAACATCAGGGTCAGTTGAAAGAAGAATAGACTTCCCAATGATTCCTCCTTCTACTAATCAAGACAATGAAGAAGTGCCCTTACAAGCTGATCCTATCCGGTAAGTTACACAAAATGAAAGTATCTCAACAGATGCTGGTCGCAGTTCAATGCCATCTCCTTCAGCTGATCCTTCAACTAAAGTGAGACATTTAGAACCAACTCATGCACCAACTGATTCTAACAGAGATGGAAATGATGAGAGTATTCAGAGTGCTGCTGAAGCTGAAGATGTTGTACCCTCTGATTCTGGTCATCACTCTCCCATACTACAACAACAAGATGCCTCTCACCAAGATGATCTGAATGTCTCCAATCTTGATATGTCCATTACTGGTGATTTGATTCCAATTACCAGGACACACAAGAATCATCCAGCGTCCAACATTATTGGTGATTTAGACGAGCGGGTGACACAAAGCAAGTCGAGTATTGCAAACATCTGTTTGTTTTCTTGCTTTCTGTGTCAAACTATACCCAAAAACATTAAAGAGGCTCTTCAAGACAATAGCTGGATTAAGGCAATGCAGGAAGAATTTCTACAATTCAAGAAACAAGAAGTATGGCAACTGGAGGATCTTCCTGAAGGTCAATACCCTATCGGTGCCAGATGGCTATACAGAAACAAGACTGATGACAGAGGGATTGTCATAAAAAACAAAGCAAGGTTGGTAGCACAGGGCTATACACAAGAAGAAGGAATAGATTATGACATGGTGTTTGCTCTTGTTGCCAGATTAGAAGCCATACGACTCTTTCTTGTGTACTCTGCATCCATGAAATTCACAGTTTATCAAATGGATTTTAAAGTGTGCATTTTTGTATGGAAAGATCTCTGAAGAAGTCTACGTGAGTCAACCACCAGGCTTTGAGGATCCTGATTTCCCTCACAGGGTATACAAGCTTGACAAAGCCTTGTATGGCTTACATCAAGCCCCTCGAAATGGTATGAGACTCTATCATCCTTTCTTCTTGACCATGGTTATGAAAGAGGGAAGATTGACCAGACTTTATTCAGAAAGAGAAAAGGGAATGAGATGCTGCTTGCCCAGATTTATGTGGATGATATCATATTTGGCTCCACCAACAAACAACTCTGCAAAGACTTTGAAGATCTTATGCATTCAAAATTTCAGATGAGTTCTATGGGAGAACTCACATTCTTCCTAGGTCTTCAAGTACAATAAACATCCAGTGGAATCTTCATCAACCAGTCAAAATATGTGGAATCCATGTTGAAGAAGTTTCACTTTGCAGACTGTCAGTCCATCAGCACTCCTGTTGATACAAAAGCAAAGATTGGTCCAGACACAGATGGCAAATCTATGGATCAGACTTTATATCGATCCATGATTGGTTCACTTATGTATTTAATTTCCAGTAGACCTGATGTTATGTTTGGTGTTTGTGTATGTGCCAGGTATCAAGCAGATCCCAAGGAATCTCACGTGAATGCAGTAAGAGGATATTCAGATATCTTAAGGGCAAACCTGCTCTTGGTCTATGGTATCCAAAGGATGGAGACTTCAATCTCTATGCATACACCGACAGTGACTACGGGGGATGCAATTTCAACAAAAACTCCACATCTGGCGGTTGTCAATTTCTTGGTCCCAGACTGGTGTCATGGCAGTGCAAGAAACAGACCAATGTTTCTGTATCAACAGCTGAAGCTGAGTATATTGCAGCATTAGCTTGCTGTTCTCAAGTTCTCTGGATTCAAAACCAGATGCTTGATTATGGTTATAATTTCTTGCAAACACCAATCCATATTGACAACTCTGCTGCAGTCTTCATAACAAACAATCCAGTTCAGTACTCAAAAACAAAACATATTGAAATTAGATATCACTTTTTGAGAGATTGTGCTGATAAAGGTTTAATCAAGCTGATTCAGGTTAACACAGACAATCAGCTAGCTGATTTGTTTACTAAGGCATTTGACCCAAGTCGGTTTGAATTCTTAGTCTAATCAATCGGCATGATTAACCTTGAGTAAAAAAATCAAAAATTTACAAAAACATCAAAAAAGTTCACAAAATTACAAAATAAATCAATTTTTGTTGAAGTCCTTGTTTTGTACTTCTTTTGGGAAATGATATAATTACAGTCGTTATATCATTCACTGTGCTTAATTCAATGTCTTGAAAGACTGACATGACTTACCTAATATGTGGGTAGGCTCAACTTGGAACAGAAGATAAATGCTGTGATAAACTAAAGATCACATTCAAATGTGAATGCATCATCTCAAGAGCATGTAAGTATCTGACCTATCTAAGTGTATGTATATGTAGTAACCTAAACACACCAGGTCATGATACCTTATGAATCTCATTCACATCAGTTTCTGCTTTGTTTTGCTGAGCAAAGACCTGGGGAAACAAGCACATAGTGCTGATGTCTAGATCCAAAAAGATTCCCAATGAGGAACACATCCAATACGAGTGACAAATAAAATAGAATATAACAAAAAGAATCCCAAAGTGGATCACCTTCCAAAGTAAAGAGCAAAAAGAATCCCAATGAGGATCAAACAAAATAAGGACCAGGTAAAAGAATCCCAAAGTGAATCCCCATTACCAAAATGAATGAGGTTTCATAACTTAAATGACCAGGTATTGAAAGTTATGAAAAAGTTTACCATATAGTACATGAGGATAGTTGATCTTGCTATGCTTATGAGTGTGAGGTTCATGTTGAATGTTTAATTAAATCAAAACATGATAAAAATCACATGCATTACAATATTAACCAAGCATGAGTTTAAGAGGACAAAAATACCTTCAATCAATAAGTTCATGACAACTTGCACTTATGAAAGATAAGATTGTTATGATCCCAAAATTTCAAACAAAAGTGCAAAACAATTAAACAATTCAGAAATATTGTCCTAAAGTTTTATAAATTTTATTTAAAGTTTTTATCCCGTATGGATATAAACTTTAGGGGGAGTAATAAAATTTTAAAAGGAAATATTTACAAAAACATGAAATTTGCAAATATTAAATTGACAACTTTGTCAAATTGATTGTGTCTGTATGAAAATTACTCCATAATCAGCTTCAGAAGATGCATATGTGCCAAAATTAGTCAAGTTGGGAATCTGTGTCACATCAAAAATACATGACAATCCAAGCAAGAATTGACAATCTCTGTATCTGCAAAATCTTCATAAAACAACAAATATGCAGACTCATCTTCATAAAATCAGAAGCAGCTGTACAAACCAATCAGATTTAGCTACTGCAAAAACATTAATTTTTGACAAGTACAAAATTTAATGCGGGTAAGTGCATTGGTTAATGCGGGTGAAGGTAACCCTGTCATTTAACCAATGCGGGTAACTATTTTTTTTGTACAAGTAAACTAATGCGGACAAAAAATTGTTCATCCTCATTAGCTACAGTAAATGCGGACAAGTCTTTTGTTCACCCACATTTGCTACATGAAATGCTGATGTTAACTTTGGTCACCCGCATTTGTCTCAGTAAATACGGACAAGTCATTTGTTCACCCGTATTTGCTACAGTGAATGCTGATTGCTTTGTTCACCCGCATTTGTCACAATATATGCGGACAAGTAATCTGTTCTCTCGCATTCACTACAGTGAATGCTGATGGGTAAAACTAGTTCTTCCGCATTCGTTAACAGTAAATGCTGACACTTAGTTTGTTCATCAGCATTTGCTACAGTGAATGCGACCATTGAAATTCTTATTACCGCATTTACTACAGTAAAATTTTCTGCACTTGTAACGTTTTGTGAAAATTATGAAATGTATTATAAATACTCATTTAATGTGAGTCATTTATTACTTTTCAAATTTTTGAGTGAACTTTTATAGTGCGTCGAGTGCCAAAAATATTCTTCTTCAAACGTTCAAATCTTCTCTAATCAAGCATCATTGTGTTCGAATCTAAGATCAAAACAACCAAATTGTCAGTTAAATCAAAGTATTGTCAACCACAAGGTGATTATCAGATTCTGAAAACTTCAACTGTCGAACCAAATGCATTGAAATGGAACCCTAATTTTGAGATATTGTTAAAATGCACTCAAGAGGAATGGATTTACATGAATGATAGAGTTCATTAATACCAATGATCAGTGTAAACAACAAAGATTTCCTGTGTTTCTAAGAACACCTCAAACATCGATGAACAGGGGATACTGTCCCATAACAATGTTGAAATCAAAAACAATAGTTTAAGATGTAAACTTGTTAAGACACATTCATCATCACTATAACTCAACAGAAAGAAACCAAAACTTTTGAACTGGTCTTCATTCAAAATCAAATTAGGTCAAACAACCTAATGTAACAGTAACAAGCATAATCAATATTTTGATCTAAAAAGTCAAAATTAAACAAATCAAACTCAATTCATATCTATATGAGATATATTGTCCACAATTCTTACTAATTCATTTATATTGTGTGCAGATTACATATGGCAAACCTGACTTGGAGTAAGCTCCACAATGTCAGTGGCTTTCTTGACCCTGATGTCTCAGAAGCAGAAGGACTTAGAGACATGATAAGATTCATAACCACTACAAGAGTGGCATATGGCATAACTGTCAGACCTGTAATCTATGAGAATTACATCAGAACATTCTGGGGAAATGCTGAAGTTTTGGAAGATGATGGAGAAAAAGTCATCTTTGGAAGAATAACAGATGATCATACTCTGATAATCTCTGAGCAAACTATAAGACAATGTTTGCAGTTTGAAGATGATCCTAATTCCCCAACAGAATTTGATGAGGATGATTTCATGTCCTTTTTTGCAAACATTGGATATGAAGGTGGTTTTAAGGATAAACAGATAGTCAAAGGGTTGGTTGATTTGCAATGGAGATTCCTCATTCATTATGTGTAACACTGCTTATCCAAAAGGAAGACTAGATGGAATGATATACCCTTGACTACATCATCACTTGTTTGTGCTCTCTCTCAAACAGACCATACAACTACTCAGCATATGTATTTAATGGTATGGTTTCTAATGTTCAAGAAGGAAGAAGAAACACGTTCCTCATGTACCCAAGATTTATTCAGTGCTTAATAAATGAAGCATTTCCTGATTTGTCATTAGAAGGTCCTGTCCTTGATGTTCCTCATTACAATGCAAGGTCTTACAAGTACATTAAAAAAAGGGATCCAAGAAATTTTTACAGTGGTACTTTCTTTCAACTTTTCCTTGGATGCAATAACAATTAATCCACAAGATGATGTTCCAGTGGATGAGGAACCAGAACAAGAAGAAGAACATGTTATACAAGAACAAGTACAAGATGATGTTCCTACTGAGGAACCTGTTCATGAAGAGGCTGCTGCTCATGATGATGTTACTGATGTTGCTCAACAAAGAGATGATCAAACAATTGAGGAACAGCCCACTATTGATGAGCATGCAGAATTAAATGAAGAAGCATTGAGGCCAATGTCACCCCATGTTGATGTAGATGGTGATCTTCATATTGGGCCTTCAACTCATGATGCTAAGATTCATTCCCTTTTTAGGGTTGATCCCATTATATTCTCTCCATCTTCTCATATGCACACTTATGAAGAACCCTCCAACAGCCCCTCACATGAAGCTGCTGATGCTTCTGATGGATCTGGTGAATCTACCAGTTCGTCATCTGAATCATCTAGTGATGAGAAGGATAATCAACAATTTGCACCACTACTGGAGAGACAAATGATCTCAGAGGAGGGTCCCTCAAAAAGTTTTGCTGAATCTAAGATAAACAGACCAGATGAGAAAGACAAGATGATATCTGATCTGATGCACAAAGTTGCTAAAATGGAAAAGAATCTGGATAGAAGGGAAGGAATCATAAATGACAGAATTCAGGAACTTGATGAAAAGGAAAAAGAATTAAATGAATTAAAAGCCAAGTATGAAGCTGATATGAAAGAAAAGGATGATGAGATCAAAAAGCTCAAAGCTTCTTTAAAGATGTCAAGAGAAGAAATCAGCGGTCATGTGGACACTGTGGCTATCCAAACTGTGGCTATGGAAGATCAAGAACACATGTTGGAGATGCAAATAGAAATTATTGCTGATCTGAACAAACAAAATGAGGCTTTGAAGAAAAGAATTGATGAATTGGAACTGATTGCTCAATTAAAGGCTGAATTTGAAAGAGAAGCAACAGAACATGAAGGTGAAGAAACAGATAAGGCAGTTCATTCACAACAGCAAGAAACCAATGGTGTTAGGGATGATGATAGCTGGGAGATGGTAGTACATTCTGATCCATCTACTGAAAAATAGGCCATGATGAAAAAACTAATAGATGACATGGAAAATTCTCTTCAAGTGAATTCATTATAGATGAGGAATTTAGGGATTACATCAAAAACACCAAATCCCCTTCTGAGTCTATAGTTGTAATTCCATCACAACCTGTGTCAATAGAATAAGAACTGAGAATGCAGCTTGTTCCTGCTGTTGTATTGACTGTTGAACAACAAAGTTTAATCAATAGACTTTGTGATGAATTCAAAGAAAAGGAAACAACTGAATTGAACAGACAAGAAGCTGAACAACAAAGAATCACTACTGAGCTTAAGGCTGTTGAAGAAAAACAACAGGCCAAAACTGATGTAGCTTTATCATCAGGACCAAGAGTGATCACATACACAAGAAAAAGGAAATACTTGACTGAAAAAGCAAAAGGAAAACTTCCTATGGTTGAGGAAGAACAACCTAAGAAGAAAACTAAAGATGATCCTAGGAGTTTGGCAGCAATTTCTGAATTTTTAGATGAACATGAACAAGCTGAGAAGGAGTTGCAGCATACTTTGGAAGTGATTATGTTGGAAGAAGGAGAAACTAAGATGAAAAAAAAGAAACATGATGACATGAGGAGTCCATCAATTATTAAGCCATCTGTTGAAAGTATGATAGAGAAGGCTATGATTAATGATCTTATGATTTATGCCATGTTCCTGATAAACCATGGATATGATGCTGATATAGTCTTTAGCATGACTTATGAAGGTATGGTAGAAGAAGTGAAAAAGATGGAGAAGCTTCTTGATCCAACATTTGTGACTGAATATGAAAAAGAAAAGGAAACTACTAAATCAGTCATAAGTATCTCTAAGACAGCAAAGAAGTATGGCACTCAAACTGCATATCCTGATCCTTATAGTATGATAGATAAGGAAAGGATTATCTGTCTCAACAAGGATTTACAAAAAGAAAGCTAGGGAACATGAAGACTAATTCTCTTAGGGCTGCTATGTTAAAGATGATCAATGACAAGAAAGAAAGACTAAAAGCAATTAAAGAAGAAGTGATTGCCCAGAAGCCCAAAACAAGAAAATCAGCACAGGATGTGCAGTTGATAGTTAAAGATCAAGATGTTCTGGCCCCTATACTTCACAAGAATCCAGAGTGGTTTATTGAGCCTTCTCAACTTAAACTTCAAGAGGGGCTGACTACTGCTGAAATGATAAGAGGGGTATCTACTCCCAGTGGCAAGATAGACGTAAAAATTATTGCCTAGAAGTATGATAGTAACTGGAATATGTTCATGGTGAAGAGGATATCAGGATTAGTTCAATTTTTCACAGAGTACACAGCCTTAGTCAATGCCTTGAAAGTTCATGATTTAAAAGAGTTGGCTGAGCTAGACTTGATTAATCCTGATGGAATGTATAGAGGATATGAATTTGAAGATATTCTAAAGATGTTTAAAAGAACAAAGAACTTTAAATCACTGAAAGCTATCTGCACCAAAAAAGACAAAACATTCAAGAACCCATTTGATCAAAGAAAGAAAAGAGAAGCTGAAGAGATTGTGTTTCCTGAACTACATGTTAAGCCAACAGAAAGTTTGAAGTGGAAAATGATTGCTGGTACTCATAAAAACAAAGCCTATTTCAAATGTGTATTATGATGAAGACACCTTTGAGCTAGTAATTGAAAGAAAATAGGAAGGAAAGGAAGCCCTGAAATAAGAATCTTCAATGGGTATGAGGTTAGATTGCTAGATGAGTCTTACATTCATTACATCTTTACAAGACACTTCAGAGCTCTAAAAAACAAGGCTACAGAAGATGATTTAGAGTTTATTTTGAAGTGTGTGAAGATATTGAAGCTGGCTTTTGATAGAATTAACAACAAGAGAGAACAAAGGAAGAAGAAAAGGCTACCTATGCAGATGGGCAACATAGTCAAGTTGGAAGTTGATGCTGATGGTTCACTAGTGATTCATAGAGATGGGTTATCTTCTATTTCAGTTTAGGAACCCATCTCTTTGAAACAAATGCCCATTGCTGCTATTCATACAATGAGTGAGATGAAGATTCATGTGCTCAGTAGAGAAAAAATGAAGGAAGCTAGGGATTTTTCTAACATGATAAAGGCTATTCTCAATCCATTAAGGGCACAACCAGAAACATTAGAAGAAGCTGCTGAAACTCTCCTCCCAACATCAGTCCAAAAGAAGACTACACAAGAAGACCGACCAGAATCTTCACAACCACCACCACCATCACACTCTTGTGGAACCTAGGCAGTATAATCCTTAGGGGAGTATTGTTAGACCCTGAACGGATCATACTTGCCAACTCAAGAACTGGTTGGAGGTTGTTTGGTTGGAAAACATTAGTTACAGAAAACAACAAAAGACAACATAAGACAAGAAAAGACAAGTATAAAGCACCCGCATTTGTTAATGCGGATGACTAGTGAACAAATGAGGAAAAGTGTTTGTTCACCCGCATTAACAAATGCGGATCAATACAAATGCTGAACAGAAGTGTTCATCCACATTTGTCCATGCGGATGAACTAAAGAAATGCTGACAAAGATTGTTCACCCGCATTAGTCCATGCGGATGAACAACAGTAAATGCGGACAAGACTTATTCATCCGCATGAACTAATGCGGGTGAGGAAACACAAATGCTGACTACAAACAACAAATGCTGATGAAAACTTGTTCATCCGCATGAACTAATGCGGATGAACAACTTACACTTTTATATTTATTTTGTACTTAGACTACATTCACTTGTATAGATCAGGGTTAGTTTAGTCTTTTGTACATGCAATGTATACGCCTATAAATAGGATCACATACCCTAACTTTGTAAGTTTTTGACTTCAGCAGTAATATCGACAATATTTTACAACATTTACTTCTGTTCTTGATTCTCTTACATTCAAGCGTTTACTACAGCAATTAATGTTCTTTAATATAGTAATTTCGCTGCTATATTATTGACTCAGTCCACATATTCGATCCGAGGTTGAGTCACATCAGCCGAGAATATAATTCTCAAACCCAGTCAAACCCGAATAAACGAATTTTGCATGAAGAAGAACACATGTCTTGGATTACCTCAAAAGGAAGTTCCATAACTACTTTTTCGGCAGCTAGGGCTTTTTCGCATTGAAAGACGGGTGTGTTTCTTTTGTATTCTTCCTCCTCCATTGATTTCTTCCTTGCTTTCTCAGCTTGACTTCCCTCTTCCTCTCCTAGATCACCAACCTCCAGCTTCACTTCACTTGATTTAACTTCTTGTGGTTTCCTGACTTTAGCAGATTCACAAACTGTCACCTTTTCCTTAACAGCTTCACAACATCCCTTCTCTTCACCAACCTCAACAACCTTTTCCTCATGAACTTGAACATGTTGCCCCCCATCTTCACAAACTGATTCACCTTGAATTTCACTCCTGAACTCCATAAAAGGATCAAAATATTTAACTAAATCCACATCACTAACCACCACCTCAGCCACCAATGCATGATTGATTTCGTTTTCAGTTTCTTTGAATTCAACGCTCCAATCAAAGTTTGAAATTAGTGTTGTCTCTTTCTTTGGCTTGGCTTCTTCTTTGTCAGTGATCGGAATGACTTTGAAGTTCTAGAAGTTCCTGATTCGGTAATGATTGGAGATGGACATTCTCTTTTGAAGTGGCCTAATTGTTGCAGTTGAAACATCCCAATTTGGACTTATCAAATCCATGTTTTGAGTTTTGATTTTGATTGCCAAAGTTTTTCCTGCCTGTTCTTTCCATAAACCTCCTTGCACGCAACGTGATCTTTGCCATCTGCCATTGGATATCCATTTCTTCCAAGTCAGCAGGGTCCAGCTGATAGATATCCTCCACGGTCATTCCTTTTCCTTTCAACTCCCCTGCAACCAAAGCTTTATAACTGTGTACAAACATTCCAAATAGTGCTATTGTGTCTGATGGAACTGGAGTGGAGACTGATGCCTTTGATCTTGAACCAACACTTGATAGTCCACTACTAGACTTGTCTGACATGCCACATCCAGAAGACCCACCATAAGCTACACCATACATTGAAGAGTTTGCAGCGGATGAATCAATGCAACATTTTGTGGATAAACTGTAGCTGGCACCATTGGTTGATTGTATTCTCTCTTTTTTCATGTCAAAATGAAATGATTTCAGTTTGTTGATCACATCCATAAGTTTATAATCAGTAAAGTTTCTTTCTTGTTTCAACAATCTGACTTGCAAGCTCCATTGCGGTGGAAGATAGTCCAAGAGTTTTGCGACTTGTTCGTGACTACCTAATTGTTCATCATATTTCTTCAAGTTGCTTGAAAAAGACAAAAATCAATTAGTAAGATCAGTAAGGCTTTCATTTTAGTGTCCAACAAATGAATTAAACTCCTTTTCTGCTTGGGCTTTCTTGCCCTTTTTCAAGTCTCATTACCATCATAAAACTCGCACAAAGAATCATACAGGATTTTGCATTCTTGTGTTTGGCAAAACAGTTGTAGATGTATTGAGATAAACATAGAGTTAAAGCTCCAAATGCTTTCTGATCATGGTCGATTAACTTAAGATCTCTTTCTGTGAAGGTTGATGGATCAGTGTTTGGTGAGGTAGTTTGACCAACTATGATGGTAGGAGTATGGAGGCCATTGACGATTGATTCCTACTGGTTGTGATCAGTGTAATAGAAGAAGACTTTCAAACAACGTTTCCAATCTTCAAAATTGTCTCCATTGATAAGCCTCAGTGGCCTATTGGGTGCTACACTTTCCAAGTCAGACAAGGTGATATTGGTTATAGTCATTTGCAAACCAGAAGGTAATTTTGCTAAACACCTCCAATTACGCTAACACCTCTAATTACGCTAGATATCTCTAATTCGCTACTACTTTCGCTGGCACTTTTGTTGCTACTTTCGCTCATAATCTCGACAACAGTTTCGCTCGAACAGATGAGTGCTGGGAAACTCTAGTTTCGGCAACAGATTCGCTGAAACTAGTAGAACTTTTGTTCTGAGGATAATTTCGGAAGCACTTTCGCTTGTTTTTGCAATCAATGGAGGTGAACTTTCGTTCAAAATGAGGTACTTGAGCAAAAAATATCAATTTCCGGAATCACAAATTTGGTAGTTTCGTTGGAGACGCAGTAGTTTCGCTAGATGAACAATAGTTTCGCTGAATGAATCTGAAGCCCTTTTTGAACACTAAATCGACCAGAATTCATCCAAATCACAATGAGTTTATGAGTGAATGATTTGGATAGCTTCCTATGCAAATACCAGATAATTCTCAGTCGATTTCCATACCAAAAACACAGGGATAAGATTCAAAATGAATGAAATAGTGTTTTTGCTAAAAACCTATAAAAACTCAACAAATCAAGAGCACTAAGGCTCTGATACCATATTGTTGGTCCATGTGATTGATAATCAGTGCAAATGATTCATAAAACATAGAAATCCCACTGAATCAACACAACTCTATCAATAACACAATGAACAAGTTTCAAATATTTTCAATAATCTCCAAACTCATACAAAGAAGATGAAACAAAGGCTCAAATATGATCAAAATAAGCTTCCAGCCGAATACAGCAAAATGCAATAACAATATTCACTATTAGGGCTTGCAAAAACTTGCTTACAATGAACGAACTATCAATATATAAGCAGACTGTTGTTTCACTAATAGTTTCGCTGACAGTTTCGCTAGACAACAAAACTGTCTTGACTATAACCTAGTTTCACCCGGCGACGAAACACAGTTTTGCCGGGTGAACCAGAATAGCCGACTATGAGCAAAACTCAGTTTCGCTCATAGTTTCGCTTGGCACAAAACAACAAAATACAAAATACAAACTAAGTAAGCTAACATTCATCCTGTTACATTGATAAACAAAATACAAGATAACTATCCGCATTTGCGTGTGAAGAAATACGGATAAGCATTTATGGAAATGCTGCTGGAAACTGTTCATCCGCATTTACAAATGTGGATGACCATTTGGAAATGCGGGAGAAGAACATACATCCGTATTACCTAATGCAGATGATGTTGAGAAATGCGGATGGATTAAGGGGCTGGGCCCCACCCACTTTTCTATCTCCTGAATTTTAAGTTTCCAAGGATATGCAATATATGATTGCATCTGATCTCTATCTAATACAACCTTTACACTACACGAAAAGTGCTGAACACTCCAAGCTCTCTTTTTCTCTCGATCGTTCAAGAGCAAAAATTTATTCTTCCTATTGGGTATGTAATTTATTTATTTTCATTTGGTATGTAAAATAAATAGGTTAGTTGCATTTTACTTTTACTTGAAAAATGTATTTAGGAAATATTTTGTAAAAGAAGATGCAACAAGGCTGCCTTTCTTAGTTTTAACTGAAAGGAGATGATGAAGGCCTAAAGGATTTTGGTGCGGAAGTCACAACACAAGGTGGACACTTGAAGCATTTGGATGCGGGATCAAGTGGGAGTTAACCAACACAAATGTTGTGTTGTTTTCACCCTTAGGAACGACCTTATTAACTCACTTGTTTCGGTCAACAAGTGATGTTAAGTTTAGTAGGCTACGGTTATGAACTCATGTGATGCTTGTGTGGTTGATTTATTATTGTTTTGTGATATATGGATATGCATGTTTAAACAATTTAATATCAACAACAACATAAAATTGGTTCTCATGAAAATTAACGTGGGTAATAAAAGGATTTATTAAAAGTTAATATGTTCAGAATAAAAATTAGGTTTTATTGAAAGAACCTTGAAAATTTCTTTTCATATTAGTACCACACATTTGAATGCATGCAAATGTTAGGTGCAAAAGGTTTTCAAAAATAAACTAGGATTAATGAAAACTGAAATCCCTTTTAAACAAGTTTAACACCATCCTTTTACACAACACTCGAATCACTTGGGAACTATTTGTGGGATAAAGGTCACCTAACCACATTTAGGAAACTTGTGCATTTGAGGTGGGATTAACATATTTTTGGGATAAAGGTCACCTAACCACTTGTATGTGTAAAATCACACGTGTGTGTAAGTAGGACGACTTGAGTTGGAAACCATGTGAATAGGGTCACCGAAGCATGGCATACAATGGTGTTGATGGGATTAAACATACCAACTTAACATAAAGATGTTTGACCGATTACATAAAACTTGAAGTTTCAAAGGGTTGCAATTGTCAAGTGTTGACTACCTTGTTAATTTAAATAATGGGATAAAGGTCACCTAACCATTATTTAAATGTAACGTTGGATTCTAGATTTTAATTATTAATTGTCTATGAGACGTGAAAGGGTATTAATTATTAAAATTTCTTTTTCGGAAATACTAAAATTGAACTTTGTTAATATTTGTAGAAATGGTCGCAAACAACAACGCTCCCACCCCGACCGTCCATAACCTATCACTAAGAACTATCTTAGAAAGGGATCGTCTTAATCACAACAATTTTACGGATTGGTTTCGAAACTTGAGAATTGTTCTCAAGCAGGAGAAGAAATCCTATGTTTTAGACGATCCCATTCCCGATGAACCTGACGTTAATGATGTTGATGCCTATAACAACTGGGTAAAGCACACTGAGGATTCTATGCAAGTTTCTTGCCTTATGTTGGGAACTATGATTCCCGAGCTCCAAAAGGATTTGGAGCATCATGGGGCATACAAGATTACCCAGTTAAAGAATATGTTCCTTCAACAAGCAAGGGTATAGCGATTCGAAACGGTTCGAGCGCTTCATGCATGTCACATGGAAGAAACTCAATCGGTATCGTGTTATGTGCTTAAGATGAAGAGCCACATTGATCGCCTGGAAAGGCTGAATTGTCCCGTCTTAAAAGAGTTGGCCACGGATTTGATCCTCAATGGTCTAACCAAAAGGTTTGAGACATTTATCATGAATTATAACATGAATGGTTGGGACAAGAGCATTGGTGAACTCCACGCAATGCTCAAAACAGCCGAGGCGGGGATGGGTAAAAGGGTTTTACCGGTCCTCACGATCAATGAGGGAGGCAACAATAAAAGGCAAAACCCGGAACCCAAGGCAAATGTTGCCAAAGGCAAAGGGTACATCAAAGGGAAAGGTAAGGGAAAGGCTAGAGACGAACCTCCAAAACCAAAGCTTAAGAAGCCAAAGGTGACGGAGAACGATCCATGCTTTGAGTGTGGTGAGATAGGACGTTGGAAGAGGAATTGTCCAACCTATCTCAAGGAGTTGAAAGAAAAGAGGGATGCGGGGCAAACCTCAGGTACAACTTTCATGATCCATATTGATCTAAATGTTATTTCTTCTAACACATGGGTATTAGATACCGGACGTGGAACTCATATTTGCAATTTATTGCAGGGGTTCAAAAGAAATAAAAATTCAAGAAAGGAGATACAAGTCTCTTTAAGGGAAACAGAGCAAAAGTTGACGTCAAAGCCCAAGGAGACTAGATCTTGAAGCTTCCAAATGGTTTGGAAGTTGTTTTGAAAAATATTTTGTATGCTCCTAGTTTGACTAGGAACATTATCTCCATTTATCTTTTAAGACAATATGGTTATGATTTGAAGTTTGTAGACAATGGTATTTTTGTTTTCATGAATGATGTATTTTATTTTAAAGCTATGCCGTGTAATGGCATTTATGAATTAGTTCATGATAACACATCATTTGATAACTCGTTGTACCAATCAAGCACCTAGAAACTCAAATGGATTTGAGTAAGACTTATCTTTGGCATTGTCGTCTTGGTCACATAAACAAAGATCGCATACATACACTTCAAAAGAATGGTCTTTTGGAATCAAATGAAGATTCATTTGATAATTGTGAGTCTTGTTTACAAGGAAAGATGACCAAGAAACCCTTTAGTGGAACTTATAAGAGGGTAAAAGACTTATTAGGTATCATACATTCGGATGTATGTGGGCCTTTTAAGGCAATGACAAGGAATGGTGAAAGATACTTCATTACCTTTATCGATGATTATAGTCGTTATGGGTATGTGTACTTGTTATGACACAAAGATGAAGCCTTGAAATGTTCAAAGTCTTCCAAAATGAAGTTTAAAATCAACTCAATAAAACAATTAAAGTACTTCATTCGGATAGAGGAGGTGAATACCTTAATGATGCCTTTCAAGATTATCTTAGGAGTTGTGGAATCATCTCGCAACTTACTCCACGAGGAACACCACAACATAATGGTGTGTCCAAAAGGAGGAATCGAACTCTATTGGATATGGTTCGATCTATGATGCTAGAAGCACATTGCCTCTATCATTTTGGGGTTACGCATTGCTCTCGGCAGTCCGTATTTTAAGTATGGCCCCAACCAAGAAAGTGGACAAGACACCTTTTGAAATATGGCATGGAAGGGTTCCATCATTATCATATTTAAGGGTATGGGGTTGTGAGGCTTATGTCAAACGCAACACCCAAAACAAACTTGAAATTCGATCCACTAAGTGTATCTTTGGTGATATCCAAAGACTCTATGGGATATTACCTTAAAACCCAACCGAGCAAAAGGTGTTTATTGCTCTAAAGGCTGAGTTCTTGGAAACTAAGTTCTTATGGAAGGAACTGATAGAACGATGGAACTCGAGGAGGATCGAGAACCACAAGCCGACACGTTTGGTTGATACTAGCACTCAATAAGAGGTTGTTGAAAATGACAAATGGTTGATCAAGACACACAAACGTTTGAAGATCTGGTAGAATTAGTAATCCACCCGAAAGATATGGATTTTTCATGGATGAATGCTATGTGGTAGATTCGGATGAACCCACCACATACCATGATGCAATATCACAATCCGATTGTGACAAATGGCTTGAAGCTATGAACATTGAGATGAAATCCATGCATGACAACCAAGTATGGGATTTGGTTGCACCACCTCTTAACTCCAAACTGGTTAGAAGTAAATGGGTTTTCAAGAAGAAAACGATATGCATGGAAACTTGGATACTTATAAAGCAAGACTTGTAGCAAAAGGTTTTACTCAAACTCAAGGGGTTGATTATGATGAGACCTTTTCGCCGTGGCAATGCTAAAGTCAATTAGGATATTATTTGCCATTGCCGCATATTATGACTATGAGATTTGGCAAATGGATGTCAAAACGCTTTTCTAAATGGATATCTTGAAGAAGATGTCTATATGGTTCAGCCCAAAGGTTTTGTCGATCCACAACATCCTAATAAGTATGCAAGTTAAAGAAATCAATCTATGGATTGAAAACAAGCATCTAGAAGTTGGAATCACCGTTTTGATGATGAAGTCAAGAAATTTGGATTCATCAAAAATGCTGATGAGCTTGTGTTTATAAGAAATCTAGTGGGAGCATCATTACTTTCTTAGTATTGTATGTTGATGACATTCTATTGTTTGGAAATGACATTCCAACCATGAAGGTGTAAAAAACTGCTTGGAAGTGTTTTTCCATCAATGATCTTGGTGACGCCGCCTACGTTTTGGGAATGAGGATCTATAGGGATAGATCAAGGTGTTGATAGGTTTAAACCAAAATGCATACATTGATAAAATCTTGAAAAGGTTCAAGATGGAGAACTCTAAGAAAGTTTGGTGCCTATTCAAAGAGGAACAAATAGTGCATCTCAATGTCCAAGCTCAAAGGATGAGCAAGAGAAAATGAAAGGAATCCCATATGCATCGGCTATAGGATCCATCATGTATGCTATGATATGCAGTAGACCGGATGTGTCATGTGCTTTGAGCATGACAAGGAGATACCAGCAAAATCCAGGAATAGCCATTGGATGGCGGTTAAGAGTATATTGAAATATCTTAGAAGGACTAAGGATATGTTTCTAATATATGGCTCTGGTGAGGAGGAACTCGTTGTAAAGGGTTACACAGATGCGAGTTTCCAAACTGATCGAGATGATTCTCGATCACAATCGGGATATGTTTTCGTTATGAATGGTGGAGCAGTCTCTTGGAAGAGCACAAAACAAGATGTGGTAGCATTGTCCCACCACTGTATCGGAATACATCACCACCTCATTGGTAGCTCAAGAAGCTGCGTGGATAAGGAAGTTCATTTCAACCTAGGGGTAGTCCGTACCACTCAGGACCCTCTAAAGATCTTTTGTGACAACGAGGGTATGATTGCTCAAATCAAGGACCCCGAGCACATCAAAAGACAGGCACATTGAGCGGAGATTCAACTACATAAGGGGAAGTTGAAAAAGGAAAGATATGTATTCGAAAGTTCACACCGATCAAAACATACGGATCCACTCACGAAGCTCCTGAAAGCCAAAGCATGAGAGTCATACTTATGCCTTAGGACTTAGATATTCTAGTGAATGGATGATCTTTCAGTATTTAATATTTGAACGATTGTAATTTTAACTCTTTGTATAATTATGATACTTTGAGTATGTTCCATATTAGCATGTTTAATCCATGAATATGTTTATATTCTAAATGTCCGTAGTCGGTCATATTTGTGGGAACAAATATGAATGTAAGGCTATTATGACATGGATTGGTGGATATTCATAAGGTATGAATATAGAGCAAGAGGTTGCCACTAAGGTTATAGATATGTATGGGATAAAATATTGGAATGACCCGCTTCAAATGTACTGACTGGAATTGTAATGGATCATACGTAAATTTGAGAAAAGCGAATATCATAGTATCCTCGACCTAAGATACATATTGGTTTGATATTGTGGACCAAAAGAACAATGAGCCTGATCAGAAAAACCTTTAAGTCACGGACATACAACAACTGAAGTAGTTGCAACAGCTGAAGACACAGCTGAATAACAAGGTCTGAAGACAAAGTCTGAAGTGAAAGAGCTGAAGACAAAGTCTGAAGTGAAAGAGCTGAAGACAAAGTCTGAAGTGAAAGAGCTGAAGACAAAGTCTGAAGTGAAAGAGCTGAAGACAAAAGTCTGAAGTGAAAGAGCTGAAGACAAAGTCTGAAGTGAAAGAGCTGAAGACAAAGTCTGAAGACAAAAGCTGAAGACAAAGACTGAAGACAAGTTCAGATGATTGTCACAACAGCTGAAGAAGAACTCTTCAGTAGTTGTGATGGTTTCCTTTCAGTAGTTGTAGTTTCTTTTCTGTACTATAGTTTCAGTAGTTTATGTTCTTCGTGTACTTAGAATATCTGAGATGTTCTCAGTTGTTGTGAACATTCTCAGTAGTTTGCTTACTTTCAGTAGTTTGTAATAATTCTGTTAGATGTCACTATCAAGTGACATCAGCAGACGTCACATTCCTATATATAAGGAATGCTGACCTAATTGTAATCGGTGCAGCTTAGGAAAACCTAGCAGCCGCCAACCGAAGCATGTGTGCATGAATGTTATTATCTCTTTGCAGAAAACCCATATCTATATAACCGTGTACTGTTCCATTGAATATTTATTGTGTTCTTGCTATATTTGCTTAATTCTTGCTCTAATTCCGCTGTGATTCAATCTAATTGATCAAACTTAGATCACTGATCCTAACAAATGGTATCAGAGCGGGTTAATCATTGATCGGTTTAACAATTGATCATTGAAACTGCTATTTTGATATCTATAGTTTGATCGAATTAGCATATGTGCAAGAACTGGTTATAAAGATTGATTTTCTGCTGCTCTGGTTATTTAATTTGAGTTTCTTCTTGTTCTTCTTTAGTTTGAGTTGTTGTGTTTTGTGCAAATCTTTGAAACTTGATTGATTTGGTTGAATCTGAGAATGACTACTCCATCTAATGATCCTCACAATACTGGCTCCTCAACCAAGCCTCCGATGCTGGTTAGGAGTGAGTATACATATGGCAACGAAGAATGCTCCATCACCTGTCTGTTAACAGTTCAGGTTGTTGGACATCTGTGGTTCATGGTCCACACAAGCCTATGGTGAACAATCCGGAGACCAATCAAATGGTTCCGAAGAAGAAGGAGCAATACTCAGATGAAGATCGTAAACTGTTTGAGATTGATGCTAAAGCCCATGGAATTCTGGCCATGGCACTGCCGAATGAAATCTATTCTGGGCTTATGCATCATGAAACTGCTCATGACCTCTGGAATGCTTTGAAGGAACAATTCGGAGGAACTGATGAGGTCTTAGCAAACAACAGAGAAATCCTCGCCCAACAATATGAGACATTCTCTCATAGGAAGGGTGAGACACTGACTCAACAGTTTGAGCGTTCTCCGCTTGATCTCTGAACTGAAAATGGTCAAGCAGAGTATACTAACAGCCAGATGAACAACAGATTCCTCAGATCACTGCCTGAGAGATGGGACACATACACATTGTCCTACGCTCCAGTGCAAATCTGGATAGCCTATCTCTCACCCAACTCCATGGGAAACTGCTTACATTTGAAAGAGAGATAGAGCAGAAAAGGAAACTGGCATCATCAGGAAAGCTCTCTGATGACTTTGTACCAGGTAACACTGCCTTGGTCGGTCATGAGTCAGAATATGCTGGATCAGAAAGTCATTATGATGAGCATATAGATTTCTCTTCAAACAGTTCTGATCATGCATTTGTTGGTGTTGACAGTCATTCTGGGTGTAATAGTGATAATTTATGTTTATCATGGATGATTTGCAAGGTATTGCTGATGATGATTTAGAAGAGATGGATATTTTGAGCCAAATGGCCTGATCAATATCAGATCTCAAAAGTTCTACAGAGAACTGGTAGGAAATTTCAGGACTCTCTGGCAAAACCAAAGTTGGTTTTGACAAGAGTAAGTTGAGGTGTCACAAATGCCACAGGCTTGGGCACTTGCAAGAGAGTGTAGATCAACTGGATCTAACTCCTCTGCACCCTTTGTGACCTTTCCAAGCAATAGTTCACAAAACAAAGGGCAACATCCTGCTAGTTCTGGTCATCACTCACAACCTCAATCTCCTGCATACTTTGTCCCTCAGGGTTCAATGCCATATCCTTATCCCTGCTATTATATGCCACAGCCAAATCCAGTTCATGTCCTATAGCACAACAACCTCAAGCCCTACCTGAGCCTCAACCATCTCCATCACAATCTCAACCTCATCACAGCTTCTTCACACCAGGAGTTGTTGACTGAGCAGCTTACCAGATGATCTTTCTGGTTTCAATGAGCAACTATCTGCTGGTGCTGGTCAACATGGTGGTGAACATCCTTTTGGGAATCTTGCTCTCATGGCCCTGGAGTCTACTGAGGGTTCCTGCTCAGATGCTTCATCTTCACAGGTAACCCAGATCTTCTGAGGCTAAAGCCAAGTTATGTTCTGAATCATGCATAGCTGCCTTGTCTCTATTAGAGAGGCAAATGTAGCTTTAATCAGTCAAAATCTTGAGCTTGAGAAAACTATTTCCAAAAGAAAAGATGAGTATGTGTCTGCACTTAATGACAAAGATGATGAGATTTACAAGCTTAAATGCCAACTTAATGATGAAAAGGCTAAGGTAGAGGTCATACTCGAGAACCACAGAAGTCTCAAAGAGACACTTGCAGCTACCCAAGTTGAGTGTGACCGATGGGTAACATCCTGCAAGGGATTTGAAATGCTTCTCAGCAAGCAAACAGCTTCAAATGTGAAGTTTGGAATAGGTTACAATCATACTGCACCACCTACTGATTTACTTCAAAATCAATAGTAAAATCTGAAGGTGAAAGTAATTTCCAAAACACATCATCATGTGATTCATCCTCAAATGATAATACAAATTAGAGGATGAAGTCAGTGTTAAGATCTCAGCAAATCAATTGCCTGATGGTTAAATGCTGATAAACACATGAAGCTGAGAAATTCAGATGTTGTCCTCAAAGTACTCCAAGTTACTGAAGGGCAAGTCACAACATCTGAAAAGCATTTCAAATCTGATGAAATAAAAGGATTAACAACTGCTGAGGAATCTATCATACGGTCTTTCAGGACGGATAGAGAACAGCTGAAGAACAAGTCTTCAGTTGTTACCGATCCTTCAGTACTTAACACAAGTACTGAAAGGAGGAAAGTACTGAAGATCACACCTTCAGTAGTTTCCACTTCAGCAGTTGATCAATCCAAGATGAAGAATAAGCCATGTGAAATATGTGGTAAATTCAATCATCTATCTGATGAATGCTGGTACAAAAAGGGTTCCAAACTCAACAGAGATAAGCTCATTAAAGAAGAAATAAATAAAATGAAAAATGAGTTTGAAACCAAGTTTGTACCACAGTCATCTAAAACTGATAAACCCAAGGCCTCACCAAAATCCAAAAAGAAGGATGGGGTTTATCAGAAAACAGCTGATAGTGTTCCTCATGATAAACATCAGACGAAGTCTGTGAATTTCAAGGAGGAAATGGTGGGTCACAGGAACTCATCAAAAACAAGTACTGATGTGTCAAATGAGCTGAAGGCTTTAGCAACAAATCAGACACAACTTGTTATGATGGTTCAGCATTTGTTGGGGAGAGTTAACCAACTAGATGCACCTGTGATCAAACCACTGAAAAGGAAATCCAAGCCCAAATCTAAGAATTCCATTTCAGCACCATCTCCACCTTCATCAGCTGTTAATCATGAGAAACAAGTTATGGTTAAATCTGTTGATGAAAACATACCCAAAACCAAAAAGGTTTGGGTCTCTAAAGCTAACTAGTTTCTTATGATAAATGCAGGGTTCTTCAGCATGCCAAAGAAGCATCTGGTATGTAGACAGTGGAGGATCTATGCATATGACTGGGAGCAGTTCTCTTCTTAATGACTACTCTCAAGGAAAGAAGGGATTTGTCTCATTTGGAAATGATGCTAAGGGTTACATCATCGGGAAAGGATTTGTGTCAAATGGAGAAATCAGATTTGATGATGTAACCATGTGGAGAATCTCAAGTATAATCTACTGAGTGTTAGTCAGATGTGTGATAAAGGGCATGTTGCACTTTTCACAAGCCAGAACTGCCGGATTCTGTCTTCCAAAGTTCTGAGGCTGATTGACAAGGTATTGGATGAATATACTCTCCTGAAGGCCAACAGGATAGGAAGAGTATATGCTTGGATTTGTCAAAGAAGATTGATTTAAAAGGTCATCCTTGCCTGTTCTCCAAGGCCTCTCTCAGGAATCTAAACTGTGGCATAGAAGGCTGGGTCATGTTAATCTCAAAAACATGAATCAGCTGATCCACAAAGTTTAGTAAGAGGTCTACCAATAAAGGAGTTCCTCTGTGATGAAACCTGCACTGCTTGTTTAAAAGGAAAACAACACAAAGTCTCATTTCCTCCTATAGAAGAACCAAAGTCCACTGCCTGCTTGCAATTACTGCACATGGATCTCTTTGGTCCTGTGAGAGTAATGAGCATGGCAAAGAAGAAATACTGTCTGGTAATTGTGGATGATTACTCCAGATTTGTATGGACCTTCTTCTTGCATTCAAAGGATGAGGCTGCTCAGACAATTATTAACTTTGTGTTGTATGTTGAGAAGCAGTATTCCCTATCAGTCAAGTGTATAAGAAGTGATAATGGAACTGAATTTAGAAACCATACACTTGATGATTTCTACCTTTCAAAAGGAATCAAGAGGCAGTATAGCATCCCAAGGACTCCAGAACAAAATGGAGTAGTGGAGAGAAAGAACAGGACCCTAATTGAAGCTGCAAGGTCCATGTTGGCTGACTCTGGTTTGCCACTGACCTTTTGGGCTGAAGCTGTCAACACAGCATGCTATGTGCAAAATAGAGCTTTAGTGAATCAGAGGTTGATGAAGACTCCTTATGAAGTTCTACATCATTTGCTCCTCTAATTTCATTCTTCAGAGCATTTGGGTGTCCTTGTTACATTCAACACAAAGGATCAACTCCAAAAGTTTGATTCTAAGGTGGATGCAGGGTATTTTGTTGGGTACTCATCCACTTGCAAGGCTTACAGAGTGTTCAACTGTAAGACAAAGATGGTTGAAGAAACCTTGCATGTGAAGTTCAATGAATCTCCTAAGGACAAAATCCCACAAAACCCTGTGGAGTTGTTTGATCTGGACATACTGCAATATGTTCCTTATCAGCTCCAGCTGTTGCAGATCATGTGAATTCATCACCTTCTGCAGCTAGTCATCCATCTGGTGGTACTGATGTTCATGATGATCCCAGTACTCACCTATTCAAGTTTAGTGATCAACTGCCTGAGTCTACTCAACTTGATGTTCCTGTAGCTTCAGTAGCACCATCCACAACAAATGCTGATGAGATTTCTGAATCCTCTACTTCATTTGATATGCCATCTAACACTTGGTTTCAAGAATCTGGATCAACATCTGTTGCTGCTGAGCGTGCTACAAACACTTGCACAGATCTCATAGTGCATCAAGAGCTGAAGAATCACCCAACGTCTCAAATCATTGGTGATATCAATGCTGGTGTCTCAACTAGAAGTCAATTGTCCAACTTCTGCTTCTATGCTCTTTCATCAGTCAGCAAGAGCCAAAGAACTATCATATTGCATTAAGAGACAATGGATGGGTTGATGCCATGCAGCTTGAGCTTCTTCAGTTCAAAAAGCAGCAAGTGTGGGAACTGGTTCCTCTACCCCCAGGTAAGTGTGCAATAGGCACTAAATGGGTGTTTAGGAATAAAACAGATGAAAATGGGCAAATTGTCAAGAACAAGGCCAGACTGGGTGTCCAGGGGTTTTCACAAGAAGAAGGTATTGATTATGATGAAACCTTTGCCCTGTAGCCAGACTGGAGGCAATTAGATTGTTCTTAGCCTATGCTGCATTCCACAATCTTAAAGTTTTTCAAATGGATGTCAAAAGTGCGTTTTATATGGTAAATAAAAGAAGAGGTTTATGTGTGTCAACCACCAGGTTTTGAGGATAATAAACATCCTGATTGGGTGTATAAACTTGATAAGGCTCTTTATGGGTTGAAACAAGCTCCTAGAGCCTGGTATGAAACACTGTCAAATTTTCTTCTTCAGAATAATTTCACTAGAGGCTCCATAGATAAAACTTTGTTCATTAAGAAAGTGGGTCAACATAAGCTCCTTGTTCAAATTTATGTTGATGATATTATTTTTGCTTCCTCTGATCCACAGTTGTGTGATGCATTTACAAAGTTGATGCAACAAAAATTCGAAATGAGTGCCATGGGAGAATTACAGTTCTTTCTAGGTCTGCAAATCAAACAAAAGGCTGATGGAACTTTCATTCATCAGTCAAAATACACAAAAAAGTCTTTGGCAAAGTTTGATTTACAACACTGTAAGCCCTGTTCTACTCCCATGTGCAGCACCACACAACTGGATGCAGATCAGAAAGGTAAAGCTGTTGATGAAACACTTTACAGATGTATGATTGGGTCCTTGATGTACTTAACAGCTTCTAGACCAGATATTATGTTTGCAACTTGTGTTTGTGCTAGATTTCAGGCTGCTCCTAAAGAGTCCATTTGATTGCAGTCAAGAGGATCTTTAGATATCTGCAAGGTACTCAATCTCTAGGTCTTTGGTATTCCACTGGGCACTCTTGCAAATTAGTTGCTTTTTCTGATAGTGACTATGCAGGGTGTAAATTAACTAGAAAATCAACTTCTGGTGGATGTCAATTCCTAGGCAACTGTTTGGTTCTTGGCAGAGTAAGAAACAAACATCTGTTGCTACATCCACTGCTGAAGCCGAGTACATTGCTGCTGCAAGTTGTACATCTCAGGTACTCTGGCTTCAGAATCAATTACTGGATTATGGCATTACAGGACTAAGACTCCATTACTAATGGATAGTGCTTCAGCTCTTTGTATCGTCAAGAATCCAGTCCAGCACTCTAGGACCAAACATATTGAGATCAGACACCATTTTATTAGGGATTGTTTTGAAAAAGGTCTGATTGATCCAAAGTTTGTTCCTAGTGCTGATGAGCTTGCAGATTATTTACTAAGCCTTTGGACAGTTCAACTTTCCCAAACCTAGTGTTAAGGCTTGGTATGCTGCAGCTAGAATAAGTGACAACTACTGATGATCTCAGTGAACAAGTACTGATGAGCATTCGTATACTACTGTCACAAATAAGTACTGCAGTTCTTTTATCCTCAGTAGTTTTCATAACTACTGAAGACTAAATTACTTAAAAGTACTGAAGTACTCATCTGTTGAACAGAACTAATGTGGTTACAACTACTGATGTA
The DNA here is from genome assembly GCA_025506505.1 of Flaveria sonorensis. Classification (NCBI taxonomy): domain Eukaryota; kingdom Viridiplantae; phylum Streptophyta; class Magnoliopsida; order Asterales; family Asteraceae; genus Flaveria; species Flaveria sonorensis. Next base: position 33,242,921 of record CM046426.1, on the reverse strand, counting down.
GTTACAACTGCTGATGTCAGAATAACAGATAAGTACTGATGACCTATGAAACATCTGAAAACTCAGACAAAGTCTGATGAAGTGTTGAGGTCAGAATGAAACAGCTGATGAGCTAAGAATTGACGACAACAGCTGATGAGAAATTTTCTCTTCAGTTGTTTCTACAACAGCTGCTTCACTTACCAAGGAAGCCAAAACCATGTCTCAGTAGTTTCACAACTACTGATGATAATACCAAGTCTTCAGTTGTTACAACTTCTGAAAGTAAAACCAGGTCTTCAGTTGTTTTCAAACAACTGATGACAGCACCAACACTTTCAGTCGTTTTATATCAGCCTTGTCTTACCCTATAAATACCTAAACTACTTTCAGACGTTTCATTAGCCGTTTTCCGTCTTTCACTCTCTCACCAATGGCGACCATGAAACTCAAACCCAGACACAACTGTGTGCCTACCTCTCAAAATCGGCTTCTGGAAACAATTTGATAACGCCATCGATCTTATGGTAGATTCCCAGTACCGAACCGCGTTTCTTCTGAATCCTACATATACCCCGATTCCCTAAGCCAGTTCTGACCACGTCTCCGTGCAAACTAGTGAGATGATAGCCAAATCACTCTCCAGTCGTGGTCAACCAGAAACAGGTGGTCATCACTACGGACATCATTCGACAAACCCTAGATCTACATGATGCCACCTGTGTCACAGAATACCCGAAAGGCACAACCGATATGTCTTTCATCAACAAAGGGTATGAAGGAGACTTAAGTGCTACCACCATTATGAAGAAGCACTTCCATGATGCTGAACGTCTTATCTTCCACATGGTGTGTCTGCCTTGCACCAAAAACCTCTTCATGGGATCAATGTCTTCCCGATGGCAACAGGTATTATACTCTATCTTTGAACGCAAACTTTAAATTTTTCTGAGATAGTGTTTATGGAACTAAAGGATCTGGCTTGAAACCTGTGGCAAACAGATGGATATTATATCCCAGGTTTCTCATGGCCATAATTTTAATCACAGCTAAAATCAGACGGCCTTGTTGGCCTTGGAGTCCCTGCTCCGGCTGTATTGCCTGAAGTATACTCCAGGCACAACTCTGACCCTACAATGAAAGGGGCTGCCCGGCTGCTCAAACCCAAGCAGCGGGAACCCAAGCCTCCACTTCCAGATCCAAAGTCCCCACCAAACCCAAACCCAAAAAGCCCAAAAAGCTACTCAGGGAGATGAGTCCCCTGAGGATGCCCCTGTAACACCAATACAGAAACACTTACTGGTTCTAACCCCCCAGTAGTGTCCAAGACTCCACCAACCGTAGCGCTCAGGCATCCTCTCAACAGGTCCTGATGCAACCAAAATTGGGGATACACCATGCTGGAACCTCCTCAAATTGAGAAGGTACCATTGAAGAGCACCAGTCACCCGGGTGCAATCTGCTTCAACCCTATCTCCAAATGCAACGCCCCTCAAAGCCCAACATTATTGTTGCACAAGTGTGGAGTCAGCTGCATTCTCTCCTCCTCCCCAGACACCAATACAATGGGGAGAACATTGAGGAAGAGGACCAAATGCTGCTGATAGCCACACACAGGGTTATAATGTTCAATCTCCCCGTGTAGAGGAGGAGGTTAGAAACATCTGGTGAGGCTGCCAC